>CM062817.1:1417988918-1419188918 GCA_031772625.1 Pinus tabuliformis | reverse complement strand
GAATTGATATTTCCCTTTCAAAAGTTCCTAAGTGAGATGCTTTAATTCTAACTCTAATCTAATAACATGTAAATGGTATTCTAATAAGCAGAAATATCTAAGTCTACACTAACCCGAGGTGTAATCCTTCTGTTATACGATCTAAAATGATTTCAGATAAAAATCGGTAATAAAGATCATTCAACTATTATGAGAAAATAATTCAATACAGATAAACCACTTCGTATAAAAAGTTAGACGAAACAGTTGTGAAAGGCATATCGCATAATAAGCTTTTCATACTAATGAGCCCCAAAAATGGATAATTATATGGGCTCATTCAACCTCCTAATTCGACTTAATCCACCATTCTCATTAGTTTATTGCATGTTTTTTATTATGTTTATGCTAATAGAGTGAATTGGGTTAGTCATTGTGCCAACAATTCTAATGGGTGCTTTGTGCAGAATTTTAGTCAATTTTGAGACAAAATCAAAGGTTTTAATGAGCACTTGGCAGCCAAATTCATGGAATAACAAGGGAGAGGATTTGTAGGAAGGTGTCCCCTTCATTTATGGGCCCTTACCTCGAATTCTCCACCATCAGCTCGGAGTTCAAGGGCCACCAAATCAATTATCAGAAGGGCAGCCGAGCAAGTGCTAGTAAAAGTGTTGTTAACTACAAGTTTTGGCAGCTGAGTTCCTAAAGTTTAGGAGGGCTGTTGGGGTCCTCAATTTGTATAAATAAGAGGGCTTAGGGCCTCATTTCAGTTAGGCACTTTTTAGGTAGAAGTTAGCTAGTTGGTAGTTCGATTTTAGTCATTTTTTAGGTAGTAGGTTAGCTCTGCATTTCAGCACATTTTCAAGTTTTCCTTGTGGACAGTTTTTAGAATGTAACTATTCTTTTGATCAATAAAGATGAATCCAGCTTTGCACCAGCTCTAAATCTCTCTTAGGAGGCTATAGCTCTTGGGGTTGGGGCCATCTCAAGTGCCCAGTACCTCCTTTGTTTACCTTTATGTGTTTTTGCTGCATTCTTAGAATAAAATCTGCTATTT
Source organism: Pinus tabuliformis (assembly GCA_031772625.1). Taxonomy (NCBI): domain Eukaryota; kingdom Viridiplantae; phylum Streptophyta; class Pinopsida; order Pinales; family Pinaceae; genus Pinus; species Pinus tabuliformis. Next base: position 1,419,187,882 of record CM062817.1, on the reverse strand, counting down.
AGATTTAAATCTTGCTTCGTTATTTAGATCGCTTTTGATGATTAAAAAGGCTTTTTATGTTCAGATTGATTTGATAGGTTATTAACAGGGAAGATATCCAGAAAAAGGCCATCAAGGACCTCTGATCTCACCTCTCCCTCAGTGGGATCATGAGCTGGGACAAAGGAGACCTTACTGCCACCAAAAACACTATCTTTGCTTCTCCATGCAATCATTAGTGTTCGATTTTTGTTTGCAGAAGTTGGTTACATGTTCAGATTCTTGATTGCTTCGTTGCATAGTTGTTATACATGATTTCAATGCAAATAAACTTTTGTTCCATTTCTTTGTTTTTATCTAGGTCATAATAGACTAACATAACTAGGTCTTTGATTTTCCAAATCCTTGTTTGTTTCGTTTGAAAAACAACTTGCAGAGCACCTGTTATCCTTCTTTATCTGCCCATTCTCCATCAATCCCACTTGCTTCATCCTCTACTTAGAATCCTTGCCTTACGTTTTCCATTTGCTCACTTTGCCCTAAATTCCCATATTTTTGTGCAACATTGCTCCACTCCTCCTTGAACAAATCCAACTATCCTTGCCACTCCTCAGCTCCATTCCCCAAGTCCTGGACCTCCTCACACCCTTATCTCACCTCCATACCCACTCCTTCATCTTTCTTCCTCCATACATCCTCCAAAATCCCATTTCTGAACATCCTGTAGAAAATTACAGAACATCCTGTAGAAATTCCATAACATCCTGTAGAACCCCTGCAGACTTCCTGTAGAAGCTCACGAAAGTAGTTTCTTGAGATCCGATCACTGTGAAACTCTCAGGAAGGGTGCTAGGGACCCCTTAGGCCCTCTTCTAACCTTCCCAACCTCCTTCAAGCATTTCCTTTCGCCAATCCACCTCTGCGCAGTAAAAAACAGTTAAAGCACATGCACAATAATTCTGCCAACTTACTCAAAAATACAAAAAGATGTTTCTTTTCAGATGTTACTATAGAAGTAGCTTAGACACATGCATTTTACCTTCCTAGAAGTCAATGGCATCTCTTTCTGTAGCTTTCATCATTCTTCTTGCACCAGTAGGGTTAGTCGGTAAAATTAGGGTTTGCTAGGGTTTGCGTTTCCTTTCCGCTTTCAGTTTCTTTCTGCAAGTAGATTAGCCTCGTTTGAGTTAAATTTCATCCATCCGTTAAAAATATTCTTCTAAGAGCTCATAAAAGTTGGCTTAAGCTCCTAGCGGACTTGTGTCAGCTGATCAAGTGACAACCGCGGCAAGACCTAGTACTTGTGCATATAACACCGTCGCTTCCAAGTTTGTTATGATCTACTGGGATGATAAAATTAAAGAAGGGAGTCCCAGGAGTTGCAGCATTGTTGTTGCAATACTGGGGCTCACCACTCTTTTTGGCGTCATTTCCAGGGAAGAGTGATTGCTGCTTTTCTTCTATTTTCTACTACAACCTTCTGCTAAGTAGTTTATTTCATTTCCATTCTGCAATTTCATTTCTGCAAAAGTAGAGTAGATATTTCCTGCTTTCATAGATTAGCATTTCAATTCCGAAATTTCATTTCTGCAAGCGTAGATTAGCATTTCAATTCTGCAAGCGTAGCCTAGCATTTCATTCCTGCAATTTCATTTGAGCAAAATAGATTAGTACTTTCCTGCTTTCAATTCAATTCCGCATTTTCATTTCAGCAAGATAGTTAGTTGCAGTTCAATCTATTTCAATATTGCAAGGTACAAGAAGAAAAAAGAGCAAAAATCAACCAAAAATATTTCCTTTCATGCTTGGTAGCAGTAGAGATAAGCGAGAAAAATATTTTCACAACACCCCCCATTGCTTCACACAGCCAACCTTCTCTCTTCTTCGATGGCTGTGACTAAGAAGAACCCATGGGTGGACATCAAGGCATATTTAAAGAACCTCTAGGGGAGAAGAAGAAGAAAACATTCTTCTGGAGCAAATGGCTACAAGCAGAAATGTTGGGAGAAATACCTTATCCAAAAACAAATTTGCAAGTCAGATGGAAGATTTCAAGAGCGATACGAGGCAGTTTCTTGCCATGCGACTGGATACCTTACAGATCCAAAGGAAGCAAGAGGAAGCCAAGAGGGCTTTGGACATCTATTGTCCTAGGTGCACTAGAAAGCATCCAAGGAACGAATGTCCAATGCACTCCCTAGAAGTGTGTTTCGTCTGTGAAGAATACCATCCTACGAATCAGTGCCCTTCCTTGCCTGGATTTAAAGCTGCATATCAGAAAGCCAAAGGAGCTACTGAATCACTCTATTATATGGACCAAAGGAGGCCACATGGACCCATACCCTACTAGCAGGGAATGCAAGGGACATCCCAGACCTATTACGACCCCTATCAAGTCACTTCCATGCCTTCTTGGGGTCCCCCTGCTCATCCTTTCTGGTCCACACCCCCTCCTTGGTCGTATCCTCCTCAATACCATGCTTCTCCAGTCGCTCATTTGTTTCACTCTTATGCTTAGCCACAGCCTCAGTGGAATGCACCTCATAAGGGGTGGAGGCCCCAGTACAACTCTCCTTCCACTCCTTTGCCTTTGCCACCTGCCCAACCACAACCCCATCCACATCCATCTCAAATATACACCCCCACTCAACTACCCATACCACCATTTCCAAACCCGCACATTGGAATAGCTCAGCCCAATTACAAAGCTGAGGCACAACATGTCCAAAAGACTCCTCTTGAGCTCGATGATCTTCACCATAGCTCAAGAAGAGTATTGAAAAACAGAGATTATATTGACAACATTGAAGGACCAAATGCAAAAGAAGATTCAAAAGAAAATATCAAAGAACCATGGGCTGCACTTGATGAAGAAAAGGCATCAAAATCAGAGATCGAGAGAGTTCCCTCATGGTTATCATCAAATCTTCCATGTATTCAAGAGAAAGATCAGCAAAAAGAGGAAGATGAGAAAGCCATGGTAGAAGGTGACATGAAACATGATCCAGATCAGAAAAAGGACCAAGGATATCAGAGCTATATTGAGATATGGTTTTAGACGATCACTAAGTTGCAGTGGTGCTCTCTTCCTCAGCTATGTTTGATCCCTTCAAAGTCAGATCATTTGGTCTCTGAAATCCAGATAGTTGTCAAAGCATGCATTTCAAACCTCCACATCATTTTGTCTCTAATATCGATGTGCACATGGCTCCATTGGAAGTATTCTTACACTTGAAAATGATTTTGTTTTTCAAGTAGGGTAGGGTAGAAAAAAAAAAAGAGAAAAAAGAGAAAAAAATGAAAATAAGAAGAAAATAAAAATATAAGGTGAAAACCTCCTCGGAGGCGCCTTAGATTGGCTCATTGATTGAAAACCTCCATGAGATGGTCAATGGGTTGGAAAGAAGAGAAAATAAAAAGGGAATAAGATCCCTGGGTGAAAACCTCCCTTGGAGGCGCCCAGGGCAGGCAATTAGGGTGAAAACCTCCATGAGGCGCCCTAGTTGTTTTTAAAAAAAAAAGACAAAAATAAAAAGAAAAATAAACCTAATTTCCATTGAATAATTTTAGGTTGCAGCGAGGACATTGCAGGTCAGGAGGATCGCTCAAAACAAAGACAGAGGAAGTTCTGTGTTTTCTACAGGAAGTTCTGTGTCTTCTACAGGAAGCCTATAAACAAGCCAAAATTGATCTCTGAAGAGGACCTGAAGGCCGGGAATCTGTCCATGAGGTCTGCAATCATCCATGTTTCCATCCCTCACCCTTCTCCATCATTTTTTCCATCTCATTGTGCTTCTTTCCTCAAAACTGTGTGTTCTACAGGAAGTTCCTGTAGAAATTACATGATTTCTACTAGAAATGGATTTCAAAAAGGTAGTTTGGCGAACATGATAGCTTCCTCAAGGGTTCAAAAGTCCTCCTACAATCTTCAAACTCCTCCTCCATCATCTACATGCCTGCATCACAACCCAAGCTCATTTTTTTTTACCATGCAAAAACTTGCAGAATGCTTTGAAGCAAAAATACATAGAACATAATTTGTTTTTTGCCTCACGTGAAAACTGTGCATCCATTTACAAAACCGTTTTACGGGGAGTTGTACAGGGATGATGGCAACATGCCCGAGCCGTTTCAGCCAATTCCAGTGCACGATTTCCAAAAAACCAGCCTCCATCACCTTCAGCCATTTTTGCATTTTCTCCATATCCGTCAATCCGTTTCAAAAATTGTTTAATGGGGAGATGCGCATGGGTGATAGTAGCCTACACAAGTAGTTTCAGCCGATTCCGATGCACAGTTTCCGAGAAATTGATCTCTGTAATATTTATCCATTTTCCATTTTTCTTGAAATATGTGCATCCATTGATCACAATTTTGCTATGGTAGGTGCATAATGATGATAGGAACATGCTCAGAAAGTTTTAGATCGATCCGGTCTATTGTTTGGGAGCAATGGCAAAAATAAGTTTCTGTCCTATGGAAATTCAACATCAACGGCCTGAGGGTGCAGATCTGAATGTGGAAAAAAATTCCTGCAACATGGATCTGACCGGAGGACACCTGCACAAGGAAAACAACCATGAATCAGCAACCAAGCCATCATGCAACCATAGAAACCAATGCATGTATCAAATGAAAGGCCACAACACCTCATAGCAACCACGCTTGACTTCCAGGTACATGACTAACCAGTTCCTCTATTTGCATCAATATGATTCGAAAGTGCATAAACGAATGAAGTGGTGGGATTAAAACGATAGTGCCTTGTCCAATTCTCTAGCGCTCAGCCAGAAATCATGCAGCATGCGTGTATGGACAACTCACGTGAAATTAAAAGATAGGTAGTGTTGGCCGTTTGAACTCCAGTGCAACTGATTAACATGTAGAGAACATATAGTTCATCATAACATTGTAGTTTTCTTGTGGCCACATACACCCAGCCACTTCACTCCCTCACCACGAATCATGCCAAAATTAAATGATGCTCGACTGAAATTCTCACCACCCTCTGTTCAACTGCAGTCACAATTGAAGCACGCATCCACCACGTCGAGATCATTTAACCAGTGGTCCTCTGCAAGATTCCTGCCCGATTTCTCGAGATTTCTACCATTTTAAAAAAAAATCCCGCCTATCGGGCTCTATAAGAAGTGCAGTTTCGTTCTACAGGAAGTCTTCTACAAGAAACGCAGAAAACAACCATGCAAAAAGAAAACCTAAGATTTTCAGCGAATTTCAAGCTCCAAACGAGGTAGGATCAGGGAAACTTCTTTGTGCATGATTTGTTGGTGAAAAATGGTGAATTGAACATGGAATTAAATTAAAAAATGAGAGTAAAAAGTCTTCCTGTGCATTGAGAATAGTGGAAGTCTGCCTGCATGATTCACTGAGTTTACCCATTTTTTTTTCTTCTGCATCTGAAATCTCCTCATTAATTTTAAAAAAGAAAATAAAAAATTCCCTTGCAAGGAAGACATGTAGCAATAGAGACCAACCTATGTGTGTAAATGCAAAGCTAACCTGAGCAAGAAAGAATTCTTCCTACCAGAGGAATAGTTTTCAGAAGATAAGAATGGGGTCCGGAGAGCCAACCTACATCCTTTTTGGAGTGAAGTCAGCTTTCAGATTATGAAATACATTACCTGTGAGGGGCGGTTCAGTATTGTCTACAGCTATCATTTCCAGTCGCTGAGTGAACTCAGACATAGGATGGATTTATCTCTAGAACAAAAGTTAAGCATCCCCTATTTTCTTTTGCAATCATTAATTGAGTGTGGCACAAAATTGAAGAAAGGGACACCGGACCAGCTGGCCCATCATGGACTTATCAATCTTCTAGTGGAAGATGCCCTCCATACCTATACTGTCCCTCTCTCCTGGGATATTTTCCACAATATGTCCAAGGATGATGATATCTGGATTCTGGCCGAGGAACTCACTTCATCTAGCAGTGAGGAAAGGGAGCATATTGAGGCAGAGGATAAAGCTAAGGGTAAGGAAACCCAGGATAGACCACCATAGAAGGAACAAGAAGAGGAACGAGGGAAAGGCCAAGCTGCCAAGACCAAAACTGTGGGTGGAATAAAGGCACAAACACCAAGGGAGAAACGATTGCAAATCAGGGCAAAGAGGACTGAAAAAGTCCAAGCAAGTGAGGGCACACCCAAGGAAACCACAACAAAATTAAAAGAGAAGGCACCCCCAGCCAAGCAGGCCAAAACAGTGAAGACCGTTTCTACAGGAAGCCAGAAAACAGTCAGCACAGGACTTTCTACAGGAAGTCTGGAAAAAGGAGCAACAGAAGGAAAAATCGCCTGAGATTTTAGCCAGGGAGGTAGCAGCTGTGCTGTTCACCCTAAACACATCTCCAACACAGAAAGGGAAGTGGAAGAGGGAGCCTTCCATGTATTTTAAGGCAAGAAGGAGCGTGAGGATAAAGACTAGCAGACCCCAGCCACCGTCAAAAGAACCAATCACGATTGTGGACACCCCAGCTACACAAAAGGAGAGGTCTCCCTCCAAGGCATCCATCACCTATGAACGGGGAAGCCCGAAGACATCCACCTGGAGAGAAAGAATGAAAATGTTGGACACAAAGGCCTCTCTACAGGATGCTGAGACAGTTCTACAGGAAGCTGAGAATTCTCTAGGAAAAGGAGCACATGCAGTGGGAAGAAGCAGAGAGAAAAGCATGGTTTCATGACCGAGAAGAGGACATCACTTTAGAAGCTTGGCATGACAGGGAGGCCACCAAGGCCATCAAAGATGAGGAGATAGATTGGTTGCTCAGAGGATGAGCAACACTTTCAGTAGGGGGTGATGATGAGCCCCAAAAATGGATAATTATATGGGCTCATTCAACCTCCTAATTCGACTTAATCCACCATTATCATTAGTTTATTGCATGTTTTTGATTATATTTATGCTAATAGAGTGAATTGGATTAGTCATTGTCAGGCCAGGCAGTAATTCCATTAGGCAGAAAAACTGATTCATCTTATTCCATTAGGTAGGTCTTTGTTATATACAATAGGGAGTGATTGTTCAGTTCATCGCCCGATGACTGTTCACATTCCTAGTTTATTTATTTACATAAATTCACCCAATCATGAAGATTAGGTGTAAACATTCCCCCCCTTAATCTGAAGGGATGTTGGTGAGTCCAAACATCATTCTGAATCGTTCAAGATTTTCCCTTCCAAGTGCTTTGGTGAAGATGTCTGCAATTTGCTCATTTGTGGAACAATGACGGAGATGGATTGTTTTGACCTCAACATGATGTCGAATCAGATGATATTTAGTATTGATATGCTTCGTTCGATCATGGAACTTTGGGTTCTTGGCCAACTTTATTGCAGAGGTGTTGTCATTCATGAGTGGAGTTGATTGTACTTGTTTTACCTGCAAATCTTCAAGAATTTTCCTGAGCCACACAATTTCTTTTGTTGCTTCAGCTGCTGCCACGTATTCTTCTTCTGTTGTGGAATCTCCTGGAACTGATTATTTGCGTGATCTCCAGGAGACAAATCCTGATCCAAGACTCATAGCATATCCTGAAGTAGATACCCCAGTTTCTTTGTCTCCATCGAAGTTTGAATCAGAGTATCCGATCAAGCTGAAGTCATCCAACTGTGTGTACTTGATTCCAAAGTCTTGAGTTCCCTTCAAGTACTTTAGAACTCTTTTTGTAGCAGACCAATGTCCCTCACAAGGCTTTTGCATAAACCTGGAGAGGATTCCAACAGCAAATGAAATGTCTGGTCTGGTGGTAGTTAGGTAGTTGAGACTTCCTACAAGCTGTCTATACTTTGTTGCATCCTCAAATTCTTTTCCTTCAATAGATGTGAGCTTCAAGTTTTTTTTCATTGGAGTAGTAAGAGGATTGCACTCTGTCATGCCAAACCTGTTCAACAAATCTCCAATGTATTTCTTTTGAGAAAGAAATATGGACTTTGGATGTTGAGTTACTTCAATGCCAAGATAGTAATGAACATAGCCCAAATCAGTCATTTCAAAACTTTTTCCCAATTCCTTATTTACGGATGCAATGTAGCTTTCATTGTTCCATGTCATTAAAAGATCATCTACATATACTACAAGATATACAATTGTTTTTCCAACTTTCTTGACAAATAAAGTTTCATCATCAAGATCAAAATGATTGAAATTGAGTTTCAGAAGATGCTCAGTTAGTTTTTCATACCAGGCTCACGGTGCTTGTTTGAGTCCATACAAGGACTTCACAAGTTTTCATACTTTATGTTCATGTCCTTTCACAACAAATCCTTCAGGCTGGGACATAAAAACATTCTCTTTTATATCTCCATTCAAGAAAGCAGTTTTTACATCCATTTGATGGAGTTTCCAATCGTTCTGAGCTGCTAGTGCAAAGAGTGTCCGGATGGTGGTCCATTTTGATGTGGGGGGAAAAGTCTCCTCATAATCGACCCCTTCCTTCTGTGCAAAACCTTTTGCCACAAGCCTAGATTTGTGCTTGTCAAGTGAGCCATCAGCTTTGTACTTGTTCTTGTAGACCCACTTGCAGCCTATTGGTTTGGTTCCAAATGGAGGATCAACCAGCTTCCAAGTGCCGTTCTTTATGAGGGCATCATACTCCTTTTGCATCACTTCTTTCCATTCATCATGAGAAGCAGCTTCTTTGAAGGAATTTGGTTCAAAATTTGTAGACAAGTTCAATTCACAATCATAAGAAACATCCATATCAACAGGTGAATTAGAGTCATCTACATCACCTCCATTTTGTCAGTTTGAATTTCTGGTTCCTGTTTTTCCAATTTCATCAGGATGAACACTTTCAAGTGTCTTCGTCAGCCACTTTGGGGGACCTTTCTCAGATGTTCTAGGCTGCTCTGTTGATTGAGTTGGGACTGAATCAAGATTGAGTCTCCCAATTCTATCAATTACATCACTTAAAGCATCATCCGTTGTTGGAGTTTCATGAGGGGGAGAGTGTTCTTCAGAAGAAGATTCCACATGTTGATCTAGTATAGGAATCCCCCCTTCAATATGTGGAATCTGATTATCAAATTCTTGAAATGATTTTGTTTTTGTGAATCTATCCAAGCGATCAAGTTGCCACTCAACAACATTGTCAGTTTTGGATGTTTCAAGAAAAATTACATCTCTAGATACAAAAAACTTTTTATTTACGTAATCATAGAGGCGGTATGCTTTGGAGGTGTTTGAGTACCCCAAGAAGATACACTTACGACTTCTAGCACCAAGTTTGTTTCTATGTACCTTTGGTAGCAAAGCATAACGGGTGGAACCAAATACCCTGAGATGTTTTACCGAAGGAACATGTCCATACCACATTTCATAAGGAGTCTTGTTTCTTATAGCATTAGATGGACATCTATTCTTTATATATGCAGCACATAGAACAGCATCAGCCCAAAACATTATCTTTACATTTTTGAAGAAAAGCATGGATCGTACCATATTCAAGATTTTTCTATTCATTCTTTCAGCTACACCATTCTGTTGGGGATTATAAGGCACAGTCGTTTGATGTTTGATCCCATGTTGGCAAAGATAGTTTTCAAATTCATTTGATGTGTATTCTTTTCCATTATCAGTGCGAATAGACCCAATATGAGATTTTGCATCATTTTCAATCCATTTATGAAAATTCTTGAATGTTTGAAAAGCATCATATTTGCTCTTCAATAAATAAACCCAACACATTCTGGTGTAGTCATCAATAAATGTCATGATATATTTATTTCCATTTGCAGAAGGAACAGGCATTGGACCACATAAATCTGAATGAATGAGTTCAAGTTTCCTATGTGCTCTTGAATGTGAATCATCAAAAGACTATTTGCTATGCTTTCCTAGAATGCAAGCATCACATTGCTTAAGTTTTCTAGGAATTGTAGGCAAACTAGAAACACCATTTTTCTTCAATAAGTGGAGACTGTCATAGTTCAAATGTCCGAATCTAGCATGCCATAATAAACTTGATGGAAGTGTACCTTATTCATGATGAGAATTGTATGAGAAATGTTGTGCATGAGTAGATGTTCCTTGCAGTTTGAGAAGCGTTTCTTCTTCTATTCCTCTCATGACAAGTGAGTGGTCAGATGCTTTTCTTACCTCAAGCTTGCCATCAAACATATGAATGGAGTGACCTTGCTGGTGGATGTGGACCAAGGACATAAAGTTTCTCTTGAGCTGTGGGAGATATAGAACATGATCCAGAAGAAAGTCTGAAAGACCAGGTAGTTTAAGCCTGATTATGCCAAGCCCTGATGGCTTGATTTTTTATTGATCTGCAAAGTATACTGCTCCATCAACATTGTCAGTAAAATCTTCAAAAAAATATTTTCTATGAGTCATGTGATAGTTTGCTCCTGAACCAAGCAACCAATCATTTTCCAGGAAGCAAGTGAATCATTAAGAAAATCTTCATTTACTCCAATGTTACATTGTGCCTCAACATAGTGAGCGGATTCAGGTGCTTTACCTTTGTCTGTATCATCAGTTTTACCTTTCTATTGATTTCTTTTCTGCTCAATTTTGTCCCATGGTAGCTTGCATGTAGAGGCATCATGTGATCCATTTCTTTTACAGCGAATGCAGTGCAGATCTACCTTTTCTCCTTGAGAATGTCTGCCCCCCTGCCTCTAAAATATCTTCCTCTTCCTCTTCGTCCACCTCTTCCTCTTGTAGAATCTTGAGTAGGATGCTTTTCTTTATGAGCAAGGCACACAGTCTCTTCAGAAGATTCAGGGGTTGTCTTCTTTCCAAAAGCTTTCTCTTTCAACAAACTTTTTCACAAGAGAGTAAAAGGTTATATCTTTGAGATTTCCATTTGCTTGCAATGACTCAAGATAATTGGAATAAGTAGGATAAAGTGCCTTGAGAAAAGAAATAAGAGGAATATCCAGCTCAACCTTAGCGGAATTGAAATCATGCATTATAGACTTTACTTCAGATGCAAGAGCAAGAGGATCATTATTTTGCAGTTCAAGAGTGAAGAGTTTAATCATAAGTTGAACAACTTCAAGTGCAAAATCTGAGTCATAGAGTTCTTTCAACTTTTGTAAAGCTTCAAAGGTAGTTGAATATGATGAAATATGGCAACTCACCTCTTCATTTACGGATGCTGCTATTAATGCATAATATTTTTTGTTCTTGTTTTCCCAAATGACGAGCTCTTTGTCTGAGGTAGGCTGTACTGGGTCATTGTCTCCTTCTTCGACACACACTCCTTTCCACAACTCATTGAAAATGAGGGTGTGTTTTATCATTCGGGACCATTCAGGATAGTTCTCCTTTCCAGGGAGAACTATTCCCACCATGGATATGATCGAATGCATTCTGTAAAAAAAAATACTTCTGCTGATAGAAAAATAGTTCTGCCAATATACAGTAAAATTGTACTCAAAAGGGCATTCTCAAAAGATTTCAAATCTCTTCCTCATATACCAATATGTACATCAATACCTCACGCTACAACTTTATGCAATATATTTTCTCCAAACTTATTTTCTTCAAATCCCTCCAATGTTTGATAAAAGCATCCAGCATTTCATTCAAATATTATGTATTACATATCACTTCAATGTAATATATTTACATATCACATATCACTTCAATGTTTTAAATGTAATATATTTACATATTACATATCACTTCAACAATTTAAATGTAATATACGCCCATTATATTACATATGACATATGACATTACCATATAAAGAAGCACGCAGGCGTGATTGGAGATGGCTCTTAGCTTTGATCAAGCGAGGCAGCTAATTGTGTGCCATTGGAAGAGGCCGAGGCCATATAAATACATGTCTTTAGACTTCCTCCTACATCTTCTTAAGTACTGGGCCATTTCAATAAAAGTATTTAAAACAGTCGTGTGCTTCTCCCAACTGTGACTATCTTCTAATGTTTGACCATCACGGATTTCCAAATCATCAAATTGAATGCTGCTCATCTGGGGTCGAACACGTCTTTCTTCAGTTCAGCTTCTGCGTAGTCAAGGAGACACAACGCAAGACCTCTTCGCAGTCAAGGAGACACAACTCAGCAGTGATAGTAAGAGCAGGTAAGGCTACACTTGGCTGCACTAAGAGATCTAGGTCCCTTAAGTCAAGAGCTCAAACCCATGGATTCCGATTATGGATGCAGACTCCTACTGGAAGAAGAGTGATCAAGCGGAGGCGAGCCAAGGGTCGTAAACGGTTGGTGCCTCAAACAAATCCTAACAGTGGAAAGGGAAGCGATGCCAGAAGGATACAAACGCAGCAGGGTAACGTAGCAGTAGTCAATGGTAGGGCAATGTACTGTATGGTGCAGGGCACAGGTAACGTAATAGTAGGGCAACGTACTGTATGGAGCAGGTAATGGAATATGGAGCAGAGCACAGGTACTATGTCAGGCAGAGAGCGCAGGTACAACGCAGGGATGGCAGACAGAACGCAAGTAATCAGTGGCTGAATTATATGGGGAGCAGTGGAGCAGACCAGGAGTTACAAAGACACAAAGGCTAAAATAAGGAGCTGGCTCTGATACCATGTCAGGCGAGGCAGTAACTCCATTAGGCAGAAAAACTGATTCATCTTATTCCATTAGGTAGGTCTTTGTTATATACAATAGGGAGTGATTGTTCAGTTTATCTCCTAATGACTGTTCACATTCCTAATTTAATTATTTACATAAATTCACCCAATCATGAAGATTAGGTGTCAAAAGTGATTATGCCAACAAGTCTAATGGGTGCTTTGTGCATATTTTTAGTCAATTTTGAGACAAAATCAAAGGTTTTAATGAGCACTTGGCAGCCAAATTCATGGAAGAACAAGGGAGAGGATTTGTAGGAAGGTGTCCCCTTCATTTATGGGCCCTTACCTCGAATTCTCCACCATCAGCTCCGAGTTCAAGGGCCACCAAATCAATTATCACAAGGGCAGCTGAGCAAGTGCTAGTAAAAGTGCTATTAACTACAAGTTTTGGTAGCCGAGTTCCTAAAGATTAGGAGGGCTGTTGGGGTCCTCAATTTCTATAAATAAGAGGGCTTAGGGCCTCATTTTAGTTAGGCACTTTGTAGACAGAAGTTAGCTAGTTGTTAGTTTGAATTTAGTCATTTTTTAGGCAGTAGGTTAGCTCTGCATTTCAGCACATTTTCAAGTTTTCCTTGTGGACAATTTTTGGAATGTAACTATTCTTTTGATCAATAAAGATGAATCCAGCTTTGCACCAGCTCTAAATCTCTCTTAGGAGGTTGTAGCTCTTGGGGTTGGGCCCATCTCAAGTGCCCAGTACCTCCTTTGTTTACCTTTATGTGTTTTTGCTGCATTCTTAGAATAAAATTTGTTATTTACATTTAAATCTTGCTTCGTTATTTAGATCGCTTTTGATGATTAAAAAGGATTTTTTATGTTCAGATTGATTTGATAGGTTATTAACAGGGAAGATATCCAGAAAAAATCCATCAAGGACCTCTGATCTCACCTCTCCCTCAGTGGGATCATGAGTTGGGACAAAGGAGACCTTGCTGCCACCAAAAACACTATCTTTGCTTCCCCATGCAATCATTAGTGTTCGATTTTTGTTTGCAGAAGTTGGTTACATGTTCAGATTCTTGATTGCTTCATTGCATAGTTGTTATACATGATTTCAGTGCAAATAAAATTCTGTTCCATTTCTTTTCTGTTATCTAGGTCAGAATAGACTAACGTAACTAGGTCTTTGATTTTCCAAATCCTTGTTTGTTTTGTTTGAAAAACAACTTGCAGAGCACCTATTATCCTTCTTTATCTGCCCATTCTCCATCAATCCCACCTGCTTCATCCTCTACTTAGAATCCTTGCCTTATGTTTTCCATTTGCTCACTCTACCCTAAATTCCCATATTTTTGTGCAACATTGCTCCACTCCTCCTTGAACAAATCCAACCATCCTTGCCACTCCTCAGCTCCATTCCCCAAGTCCTGGACCTCCTCACACCCTTATCTCACCTCCATACCCACTCCTTCATATTTCTTCCTCCATACATCCTCCAAAATCCCATTTCTAAACATCCTGTAGAAAATTACATAACATCATGTAGAAATTCTAGAAACATCCTATAGAAACCCTGCAGGTTTCCTATAGAAGCTCACGAAAGCGGTTTATTGAGATCCGATCACTGTGAAACTCTTAGGAAGGGTGCTAGGGACCCCTTAGGCCCTCTTCTAACCTTTCCAACCCCCTGCAAGCATTTCCTTTCGCCAATCCACCTCTGCACAGTAAAAAACAGTTAAAGCACATGCACAATAATTCTGCCAACTTACTCAAAAATACAAAAAGATGTTTCTTTTCAGATGTTACTATAGAAGTAGCTTAGAAACATGCATTTTACCTTCCTAGAAGTCAATGGCATCTCTTTCAGTAGCTTTCATCATTCTTCTTGCACCAGTATGGTTAGTCGGTAAAATTAGGGTTTGCTAGGGTTTGTGTTTCATTTCCGTTTTCAGTTTCTTTCTGCAAGTAGATTAGCCTCCTTTGAGTTAGCTTTCATCCATCAGTTAAAAAGCTTCTTCTAAGAGCTCATAGAAGTTGGCTTAAGCTCCTAGCAGACTTATGCCAGCTGATCAAGTGACATCCGCAGCAAGAGCTAGTACTTGTGCATACAGCACCGTCGCTTCCAAGTTTTTTATGAACTACCGGGTTGATAAAATTAAAGAAGGGAGTCCCAAGAGTTGCAGCATTGTTGCTGCAATACTGGGGCTCACCACATACATTAAGCATAAATAAATAGCTATCACCATACAAAAGTGCCAAATGATAACTCAAGCATTCACACATTAATATATAAACAACTGAACTTGAACATCACTTTTAACACAAAGGCAGAAACAATTAAGAGATAGATGTGCCATTTATAACTAGTCCTACTCATGAGCTTCAAGTGATAATGATTTATCTCTTCGTAATCCAATATCCACTAAGAGTACAGAAGTGAAAAATTAGTAGCAGATATTAAATACAGATATCGATAAATCCTATTCCATTCATTCATCAAAACCTCCTCAGAGGGTACAAAAGTGCATGTTTTGGGGATGCGTTTTTGACAAATTACAAGACCCTTCTCTAAATGCTTGAGAAGGGTTTAAATACTACTAACTAAATCTAAAAATAGCTTATTACAAAAATGTAGGATGTGGTTTAAATGACCATCCTCATTTTGGGCAAAAATAAAACAAAATTAAAACTAAAGCTGAATCTAAAATTAAAATTACTAACTATTTCTGTATCTGCTCCTTAAAGTCGCACTCATTCAACATTTGTTTGAGAAGGGTTGGCTGGCTGATTTCTGATTTTAGCTGTGTTGAAAAAACATAATCGGCAAGAGCTGGCGCCATCTTCTCGGAAGAATTAATGATACACTTGAGAGTCATCCACTGGCTGTGTGGCTTTACCAAGTACATCCAGTAACAATCCCAAATCAACTTGGTTAACATTTGGATTTATTCTACCTTTCTTGAGCCTTCTGTTTCCAATATGTTTGTAGTTGTTTTACTTTAGGTAGATACCCTGGAGTGGTTTCTGAGATCGGGTTTTCTCTATGTGAATTTTCATTTATACAATCAATAACGTTGTTTGCTACCGTGGCCGCTTCTTCTACTACTTGTTCTGCTTTCCTGAGTTGTGCATCCCATTTATTAAAGAGCATTTCTTTGTGATTGTCATTGATTCTTGGTGCGTCTGCTCTTTTTCCCTCCTCTATTTCTTGCCAAGTCAAATATTCAATCACTCGTTTATCAATTAAATCATAATCATTTCGTAAATCTACGACTTGATTAGTGATTTTATCACTTATTTCACAATAAGAGTTCCACTGTGATATTCTTTGGCACAATGCTTCCTGTTGCTGCAGTAGTTGATCATTCAAGGAAATGGATTCTGTGATGAATTCTGTAAGTTTAGGATCATCCTTGTGCATCTCCTGCATATCCTGCAACTGTTTTTCTTTCTCAGCCAAACTATTCTGGTAGCTTATCTGCATTCGTTGGAAGTCCTGTTGTAGTCTTTCAAGCTGTTTCTGTGCTTCATTGTTGGCATTGGCTTGTTGCAACTGTTGTTGCAAAACTCGTATCTAGTCTTCCTTTTCTTTTAGCAGTTGTTGTACCTCAGATGCTTTATCAATGGTTGCAGAGGCATATGCTCCTGCGATCTGAGATAATTTGGTGAGATTCTCAGTGGGATCGGTAGTAGGATCTTGCCATAGGACGTCTAATTGTTCTGCCTCATGAGAGAGCATGTTTTCCAATTTCCTTTTCTTCCTTTGTCTTCTCACTACTGCCTTGTGTTGTGGACTATAAAATACATCAAGAGGAGGAATCTCTTCTATCTTGAGGATAAGTTCAGAGGATGGGGTGATGGGAATATATTCCATCTCTGGGACATTGCTAATTGTTCCTGTGATTATATCTTCTGTTGCTTGTACATCACTTGCAGGTGTCTTTGTACTTGGTCCCTCTAGATTGATCAACTCATTGAAGGTCTCCCATTCTTTATCTAGTTCGGTTCTGTTTGATGATGGCTGAATGATGAGAGGGGGAGGATCTGTTTGTGGGGAGGTAAAAGCTTGTTGCTGTGGGAGCTCTTTTGATTGGGTAGTATCCTTTACTGACCCCTCGCTTTTACCATGATCACTTTCTGATTTCTTGGAATGTTCAAGTATTTCTTTCTCTGATTTAGATTTAGATCTATTTGTGCCTGAACTTCCACTAAGACTAATACTTGGAGTTGGTTCCCTTACGGGTTCCAAGCGTAGTTTTTCCACAGGGATACTAGCTAACCTCCTTTCCCTATATATCTTGAACTACTGAAATTCTACTGGAGGAAATCGCATTTGGGCTGAATGCAAAACTTCTTCAAGCGTATTTTTCTGTTGGAACATGTCATCAAAAAGATCTTCTTCTTTAGAAAACACCTTTATTTTGACTGCAGTAGTGAAATTCTTAGCAATATCATGAGGGTCGAACGGTCTTCCTGGAAACTTGAATAATTGTAGACACGTTATGTTGTTTACTTCGTTGAATGCATGGCCTACATCAAATAGTGAGAAGGCCCCACAGGCTAAAGGAAATTGTGGCCAAATAGCCTTCTTTTTGTCCTTCAAATCTTTAGTCAAACCTCCTTCTCCACAGGTTTGATAAGCAATTTCTCGTGCCAAGAGTTTGTCAGGAACATACAAAGGTAGGACGTGAGGGGGAGTGAGGCTTCCAAATACCCTAACATATGTAAACAGTTCTTCTCTGAACCATCTCGCAACAGGGAGTATATCTACCTCTGCTTCAGGGGAAAACCTTGGAACATCTTTATCATACAACATTTTGTATAGGGGCAACATGATTCCATGACAGATCTTGTAAAAGAATGGAGTGAACTTAGAATCCCACAACTCTTTGTGATGAACATGAATGGGTAAGGGGTCTTGAATTGTCCATTTCCAACCCATCACAGGAAACTTGGAAATATAATAGATCGCATCCATGACATATGCAGACAAGTAAAAAGGGGGATAGATTCTCTGAGAAACAGTTCTTTTAGACTGGTAATTTACAATGGCTGTGACTAAATTATCAGACAATATTTTAGCCTAGTCCACTATAGTAGCATCGGTGGCAGCATCCAATAATGGTAGCCATTCAAAAGAAAAAAATTTAATATCTGGCTTCCCAAAACGTCTACAGAGCATAACGGCAGCAAAGCAATATGGGGAGGTGAGAGAACTAGTGCTATACATACCATGTTTGTCCTTTTTTAGCGGTTCATCTCTCCTTGACCAATCTTTGATGGTTTCTGCCAGGTCTTGATTTTCTTTGGAAAATTTCTCCATGAACTATTTGTTATAAGTCGCCTGTGGCTCTGGCAAATGATACATGAGCCTCAAATCTTGTGAAGTGAATGAGCCAATGAGTC
This sequence comes from Pinus tabuliformis, assembly GCA_031772625.1. Lineage (NCBI taxonomy): Eukaryota > Viridiplantae > Streptophyta > Pinopsida > Pinales > Pinaceae > Pinus > Pinus tabuliformis. Next base: position 1,419,169,959 of record CM062817.1, on the reverse strand, counting down.
CTTGACCCTGAGTCTTAAACTGTCTATCTCTGATATCCGTGTTGTCTAGTATCCATTTAACCATGTCTATGTATGGAAGAATTCTGAGCCTCACCGTTATCCTATGTAAGAATGAACAAGCCAGTTCTGTGATGGACACCTTAGAAGAACTATGTGAGCCTGCAGTAGCCTTGACCTCCATTACTCTGGGATTCTCTTCCTCAAGTAGATTGTACATGCCTTCCCAGGTAGCAATACCAGCTTCTCTGTTATAGGTGGTGTCTGTATACAAGGGCGCCATTTCCTTCTCTTCAGAGCTCGGGGCTTTGCCTTTCTTCCCCATTGTATCCTGCGTATTGCTTTGTATCGTTCTCTATTCTTCGTTCCTGCAATTTACAAGTGATGTGAGAATAATGATATGGAAAGGTGACGGGAAAGTCTTAAATGTTGAAAACATATAAAATATACCACCTTACGTGAAATGACTTTTTGATAAGCATGAAACCATATTCCATTAATAACTGGCAACTAACTCATTAATTAGCATTAAAGCGCATAACCAGGTGTCGGTTTATGAAAACTTCTTTTTGAACAACGAGCCCAAAATATCTGCGATGAAGTGATTTTGCGATTTGCTTCACAATATTGCAGATCGCAACATCACAGAATCACAACATCGCATGGTTGCTAGCTCGCTATATCACATTTATCGCATTATCGCATTGTCACATTGTCGCATTATCGCAAAATCCCAATATCGCAATATCGCAGAAATGTGACATATGACAATTTTTGTTAATCTGTTTTCTGTGAAATGCGATTTGCAATATGCGCCATCGCATATTGGAGGTTTAAAGTTTTCTGAGCATATGCGGTCTTTGATGCATGTGATGCGACATATGTTTGTAGTCCCGTATCGCGATCCCACAGTCTTAGAATTCGGCTTGCAAGGAGGTATCCTATTATCCTTTTGCGATGCGATATTTCCTAAGGAATAATTCTACTTTACCATAAAACTTAAGATTTTTTAGATTTTTCAAGGGTATTTTCTTAAGTTTATGATGGTAAGTTTTATTTAAAAAAAAAAGGAAATACAAGCACTAATTAATTTTTTAAATTTTTTCACTAAGGGTCCCCACTTATTTGGTATTAGTAATAACACCAAATAAGAAGGGGGTTTGTTGCTGGCCACAATAGGTGTTCAAAGAGGTGAAAGATGTTATTAAACATGAAGTCCAAACAAAGGAACCTGAGAAGGTAGAGTTTAAGCTTAAGGAGGAAGAATCAAACTCTACAGGAGAGGAGGAACTAGAAGATGAAGAGCCACAAACTCTGGGTGTGAGAAGACCAGTTCGAGAAAGAAGGGAACCAGAAAGGTATAGTCCATCTTCTTTCTATTCAAATTTATCTTTATTTGTTACTAATGATGATCCCAGAACTGTAAAGGAAGCAGTAAATTCAGAGTATGGAAAACTCTGGAAAGAGGCCATGGTTGATGAAATGACATCATTGCACAAAAATGAGGCTTGGGATCTGGTGGAGTTGGCGGCTAGAAGGAAACCCATTGGTATTAAATGGGTGTTCAAGAAGAAGATAGATGCAGAAGGAAAGGTGGATAAATACAAAGCTCGATTTGTAGCAAAAGGTTATTCCCAGGTGCCGAGAATTGATTTTGGTGATATTTTTTCTCTTGTTGCCAAGGTAGCTTCTATTAGATTACTTTTATCTGTTGTTGCTACTTTTGATTTTGAGGTAGAACAGATGGATTTGAAGACAACATTTCTTCATGAGGATGTGGAAGAGGAGATCTACATGAAGCAACCTAAAGGTTTTGCGGTGAAGGGTAAGGAAGAAATGGTATGCAAGTTAAAGAGGTCTCTGTATAGGTTAAAACAATCACCAAGGATGTGGTATCAAAAATTTGATACATTTATACGAGGACTTGGCTTCACCAGAAGAAAAACATATCACTGTGCGTATTTTAAATTAATTGATGACCGTGTTATTTATCTGGTCTTGTATGTGGATGATATGTTGCTGGTTGGAAATGACAAAGAAATTATCCAAGATTTGAAGACCCAATTGTACTCCAAATTCAACATGAAATATATTGGTGCTGCAAACTATATTTTGGGCATGGAAATTAAAAGAGATAGGGCAAGGAGGAAGCTCTGGTTAAACTAGAGGAATTATGATGAGATAATACTGCAGAGGTTTAATATGTAGGATAGTAAACTGGTGAAGGTTCCTATTCCCGTTGGTGTAAATTTATCTGTTGAACATTGTTGCAAGAAACAAGAAGAGGAAGAGGACATGTCCCATGTTCCATATGCAAGTGCAGTTGGTAGCCTGATGTATGTGATGGTTTGTACTAGACCAAACATTGCACATGCAGTGGGAGTATTGAGCAAGTTTATCTCAAAACCAAGAAAGGAGCATTTGACAACAGTGAAGTGGGTTTTCAGGTATTTGTGTGGCACTAGTGATTATGGTTTTTTTTACCCAGGAGGACCAGGATTGGAAAAAGTTTAGGATATACGTGGCTTTGTTGATGCAAACTGGGTTGGAGATCTAGATCAGAGAAGATCTACAAGTGGGTATGTGTTTAACCTATTTGGAGGTGCAGTCAGCTGGATGAGTAAGAAACAATCTGTAGTGGAATTATCAACTACAGAGGCAAAATACATGGTAGCCACTCATGCAAGCAAGGAAGCAGTTTGGTTTAAGAGATTGTGTTCAAGTATGGGGTTAGTACAAGGAGCTATAAGGATAGACTGTGACTGCCAACGTGAAATTTTTTTGGCAAAGAAACATACTTATCATTCAAATACAAAGCACATTGATGTTCAGTATCACTTTGAGGGATATGATAGAAGACAAAAAGGTGTTGCTGGTAAAGGTGGACACATTGAAGAATATTGCAGGTGCATTGAAAAAATCTGTGAGCTCTGAGAAGTTCTCTTGGTGTAGAGAAGCAATGGGTGTTTTAGGGCTGGATAAATCACTAAGCTCTCCTATGGCCCCCTATGGAAAGAAAACAACAAGTAGGAGAATGTTGGGTTGTGTTATATTCTTTCCACGACTAGCCTGCATGGTTTACGAGGGGGTTAGAGCAGGAGTGAAGCCCCCTCTTCATTGCGTTGACTGTGCAGTGGGGGGCAGTTAGTCCCTCTCTACGGGGTCTGGGGCTGTACCTCAGGGATTTTTTTTTTTTGGACCCTATATTAGGTGGGGCGAACCTACCTATGGCTTTCTGCATGGTTTTCACACATGGTTTTAGATGTGATGGTTTTCAGTCCATGGTATTGATGCTTCAACATGTATATATATGTATTGTAACATTAAAAGGAACATAATGAAAAATCAAGCTGGTAGTCCCAGTTTTGGGATCCAGGGGAAATATTTGTCTATATGTGTTTTATGTGTTATGCTCTTGCATTATTTATTTTCTGTGTTTTATAATTCGTATGCAGGTAATTTATGTATGGGGTTAAAACCTACATGAACCTTGTCACAAGATTAAAGAAAAAGGATGGCTCGATAGTATCTAGGTAGGAAGAAATCTCGATATAATTATACAAAGGAAAGTGGGATCCATGTAGCCATCTCCACGAAGAACTTGTAGTTGATACATTTATGAAGACAAGTTTTAAACATTGAGGTGATGACTTTCGAAATTGGAAGGAAGTGGAGGATATTCTCTATATTTGAGAGGGAGTAAAGGAGTATCCTTCAATAGGAGCGAGGACTAATTCCCTAAAAACTAGAGATGGGAATATACTCTCATGTTGGGAGGGAAGGATGATGGACATCAGATTGTCATTCTCTTCTTCATGTGTCATGCACTTGTCCAAGACTACCAGTGGTAAGTCTAAGTGAAGGCCTTCAAGGGAGGATGTTGGATGGAAGATTGTATAATAATTTGTGATTTCCTTGAGGATAGAAAAATATATGATAGGAAATGGACTGACACTCTTTGAGGATTGGATAGGTATCAAAGAAAAGAGTGGTTGTAGAGCAATGCTATTGTTTTATGATTGGGAATTCAAGATAAGAATAGTCCTGAAGGGACACACCTAGTGAACATCCAGATGGGATATGTGCCTTGTAAAAGTAGAGTGGTATCCAACGTAAAGCCTATGAGCATTATGCTCTTAAATATTTTTGCAAGTTAACGCCTTACTATGATGACAACGTTGGTTATGATGTTGATGTTTAAATATGGCTTACCAATCTGACTCTTCTTATGATGACTCTTTAGTTTGAGAATAACTTTATACCACTTTTACACTTAACAAAAAAACCCTATTTTAGAGTGAGTGTTCAAAAATGTAATAAATTTTAGTCTTCGTAATTGTCAATGTACGCAAATAATTATGTATTTTTTATGTTACAAAGAAAAGAAGAAAGAAAAATATTATTGTGAATATGGGTTTAATGCTCCATTTTGATGGTCATCTTGGTAAAGATATTTCTTCATTCTTGTAGGGTTTGTCATGTCAAAACAATATATCTCTTGTGTCAAAAGAGTCTTTATCATTTATATAACACCCTTTTGGGCAAGTTGTATCATGTAAAATATATTTATTTTGAGTCCAGAATGTCCTATAAACTTCCAAGAGCAAGTCAACACAAGAATTAACATGTGAGCCTAAAATAAGGAATTCGAACCCCTAAGATGTGTATAAATAGAAGCATCATCGACCTAATGTTATCACCAATTAAATATTTCCCACCAAGAACTTTGATATGAAACTTGAAACATTAAGGAAGCAAGTGTGAATGTTTATCAAGCAAGAAGATCTCAACAAGAACGAAGAATTTTTATTTTTGGGAATTATTCTCTCACAAGTGTGAAGGTTAGGGTTAACGATAAATTAAATTAATAATTTCCCTATTTCATCTTCCAATACCCTTCACCTTACCACCATGTAAACACAATACATAGGACACCAGAACCACCACATCGAGCTATCACTAGACCCTTCATCCGATAGAGAAACTCTAGTCATTATCACAGAAAGAGATGTTTGTTGGGACCCTTACACAGGAACCTAGTGGGTCAAATTTCTCCCCACAATTCGAATCACACTTAATGTGGCTCTGCGCGTGAGCAAGGCAAGAATCCAATTTGTCAAGAAAAAACTTGTGGTTTCTAGGCATTCTGTTGACATCTTCAAGAGATGCAAAAATGTTATATACTTTCACTTCTTTGTCCCTCAACACTATTCCTAGAAGCATCTTCATTTGCCAATAAGGAGGCACTAAATTTAGGTATTGTTTCTTCTTGACACAGGTTTGCCTAGGGTCAAGTACCCAAGTTAAAATATCCTCTAAAATCTATGAGTCAGAGAGGGATTATCTCTCCATCGCCACTTGCATTTCTAGCTTTTTTATTTTTTTGTGAGTCTATGATGGGAATGCATTAAAAAAGTGGTGGATTAGTTGTGGAGAAAAAATATGAGCCCCATGTTTCCCCATTTAGTCATGAATACTATCTTCGTGCCTGTATATCCTCCTCTGACGTTGTGTCATGGTTGTATGAAGGCCAAAATCCCAACAATTACGATGGGATCCTCTACCATTATTCCTATTTATATTTATAATAATAATATTTTTATGTTGTATTTTAAAATATATATATATATATATATATATATTAAATTAAAAAAATATTAATTTAACATATTTCATAATCATTTAATTTTTTTCTAAGTTTTTCATAATCCTTTTTTTCTTGAATTTCAATGCCACCCATCCTCCTCTGACATTGTGTCATGGTCGTATGAAGGCCAAAATCCCAACAATTACGATGGGATCCTCTACCACTTTTCCTATTTATATTTATAATAATAATATTTTTATGCTATATATATATATATAATTAAAAAAAATATTAATTTAATATATTTCATAATCATTTATTTTTTTTCTAAGTTTTTCATAATCCTTTTTTTCTTGAATTTCAATGCCACCCTATTGGGAAGGGGGAATGAAACGCCTCCTTTATAAATTTATTTGCAATGGTGCCCCTTTAGAAATATATTTACAAGAACGATGATTCTAAATGCCCTGCATTAATCTAGTAATTCCACTATATATAAAGGCACTTTGACTTTGGGTAAAAAATCATCGATCCCTTCAGGAAACAATGAAGAAGCCATAATGCTCATGGCTCAAGCAACTAATAATGCATGGGTTATTGGATCTTGTCCTCCATAGCCATTGAAAAAGTATTTTTTTAGAAATCCCAATCGAGAAAATAGGTGCAAAAGTTGAAGACAAGAAAGTGCATCTCATTATCTACAAATTTATTGGTGTCTAGCCTCCAGAAAAAAACCCTAGTAGATTCAAAAGAATTGGACTCTGAAAGGAAACCTAAATTTGAAAAGAGGGTCCAAAGGTTTTTTTATAAATAATATTCAACAACGTAGAAGATAGAGATGGAATCTTTCAAAGGGGGCCATATTTCATGAATTTTATTTTCCTCTTCATGAAGTCTTGGGTTCAAGCATTTAATCTGTACAAAGAATATTTCTCTTCAACTCCTATGTTGATTTGCCTTTATTACTTTCACGAGGAATTATTGGATACATCCTAGAGTGTATTGACAATAACATGCGACATTTCGTCATGGTCTTGGACACCACTAAGGAGGGAAATTACACTTCTTATGCATATCTGTATGCTTAATTAGATATATCCAAGGCCCTTCAAAACAACACTCAGTAGTGAAGCTGAAATCTAGGAGAAACCAATAGACTATTTGAAAATATCATTAATATGTCGCAAATGACATGAATACAATAATCTATTCAGGGATTTCGCTAACTACCAAGTTCAAAAATAGGTTTAGCAAAATCAAACTCTAGATCATGATGGATTTACCTAAATAACTAATCGAACAAAAAACAACCAGTATGTGGAATCCACCTTGATAGTTAACAATTAAAAAAATAGGTAGAAAGTCATTTAATAATTGACAAATGATAAAATAGGAAGTGGAGCGAAGAGGTAAAAAATGAAAGAAGATGAGAAAGAAACTCAACTAGAGTTACAGCTGATTGAATACACAAAGTAAATATTAACCAACAAGGTACTCTATGAAGATTAAGAAATAGATGAAGTAAAATTGGAACCCTTTGATCGAGATCTATAAAAAATGGAGTCGTAAGGCATCGATCTACAAACCCTAATGGAAGAATGGAGAAGTAAATGTCTAGCAACAATAAGATATCCGAATATCTAAACCATCACAAGAACTTACCTCAAGCAACATGATTTGAATCTTCATCAGGCTCAAAACTCGAAGAGTCATAGCCACGTGGAACGATGAACACCCTTGCAGAATGAAGATCAACAAAGGACTTTTTTGCAACAACACTTTAATTTTTAGTAGTCTTTATATGTTACCTAGTCTATTTATGCCTTGCAATGCAATACTTTGTTTAAATTTTTGGTTGTCAGATTCTTTAAAAGAATAGTATGAACAATAAAAACATTTATGCTTATCCTACTACTTTAGTTTACCAAATAACATCTCAATAAGTGAAATCATCAATATATGTTACTACTTTTGATATATATATATAATGATATATATATATATATATATATATATATATATATATATATATATATATATATATATATATATATATTAATTACATTTTACATTTTCATATTTATTTTTAATAATACAATATTTCGTAATTACTCATATTTCAATATTTATATTGGAAAAATAGATCATCACTTCCATAGTTCATACATTTACTCGTATCTTTAAACAAACCTCAAGTCTTCAAAACTTAATCCACCCATCTTTAACATGACTAATAATTTCATCAAAGTTTAGTTAATCTTGTACCAAGAAATATGTGACCATATTTGATATAAAAAAGACTATCCCGGGGGATATTAATATTTTCTATTTTATTATTGAATATTTAATACTTATTATAATAAAATAAAGATATGAATATTTATATTAAAATTTTAAGTTTATTTGTATTTTTAATGAGTTTTATTAATTATGGTAATTTAGAAATAGTAACTTAATACCTTATTACATAGACGAATTTTACAACCTAGTGCGAGGGAGGCGTAATTCCTTCCATGTTCAACCTCAATTTGACACATGCGTCTTCCAAAATAAAAATAATGTTCTCTAATATAAATACAAGTTATGGCTTCATCCTCAAGGGGAGGGGTATGAAACCTCTCGTACCACAATGTAACAACTAGTGATGCTTCAATGACCTACCATGGCTCTGATTCCAATTTTTAGACTAAGCACTCTAGATCGGTAGCCTAAGGAAGTCAAGTGACTGTTGATATCCTAGGTGTAACTTGGAAAAGTAAGAGAAAGAATATATGTCTCATTAAAGCTACCTAAAAACCACACTATAAGGTGAAATTGGACCCCATGCTATGCTATATCGACCAAATGCAGGATCATTCTCTCGTTTATAAATTTTTGGGAGTGTCTCCTACTAAGAAAAGTTGATCCATGTGGATTAAAAATGCATGGTAGCCCAAGGGCCATGACAAGTTTCTGATAGGTTCCAAGGGATTCTTCATGATGGTTTTTACTAACCTTGAGGATCACTCTAGGGTTTTTGAGGGAGGCCCATATTTCCAAAATAATGAAGACTCTTTCATCACTTATGGACTCCTATATATAGCCCCGATAATGGGAAGTTATTGGCCACTCTTATTTTGATCAATATGTATGCCTCACTAATTGAATACTTGAAAGAGGAAATCTTGGAGGGAATAGGAAATGCATTCAAAACTTATATGAAAAGCTAATATATGACAAAAATAAATAGATTCACAACATATGCCAAAAATTATATCTGCGTAAAAATTTCCTGGCTTCTCTATAAATCTATTGAAATTTCCCTCCATGACAATGGTACTATCCAACCCATAAATTACGATCATGTCCCTTTCCAGTGGCATTGGTTTCATGCATAAGGCCACCTCTTCCGATATTTCCCTCTGCTAAATCACCCTATTCTCCTTGTGCAAGAAATGGCAAAACAACATGGAACCAAGTAAATCCAATGCTCAATTTCAAGGAGAACTCTCAACACAACAGCTAATATGAAATACACATGCACATGGAGTACTATCTAAAACATGTCAAATTATTTTGAATCTACTAGGGTTTTTTTAGAGGTCATACACCCACAAATTTGTATATATTGAGATGCACTTGCTCATCTTCAAATTTTGCACCTGTTTTCTCCATTAGGATTTCTGGAAAATATTTTTTCAACGACTCAGAAATACAAGACCCATTAACCCAAGAATTATTAATTGATGGAGTTGTAAGCACTATGGCTTCTTCACTGTTTCCTAAAGATATTGATGAATTTTCACCTGATGTCAAAGTGCCTTTAAAGATAGTGTAATTACTAGATTTATGTTGGGAATTTTGAATCAACATTCTTGAAAATATATTTCTAAAGGCGGACCAACACAACTAGATTTTGAAAGCGGTGCCATTGCAACTACATTTCTAAAGGATTTCCTCATGAGAGAATGTGATTGACCATAAATGAAATGAAACAAATTCAAAGCAATTTGTGAAGTATTTTTTACCACAATTGGGAACCATTATCGGGATTATTTGTCCTACTAGTCACACAAAATGGCTACAAGTGGAAATAGTCACCTTCTTAACTTGAAAGAAGTGTGAGTAGTCATATTTATGGAACAAATATTTTTTCTAGTCAAGATACATTTGGGGTATAGTTGATCGCACATACAATTCACAATGTCTCGAAAGCTCAGAAACTAGTGATTATGGAGGAAATATCTAGTGCACTTTAGTGCAATGACAACAATCTAATGTTAGTACAATAACAAAAGTAGCTTTTGAATTTTCTAGTATGAATACCAAATCCAAACACACACTCTATTTACATTGGTGAGTGGTTACAACCTTCCATTATTAGTGGTTTTAGTCTACGAATTGATAATGCGTGTAACCCCGTCCCTTACGACATTGTGGAATGCACAACCAATGTGAATCTTTTGTTCCAAAGAAGTGGAAAGGTTCAAGATAGTGAATTGGATTACCACATGCAATGGTAGTCACAATAATCATGTGAATTTGTTTCGCTCCTCCAAGAAAGTTGAGAAAGTTTATCTACATACTTTCCATGTCCAAAAAAGAAAAGAAAAAATGCTTTGTAGCTCCCATTATGAAATCTCAAACATATTTATATTAAGAAAACTATCATACCACTTATCTTTTTCATGCTTGTAAATATATATTCTTTAAATATTCCACACACACAATGCATTATACTTCCATATCTACTTAAACTATAATTACCTATAAAATATGTTTCAAAAAAACATACATTGTATTCAAATTGTTTTTTTTCTTGAAACTATATTTCAATTAAATATAATTTAAATTTTGGTTAAACTATATATATATATATATATATATATATATATATATATATATATATATAATGGGGTAACATCCATGAAATTTGAACCTAGAATCTCACAATTTACATAACATGGCATTGTCAATTAAACTTCCCCATAAACAAACATAATTTCATTATTATTTAAGTAATGTATAATAAAAATATTAGAAATAAAATTAAAATCAATAAGAAATACAATATTTTATTTATCCTATCATATTCATAAATATTTTCAAAATAATAATTAATAACAAACATTCTATATATATTGCAAAATAAAATAAAATCTTATTCAATGTTAGTCTCATTTTCTTTTCTTTTTAAATTTGCGCCATCCTCTCTCATTTTTTTAACACATTTTATGAATATCGTGTTTTTATTTTTTATTTGTTTAAACTAAAGAATACTTATTATTCATTACTTATTTACTTAGTTATATTAAGTTTAATTATTGCGTAGAGACTAAGTTGTCATGTAACATTTATTTATAAAAAAAAATTAATATAACACGGGCTAGTATCATGGCCTATCAATATTTCATGTTCAAAAAATTATAACTCATTTTCATATCACATTTGTTAAATGAATTTTATTTTATTAATTAAAAAAAAAAATGTGCATAAATACATTGGTGATAAATCTCATCTTTTAATTTGTGTACATAGGGTGCTATGTACATGTTGTATATGCAGTGCCATGTACATATGGTGTTGTGTGCATGTTGTTCATGTGGTGCTATGTACATATGGTGTTGTGTGCATGATTGTACAAGTGATGTTGTGAGCATGTGGTGTCGTGTACATGTTGTACATGTGGTGTTGTGTGCATATGGTGTTGTTTCATGTCGTGCATATGGTGTTGTGTACATTTGGTGTCATGTACATGTCGTGCATGTGGTGTTGTGTACACATTGTACAGGTGGTACGATGTACATGTGGCGTCGCATACACATTGTGCAGGTGGTGTCGTGTACTGTGATGTTGTGCACACATTGTGCAGGTGGTGTTGTGTACATGTTGTACATATGGTACTGGTATACATGTGGTATTGTGTGAATGTCATACATGTTTTGCGGGCATGCACTACTACGTATGTGCATTGTGTAGTTGTGGCATCGTGACATGTGTACTCATTGTGTACATATATGTATTGTGTTGTACATCGGGTGTAAGTGTATGTATTGCGTTTTGGTGTACACTGGATGTAGGAGTATGTATTGTGTTGTGTTGTACACTAGGTGTAGGTGTATGTATGGTATGTCAGGTGTAGGTGCATGTATTGCATCGTATTGTATGTCGTGTGTGGTTGTATGTGTGTGATGCACACTATGTGTATGTGCACATGGTTGAGGAGAAGGCACTGGGTGTTTTTTGAGTGTGGCAACCGATCTGGTGTGCATACGAAACAAGGACAAAGTTAAAATCTAAGGATTGATTAAAGGATAAATATCAATATTTTATTTCAGTGTTATTATGCATTTGATTTATGATTTTGGTCTATGATGATTACATGTGATCTTTGATTCTGGTTTATGATGGTTACATGTGATTTATGATTTTGACCTATGATGGTTGTGTTTTGAGCTAACCTGATGTGATATGTTTATACATGATGATTTGGTCAAAGATGCTAGTTTGAATTGTTATGACATGAAGTAAATAGCATTGCAGGTGTACCTTATTGACAGGCTACCAATGAGGTATGATTTGAAGTTATTTCAATTTATTTTAAATCTGAAGGAAATTATGTGCTTGGTACAGGAAAGCATGAAGTGCTTGGTTGGGTGGTCAAAACTGACGACTAGGAATTAACAACAGGAGTGAAAGAAATTCGAATAGGTAGAAATATGTTGGTAAAGCACTTCAGGAGCAAGGCCATTGTGGGGCAATGGCACCCAATAGTTTCCATTGATTTGCGAGCATGCTATGACAGGTAATAAAAACATTTTAAAATATTTTACCATGATAAATCAATTACCATCTATATAATAATGGTTGATAATCAAATTAAAAATTAAGAAATCAAATTCCAAAATGAATATCATTATCACCATACTGGTAGAAAAATGAAAAAAAAAAATTAAATATAAAAGAATGGAATTAACCTATAAAATATTACAAAGTAGAATAGAAATGAATACGATGAAATTGGCCAGTATAATATGATCTTGAAAAGTTCATTTAATTATGATTTAGATCTTGAAATCTTGACCCGCATTTCGAATTGTTAAATTATGCTTCCCACTTCAATTTAAACTTACTGCATATATTTTTTTAAATATTTAAATTCAAGTTATATTATATGATGACGATTTCTAGGTCCCACTTACGCCCTAACATAATGGGCATCTAAGTAAATTAACATAATAATTTATTCGATATACAATTTTATAATGCATTTAAATTTATTTATTTTATATTTTTAATTTAATTTTTTATATTAATTAAATGTATTTTGGACAAATTTCTTTATTATTTAAGGATATGATTTATGTTAAATTTATAATTAATATATATTTGAAATGATTTTGATTTTTATTATGAATATAAAATATAAAATATAGTGATTTATTATTTAGTTTTTTTTTTTTTTAATTAGCAATGATGACTTACATTTATTAAGTTGGAAATAGTATATCACATTTTAAGAATATTAAAATATACTCGAAAAAGCATTAAGAAAGGTTAAAAATATCATATTTTTATTAACTAAATTAAAAATTGTTATTTAATAAAATAATAAGTTACGATATATTTTATTTGATTTTTTTTTTTTAATTGTGAATTAAGGTATTTTTATTAGTGAAAAGCATATTTACGTGGATTTACAAAAATTTTCACAAATATCAAGGAGGAACCCAGGTCCTTGTTCAAACCACATTAATCTAACCAAACTAGAAAGCCTCAACTCACAAAAGCTACATGCAAGTGCACCCATGTTCAAACCACACCAATCTAAGCAAAATACAGAGCCTCAACTCACCGAAGCTACATGCAAAGTCACCCATACATCAGATACCCATAACCTTTAATTGGCTTGCATACAAATCGCGTAGGCCCACAGAGATGCATTATACATATAAGCACCAAAAATACCGTTATCCAAGGTCTTATCGCCAACAACAAATAGCCGAACAAATGTAAAACCACACATAATATCACATCTTGTAAACCGAAAGATAGGAGCAAAGACTACAAACAAAATTAAATCGATGCCTTCAAAGGAACACATCTCAATGGAGCCAAGACCTTTTGTTTGAAAATGTAACTAGTTTCAGTCTTCATATTTGTCAATCTACTCAAATCATTATGTATATTTTATTTTAAAAAGAAGAGAAGAAAGAAAAATATTATTTTGAGTATGCGTTTGATGCTCGATTTTGATGATTATCTAGGTAAAGCACGTTCTTCATGCTTGTGTGAATTGTCATGTCAAAATAATATTTTTCTTGACTAAAAAGTGACTTTATCATATATAAAACCCTTTGAGGCAAGTTGTAAGATGTAAAAGATATTGATTGTGAGTCTAGAAAGTCCACCAAAGAGTCGGCACAAGAAATGATAACTTGTCCTAAAAGAAGGAATTCAAACCCCTCACGTGTATAAATAAGAGTAGCATCAATCTCATTTGATCACAAATTCGATCTCTCCTATCAAAAACTTCAATATGAAGCTACCAACATCAAGGAAGCAAGTATGAAGGTATAGAAGGCAAGAATATCTCAAGAATAGCAAATTTTTTTTTCCTTTTGGGGATTATTCTCTCACACGTGTGAAGGTCAAGGTTTCTGTAGCTTTAAGGGAGGTTAAAAATTGTGGGAGGTCAAATTTTAGATCAAAGCTGTGGGATAGTCGAATACTCTATTTTTCTTTAGTTTGACTTTGGAGGCCTTCACTTGTTTGAGGAAAACATTCGTGAAGATATGAAAAATGCTAGAATTAGGGTTTCTACAGTTGCTACATGGCCAAAGTTGTAATTCGAAGTTGCATGTCAAAGCTAGGGGTCTAAATTGAAGCATGAAGTTGGTTAAGACGTAATTCATCCTTGTTTGGTTCAATTGATCTCTGGCCTACCTAGGAGGGCTTATTGGAGGGTTAAATTGGTGATTGGAGTGAATTTTTCTAGGGTTTGGGTCTTCGTTTTCTCATTTGAAGAAGATTCTACAAGAAGAGGAGATTTTCTAGGTTTTCTCCTTGGAGTAGTTTTTCCCTAGCTTTGGGCCTAAATTTTGTGTCCATTATCTTTACTATTTTTCTAACTAGTAATTGTATAATGAAGAAGATATAATAAAGGAACACAAGAATATAAATAAGGTTCACAAGAAACTATTAAGATTGAAGAGAAATTGAACTAATAGCTTCCCTATTGCATTCTCCATCATGCAATTAGAGATAAGGTGAACAAGAGAAGGCATCTTAAAGGATACAAATAATAATAATTTACTTTTCAAGGGAAATCATTTACAAAAGGACACAAGGAAAGAAGAAAAACCCATATTGATCTAGAAGGAGGGTTTCCACATTAAACTTGTATTAAAAAAATACCTCATCATCAAGGTCCCATTAAAGTAAGGAAGGAAAATATCTTATTGAAGACTCTCTAGCGCATCATATTGAAGTAGAGGAAGCATAAAGGATCTTGCTATCACCATTTACTCTTTGAAGTTATTTTAAGACATCATCCTTGAAGGCATCCTAGAAGACATCTTTCTAGAACATCTTTCATGTCTCCTTGTAGGTCTTGAAAGCATCAAGATTGTTGAAGAAATAATCAAGATGAAGGAATATTAGTTGGAAAGTAAGTAGTATATTGTCTTCTACGTCTCAATCTACACATAAAATGGCTACATTTTGCAAGGAAAGAAACAAGATCATTGGATAGGTAAACTTCCTAGCATGGAAGAAGAGGGTTGACTTGGCACTCACAAAGAATGAAGTCATGATGTATGTCCTTGGAGAAGTAGTTGTACGAGAATAAGAGAAGGCTCAAGTGTTAGTAAAGTACAAGAAAGGAGAATTAAGAGAACAAAGGATCATTATTTAATCCATTAAATATCATATTGTTCCATTTGTTGCTGATTTGAAGACATCAAAGGCTATGTATGATAAGTTGGTAAATTTGTACTCTATAAGTACACAAGCTCAAAAGATTTCCTTAAGCTAATAGAATAAGGAAATCAAAGATATGGCCACTTGTTTAATGATTATCTCACAAATAACATACTAGTTGGAAGGGCTTGGAGAGACTATTAAAGATTCTGAGATGACTATATGTGTACTAAATTATTTTCCACCTCATTAGAGTAGTTTTGGAGCTAGCATCTACTCAAAGAAAGATACCACACTTTTTGATAAATTGTGGGCTCAATGTATCTTGAAAGAATATATGATCAAGGAAAATGATGATACTAAGTTAAATGAAATATCTCAATGCTTCATTGGAAGGACCAAGAAGTTAAGTAAGGTGAAGTTCGGAAAATCCAAGAAGAAGACAAACATGTCTAAGATTCAATGCTTTTGATGCAATGAGTATGGAAACAATAAAGGGGATTTTCCAAAAATTAAAGTAAAAAAAAGAGAGGAAGGAAATAAGTGAATCTCACATAGCAGAGGAAAGGGGAGAACCAAAGAAGAAGCCAAAAGGAGAAGATCCAAAGGATCTCCATTATTGAAGGGAGACTCATCTCTGTGGGTTCTTTATGAATTTTTGTCTTTATTTTATTAAGTAGAAAGTAGAGAAACATGCATTATTATTCTAGAAGAGTCATGGTTTTGTAAAAGGCATCGAATCATAGATAGAAGTATATGATAGTAGAAACATTAGAATCTACTTGTTTAACTTACTTTTGGAAAGATCATCTAGTTTAAAGAGAATGAGATGTTTGGAACCATGTTTCATATTATAGTTCATCCTAGAAATTTTCAAATATCATGTTATAGGTAGTAATTTTGCAAAGAAGGATCATGAAGATCATATAAGAATCATCATTATGGATTATTCTTGAAAGAAACATTATGAATGGTATATATTCAATATAGTATGGAACTAATATTTCTAAAGGATGAAGGAATGCTAATAGTCAAGTTAGAGTATGAAAGGCATAATGAAAACTTTTCTCATCTTGGAAAAGGAAACCTATCTTTGACAGGTATATCAATCAATCTTGATCAAAGGATGGCTACATGGTTATATGAAAAAAAAGGTATGCATATTCCAAGTTATTGTTCCCTGGATCATGGTTCACATGTACAACAATAATGGACGAAGAATTAGTTATGAATGTGCTTGGTAAGTCTTCCATATGGATTCATGATGCTAAAAATAATAAATTTGACATTGGAATGAATGGAGATCAATACTCTCTCAAAAAATTGCATTGAATATGGCAATGTTGATAAACATCCAGTATGGTCTCGATATGAAAGAAAGGGAGTTAATAATTAAAACTCTAATGAAGATATTGTAGCATGGTAACCAAGTTCGATCAATGGGTACTTTGATTAAAATGAATGCATGGGGAAATATTTATGTAGAGATGGATCATCAAAAAGGAGGTTGATATCGAAGAACTCAAGCAAGTTGATGATTTGATGAGTATGCCATCATGGTAAGGTAACTATAATATTAATTTTGATTTGGTTATTTGGTTAACATTTTTTTTTCTACCTCAAGAGATATTGTAGGATAACACAATGATAGTTTGTGTGAAGCCTAATTCAAAGAACACATGGATTGATTAAATAGTGCTAGAACTATTTCTATATTATGAAGTGAAGATGTTTACATCATTGTCTTGGAATTGAAAGGTAGTAGTGTAAGAGGATAACTTGATGTTTGTGCAATAAAAATTATCACTTTCACCTTTAGAGGGAGATATGATTAGCTTTAAATTTGATAAGGCTCAATATAATGCCTTTTTTTATGATAAATAAGGAAAGTAATTTTAAAGGTTGATGTCCTCACCCATATCATAATATTAAATAAAGAGGATGGTTGCATAACATTCAGGAGAGGAGAAAGCTCAATATAATGATACAAAGGAAAGAGGGATCCATGTAGCTATATTCATGAAGAACTAGTGGCTGATACATTTATGAAGACGAGTTATAAAGGTTGAGGTGATGACTTCCCAAAGTGGAAGGAAGTCAGATACCTTCTCTATATTTGAGAGGGATTAAAGGAGTATCCTTCAATAAGAGAGAGTATCTATTCCCTAAACAAGAGGGAATGGTAATCTACTCTTAGGTTAGAAGGGAAGGATGATGAACATCATACTTGTATTCTCTTCTTCATGTGCCACACACTTAATAAGGACTAATAGTCATAAGCCTAAGCAAAGGCCTTGAAGGGAGGATGGTGGATGGAGGATTAGATAAGCATCAATGATTTCCTTGAGGATAGAAAGATACAATATAGAAAATGGAATAATTCTCTTTGAGGATTTGAAAAGTATCGAAGACAACAGTGGTCATAGAGAACCCCTATTCTTTGAGGATTATGAATTCAAGTTAAGAATAATCTTGAAAGGACATACCTAGTGAAGATCCAAATGGGGTATATGCCTTGTAGAAGTAGTGTGGTATCTCATGTAAATCTTCCCAATCTCTTAAAGATCCTTTCAACTTAAGGCCTCACTATGATGACGATGTTGGTGATTAGTTTTGTGCTAAATATGGATTACCAATCTGACTCTTCTTATGAGAACTCTTGAGTTTGAGAATAACCTTGTACCAAGTGTACAATTATGAAAAACTCCCTAGTTAAGAGGGAGTGTAGGAAAATGTAACTAGTTTCAACCTTCATAACTGTTAATGTACTCAATTCATTGTGTATATTTTATGTTACAAATAAAATAAGAATGAAAAGTATTATTGTGAGTATGGGTTTCATGCTCAATTTTGATGGTCATCTAGGTAAACCATGTTCTTCATTATTCTAGGGTTTTTCATGTCAAAAGAATATTTTTTCTTGAGTCAAAATAGTCTTTATCATTTATATAATATCCTTCTCGGAAAGTTGTAACATGCAAAATATATTGATTCTGACTCTAGAAAGTCCTAGAAACCTCCAAAAACAAGTCAACATAGGAAATGATAATTCAGCCTAAACGAAGGAATTTGAACCCCTCAAATGTGTATAGATAGAACCAAAATCATCCTCATTTTATCACCAATTAGATCTCTCCCATAAATAATTTCGATATGAAGTTGGAAACATCAGTGAAGAAATTTTGAAGGTTTAAAAGGAAAGAAGATCTCAAGAAGAATGAAGAAATTTTGGTTTTGGGAATTATTCTCACATGTGTGAAGGTTAGGGTTAAGGATAAATTTAATTAATATTTTCCCTATTGTGTTCTCCAATATATTTCATGCTTAGCACCATGAAAATTAAAGACATTGGACATAACCACACATTCATCAACATAAGTCAAGAACCATCAGATGAAGCCATCACCCAACCCTTTATCCAATAGAGAAACACTAGTCATTATCATACAAAGATATGTGTGTTGGGACCCTTACATTTGTGCCTAGAGGGTCAGATTTCTCCCCACCATCCAAATGACACTAAGCTTTGCTCTGTATGTGAGAAAAGAAATAATGAAATATGTCAAGACAAAACCTATAGTTTCTAAGCGTTCTCTTGGCATCTTCAAGAGATACAAAAAAGTTAGATTTTCCCACTTGTTTATCCCTCAACACTTGGCCTAGAAGCGTCTTCATTTTCCAATGCAGTGCCACTAAATTTAGGTATTCTTTCTTCTTTCCGCTGGTATTCCCAAGATTCAGATAGAGATTCTCTCTCCACCCCCACTTACATTTCTATCGTTTGGATTTCTTTATGATTTTTTGATGGGAGCACATTAAAAAAGAGGTGGCCGAGTTGTGGGAAAAAATGTGAGCTTGACGTGGCCCCATTTTTGCAAGCATACCATAAACAGGGCTCCTTCTCCCCCTCTAACTCTATGTCATGGTTGTACTTGGGCCAAAATCACAAAAATTACAATGGGAACCTCTACCATTTTTCCTATCTATAATAATAATAATAATAATAATAATAATATGTTGTATTTAAAAATAATCTTATTATATATATATATATATATATATAGTATTAAATTAAAGAAAATTATTAATTTAATATATTTCATAATCAATTTTTTTTATTTTTATTTTTTATTATTCCTAAGGATTTCATTATCTTTTTTTGCTTGAATTTAAATGACACCTGATTGGAAAGTGGGAATGAAACCCCCTCCTTTAGAAATGTAGTTTCAATGGTTCCCCATTTAGGTGGGGGGTGGATCAACCCTCACTTTAGAAATGTATTTGCGGGAAGGATGATTCAAACTTCTCTCCATAAAACTAGTAATTCCACTATCCTTAAAGGAAATTTGACTACGGGTAAAAGAAACAAGGAATAAGCCATAGTGGTCATGGCTCTAGTAATTAATAATTCATGGTCAATGGATCTTTTCTTCCACATTCATCATAAAAATATTTTTTAGAAATCCCAATGGAGAAACCAGGTGCAAAAGTTGAAGATGAGTAAGTGCATATCATTATCTACAAATTTGTGGGTGTCTGGCCTTCGGAAAAAACCCTACTTGATTCAAAGGAATTGGACATTGAAAGGGAACATAAATCTCAAATGAGGGTCTAAATATTTTTTGTCAATGATATTCAACAACATAAAAGATAGAGATGGAATATTTCAAAGGGGGGCTTATTTCATGAATTTTGTTGGCCTCTTCATGAAACCTTGGGTTCAAACATTCAATCCAGACAAGCAATATTTCTGTTCAACTCTTATGTGGATTCACCTTTATTATTTTCCCTAGGAATTCCTGAGGAAATCCTATAAAGTATTGGCAATAGTGTACGACATTTTTTAATGATCTCAAAAACCACTAAGGAGAGACATTACACTTCTCATGCATACCTATATGCCTACCTAGATATATCCAATCCCCTTCAAACCAACATCTAACTTAGTAGTGAACACATAATCTAGGAGCATCTAATGGGAGAAAATATCATTAAAATGATGCAAATGCCATCAATACAGTATTTTATACAAGGAATTCCCTGCCAACAAAGTTCCACAAGTGATTCGAGAAAATCAAACTCTAGATTGATATGGATTTACCTAAATCACTAATAGAATGAAAAATATCCAAAAAGAGATATGGGAAATCCAACTTGATATTTAACAATAAAAAAATAGATAGAAATTCCTTTAACAACTAACAAATGAAAAAATAACAAGTGGAGGGAAGAGGCAAAAAATGACAGAAGATGAGCAAAAAACTCAACTGGAACCCTAACAGATCAAATACACAAAGGAAATACTACCAACAAGGTCAACCAAGAAGATGAATAAATAGGATAAGATACATTGGAACCCTATGATTGAGATCTACAAAAAATGGAGTTGGAAGACATCAATGTACAAATCCTAATTGAAGAATGGAGAAGTAAATATCTAGCAGCTATACAAGATGAGGATATCTTGTTAGGCCCCTATAATACTAGTGATTCCCCCATTACTATTGTCATTGTATCCCTTGTTGTTATTATTGTGCCCCTATTCTCCCCATATTGTTATTAGTATGCCCCATAGAAACCCACTATTGTTACTTTTGTGCCCTTATGTTATTATTGTTATGTCGGTTTGATTATATGGTCACCCCTTAGACTCCTCTATATAGAGGCAAGGTTTAGTCATTTGTTTCATCCAAGAATTGCTAATTTGTGTAATGTAAAGGAGGTTGCCCCCAAGAGGCTGAATTCTAAGGCGTTGATCTATCTTTTCTATCTTTTTGTGAGTTGGTTTCCTAACATTTGGTATCAGAGCTTTGGATTCTAGGGTTTCGCTGCTCCAAATAGGCCATCGTGGAATTTTCGGTATAACCTTTTTCTGCGATATTTTAGAAGCTACAAAACAACATGTTTGAGTCAATATCGTTTTGAGCTCTGGGTCCGAATTTCAGATCTTATCACACTATAGTTGCGGAGATATGATATGAGGAAGTTAGGGTTTTTGTAGACTCCCGTATTACATTCCAAATAGGTGACCTGGGGAAAATCATCATAAACTTTGTTTTGAGAATTAGATTTAAAGTTCATAAGATGTCTAAGAAATAGGACAGACTGTAGTTTTCTATGTATCAGTTTCAGATACTAAGGTCAAAACACTGACATGTGGCACATCGTACAAGTTCTCTCTACTAAACTAGTCTATAATCAGGTCACCGTGGGAGATTTGGCATAACTCTACCTAGGAGAATCCAATCTTGATCAGACTTGAGAGGTTAGAAATAGGACTCCAAGGGATACTGTAGGACAAGATTTCAGATATTCAAGAACTGCAGTTACAGAGATACAACAGATTCAATATCGAGCTCTTACAAAGTGAAAAAAAAGGTGTATAGTTTTTTTTAAATTTTGCATAAGATTGGTTTGAAAAATTAGTTTGAAAGAATTCAAAGTGAATAGTGAATAATTATTAGCATTAATTAATTCCCCTGAGAAAGAAAATGGAAACACCTAGCAAGTAACCTGAAAGCTCTAGCATGACTCGTGAAGAAGAGGAAGAAATGCAATATGATATATAAAAATTACAAGACCAAGTACAACAAATTTCACTCTCACTAAAGGTAAATGAAGCCAAGATGAATGGTGTGGAAGCTAATATGAATGGCATGCAAGTTAAGATGGATGGCGTGGAAGCTAATATGAATGGCATGAAAGTTAAGATGGGTAGCATGAAAGCTAATATGAATGGCATGCAAGTTAATATGGATGGCGTGGAAGCTAAGATGAATGGCATGGATGCTAAGATGAATGGCATGGACAATAAGATGGAAGAATTGAAGATAACTTTGAATATGTTTATACAAGAAATAGTCACTAATGGTGAAAGGGTAGTAAAGGAAACTCATGATGAGAACAAAAGAAATTTTAGTCATGATTTCATAGACTCTAATGTTGGATTGAAGACCCACCATGTTCCAAAAATCAATATGAGGAATTTTGATGGCTGGGATCCCAGAACATGGATACTACAGATGGAGCAAATTTTCGATCTCCATAATGTGCAAAACACACAAACGATACGTATTGCAACTTTATATTTGGAACCAAATCAGTTTGTATGGTATCGATGGCTTTGCTCTAGTAAACAAATTGTCACTTGGGCAATTTTTACGGAAGAAATGATAGAACATTATGAGGATACAAAAAGCAACACCGTTTTTAGCCAATTGATAAATCTCAAAGAAAAGGGTTCAATGATGGAGCACATTGAGGTCTTCCAAAAATTGAACATAAGGGTAAAAGATATTCCAGAAGAGCATAGGATTGATGTGTTCATAGGGACTTTAAAGGATAATATCCAAAATGAGGTTCACCTTTGGGAACTTGATTCATTGGAGAAGGCATTTAGGTTAGCAAGAAAAATGGAAAGAAAAATTATGGCAACTAGGGAATCCTATCACTCACAACTATAAACATGGAAGTGTTTTTTCCCCTAGCCTTCCACAAGCTACAAAGTTGACACCCCAAAAATTGTAAGAAAAAAGAGAAAAAGGGCTTTGTTAAGGTTCTGATAGAAAATACACTAAAGGTCATAAGTGTGTTGAGAAGAAATTATTCTACATAGATTGTCAAGAGGAGGAAGAAAAGGAACAAGAAATGTCAAAAGAAGAGGATATACTCCAGGAACAAACCCTAGATAAAAAAGAAATGAATCCGACCATATCTTGTAATGCATTGGTTGGAATTACCACTCCTCAAACTATTAGGATAGAAGGGCATATCAAGAAGAAAAAGGTAATAGTGTTGAATAGCCCAATGATTTCCATTCCAATGGGTGGTGCTGATGTTGTACTAGGTGTCCAATGGCTACAATCCTTGGGTACAATATTTTTAATTTTCAAGAACATTTCATGAAGTTTTGTGCAGAAGGAAAGGAAGTTGAATTAAGGGATATTGTAGGGAAACCAGGAAAAATAATCAGCTCTAACAGTATGACAAAGCTTCTAAATAAGGAACAATGAGGTTTGATTGCACAATTATGTTCGCTAGAGGTTCCCACATCGAAATCATCTATTTCTCCAGATCTCCAAAAGGTATTGGACATCATTCCAAGGTATTTGGTACTCCCAAAGGTCTCCCACCTTTTCATGATCATGATCATGCTACTCATTTGATTCTAGGAAGTGTTCCTCCAAACATCAGGCCTTACAAATATCCCTATTCCCAAAAGAGTGAAATTGAACATATGGTTGCAGAAATGCTAGGGGCTGGTATAATTCAACCTAGTCAAAGTTCTTTCTCTGCTCCAGTAGTATTGGTGCACAAGAAGGATGGATCATGGTGCATGTGTCTGGATTATATGTAGCTCAACAAGCTCACCATTAAAGATAAATTTCCCATTCCCGCAATTGATGAATTATTGGAAAAATTGCATGGATCAATTTACTTCACCAAGTTGGATCTTTGTTCAAGATATCATGAAATCATGAATGAAGATTGAAGGCATTCCCAAAACAACATTTAGAACTCATGACGGTCATTATGAATTTTTTGTCATGCCTTTTGGCCTTACCAATGCACCTTCTACATTTCAAGGTTTGATGAATTCCATTTTCAAACCCTTCCTTAGAAAATTTGTATTAGTATTTTTTGATGATATACTAATCTACAGCAAGTCTTGGAAAGATCATGTTGAACATGTTGATAGGGTGCTCAAACTATTGGAGGAGAAACAATTATATGCCAACAGATCCAAATGTTTCTTCGGAGTAAAAGAGGTGGAAGATCTGGGTCATATTGTATCTCATGAAGGTGTTAAGGTAGACCCTAGCAAAATTAAATCCATTAAGGAATGGAAAATCCCCACATCCATAAAGCATCTGCGAGGATTTCTTGGGTTGACGAGGTATTATCACAAGTTTGTTAAGAATTATGGGAGAATAACAGCACCTTTAACAACATTATTGAAGAAAGATGCATTTTCATGGACTCCAGAAACAACAAAGGCCTTCGAACATATTAAAGAGGAAAAGTGCCAAGCACCGGTCTCAGCTACACCAGACTTCACAAAAGCCTTTATTGTGGAATGTGATGCTTCAGGAAATGGAATTGGTGCTGTTTTAATGCAAGATGAAAGACCCATTGCTTTCAAAAGTCTTCCAATCAAGGGAAAGTATTTACACAAAGCTATTTATGAGAAGGAAATGTTGGCAATACTACATGCACTTAAGAAATGACGACCCTACCTAATGGGAAGACACTTCAAGGTAGAAATATATCATGATAGTCTTAAATACTTTTTAGAACAAAGACTGTCCTATGAAGAGCAACAAGAATGGGTCACAAATATGTTGGGTTATGACTTTGAAATCATCTACAAGAAAGGGAAGCAAAATGTTGTGGCAAATGCACTCTTAAGAAAGCACGAGGATGTGGAAGCATTTTTGTGTGCCATTTCTATTATCCAACTAGATTGGATAAATGAAGCAAGGGAGGAATGGAAGAATGATGAAGAAGTGTGGGAACTCATTCGAAAGTTAGAACAAGATCCTAGTACATTTGATACATTTAGCTAGAAAAATGATTTGTTATGGTACAAAGATTGTTTATACCTATGTAACAATTCCCAAATAAAACAAAATATTGTTATGGAATCGCACACTTCTCCCATAGGAGGGCACTCGGGATTTTTAAAAACATACCACAGGGTTAAGAAGGAATTTTTTTAGGATGGCCTTAAATCGGATATTCAAAATTTTATGGCGGAATGTTTGGGTTGCCAACAAAATAAAGTTGAAATAATTAAGACCCCAGGTCTATTACAACCTTTATCCATTCCAAGCCAATGTTGGGAGGAGGTTTCAATGGATTTTATCACAAGTTTACCCAAGTTTGAGGGAAAGAGTGTCATCATGGTGGTAGTTGATAGACTTACCAAGTATGCACACTTTTGTGCATTATCACATCCATTTAAATCTAGTACAATTTCTACTGCATTTATGGAAACAATTCAAAAGCTACATGGAAACCCAAAGATTATTGTAAGCGACAAATATCCCATTTTCACTGGAAATTTTTGGAGAAAATTATTTTCTTGTCTCGGTACTCATTTAGATCATGGCTTATCTTATCATCCTCAATCTAATGGGAAAATTGAGATAGTAAACAAATGTTTGGAAGGATATCTTCGTTGCTTTGTATCTGATAAACAGACACAATGGGTCAAATGGTTGTCTTTGGCTGAATGGTGGTATAACACTTCCTTCCATACTGCAGCAAAAATGACCCCATTTATGGCACTTTATGGATATCATCCACCATCCATCACATCATATTTAAGAGAAAATTCTAAGGTTCAAGCAGTGGAACATCACATCGAGCATCAAAAACAAGTTCTCCAACTCTTAAAGGATAACCTCACGTTGGCGTAGAATAGAATGAAACAACAGGGAGATCAACATTGCAGCGAAAGAAGTTTTGATGTAGGTGACTGGGTATTCCTACGACTACAACCATGTAAACAAATTTCCCTCAAGCAAGCTAAGAAGGATAATAAATTATCACCAAAATATTATGGTCTGTACAAGGTGTTGCAAAGGATTGGTACTATGGCATACAAATTGGAGCTTCCTGCAACTTCTCGAGTGCACCTAGTTTTCCATGTTTCATGTTTAAAGAAGGTTATAGATGACAAGCTCCCAATTCAAACAATATTTCCAAAACTTGACGAGGAAGGAAAAATCATATTGGAATCGGAAGTATTCACAGAAGTAAGAAATCGACAACTACGTAATCGATCAATTTCGGAGTATCTCATCAAGTGGAAGAACTTATCCGCTAAAGATTCCACATGAGAGGATGAGAATTATATACAGAAGCATCCAAAACTACTCAGGCGTTGAGGACAACACTTTTCAGAAGGATAGGGGCATGTTAGGCCCCTATAATACTAGTGATTTCCCCATTACTATTGTCATTGTATCCCTTATTGTTATTATTGTGCCCCTATTGTCCCCATATTGTTATTAGTATGCCCCATAGAAACTCACTATTGTTATTTTTGTGCCCTTATGTTATTATTGTTATGTCGGCTTGATTATATGGTGAGCCCTTATACTCCTATATATAGAAGCGAGGTTTAGTCATTTACATCATCCAAGAATTGCTCATTCATGTAATGTAAAGGAGGTTTCCCCCTCGAAGAGGTTGAATTCTAAGGCATTGATCTATGTTTTATATCTTTTTGTGAGCTGGTTTCCTAACATATCTAAATCATCACAATCACCTACATTAGGCACCATGATTTGAATCTTCACCAAGCTCAGAACTCGGGGGCCCATAACCACCTAGACCGGAGGACACCCTTGCAAAATGGAGATAAAAAAGGAACTTTTGTGCAACATCATTTTAATAATTAATGGTATTTTTATATTACATAGTCTATTTATTCTTTTCAATGCAATACTTTGTTTATTTTTCTAGTTGACACACTCTGAAGTAAATAATAGTATGAACAATCATAGAATTTATGCTTATGCTAGTGCTTGAGTTTACGAAATAATATCTCAATAATGACAAACATCAATGTATGTTATGGCTTTTGATTATATATATATTTTTCATAGTATATTTTACATTTTCATAGTATATTTTACATTTTCATATCTATTTTAAATAATACAATATTTCATAATTAAAAAAACAGATTATCACTCCCACAATTCATACATTTACTAGTATCTTTAAATAAACCTCAAGTATTCAAACATTAATCAACCCATCTTTAACATGTCTAATCATTTCATCAAAGTTTAGATAATATTGTACCAACAAATATGTGACCATATTTTACATTAAAAATAATATCTGGGGGGACATTAATTTTTTCTCTTTTATTATTAAATGTTTAATAAATATTATAATAGAATAAAGTCATGAATATTTATATTAGGATTTTAAGTTTATCTATATTTTTAATCAATTATATTAATTATGTTAATTTATAAATAGTAACATAATATATTATTACATGGAGAGGAGCATTCTACAACCTAATATGAGGGAGGTGTAATTCCTTCCATTTTCAACCTCAATTTGACACATGCCTTTTCTAAAATAAAAATAATTTTTTCTAATGTAAATACAAGTTATGGCTTCCTCCTCAAGGGGAGGGGTATCAAGCCCCTCGTACCACAATGTAACAACCAATGATTCTTCAACGGGCTTCCATGGCTCTACTTTTGATTTTTGCACTAAGCAATGTAGATCAGTAGCCTAAGGAATTTATGTGAATGTCGTTATCCTAGGTGCAACATGGAAAAACAGGAGGAAGTATAGATCTCACTAAAGCTACCCAGAACCCACACTACAAGATAAAATTTGTCTACATCCTAAGCTATATAAAACACATGTAGGATCATGCTCTCGTTTGTAAATTTTTGCGAGTCTCTTCTACTAAGAAAATCTATTCCATGTAGATTAAAAATGCATGGTAGCACAAGGGCCATGATGAGTTGTCCATAGGTTCCAAGGGATTCTTCCTGATAGTTCTTACCAACCTTGAGCATTGGAGTAGGGTTTTTGAGGGGGACCCATATTTCATAAATAATGAATACTCTTTCATCATTTCGAGACTCCTAGATATAACCAGAGTAACGAGAATTTATTGGCCACTCCTATGTCGATCCATTTGTATGCCTTGCCAATTGAATACTGGAAAGAGTAAATCTTGGAGGTCATAGTAAATTAATTCAAATCCTATATCAAAAGTAATATATCACCAAAAGAAAGAGAAACAACATAGGCCAAAATTGGTGTCTACATAAAAATTTCCTAGCCTCTCTCAAAATCTATTGAAATCTCCCTACATGATGATGTTACTATCTAGCCCATCAATTACAATCATGTTCCTTTCATGTGGCATTGTTTCCACGAAAATAGCCACCTCTTTTTTGACTTCCCTCTCCTAAATCACCCTATTCTCCTTGTGTAAGCAATGAAAACAAAGTTGTATGGATTCAGGCCCAAAAATAATCATCGAGGGAACCAAATATATCCAATGCCCAATTTCAAGGAGAACTCTCAGTGCAAGAATAATATGAAAACTGCAGGCACATGGAGTATCCAAAAGATCTAGAGCTGCCTCAAGAAAGTGAGGGCCCTAAAGAGAGAAAAAAATTAGGATCTCCTTGAAGAAAAAGAAAAACTCCAAGGGGTCAGTTTACAACACTTTGGCTACATAGGTTCCAAAAAATATGGAGATTGCAGCACTTGTCACTAAAAAAATAATCCCAGAGGAAATTACTTGCAGCAAGACACAAAATAATATTGCGTATACAACATCTATGAAAATCAAATTAGCAAATCTTACTGAAAATGTTATATGAACTCAGACTGGTCAATCTGATGATCAGAGAGAAAATTATGAAGATTTTCCCAAGGTCACCTATTTGGGATGTAATTCAGGAGCCTACAAAAACCCTAACTTCCATGGATCATATCTCCAAAAATATATCATGAAACAATCTAAAATTCGAACCCAAGGTTCACTGAGATTTCAGTTCAAATGAATTATAATTTTCGCTTATGAAATATCATAGAGAAAAAGTTATAGTGAAAATGCCATGATGGCCTATTTGGAGCAGCGAAACCCTAGAATCCAAAGCTCGGATACCAAATGTTAAGAAACCAACTCACAAAAAGATAGAAAAGATAGATCAATGACCTCAAAATCAGCCTGTTCGAGGGGGCAACCTCCTTTACATTACACAAATGAACAATTGCTGGATGATGCAAATGAAAAAACATCCTTTCTATATATAGGATTTTAGGGGGTCACAATATAATCAAATCTAACATACCAATAATAATATAAGGGCACAACAATAACAATAATGGGCTCTTATGGGGCACAATAATAACAATATGGGGACAATCTAGGCACAACAATAACAATAAGGGCTACGATGACAATAGTAACGGGGGAATCACTAGTATTATAGGGCCCTAACATGACCCATATGGATTTTTTCCCTAGTTTCCAATTTTAACAGTCCCTCTTAACTAGGGAGAACTCCATCTGCTAATCCATCTTCCAATTTGTTATCTCTACCATCAATGCACTACTCTGCACTACTAAACTATGAAGAATAAGAAGTGATATAAAATGTATCATACCATTCTCTACTGACCTGAAGTCAATCCCAATCAAAGGAGAGTGTGTCATACCACTCTTACTGACCTGAAGTTAGTTCAAATCAAAAGAGAGTGTCTCATACCACACTTACTTTCGCAAAGTCAATTCCAATTGATCGCAAATCAATATCGGTCATCCTAGCATAGGGAATATGGTAGTAAAAAATGCATCCATCGATAGTACTATGGTCCCTATCCTCATTTTCCTATTCATTGGCCAGATTAGAGGCACTTCCCATGAGACCCGGACTACATGGGTAAGATGTCTCAGCATGAGAAGGATGAGCCTCTCATCCTGCCTGCATGTCGCTAAGGGGTATCACAAGTGAAGGTTGAACCACTCACCCTATACACAACAAACCACTAGGGGAAGGATGAACCACTCACCCTATGGTTGCTCATCACTCCAAGAAGTACCCCAAGCCCCCCGAAGCTCCCAGAGCTTAATGCCCATCTCATACAAGACCCTCATAAGAGGGTCTCTCCATGACTCCAAGTTATTTTCAAAAGGCCAAGAACTTGACCTTCCCCAGGGTTTTTGTTAGAATATCAATGACCTTCTTATCAGTCCCAATGTGATGGAGCTTTATTACTCCTCGTTGTACCATATCCTAGATAAAGTGGTATTTGATATCTACATGCTTGGAGTGATCATGAAACAGGAGATTCTCTGATAATTTGATCCCACTTTGGCTGTCGTAGAGGATCACGGTGGTATCCATCACATGTCCAAATAGCTCACTGAAGAGCTTCCTCAACTAGACAACTACATAGGAGGTCATACTAGAAGTTATGTATTCGACCTTGATGGTGCTCAAGGCAACTTATTTCTACTTTTTACTCATCCAGACTATTGAAGTAGAACCCAAAGAAAAATAGCATCAATAAGTGCTCTTGTGATCCACCACACTCCCAGTCCAATTAGAATCAGAATAACCATGCAGCCTCACATCTTCGACAGTGTATCTCAGTCCATGAGTGACTATGCCCCAAAGATATCTTAGAAGATTATTGGCACCAATCCAATATATATGATGAGGCTCAACCATATATTGGCTCAATGTGTTAAATGCAAACCATATTTCCAAACGAGAGTTCACCAAGAACGTCAGTGCTCCTATTAGTTGACGATACTCAGAATAATTTCCAAATTCAGGGTCTAAAAGAACTACCACATAACTTCTTAAAGTTAAGTTCCATTGGAGTAGTCACAGGCTTGCAATCCACCATCCCAAATCTTTCCAATATCTTCACAACATATTTTCCTTGAGAGAGGAAAATTTTACCTGGATTTTTCCATACCTCCAACCCTATGAAATAGTGCATTTCTCCTAGGTCATTCATCTCAAATTCATAAGCCAACTCCCTCTTACATTTGTGAATGAGAGGGTTTTCCCTTCCATCAACTGCATGCTTGATTTTGTAGAGCCACTTAGAGGTGACAAACGATTTGTCTCAGGGTCTAGGGACCACATCCCAGACATCATTCTTCATAATTGACTAGTATTCTTGATTCATAGCATCCTTCCGTACTTGATCTTTCATGAATTCTTCGAGTGATGAAGGTTCAGTTTGAATGACAGTGCTCATGGCGATTAAATATCCTTGATACATGTTTAGCTTCTTGCTTTCACTGAAAGTCCCCCTTGGTTCAATGTGTCTCTTGACATCTTCAAGATTCTCTCTAAGCCATGAGGGTCTCATTTTGGAGGAGGGGGGCTCATTAGGAGGAGGATCAATAGGATCCATAGGTTTATCAACATTAGGCATCATTTAGTCTTATTTTGTACCCTGATTTCCGGTGTTAGCTTCTTTTTCCTTCCCTAGGATAGGAAGGTTATTTATCTTCTTAAGGGCCATATATTTATCGAAGGTGACATCGTGACTTATCTCAACTTCCTTTTGACCAGCCACGTAAATTATATTCCCTTAGAATTTTCACTATAGCCCATAAATATTCCTTTCTTCCCAGATGCACCCAATTTTCTTCTTTTCTCTTTTGGCACATGAAAATATACAGGACTTCCAAAATTTTGAAAATGAGAGACATCATGTTTCTTACCAGTGAACATTTATTCGGGAATCCTCGAGTCCAATGCTTGATGATGGCATCGGTTTTGAACATACGCATTGGTATTTGCAACTTTAGCCCATAGGAACTTCGGAAGGCATTGATCATGAATCATGACATGAATTTCTTCTACAATAGAACGATTCTTACTTTCAGTCATACCATTCTACTCAGGAGTGTATGGTGTTGTAGTCTCCCTCTTAATGCCAACTTCTCTACAATAATCTTGCAATTCAATGGATTCATACTTTGTCCCATTATCAGTCCTCAATATCTTGATTTTCTTCTCGAATTGGTTTTTGATCAAGGCTTGGAAGAGTCAAAACCATGTGAACACTTCATCCTTCTTCTTCAAGAATTAGATCCAAGTCTTGGGAGAATAATATTTTGTAAAGGTGAGATAATATAATTATCCTCCCAAAGAGTTTATGGGCATCATACTAGATATTTCAAACTGGATCAATTATAATATATATGTGGTCTTGCTATTACTTCAGGGGAATTCTCCCCTTGTAAGTTTTCGTTCGGCACATCCTGAACATTCACCTTCATGCTCGACTTTGAACTTGGGCATACTTGTCACCATCTGTCTCACATCAAGTAGGGCCTTATAGTGAAGATGGGAAAACCTCTGGTGCCATAGTTCAGATTGTAGAGATGTGTTGCAAGACATGGTGCCCAATGGAGTGCCTCCAACTTGATAAAAATTGTCAACCTCGAACCCAAGAGTAAAAGCATCTTTAAAATTTCATTTCCAAACATGTACCTTTCCAATGATGAATGCCACCCTGAATCCTTTGTCCTCCATGGGTGAAATGGACACCAGGTTCTTCTTGAGATCAGGTACACATAATACTTCTTGCAAATGAATAGTGTTACCTTGATTCAAATGAAGGGTAACTTCCCTACTCATGCCATGGGATAGGTGGCATCATCTCCAAGTATGATCTCAAAGTTTTTCTCCTTTTCTATCAGGTTATAGAGGGCTTCCTTGTATCTCGTGAAGTGCCTTGAGGCACCACTATCGATCAGCCAATTTACCAAAGTGTCTGAAGGAGAGGTAGTGAAGAGGATCCATATAAGATAGTACTATTTTTTCTTATTGTTAACAACATTTGATTCTTCATAGAGTTCCTTGATTTCTTGGAGAGTTGACCATTTCGTTCATATCTCGTATTCCTTTTTCCTTTTCCATTGGACCTGCCATTCCATTAATTGTTGTAGTTGAATTTTCCCCTGGAATGATTATGATCATCATCATGCGATGTGTGTCTTCTATTTGGACACTCTGTTGCATAGTGGCCAAACTTATTGCAAACAAAGCACCTGCCCTTCCTCCCTTAGATCTAGGCTTTCCATGGAACTGACCTTTAGACCCTACATTATTTCTCCTTTTGACATGAGTGGAGAATGCAATGGGGTTGCTTCTACTAGAAGGCATTTCTTGCTCCACCATTATCGTTTGTTCTTGAATGCATCTCGACATCAATTCTTCAAACCCTAGAATTCGATCATTGTTGAGGATAGTTGTTCTAAATACATACTAGTTAGGCGGGATTCCTCCAAGGGTGGTGAGAGTAAGCTTCCTGTCAACAAGGATAATTTTAGGGGCGAATGTTCGCCCTTTGGCGAAATTAAGGGGTTTTAAATTTTTAGTGGGCGAATATTTTGTATCATAGTATATTTTTACAAATCACCTCAAATACCCACCTTATTTTAAGGGAGAGGGTAAAAAAGGTAAATTTAGCCCTTGAAATTAGGACTTACAACCTTCCATTAGCCCATTTTCAGGAATAGGTTTTATTTAAGTGAATCCATTCGCCCATTTTCAAGAATAGGTTTTATTCAAGTGAATCCTATGGGCCAAATACCATATTTATAAAAATAGGTATGGTAAATTAATAAAAATATAAATAAATGAGAGGTATGGTAAATAAATAAAACATTTTTTATATTTACTCCATAAGTCACCTTATATACATGTAAGGGTGTAAACAAGTAAAAATATAAGTAAAGTGGAGGTATGGTAAATAAATAAAACGTCTTTTTATACTTACTCAAAAGGTATGGTAAATAAATAAAAATATAAATAAACTAGACGTATCGTAAATAAATAAAACCTCTTTCTATATTTAATCCATAACCCTCGTTCTATTTATGAAGGCTCAAGAAAGAGATTTTATTTAAGTGAATCCTATGGGCCAAATACCATATTTTGTAAAAGAGGTATGGTAAATTAATAAAAATATAAATAAACGAGAGGTATGGTAAACAAATAAAACACTTTTTTATATTTACTCCATAAGTCACCTTATATTTACGAACACTCAAAAAATGGGTTATATTTAGGTGAAACCTATGGCGAAAATACTATGGGACAAATACCATGGACTAGATTGTTATTAATACCATGCAAAAAACCATTATTAACCCTAATATTAGAATTAATAGAAATAAAAATGGCACATGGTATTGACCCATGGTATTCACCAAAATGGCACATGGTATTGACCCATGGTATTCACCTGGAATGTAGCCTATTTAAATGGGGGAATTAAACGAGCATGTAGCTTATGCTAAGATTCACTAGGACTTTACAAAGTTTTATTATTTAGTGAAAGACTCGCCAAGATCTTACAAGATTTTATAATTGAGTAAAATATTCGCCATGCCTGGTGAGAGATTCACCAAAAAATTATATATACATATTATATTATTGATAAAATCGCCTTCCATTTTTCCTATATACCATGGAGATTCGCCCATTTATTATATTTATAAATTTAGGGGGGTTCTTAAAATTTTCCCTGCCTGTCAAGAATGACTTCTCCAATAGAGAGTAGATCACTCTTAATCGCAGTAATCCTCAAGAAATAAGATTGAATATCACTGTCCTTTCCATTCTTAATATCCTTCAACATACTCTTGAGAAATAGAATTTGATTAATATTACTAACGTTGAACAATATGACCAACCTATCGTAGATCTCCTTGGAGGTCTTCAATTCAAAGATTTAGGTGACCCGATGCTTGTCAATGGAATCCTTGATAATCCTCTTTACTTTGAATTCAACCCTATTGTACGTGGTCTTCGTAGTAGCTGATGCATTTGAAGGGCGTTCAAGGATTTTACCTTGCACATAGTCCATCACTTCTTTTTCTTCCAAGGTAAAATCAAGGGAAATCTTCCATCCATAATAGTCATATTTATCATGGAGCTTGTCTTCAGCCGGGAAGTAGGATGAGCAACCCATTGAACCTTTTATTCTTGTTCAACTGTCTTTGGTGATTGCTCCTTCACTCTTCCTCGAGCTTTGCCTTCACCTCAGCTTTAATACCATGTTAATTTTAGGAAACAATGGTATGTTCTATGCTTTAGAGCAATTTTTACCTCAATTTCTTTATTAGCCGAATATCAATATTCAAACTAGAAATCACATCAACATGATAGTAAAATGTAGATGGAACATAAACATAAATAGTAGAAGACAAGCCAAGACAAGAGGACAGAAGATGTGGCACTAGCCAGGGACAAACCCCAATGTCAAGAAACCCTTGATCAAATCTTCTTTTAGTCTTCAATAGTTCAGCAGAGAGAGATAGTACAATTTACAAATCTGATAATTTATAACAACATCAAAAGAGCCATAACAACGTTGGTCAATAAGGTAGATTCAACCCTCAGCAAATCAGTTAAGTTCAGTCAACTTCAGCCTCCAAACAATAAGATAAAACAACCCTCAAAACAGTCAAATTCATCCCAGTCAAAGTCTAGTCATATAACCCACCTGTGGTCAGCCTTAGCTACAGCCAACGCTGGTTGACAATCAATGTTTAGCCTTGATTTCTGTGCCCATAAATGCGACCTGCCCAAATAGAGATATGCCTCACAAAATGCAGACAAAGGAGGTCAATGCATGTTAGTCAACGCTTGCTCAAACTATCTAGAAATTCAGTCTCCTGAAATTTCAACCTCTCGAAATTTCACTCCTAAAATTGTGGACCGGTGGAGAGAGAGAGAGGCCTAAAAATATGTAACCAATTAGTGAGGAGAGAGAGAGAGAAGTGTGAAGATGAGTGTGTCCAAATGAGGCTAAGTCACCTTCTATTTATATGCAACGTTGAGAATAAATAAACATGACTGCTCGACTTCTAAGCCTAAATAAGTTTGATGGCCAACCTTGACAGTTTTCCCATAATCGAAATAAATTAATAGCGTCATTTGTACATGTCATAACCAGATGATCTTTATATCAATCCTACACCTCTTGAAGAGAGGAATCCAAGTAAAATATCATCTATCACAAATACGATGACCCATGTGGAGTTTGGCCCTAGTTTCCAATTTTAACACAGACAAATCCAAAATCCAAAGTCAAACCAAGTCAAATCATGCTAAAAAAGCTCAAAAGTCAACACTTGTCAAAGGCTCAAAATAGATGTCAATCTTCGTGAACAAAAAAATACTCTCTCTCCTTTGCACATGTCAAGTGAGACCCACAATTTTATATATGTACAGGAAAATCAAGAGAAGATATGAAGCATGGATGATGTTTCCAAGTTATGTGACATAAGTTCTATTTATATGTGGCTAAGGACGTCGAATTTCCTTGCCTAGGAAAGCTTGAACTTTTGTGTAGTTGAGGTTCATCTACTCAATCTCTCTCTTCCCTCTATCCTCTCCCTTTTAATCTATCCTTCTGTCCCTCTCCCCCATCTATTTGTCCTCTACTATCTCTCTTCCACCACTCTTTGTCTATCACAATCTCTCCCTCTCTCTCTCTCTCTCAACCTTCAGCTCTCTCAACATGGATCTCCCCCTCCCTCTTCTTCTCCCCCCTCTATCTCCCTCTCCTTCCCTTTATCTCGCCCCCTATATCTCCCTCTCCCTCCCTCTATCTCTCTCCCACTCCCCATCTCCCTCAATATCTCTCCCCCATTCTCTTTATCCCCATCAACCCTATATCCCTCCATCCCCCACTCTCTTTGTACCATCCCCTCTATTTCTCCCCCCATCCTTGCTCTCTCTCTCTCTCTCTCTCTCTCTCTCTCTCTCTCTCTCTCTCAAAATCTTCATCTCTATATCACATTTCCTCCCCTTCTCCTTTCCTCTCTCTCTCTCTCATCTCCCTCTCATAATCTTCCCCTCTTCATCCCCCTCTCACTCTTGAATGATTCCCTATCTCTTGCTCTGTTTTTCCCATAGTATATCTCTTCCACCACTCCGACTCTATGCACACCTCTCCCTCTCCCTCTTCATCTACCTTTTGTTGTGTCTCTCCTCCTCTCCCTTACTCAATACCTATATCTCTCTTTTCCTCTCCCTCTCTCCCCCTCTCTCTCATCCTCTCTCCCCCTCTCTCTCTCTCTCCCCCCTAACCTCCCCATCTCCCTCCTCTCTCCACTTTCTCTGTCTCTCCCTCCTGCCCCCACTCTCTCTCCCTCCCTCTTCCCCCCAATCTCTCTCTCTCCCTCCCCATTCTCTCTCTTTCCCTCTATCTATTCCTCCATAGTTCACTCCCTCCCTCCCTCACTCCCTCCCCAACTCACTCCCTTTCTCACTTACTCTCTCTCACTCCCTCTTTCTCACTCCCTCTCTCTCCCTCTCTCACTCCCTCTCTCTCACTCCATCTCTCTCTTCGTACATCTCTATTTCTCTCTCTTCGTACTTCTCCCCTTTCAACCTCACTTTCTCTCTCTTGTCCCTCCTCTAATACATACCTTCCATCTCTCTTTCCCCCAACTCTCCCCCTCCTTCCATCCCTATCTCTCCCTTCCCCTCTCTCTCCTCTCTCCAACTTTGTCTCTCTCTCTCTCCCACCACTCTCTCTAAATATCTCAACTCTCACTCACTCACTCTCTATCCCTCCATATCTCTATGTCCCTTTCCATTTGTCTCTGTCTCTCTGTATATATATATATATATATATATATATATATATATATATATATATATATATATATATATATATATATATATATATCTTTCCCTCCCATTCCCTCCCTCTCTCTCCCTTTCGCCCACCTATCTTTCCCTCTCACTCCTCTCCCCCTCCCCTAATTTCTCTTGGTTCCTCCCCATACTTAGCCCTCTATCTATCATTGTTCCTCCCCCATAATCTCTCTCTATGAATCTCTCTATTTTCCCCCATCTCTCCCTCTCTCCCTCACTTTCCATCTCTCCCACATGTTCCATCCTTATCTCTTCCTGCCTCTCTCCGTATCCATCACTCTATCTCCCACTTTATCTCTTTGTCTATCTATCTCCCTATATCTTTACCCTCGACTCTTTCTCATCTTCTCTCTCCCTTCATCTCCACCCCTTCATATCTCTCTATTCCTTTCCCTCCCTTTCTTTCTATCTCTCCCCCTCGATCTCTCCCTCTCCCACTCCTCAAATTTCTCTTTTCCCTCCCCCCATTCTCTCTTTCTCCCCCATATGTCCTCTCTATCTCACTCCCTCTCTCTCCCCAACTCTCCCTCTCTCTCTACCCTCCTCTATCTCTCTTTCCCTCCCCTTATCTCACTCTCTCCCTATCTCCCCCACTCGCACCCTCTCTCTCTTTGTCTCTCTCTTTCTCTCCTCCTCCTTGTGAGACTCTCTCACACTCTGCCTCCCTCTCCCTCACCCCATTTCCCTCCTGGTCTCTCCCTATCACAATATCTCCCACTATCTCTCCCTCTCCCTCTGCCACCCCTCTCTCTCCATCTCCTTCTCTCCCTGTCAAACTCTCTCCGACCCTCTCCATCTCTAGTATCTCTCTCCCTCACACTCTTTCACTCCTCCTTCCCTCCCTTTATCTCATCCCTAACCTTAGACTCACACTTCTTCCCTCTCCATCTATTCCCCCCCTCTCTCTCTCTCTCTCTCTCTCTCTCTCTCTCTCTCTCCTTGTCTCCCCATCTCTCTCTTTCTCTCTCTCCTCCCTTCCACATTAAAATGACTCTACCCCCTCACCATTCTTTATCTCTCTCCCTCCCCTACTTTTACTCTCTCCTTGTCTCCCCCTATCTCTCTCCCTCTCTTTTTCTCTCTCATTATTTCACTCTCTCCCTCTCTCCCCCTCTCCATCACCACCCCTTTATCCTCTCCCTATCACGCTCTCTCCCACTCTCTCTCCCTCTCCCTATACCTCTCTTCAATTCCTTCTTTCCCTGTCACACTCTCTTATTCTCTCCCTCTCCCTCTCCACTGTCTCTCCCCTGCTTCCACCTCTCTCTCTCTCTCAATCACCTCCTCTCTCCCCTTCACCTTGCGCTCACTCTATCTCTCTCTCCCTCTCCCTCTCTCCCCCACCTTGCACTCTTTCTCTCTCTCTTCCTACCTCCCTTTCCCCTCTCTCTTCCTCTCCCTCAACCCTCTATCTTTCACTCTCTATCTCTTTGTCTCTCTCTTCCCCTCCCTCTCTCTTCCTCGTCCCCTCTTCCTCTTTCTCTTTCTCCCTCCCCTTATCCAACTCTCTCTTCTTCCTACTCTCTCACTCTCACTCATTATATAACATTAAAAAAAAAATTCAAGTAAAAAAAAATAATTTAAAAATTTACAATTTAATCTTGTTTAAAACTTTGTGCAGGAATTGAATCACCTCCCATATAAAAAAAACCTTTTATTTTATTTCTAATTTTTAATTTTAATAACAAAATAAAAATTTACATTTATTATACAATATAATTAAAAAATAAAATAGAAATTCTAACCATAAAAAGCAAAAATTAACCCAACTTAAGTGCGAGACCAGTTAATATGATAGAATTCTCGTATAATATGATAATAGTTTCATATTCTTTCTTTTAAGAAAAAGTAAATGAAATATTTTATTTTTAAATATATATGTATTGAAATCATCAATAATATAAAAAATTTACATAAATATAATATAAGATATTTAAAATTTAAATAGTTTAAAAAATAAATAAAAATAAATATAAAAAAAATTGTAATAAAATTTACTAAAAATTCAATTCCTCCTTACATTTTAAATTTCATTAACCTCATCTTAAATCCATATAAACCAGTTTCAATCCAAAGACATACCAATTCAAACTTCAATAACTTAAAAATATATCAGTGCATAATTAACGTGTCCAAAGTCTCTAATTAGAATTAGAATTAAAACTAATGACGAATTCCTTAATCCTAAAAGAAACACAATATTAAATTGACCATTAGAATGTCAAATTAAATTTAATGTAGTAATTTTGAGAGTATATATATATAGAGAGGGGTTAGATTCCTAAAAACAACATTGTATTTAAAAATTTCTGAGTTATAGTAGCTCCACCTATCCCAATTACCGGTATGCGACCCATCAGATTCAGTTTGGTAGC
This sequence comes from Pinus tabuliformis, assembly GCA_031772625.1. Classification (NCBI taxonomy): domain Eukaryota; kingdom Viridiplantae; phylum Streptophyta; class Pinopsida; order Pinales; family Pinaceae; genus Pinus; species Pinus tabuliformis. Next base: position 1,419,129,892 of record CM062817.1, on the reverse strand, counting down.
ATTTTTTTTAGGTTTTATTTTTCGAACGACAAATTTAAATTTAATGTAAGATATTTACTATATAGGATATTTTTGCGTTTCGAATTTTTCATTTTGCATAAGAGGAAATTCCATTCATGGATTTTTATGCATATTTTATAGGATGAGATTGCTGGTAATTAAAAAGGGAGCAGCCAATTTCAAATAACAAAAAAATTCAAGAAGGTCGTTGCCTTTCAAAGGGTATGTTAGGGTTCAAAATCAAGGAATACAATGTGATGGGTTTAGAGGGAAAAAAAAGAAAATAAATTCGATTATAGGCATAGATCTAATCAAATAGTATAATTAGGAAGAACACAGAACATAAGATAGAAATCAGAATGAAGAATAGAAAATATAGATCTCTATTATTCATGGCTTTCATTCTAAGGTTAAGTTAAATACAATTTTATAGATGAAAAACGAAAATCTAGAATTTAGCATGTGAAGTTCATGGATACAATGAGGTTAAAAGTCAAATGATGGTGGGCAGCAGTCGGTGGTAGTTGGTTCAATGTTGGCGCGCTTGTCAGAGAGTCGGTTGTGGATGGCTAGATCGGTGATGAAGTCTTTCAATTCAGTTTCACGTTTAACATTCTTCCACTTGAATTCAAATAAAGAATCCCCAATCAAGTCACACCGAGTCCTACCATGCTTCTAAATGACTCGTGTTCATTTCCTAGTATAATCTTAGTGATCATATCAACAAGGTTCTTATCTATATGGATAATTTCCAAAGGCAACTTTCCTTCCTCCAACACATGTCGAAACCAATGGTACCTTAAGTCAATGTGCTTGGTTTGAGTGAAATGTTTGGGTTTTCGCCAAGTGAATGACACTCTTACTATCACAATATAACACATACTTGTCCTTTATTCCTATCTCTCCTGGGAATCCTTGCATCCACAACATCTCTTTACAAGCTTCTCTTGTAGCTATGTACTCCGCTTTTATTGTAGAGAGATCTACTATTCCTTGTAGCCTTGACACCCAAGATACAACTGCACCTACAAATGTGTACAAATAACTTGTACTGGAATTTCTAGTGTCGATATCTCTGCCAAATACTTCAAGCACTGTCTCGTTATGACTAAAAGATAAACAATAATGACTCATACCATTAAGATACCTCAAAATCCATTTTACTATTTGCCAATTTTTTTCTTCTTGGATTGGAAAGAAACCTACTCACTACTACCACTAAATGTGAAATGTCTCTTCGTGTATATACCATGGCATACATCAAACTTGCAATTGCTAAGCATAAGGAATCTTGTTCATTCCTTCCTTCTCATTTCCATCACTGGGACATAAATCAATACTCAACATGAAGTGGGTTGCAAGGGGTCTACAAATTGGCTTGGCATCCTTCATATTAAACTTGTCAAGCACCTTCTTCATATATTTTTCTTGTGACAACCACAACCTTTTGTTTTTCCGGTCACGCATGATCCTCATGCCCAATATCTGTTGTGATGGAGCCACATCCTTCACTGTAAATTTTCTTCCCAACTCCTTCTTTAACCTATTGATCGTATTCTTATCATGCCCAAAAATCAACATGTCACCCACATATAATAGTAATATAATATACTTTCCTTGATCATATCTCTTGATATAAACACAATGGGCAACTTCCAACCCGTGGAAACAATGTTCCAACATGAATGAACAAAATTTTTTGTGCCATTATCGAGGTGCCTGTTTCAACCCATAGAGGCTCTTCTTCAACCTACAATCTAGGTTTTCCTTGCCTTTTTCTATGAAGCCTTCTCGCTGCTCCATATAAATTTCTTCTTCTAATTCACCATGAAGGAAAGTAGTTTTTACATCTAATTGTTCACATTCTACATCTAAAGTAGAAAGACGACCAAGAATGACTCTAATCAATGACATTTTAACAATAGGTGAGAAAAATTGAGTGAAGCCAATACCTTCCTTTTGGGAAAATCCCTTCACCACCTACATTTCTTTATACCTCTCATCCTTTTCATCACCTTCATGCTTAATCCTATAGACCCATTTATTTTGTAGATCCTTTCTACCCTTTGGGAGCTTAACCAACTCCCAAGTTTTATTTTCTATCAAAGAGTTCATTTCTTCTTCCATTTCTTTCTTCGATTATTTATTGTGCTAAACTTTAAAAGCTTCTCGAAAACAATTAGGCTCACCTTCATCACTTAATAAGATATAGTTTGAACGAGGATAACGTTGTGAAGGCTTATGAGGCTTAGAATAAATGTGAACCAACTATGGTGGTGCATTATTAGGTTGTATCTCCTGTGAATGTTTTTGGAAGATTCCTTCTTCTTGATGTTCATCACTTTCCACTTGATGTCCTTCCTGCTCTTGAATTTCTTGTCCATTTTCTCACATTGGTGGGATGTTTTCCTGCTCCTATTCAAACTTGTCAAGATCTTTCATGAAATTCACCTCACCTATAGTGCCCTTAAACATTTGTGATTCATTAAATATAATATCCCTGCTTCTAATAATTTTATGTTTGACTGGATCCAATAGACGATAATCAAATTCTTCATCCACATATCCCAGAAAAATGCATTTCATAGTTTTATCATCTAGTTTAGTTCTATTTTCTTTGGGAATATGTGCAAATGCTTCACATCCAAATGTTTTCAAAAAAGAATAGTTCAACTTATCACCAGTCCAAACTTCTTCACAGATGTTGTCATCCAAGGACGTAGTGGGAGATCAATTTATATAGTAGCAAGTTGTCCTCACAACTTCTACCCAAAAATGCTTAATGGTGTGATTCATCCTTTCTATGACACCATTTTGTTGAGGAGTACAAGACACAATCTTCTCATGCTTTATGCCAAACCTGTTACAATATTCCTTGAATGATTTTGAGCAACATTCTCCAACATTATCTATTCTCAACCCCTTGAGAAACTTGTTACTTTATATTTCAACAACATGGAATTTTTGAAATATTTGAAGTACTTCACTTTTACTTTTCATAGGGTAGGCCCAAACCTTCCTAGATGCATCATTTATAAATGTTACAAAATATGAGGCTCCTCCTATTCACTTGATGTTAACAGGGCCTAACACATATGAGTGTATCAATTCTAACAATTTGTTCTTTCTTTCATGGCCACCTCTAAGGAATGAAAACCTTATTTGCCTACCATATATACAATTCTCACAAAGATCAATATTGTATGATTTCAAACTTGGAAATAAATTTTTACCAACAATGATTTTTAAGCCCTTCTCATTCATGTAACCAAAGTAATTATGTCATAAATGAGTTGAACTTCCTTCTTTCGGGACAACATCCAAATTTGATTTTCCTATCATTCCCCTCAACGTGTATAATGTTCCTGTCTTGTGTGCTTTGGCCATGACCAATTCTCCTTTGCCAATTTTCCAACCTCCTTTTTCAAATCTTGTGGAATACCCTTCATCATCTAGTCGTCCCATAGGGATCAAACTCATGTGAATTTCTGGTACATGTTTGACATGTTTCAACAATATATATTTTCCATCCTTCATCTTGATCTGGACATCTCCCACTCCAACAATACTGCAAAAATGATTATTCCCCAAACACACTCTACCATAATCACTAGGATTATCTGCAACAAAACCTTATTTGCATGTGATTACATGGTGATATTCCCCAAAGTAAAGGATCTAATCAAAGCTAATGTTAGATGTATATAAACATGAATCCTCTACTAAAAAGGTAAACAAGACATCACCATGTATGACTACAACGGTAGTCGCACCTTCATTTGTGTTGGATGACTTGTGATTTATACTTGCCAGACTTTGATCATTTTTTCCTTTCCTCTGGACTTGACATTATTTCTTCATGTGCCTGAGTTTTCCAAAGTGAAAGAAGATGATCCCGCCCCTCCGTGATTTTTATCAGAATCTCGATCTTGATCGCCCTTGTTAGTCTCAATCAAATGTCCCACCACAATCAGCGAGAGCTAGAGTTTCTCCTCCCTAGTTTTCCGCAATTGACTTACATCGCAACTCCTCATTCATTAAAATGTTACCGACATTATCAAACTTTAGGGTTCTTGGAGGTGTTGAAGTGTTCATAGACACAATAAATTGTGTTAAAGTGTTCATACACACAATAAATTTTCTTGGTTGTCTCGCATAGAATACATTAACAAGATAACTCTAATTTCGTCATCTAGAATAATTTTTACAAAGGAAATCTGACTATTAATAATATTGAATTCATTCAAGTGCTCATCAATTGAAGCACCGTTCTTCGTCGTGAGGTTGTAAATCTTCTTAATCAGGAATACTTTGTTTGATTCCACATTCTTCTCATATAGATCATGGAGCTTCTTCCATAATCCTTCTGTTTTATTTTCTCCAAACACATTGAAATATAGATTCTATGCTAGATATTGGCGGATTGTTGCAATTACCTCTCTATCTAGATTATTCCATTCTTCATCCACCATAGATGAGAGTTTCTTTTTTATGCCCTCAATCGAAAATACTTATGTTTTAAAATCAGTATATCCTCTATCTATCATTTTCATACGACAGAATTAGCCCCGCTCAACCTCTTCTTATCAGTGATTGTTTCTATCTCCATAATAAAATGCACACACAAAAACAAAACTCCACTTATAAAATAAAACTGTAATGATTACACTTTACCAAATTTTAAACAAAAGGAATTCACTTATAAAATAAAACTTTAATGATTACACTTTACCAAATTTTAAACAAAAGGTTAAAAAAAATCTCCTTTAATAAAAAATTTATATAACAAACTATGACCCTCTACTTTTTTTAATTTTTTGAAATACCAAAATGATTTTTAATAATAAGAGACAAGGCCCACAGTACTTCCTCCCATACACTCTTAATGAAATAAATTTAATGCAAACCAATACAAAGTTTTGTTTTTACATGTCTCCAATTCATATGCCCAGGAATCCACTAAGATGTTATTGCAAACCATATCCAATGCATATCTCAGTTCAATACACAATAAGGAAATTAAAAAAATATATCAAATGGAGTTGTGGCATATGGAATGGAAATCAAGAACTGTAAAATTCATGACATGCTTTATTTGACCTTCTCATGTCATATTCAAAATCCCCTTCTCGGGCACAAATTTCTCCAAAACCTTCTCTTCAACAAAATCCTTCACTCTGCATCTGTTTATCAGGATCCCTCCTCTAATGGGTGACAAAGATGGCCACAAGACTAAGCTGCATCCACAATTGTGGGCTCATCAATGACTGATGCTAGATTGATCAGTGATGCTAAGGGGATTGTGAAAGGAACAACAGTGAGGGTGTAACTTAACTCTTATACGAGTTGATGGGTTCAAATGGAAACAACAGAAAATAAATTCGATTACAGACATAGATCTAATGAGACAACATAATTAGGAAGAACACACGACACGACAAAGATAAGAATGAAGAACATAAAACACAAATGTCTATTTTTATTGGAAGGCCTTGCCATTGGTTGCATTCTAAGGCTTAGGAAAATACAAATTTATAGATGAAGAAGGAAGATCTAGAATTTTGCATGTGAAATTCATGGACACAGTGAGAAGTCAAGTGATGGTGGGCGGCAATATGTGGTAGTCCTTTCAGCATTGGCATGATTTTGGATGGCGAGGATGGCACCAAAGTCTTTCATTTCAGTTTCACATTTAACACAATGCAATGTGATTTTTTGTGCTAGTTTGTAAATAATTATATGTTAATAATCATAACTAGAGCACAATCTATATCTACAAAATTTATATTTAGATTTCTATTATATGAGAATCCTATATAAATTTGAAAAGTAATCTAGGGGACTAATTCAAGAGATACTTATATAAACAATAACATTATGCCTACAAATTTCAAACCTCGGGTGATGCAATAGACAACTTTTTAAAATTAGGCATCATATTCTTCACAAGAGTTGTTGAGATTACGCATTCATTAAATCAAGATCCCCATCTACCACAATGCTATCGAATTCAATAAACCTCGTCCATGCAACCATTTCATCTTACACGTAGGATTTAAAATACTGATTTCTCATCATTTTCCAGGAATTAAATTAAAAGGGAGAGAAATACTCACTCTCTCCTCTCCCCACCACAACTCTCGTCTACTCACCATAAAAGGAGAAAAAAAAAATAAGGTTTTTTTCTTCCTCTTTTCCTTCCAGGAATTTAAACTAAATGAAAGAAAATCTACATGCTTTTAAGTTTACTATCATAGACATGGGCTTTAGAACACACATGTTCACTAATTTTTTTAGAATTTAACTAAAAGAATATGAGTTTAAATCACAAGTTTTAATTCAAGAGATACTTATATAAACAATAACATTATGCCTACAAATTTCAAACCTCGGGTGATGCAATAGACAACTTTTTAAAATTAGGCATCATATTCTTCACAAGAGTTGTTGAGATTACGCATTCATTAAATCAAGATCCCCATCTACCACAATGCTATCGAATTCAATAAACCTCGTCCATGCAACCATTTCATCTTACACGTAGGATTTAAAATACTGATTTCTCATCATTTTCCAGGAATTAAATTAAAAGGGAGAGAAATACTCACTCTCTCCTCTCCCCACCACAACTCTCGTCTACTCACCATAAAAGGAGAAAAAAAAAATAAGGTTTTTTTCTTCCTCTTTTCCTTCCAGGAATTTAAACTAAATGAAAGAAAATCTACATGCTTTTAAGTTTACTATCATAGACATGGGCTTTAGAACACACATGTTCACTAATTTTTTTAGAATTTAACTAAAAGAATATGAGTTTAAATCACAAGTTTTAAGAGGGAAAAAATCGATAAATTTGAAAGCACTTAACCTAAAACTAATGTGAGTGGGTTTTCAGGAACATGGCCAACTGTAGACAAATAAATATTAACGTTACCATATGCAAATATTGACACAAAATCATGTGCATCCACATATATAAAAGAAGCATTTAAAAAAGAGCATGGAAAGAACTTGGTTTCGCTATACCTATGCAAGTCGAATGGGAGACACAAATAAATATTAACATTTCTGTGCAAATACTGACACAAAATTATTGGGAGAGAATTAGACATGGTGAATTGAACTTGCAGTGCGGTGGTATTATTATTGGACCTCTAAGCCATGGGCATGGTCAGATAACAAGAACAACACCAAAAAAATACCAATGTCAATCATTTTGTGTCCTGCACTTCCCATAATTCGAAATGTTGATGAAGGGATGGAGCTAAACCAGTAAAGTGGGTCCATCCATGTCGAACGTTGGGATGTTCAAATTTCACCTATATAACTTTGACATTTGTCCCCATAACTATACCATTTCGGCCGGAGCATCTCAGAGACGCTTATAATCAGTCTGGAAAAAAATATTTATCCTCTAACTATTATCTGTCATAACACTTGGATAATGTTCTTGTAATCAATCGTTCCTTTCTTATAATCACCCTCCATACTCGGTTTAATTACAATTTATTTATGGTTTACAAAACCATCACCGAACACAGTTTTGAAATTTTAAATCATGCTTCCCATTAAAAATTAAACTTACTACATATTTTTGAATAAATATTTAAATTCAAGTTATCTTATAGGATGATTTTTAGGTCCATTTAAGCTATGACGTAACCGATATCCAAGTAAATTGAAATGTTTAATTAAATAAACTAATATTTACTTAATTATATGTAATTGTGAATTTTATAATTTATTTTAATATATTTGATATTTGATATTTTTTATAAAGAAATTTTAAATAACTAAGTAAAATGTTATTATATTTTTAATGTAATATATTAAACTCATAAAAAATATAGATTTGGAATGCTTGGTGAATATACTCTATTAAGTTTCATTCTAAATATAAAATATATTTGTTCTCAATATAAAATATATAATATATTTTTTCTTAATATAGTTTTTTGATATTTTTTTTCCCTTTTAATTATAAGGCTAAATAATTTCCATTAAAACTATGAAATCATAAAAGCTAAAAAATTAGAAAAATAAAATACTTTAACTAACTAAATGATTTTATAAAATAATTATCATAATATTTCTTGGAACCACCGGGAATTTCCATGGAACAAAAAGCCTCAAGCTAAGTTAGATAAAAAATGATTTTGATATTATTTTTCTTGTTGAAACTTCGGAGCACGAAGAATCTAAAGTCCCTAGCATAGATGGATTTATGCTATGCTCTACCTAGAACAAGCAATCCTCCCATAGAGGCATTGGGGGAATAGCTTGTTACATTAAGAAGAACATATCCCCCCATGCTAGGACTTATAAAAATGACCCTTACAACCAATATAGTTGGATAGAGATCACTGACATTAATAATAAAAAGACCTACATAGAAATATGTTATTTTCCCCCCATCAATTCTAACTTTTATCAGAAGAAGAATCTAGATAAAAGTAGTCATTACAATGGTTTAGAGAATGATATTTCTAGCCTAAGGAATGAAGGTAATATCCTTTTAATAGGTGACTTTAATGCTCAAACTTCAAGCAACCAAGCTATTATTCTAAGCAATCATTCCATCACTAATCCCCTTTGGTTAGACGAAGACCCTACTCTAGCTAGTAGGTACAAAAAGAGCTCTGAAGACCTCGGGGAGAATTTGTTTGGGTTGGAGCTAGTTAATCTCTATAGTGGTCAGGATCTCATAGTTTGCAACATTCTAAAGAAGTGGCCCAATTCTAGCCAAATGACCTACATCCACAGGCTTGGTAGCAACATGGTAGACTATGTTATTTCCGATCTCCCTTTATACAATGAAATAATAAATTTTGACATCTTAAACGACCACGAGCCTGACTCTAATCATAGACCTTTACTTATAACTCTCAATTTTGTCATGCATAGAGATCCCATAGAAAATAATCCTTATAGCCAAATGAACTTAATATTTGATAGAAATAAAAACGATCTCTTTCTAAATGAATTAAAAAGTAATTTGCTTCCTTTATCTAGTATAGAAAACATAGAAGACATCTATCATAATTTTACTACAACCCTCTCATATTCTATTAACATGTTCTCAATTGAAGTTTCAAATAATAAAAGAAATAACAAAACCACCCATGGTATGACAAAAATTGTAAAACTGCGAGGAGAGCAATTAAGGAAGTTGTTGATGAATCTCTTAAAATGGGCCAGATAAAAATATACAAAGCCCTAACTAAAAGGAAAAGAGGCAGTACATTCGTAAAAGACAAGAGAATCTCTTACACCTTTCTAAGGTAGCTCCTAAGAAATTTTGGAGGCAGATTTTGACTAGGAAAACTAAAGATAATAATAAAATTTCTTTACACAATTGGAATTCCTATCTTAAAAGGCTTTATGAATTTCCAAATGTCATGGATAACTTTGAAACCCTACTCACAATGAAAGAAGTTCTCTCATTAGAAGACATTGATTTTGTGGTTAAACGCATGGCAAATGGGAAAGCTAAGGACATTGAAGGTTACCAGGCAGAAATCTTAAAAATTGGAGGTCCTGTCCTCATCCCCCACATCCACAAGCTTTTCAATCAAGCAGTCAAGCAAGGGTTCCCTAAACCGTGGACTGAGAGCCTCATTATCCCTAAGTTTAAAAGTGGGGATACAAATAACCCCTCTAGTTATCGGGCAATTATGATCAACCCTCTCTTAGCCAAGTTATATGGTATTATTTTGGAAAAGAAGTTGAGCATATGGATTGAAAGTGAAGGTAAGCGGGCTAAAGGCCAAGCGGGTTTTAGAAGGCATCACTCAACAATAGATCACCTCATTATGCTTAGGATCATTGTGGAGGAATGTTGCAATGATAAATCCAATCTCTTTTGTTTCTTTGTGGGCTTTAGAAAGGCTTTCGATACGGTTCCTAGAAACAACCTTTGGAATAGATTAGAAGAGCTAAAGCTTCCTTTCGAGTTGAGAGATGTTGCTATAAGGTTATACGAGAATGTAATTGCTAAGCTAGAAAGCAATGAGGGGTGGTCGAAAGATATTAAATGTAATATCAGAGTTAAACAAGGTTTCCCCCTCTCCCCTACCCTATTTGGCATTTACATCGACAAGCTTGAAGGTTATTTAGAGGAAGTAGGATGCGCTGACACAATCTTAGCTGGGATAGTCATCATCCTTCTTCTCTATGCTGACAATATTGTTCTTCTCACAAGGTGCCCATCTGATCTTGATATGCAAATTAGGCTTCTTAAGGATTTCTACTCTACCATGGGTATGACTATTAACACTGACAAAACAAAAGTTATGATTATCAAATCCAAGAAGGACACTTACGCTAATTTTATGTATGACAATAATAACTTGGAGGAAGTGTATTCTTACAAGTACCTAGGAATTGACATTCATCACAAGCTCAACTAGAACTATAGCATTGAGTAAAGGATTAATGAGGGGCGGAAAGCTTATTTTGTTCTTGAAAATAATTGTAAAAAGACAAACCTCGTGATGTGGGATAAAAATAATTTCCTCTTTGAAACTTTAGTCACTGTTGTTATCTTATATGGATGTGAGGTCCGGGGTTGCAGTATATCTAGAGAATCTTGGAGAAAGATTGAGCAAATCCAGAAGCGTTTTATAACGTATAACTTGAAAATTAAAAGCAATACACCCTATCCTATTCTCCTTATAGAAGTAGGTCTTTGCCCTATCGAGAGCCTAGCTATGACTTGGCTTTTGTTGTACAAGCACAAACTAAATAACATAGGAGAGCATAGACTTCCTAAGCTAGCTTTAAATTCCAGCCAAAACCACCTAAGGCTCAAGCGGGGGTGCTATAATGACACGAGGGTCTGGTTAAACCATTTGGAGATCAACGAGAGTGATGCATTGCAAAACATTAATAACATTAAAAATATTGTTACTTCTAAGTTCAAAGAAAAAATGTGGTGTGAGAAAGATTTAGTAGCTAAAAGAAAATTAAGTTATTATAGGAAGGTCATCAACCCCACTCTAGAAGATCAAATGTATCTCTCTATTTTAACTAGCTCAAAGAAGAAAATTAATATAGCAAAGATTAGTACCAACTCTCATGAGCTCCATAGTGAAACAGGTCATTCGGTAGTTCCTAAAACACCATGGATGGAAAGGATCTGCCATCTATGTGAGAATAGGAACATCAAGGATGAAAACCACTTCCTCTTAGAGTGCCCCGCATACAACCACATTAGATCTCAGTTTCATAATCTTTGTCACAATACTGACCTTCCTAGCCTTTTACAATGTCAAAATTATAGTGAGCTCGGGAGGCTCCTCTCCAAGCTTTTTGAGCATAGGAATAAAATCTTAAATCAAACTAAATAATTTGTTTCTTGAGGTCTGATAGACCAAAGTTTGGTCTCAGTGGATGTTAATCACCACCACCATCATCATCATCATAAAATTTGAATCAAATTAAATTAAATTAAACTATTTCTACTATTGAATTAAATTTGCTACAGGTTTCTGGATAAATGGTAAATTTGTTACATTTTCTCATATGTTTAAAAAAAAACCAATTCCCTATCTTTAAAAATATTCAAAGGTTAATCTACTAACCTTTAGCATGTCTTACATTGGCTAGTATCTTTAAACCAAAACAAATTCCCTATCTTCAAAACTCAATCTACGAACATTTAACATATCTAATAATTTAACAAAAGTTGTGCAAACAAATATGTCATTATATTTGATATTATTACAAATATTGTCCAAAAAAAATTAATTTTCCTTCTTTATTTATTAAATTTATTTTATATTAATTATTTAAATTTTTTAAATTTTAAATTTTTAAATTTGTTACATTTTCTCATAGGCTAATTCCCTATTTTTAAGAATCTTTAAAAGTTAATCTACTAACCTTTAGCATGTCTAGTAATTTTAATTTTTCTTTTTTATTTATTAAATTTATTTTATATTAATTACTTACATTTTTAAAATTTAATATATTTTATAATATAATTTTAAATTTTTAAATTTGTTACATTTTCTCATATTCTTAAACAAAAACCAATTCCCTATCTTTAAGAATATTCAAAAGTTAATCTACTAACCTTTAACATGTCTAATACTTTAATGGAAGTTATTGAATAGTGTGCAAACAAATATGTTAGTATATTTGATATTATTATAGATAGGAGAAGTTAATTTTCCTTATTTTATTATTAAATTTATTTTATATTATTTCTTTTTTCCAATTATATAAAATTATTATAGAATTTTATAATTGCTATCAAGATAGCATTTTAATACTTACTATAATAAAATAAAGTTACAAATATTCATATTAAAAATTTAAGTCTATTTATGATTTTAATCATTTCTATTTTTGTTTGCTAGGTAGTGTGGGTCTTTAACATGGATGAATTTTCATGCAACATTGAACTTGGGATATCCACATCATGGAGTGCTTTAACAATACATCTCACCACCATCTATTATACTCTCTATGGGAACTAATTATGTTCATTTACCAATAGTAACATAATTTAGTACTGGGGGTTTTCGCAGTGCATTATATTATATATAATTTTGGGATTCAATTGCATTATGTAAGGCATTCATCTATGACCATTTCCATGAGAGGTAGTCATAACTGACTAATTCCTTATGGTTTTTGAATAGTCCACATAGCACTCATTGAATTAGGTGATGCTCATATGGGTGAAGAAGTGGGATTGAAACTAGTGAAGTGAATCTCATAGCGTCAATCATCACTTCTGGGGCTGGTACCCAATGACTAGGACTTCCCAGGAGGTTACCCATCCTAGATCACCTCTGAATCAAGTGCGCTTAACTGTGGAGTTTTCCCCATAATTTGTTATATTTATTGAAAATTATTCATTCATGAATTTATTTTGTAAATTAGATATTCATGTGTTACTAAAAATACGTTAAAACTGTCAAATTCGTAGAATAGACATTGACGAGGTGTTGGATTTGTTAACTCTAGTTACTAATGACAATCGACTCACAATCTCCCTCTCCCCTTCCTCCTCCCCTCCCCCTTTATCTCCCCTAACTCTCTCGTTACGCCCCTTCATCCCTTTCTCTCCCTCTATATCTCTCTCCACCTCTCACTCACTCCCTCCCTAGTCTCTTACTCTTGTAATCCAACTGCCTCTCCCTCTCCCTCTTACCCTCCTCCTTTCTGCCTCCTCTCTTTGTTCCCTGATATCTTTCTCCCACTACTCTCATTGTGTCACCTTCCCTCCCTCTCCCTCTTTATGTAACTTTGAATCTCTATTACTCCCCCTTTTCCACTCTATCTACCCCTAGCTCCCTCTCCCTAACACCTTTATATCCCTCTATCTCCCTCTCCCTCCATATTTCTCTATCTCCCCCTCTCACTCTCACTCTCCCCTTCTCCCTCTACCTCCCTCTCTCTTCCCTCTCTTCCCATCACTTTTTCTATCTTCCCCACTCTTTGTCTTTCTCCATTCCCCTAGTCTCTCTCCCTCTCTCATTCACTCTTGATATCTCTATTTCTCTCTCTCACTCTATCCCCACTTTCTCTCTCCACCTCCCTCTATCCCTCTCTCCTCCTATCTTTCTCTCTATCACTCCCTCCCCACCTCTCTTTCACACTCCCTCTCTTTATCTCTCTCTACCTCCCTCTCCCCTCTCTCCCTCCTTCCATAACTCACTCTGTCTCCCTCTCCCTCTCTCCCACTCTGTCTTCATCTTCCCCTCTCTTTACCTCTCCATATTACCACTTTCTCCCTCTCCATCACTCTCTCCCTTCCTCCTTCTCTCGCCCTTCATATATGTCTCTCTCTCCCCCTCTCTCTCCTACCTTTCTATCCCCACATTTTTCTACTTCCTCTCTTTCGACAACACTCTCGCCCTCTCCCCCCACTCTCTCTCTCTTTCCCCTCCTCCCCCCACTCTCTCTCTCACCCTCCCTCTCCCCCACTCTCCCTCTCTACTCCACTTTACTTTTATCTCTCCCGCTGCTCTCTCTCTCTCTCTCTCTCTCTCTCTCTCTCTCTCTCTCAGCCACCCATTCTCCACCCATTCTCTTGCTAGCTTGTGCTCTCTCTCTCACCTTCCTTTGTCTCTCTCTCTCCCTCCTTCCCCTTCACTAACTCTCTCCCTCACTCTCCCCCCCTCTATTTGTCCCCATTTCATTTTCTCTCTCTCTCTCTCTCTCTCTCACACACACACACACACGCACACAAAAACACACACTATCTCCCATTATCTCTCCCTCTACCCTTCTGTCTCCCTCCCGCCTCTCTTTCTCCCTTTCACACTCCCTCCCTCTCCCTCTCTCCCTGTTGCACTCTCTTACTCTCTCTATCTCTGCTTCACTTTCCCTCTATCCCTCCATCAATCCCTACATCCCTTCCCATCCCCCTTTCTCTCTTCCCCTCAGTGTCCCTCCTTCTATCACTCTCTTTGTCTCCCTCTCCCTCTCTCCCACTCCATCCCTATATCCCCTTCTTTATCTCTCCCTCTCTCCCACTCCATCCCTATCTCCACTTCTTTATCTTCCCCTCTTCCCACTTTATCTCGTTCTCCCTCACTCTGTCACTCCCTCCCTCTCTCTCCCTTCATATCTCTCTCCCTCTCCCCCTCTCTTTCCCTATCTCTCCCGCCTTTCTATCCCTCCCTCTTTGTATTTGTCTCTCCCTCTCCCCCTCTCCCTTTCCCTCTCTCTCCATCCTCTCTTTCCCTCAAACGCTCTTCACATTTCATCTCACTATCCCTCACTCTCTCACTCCCACCCTCTCTCCCCCTTCATATCTCTCTCCCTCTCTGTATTTGTCTCTCCCTCTCCCCCTCTCTTTCCGTCTCTCTCATCCTTTGCTCCCCCCTTTATATTTGTCTCTTCCTCTCCCCCTCTCTCTTTCCTTCTCTCTACCACCTTTCTCTTCCTACCTCTCTCTTCGTTCTCTCTTTCCCGAAACTCTCTCCTCCCCCTGCTCTCTCTCTCTCTCTCGCTCTCTCTCTCCCCCCCTCCCACTCCCCCTCTCTAAACCAACCTCTCCCTCCCAAATTTCCTCTATCCCTCAACCTACCTTATCTCTCTCTCTCCCCCCTTTCTTGCACTTTCCTTCCCCATTGTCTTTGTCCCTATTTCTTGCTCTCTCTCTCTCTCTCTCTCACACACACACACACACAATATCTTGCTATCACAATATCTCCCCTTATTTCACCCCTTCACAATATCTCCACTTATCTCACCGACTACCCCTACCTCTGCCTCCCCACTTATCTCACCCCCTACCTCTCCCTGTCGCACTCTCTCCCACTCTATCCTCCCCTTCTCCCTCCCTCAATCTCTCACCACTTCACCATCTGGCCATCACCTCTATCTCCCTCTATTCCTCTGCTCCCTGGCCTTCTTTCCCCCCACCCCTTCGCTCTCTCTTTCTACCCCTCCCTCTCATTCTCTCCTTCCCCCTCTCTCCTATGATCCCTTCCCTCGCCCCTCACCTCTCTATCTCCCTCCTTCCCCTCTCTCTCCCTCCCCCTATCTCTCTCTTCCTTTGTTCCTCTATCCCTTTTTCTCTATGGATATCTCTCCCTCATTCACTTCCATATTTGTCCCCCTTTCCTCCCTCTCCCTATCTTTCTCTTCCTCCGTTCCTCTATCACTTTCTCTCTATGGATGTCTCTCCCTCATTCCCTTCCCTTTCTATCCCCTTTTCCTCCCTCTCCTTCTCTCCTTGTTGCTCCCTCCCTCTCTCTTCCACTATATCTCTCACTCTCACTCATTTCATATATATATATAACGGGAGAAATTAAGTTCAAAATGTTTTCATGTATTATACAATATAACTAAAAATAACAATTTTATCAAACATCATATAATTGAATATAACAAACTTAACATAAAATATGATAATAGCTTCCTCTTCCCCTTTCTCGAGAGGGAGAGGAATATGTTATTTTAAAATGTAGGTGTATTGAAATTAACAAGTAAATTTTTTGGAATTTATATAAATATTTAATATTAAAAATATATAAATTTAAAAAATAAATAATAAATTTTCTTATGATAAAATTTATAAAAATAGCAATTTCTACATACTAAATAAAAATCCCAATCCTGGTTAAATTTTAAATCTGATTAAATTTTTAATTGAAAATCATTAATTTATAAAACTAATAAACAATTTCCAACCATCTTTTAAAAATATATTTGTTTATAATTAACCTGTGAAACTAGAATTAAAATTAAGACTAATGAACGAAATGCTTAATACTTAAACAAACACAAATAGAAAATTAAAATGTCAAATTATATATATATATTGCTGAAAAATGTTAAATCGGTTTACGTATTTGGGTGAAAAATCTCGATTAATGGTAGCTCCACCTTTTCTACATAACGGTGGACAATTCGTTTCAAATTCAATTGGTTAGATTTTTTTAATTTTTGTCTATGGAGTGCTTCAAGATGTATCCAACGACAAATTTGATATAAGACATTTACCACATATCAAATTTTTGAGTTTTCTAATTTTTTTGGTAAATAGGAGGAAATTGGATTGGATGGCTTTTTATGCATATTCCATAGAATGAGATGGCTGGTAATTGAAAAGGTAGCAGCCAATTTCAAATAATACAAAATCTCTCGAGATTCATGGCATGAGAGGTGCGGGAAAAGCTATATATGTAGAGAAGTGGGTTGCCTTTCAAGGCTATACAGGGTAGATAAGCGTGTGAAACTAGAATTAGAATTAAGACTAATGAACGAAATGCTTAATAAATTAATGGAAAATTAAAGTAACCAACTAAATTAGAAGTTGTAATTATATATATATATATATATATATATATATATATATATATTTTCAAATCCGTTTACATGTTTGGTTAAAACATCTTGATTAATGGTAGCTCGACTTTTTCTACATACTGGTGGTGTAGAATTCATTTTAAATTCAATTTGTTAGATTTTTTAAAAATTTTATTTCTGTAAAGATTTTTCCAACGACAAATTTGATGTAAGACATTTGCTACAAATTTGATAGCTTTTCATGCATATTCCATAAGATGAGATCGCTGGTGATTCAAAAGGTAAGCCAATCTCAAATATTCATGGTTATTGTGATAAGATGCCATCGAGAGGCAAAAGACAATCAATCCCTCAAAACTAATTAATTTACTTATTTCAGGCCACCTTAACAAGAATCGCAAGGACTCAAGGAAAACAGGACCATTTTCTAAATAACCAGACCTTAATATTCATAAGAAAACCATAATATATGCCTATAGAATTGACGAACAAGGGTGGTATTTAGATTTCCATGGCATGAATATCGTTTACGATAAAAGATGACCATATACTAATTTCACAAGAGCTGTTGAGATTGAGAAGCCACAACTACGCTATCAAATTCAATAAAACTAGTTTGTGAAGCCATTTCAGCCGAAACGCAGGTTTTAAAAGATTAATTTCTCATTAATATTAAAAAAATATAAATAATTTCTATAGGGAAATCTACACTCTCTCCTCTTCTAAACATGATTATGGATATTTTTCTTTGGGAATTTAAAAAAAAAAAATCTATATGCTTTTAAGTTTTAGAGACATGGACTTTAAAACAAAGAGGTGAATTTAACTAAAGGAAACCAAAATGTAAACTATTTCACTTCTCATCATAAACTTCGTTTTTCAGAAAACGCTATATACATTTTCAAGGATTCACTTGAAACAAAGAGAATAATTCTGAGTGTAAACCTCAAGTTTTAAAAGGATAAAAACAGCTAAATTTTGAAGCACTTAACCTAAAAGTAACCTAGGCTTTTAGGAACATGGCCAACTGCAGATACAAATGAGTGCAATTATTAACACAACAACATATGCAGGCGTAGATGTAAAAGAACCATTTACAGAAGAGCAGGGAAAGAACACGGTGTGTGTGTACCTGTGCAAGTTGAACATGATTGAAGGCGTTGCTGCTGGATTTCTGACAAATGCAGGCCCTGATTGTAGCTAGTCTTTAGCAAACTAAGTTGACGAAAACTAACCTGTTTGCGTAGTGAAGAGGACAAGCACTTGGCCAAGAAGCTGCGAATACCATCACAGACCTTCGTCTGCAAATCAAGTGTGTTCCCTTGCCCAGTCTCCTCTCCCCTGTCTCAGAGATATTACAGAAACAAACATAGAATGGATGACACGAATACACATAGGTACGAGAACAGACAACAAATGGAAACAACGCACATAGGTATGAGGACAGACGCCACATGGAAACATAGTACACAGAGACAGCCTCCGCAACACAACTCTGCATTATAGTGTGTGTGAGAAAGAAAGAACCAGGAGAATCAACATGAAAAAGTACTCCAGGTTTCCCTCTAATTGAATAGATGATGTAATTTTCACGTAGTTGTCTATAAGGCGATTTTTTGAAAGTCTTTCTGGCGGGTTTTTCCGGTCGAAATCCGGCAGGAATTTATTGGAATCGCAAGTTCGATAGCTAGTTTCTGCACAATGAAAGCGTCGCAGGGGTTTTCGAGGGTGCTGAATCCAAATATGCAGTTAAAAAACCATTTTAACTGCAACAAATCAAGATTTAACCTAAATTTCTTCCGCCAAATTTCATCACCGAAATCTCCAAAAAATCGCATTATAGACAACTCCATTTTTCACATTCAAGCCTATAGAAGGCAATTTTCCTATACGCCAATTAGCAAATAAAGAAGAAATAAAGGTAGAAGTGTAAAGTACCAGAGACAATATGACGCAGAAGTAGTCCATCACCGAATAGAACTTTCCGACGGTCAGATCAGAGGAACACCGCCTGAAAATATCGATCTAGCCTGTTCCATGCCCTACACTACTCATAAATATGGATGGCGAAGAAGGGATGTAGCTAAACCGGTGAAGGCGCTCATCCATTCAACGGGTGGTAATTGTGGCACGTTGCGATTTTCTAACTGCACCTATATATATGTGATGGAGCGTTGTGGGATGGAGAGATGGTACTTTTTCCTCCAACGGCTATCTGTCAGAACCCTACGATGCCCTGTCAGATCCCTTGGATGCCCTTCTTGTAATCAAGGTGGCATTCTTTTAATCATAATTCGAATTGGGTGAAAAGGCTCTCCCATTGAATTGGTGATAAATATCGCACGTTGAGATTTTCAAACTTCATGGATATGTCTCTGACATCTGAATCATAATTCGAATTGGGTGAAAAGGCTCTCCCATTGAATTGGTGATAAATATCGCACGTTGAGATTTTCAAACTTCATGGATATGTCTCTGACATCTGTCCCCATAAGCATACCATTTCACATTTATTTTAACATATTTTTAATTTAATACATTTTCAGAAAATTAATTTCAACATATTTTTAATTTAACATATTTTTAGAAAGTTGGAGCGTTGTGGAATGGAGAAATAGTTCTTTATTCTCCAATGGCTATCCGTTAGAACCCTTGGATGCGCTTCTTGTAATCCAGGCGCCATTCTTTTAATCATAATTAAAAATGGGTGAAAAAGATTTTCCATTCAACTGGTTGTAAATATAGCATGTTCATATATCTTTGACATCTATGCCCATATCACTACCATTTCGACTGAGTCGGATTGAGAGATATTTATAATGGAGTTTGTTTATTGAGGCGAGGATTGTCAAAAGTGGTTGGAATATGGACAGAAATATTTTAAAATTTTTTGTAGAGGTGGTGTTTGAACTATGCTTTTATGGCGAAAATGGATTCAGCACCATCAAAATCATCTAAGACATCTAAAATTTTGAAGTTTAACAACTATAACTTGGATTTACAAAAATCCTTACAAGATTTTCTTAAAATATAATCCAAATTTTCATAACTTTTGGAGCAATTCCTCCAGCTAGTTAGACTACCGAATTTATAATTACAAGTTGTTTATCCTCCGACAGTTATCTGTCAAAACCCTTGGATGCAGTTCTCCTAATCAAAAGGTGTCATTCTTATAATCATAATTCGAAATGGGTGAAAAGGCTCTCCCATTGAATTGGTGATAAATATCGCACGTTGAGATTTAGAACTTCACGAACATGTCACTGACATATGTCCCAATAAGCATACCATTTCAGCTAGAACGCTAGAGACCCGTCGGATTGAGAGATAGTTATAATCTTGTTAGACCAGAGCATACATAACACACAACGGATTTATACTCAGAGACTCAGACAACAACAGTAGAGAATAATTCACAGAGATAGACAAATGGAGAAACAACACAAGATTACTTAATCAGAAACATCGGAATAGATAAAACAATCACTGGAGAACAGAAATCACTGTGCATTACATAATAGGCTTGGGCCTTGGCTTGCTTTCCTTGGCCAGAGAAATTACAAATTTATAGAGGCCGAAGAAGAATCTAGAATCCTGTGTGTGATTCGGATGGAGATCTATAATGATCTAGAAACCACTGGTAGTGTAGGAGGATCTAGAATCCTGCATGTGATTCTAGAAACTAATGGCAGTGTAGAAAGATCTAGAATCCTGGAGATCTAGAAAGATTTGATCTAGAATCCTATGTGAATTTGGCTTCACACTTAACATTCTCCCACTTGAAGCCAAATAAGAGTCATCAAGTAACACCGAGTCCTACCATGCCTCTACATAACTCATGTTTATTTCGTGGTAGAATCTTAGTGAGCATATCAGCAGGTTTCCTATCTGTATGGATCTTTTCTAAGGATAATTGTTCTTCCGCCAACACATGCCAGATCCAATGGTACATTAAGTCAATGTGTTTGGTTCTTGAATGAAATTCTGGGTTTTTCGCCAAGTGAATGGCACTCTGACTATCACAATATAACACATACTTGTCCTGCTTTATTCCTATCTCTCCTAGGAATCGTTGTATCCACAACATCTCTTTACAAGCTTCTGTTGTAGCTATGTACTCAGCTTCTGTTGTAGAGAGGGTTACTATTCTTTGTAGCCTTGACACCCAAGACACTGCTACACCTGTAAATGTATACAGATAACCTGTAGTGGACTTTCTATTATCCATATCTCCAGCCATATCCGCATCTGTAAATCCTTCAAGCACAATGTCATCATGACCAAAACATAAACAATAATGAATAGTACCCTTGAGATACCTTAAAATCCATTTCACTACTTGCCAATGTTGTTTGCCTGGATTGGCAAGGAACCTACTCACTACTCCCACTGAATATGCAATGTGTGGTCGTGTGCGTACCATGGCATACATTAAGCTACCAACTGCTTAAGCATAAGGAATTATGCTCATCTCTTCTTTATCTTTGTCATTACTAAGACATAATTCAGTACTCAGCTTGAAGTGGGCTACAAGGGGTGTACCAACTAGCTTGGCATCCTTCATATTAAACTTGTCAAGCACCTTCTTGATATATTTTTCTTGTGATAGCCACAACCTTTTGTTTTTCCTGTCACGCATAATCCGCATGCCCAATATCTATTGTGCTGGTCCCAAATCCTTCATTGCAAATTTTCTACCCAAATTTTTCTTCAACCTATTGATCTTATTCTTATCATGCCCAACAATCAACATGTCATCCACACATAACAATAATATGATATACTTTCCTTGATCATACCTCTTGATATAGACACAATGGTCAGCTTCCAACCTCTGAAAACCTTGTTCCAACATGAATGAATCAAATTTCTTGTACCATTGTCGAGGTGCCTGTTTCAACCCATAGAGACTCTTCTTCAACCTACAAACAAGGCCTTCTTTGCCTTTTTCTATGAAGCCTTCTGGCTGCCCCATATAAATTTCTTCCTCCAATTCACCATGAAGGAAAGCAGTTTTTACATCTAACTATTCACATTCTAGGTCTAAAGCAGCAACTAGACCAAGAATGACTCTAATGGATGACATTTTAACAATAGGTGAGAAAATTTTAGTGAAGTCAATACCTTCTCTTTGGAAAAAACTTTCACCACCAGTCTTGTTTTATACCTCTCCTTATTTTCATCATATTCATGCTTAATCCTATACAACCATTTGTTTTGTAGAGCCTTTCTACCTTTTGGGAGGTTTACCAACTCCCAAGTTTTATTTTCCTGCAAAGAGTTCATTTCTTCTTCCATTCTTTACTGTGCTCAACTTTACAAGCTTCTTGAAAACTATTAGGTTCACCTTCATCACTCAACAAAATATAGTTTGAAGGAGGATACCTTTTTGAAGGCTTATGAGGCCTAGAAGATCTGTGAACCAATTGTGGTGGTGCATTATCAGGTTGAATCTCCTATAAAGGTTCCTACAAGATTCCTTCTTCTTCTTGTTCATTATTTTCCACTTGTTGTTCTTCATGCTCCTGAATTTGCTGTTCATTTTCTTGTATTGGTGGTATGATTTCCTGCTACTCTTCAAACCTGTTAATAACCTTCTTGACCTCCAACTCACCTATAGTCCTCCTTAACATTTCTGACTCATTAAATATAACATCCCTGCTTCTAATAATTTTATGTTTGACTGGATCCCATAGACAATAACCAAGATCTTCATCCGAATATCCCAAAAAAATGCATTTCATAGATTTATCATCTAGCTTAGTTCTATTTTCTTTGGGAATATGTACGAATGCTTCACATCCAAATATTTTCAAGTGAGAGTAATTCAAATTCTTACCAGTCCAAACTTCTTCAGGGATACCACAATCCAAGGCTGTAGTTGGAGATCTATTTTGAGGTAGCAAACAGTCCTAATTGCTTCAGCCCAAAATTCTTCTCCAAACCAAAATTGGACAACAATAATATAATAATAAATTAATAATATAATTTTGAAACAAAATTTAAAAAGAAATAAATTAATAAAAAAGAAACAAATTTAAAATTAAAATGAAAATGAAAATAAAATAATAAAAATAAAATTTATAACAAATAAAAAATATTCAAATTTAACAATTAAAATTAACGATTTGAATTTTAAAAAAATTAAAGAAAAACATAAAATAAAAAAATATAAATAAAAAAATAATTCGTATTTGGGATGAAGGGCTGCAGCACGACCAAAGGGTTCCACTGCCACTTTGGTCATGTTCTGACCTTTTGACAATCATTTTTCTGGTTGGTTTTTTATATATAATATATTTTTATTATTATTATTATTAATTTTTTTTCTTCTGTGTTTTTTATTTTTTAAATTTTGTTATAAAATTCAAAAGAAAATTAAAAAAAATAAAAAAATGATTTTCCCATTTCAAAGCCCTAAAAAATATGATGTATTTTTTTATCCTAAAAATTTTACAAGTATGATTTTATTGGTGTTTTTTACCATAAAAATATTATAAACGTGATATATTTTTGTGATTTTTACCTTAAAATATGATATTAAAAATAAATTTAAAAAATAATAATAATAATAAACCTTTCAATAAAAATACAATGAAACAACATATTTACCCAAATTAATTTTTTCATGGTAAAACTAAAAATAAAGCTAAACTTTTAAATGCAAATTAATGACTATGTAGCTCCTCCGTAAACAAGATTTGATGTGATATTGGGAATATAAATGATAAAATCTAATATATGGTGAATATTATTTAATTATTTTAGGTTTCATTAGATATTAAAATTGAAATTGTATATATATACATAGAGAGAGGGGTTAAGATTATGTGTTTAGATTAAGTTTTGTTAATTGGGGGATAAAACATAAAACATGAATTGTAATTATTAACTAAATTAATTATTTAATATTAAATAATTAAAATAAAAGTTTGATTTCATTTTTTTAAGGAAAGTATTAAAGGAAATTTTGTGTGGATAATTTGACTAGAAAGTAGGGTTGAAATTTTGAAGAAAATTTTTAAGTAGAATAAATTTGGGAGGAAAAATTTTCAGATGAATTTTTTAGAGGAAAAACTTTTGGGAATAATTTTTCAGGAGAAACTTTGGAGGGAAATTTTCACTATTCGACTTATAAATTGTCATTGGGAGAGGGATAACTTGTATAATTCAACATCCTCCATGAAATTTCATGGACTTATGGGATAGCAAAGATTCTATTTTTGTTGCATCGACATCTTCTTAACACAACACCTTTTATTTTTGTTAATAAATATAACATGAATGTGTTCATTATGAATAGAGAGTCAAATTTTTAACTTAGTAAGGAGCTTGATGAAATTATAAATAATGATATTGATCATATCGATCAATAAATTCTGAATGATAAGAATTATAAAGACACCACTCAGAAAGAGGAGGATAAATAATTTCTTCTAAATGAGAATTTTAGAGGCACAAATGAGGATATGCATTTTCTTTGAGTTAGGATTTCACAACTGTTCATGATGAAGATGAATTCTTCCAACCAAAGAATTCAAAAGCATATATGGTGATGATGAATTTCCTCTAAGTGGGTATTTCAAAATTTCAAACAATGATAATGGATTTCCTCCTGGTTAAAATTTCAAATGAATAGGTGAGGATGGTGAAGGATTTTCTTTTACCAAGGATTTCAATGGAACATATGAGGAGAGTAAAGGGTTTCCTCTAAGAAATATTTTCAAAGTCACTTATGACAATGATATATTTTCTCTGAGTAAGAATTTCAAAAATTCCAATGACATTGATGGATTTCCTCGGAGCAAGGATTTCAAAAGAACCAATGACAATGATGGATTTCCTTCGAGAAATATTTGCAAAATAACTTATGAGAATGATGTATTTTTCTCTGAGTGAGAATTTCAAAAATGCCAATGACATTGATGGATTTCCTCACAGCAAGGATTTCAAAAGCACTAATGACAATGATGGATTTCCTCCAAGTGTGGATTTCAAAAGCACATAGCATGATGATGAATTTTCTCCAAGTGACAATTTAAAAAGAATAGATAATTCCAGTGAAATATTTCCTTCAGAGGAGGATTTCAATGGAAGAGACGAGGATGGTGTGCCAAAACTTTGAGTGAATCTGAGTAATTATCCAAGACATTTTATGTAAATGATTTTTGAATGGTAAATTGAAATAAATATCTTCACTTGCATATGAGATTACGTGAGGTTATCAACCATTTCAATGTTTTTTGGATTATATGTTCTAATTACAAAGAATTCATTTGTTTCAAATATCCACAATGCAATAATAACTTTGAGAAACAATTTATGATTCGTTCAAGAAACTTCATATTGATATTTTGATTAAAAGTGGTAAAATATTAGGAACTAATTTTTACTTACTAAATTAGATGGTGATATCATCATGATAAATGTTACCATTTCATAGACCCTACTGAAAAAAATGCTACAATTTAATGCCCCACTAAAAAGGGAAAATAGCAATTTTGATAGTCGATTTTTAAGTTTTCATTTCAATGGGAGAAGTTGTGTTAGGCTAAGAATTAAAAAGACTATACTCTTAGCCATCAAAAGAAAAATTACTCATGGTGTAGTGACAATTTGATTTGGTGTTTATTCTAAAGTGTTTTTTAGTCATAAATTTGGGTCATAATGTCACGGTTGAAATATGGTCAAAACTTAAGGTTTTTTGTAGTCATGATATTTGGATTTAATTCCATGGTTGAAAGGGTCAAAATTTGAGGTTTTTCTAACTCATGGTATTTTATCTTTAATGCCATAGTTGAAAATAGTTAGGCTTTTATAGGTTTTCAGAGTCGTGATATTTTAGCTTTAACACCATGGTTGAAAATTGTTGGAAGTTTAAGGTTTTTTAGAGTCGTAATATTTTATCATTAACACTATGGCTAAAAATTGTTGGAAATTTAAGGGGTTTTGGAGTTATGATAATTTATCTTTAACACCACTCCTTAATAATGTTGGAATTTTAAATTGAAAAAACTGTTAATACAACATCAACACTCTTCATTTTCAAGGTGTTTTTTCATGATTTTTGTTGAAAAAAATGGTTTTCATTATCATTGCTTGAAAGATGTTAAATTTTTACCCTAAATAAGAAAAAAAAATGTTGATGCAACATCAATACTTTTCAGTTTTGGGGTTTTTTTCATGTCTTTTGTGCAAAAATAGGGGTTTTTTGGGCTAGAGTTTTTTTTTGAGGTTAAAATTCTCATTAAGTTGGTAACTTCATTAATAAGGTATCTATTTTTTTCATCCCCTTTTAGTATCTTCATTTGTTTATTTACGAGGTTATATCAAACCCTAAGTTTTGAACACCTAGATTTTCATTGGAGGAGTCTAATACCTTCACTGGTGAGCCTCATCAATTATTAATCAATAATTTTTTTGGTAGAAAAACTTCATTTAATTGTCAGTGAATGATTTTGTGTCTCTCCATTTTTGTTCCTCTATTAGTGTTGATAGTTCTATTTTATCCATGTCCATATTCTCCAGCCCCCTTAGAGTGATGTTTTAGTAGCATCTTGCACGTTGATTTCTCCTACATTTTCATTTTGATGTGACTCTTCTAGTGTCTTCCTCTTTTTCACAAATCTTTCTTGATTTTTTTGTTTTCTAACTTTTGGATATGTTTCCCTTATTCTCATCTTAATTCATTAATTTTTTTTGGACTGAAATGGCACCTCAGTTTCTAGTGGAATCTTCAAATTTTTTTTTTCTTCCAATTTGGCACTTCCCTAAAACCCTCTTGGTTAGTTTTTTTATATTTCTCCACAGGAAGTTTTGAATGGACCAAGAGAAATCCCTAATGAAGTGACCATATTCATGTAATCTATGAAAATGAAAGAGTACATGCTCATAATCAAATATTGGTTTTCAGACCTCGCCTTGGTAACAAATTTCTATCGATTCCAGTAGTGGCTCTGAGACATTCAAGTAGACAAATATCCATGCATAAGAGGTTTATCATCCTCATTTTGTAACCTCTAGTATTCTTAAAAAACTTCCTATTTCATTTCCAATTCCCTCCAATGTTTCCACAAAGAAATGATCAAGTTGTTTTGTAATTCCATATATTCCCTAATGACAATTTCAACATGTACGACCAATAGGCATGGGGGAAATGTCCCGAAGGCACTTCAAGTTAAAGAAATCCTAGAAATGATCCCCTAGTGGATTGGGTCAACACAAATTTCCCCATATTTTAGAAGAACCAATGATGAAATTGAAATCCCTAGCCAGAATAAAGAATGAAGATCAAGGAGGCAACTCTTATCGACCTTGTTCCAGAACTCCTTTCTATTGACATATCATGCATATATGTTGATGATGTGGAGGCGTGTTTGTGTGCCTTATCAACCTCCAAATATTAGTAGGGAAAGAGAGGAATTATAGGCCTTGAAATTGTATAAATATGAGTTCCACATTATCAGAAGTCCCCCAGATAATTAGGTGGTGTTGGTTGCACACCTATGTCATTTAGGACAAGCTTGGAACAAGTATCCCCATTTTTTCCCCTACTGGCTAGAGTTTCTTGTAATACAATAATCCCTAAGTTGTGAATGACAATGGTTCTCTTTAAAGATTGTCTTTTGTGGGCTGATCCAAGACCCCAAACATTGAGGGATAAAATAATGATTAGGTAAGATCAATTTCGGGTGGCTCTGCTCTAAGGACCTAACACTTAGGGAGACTGACATCTCAATGTCCAACCTAGAAGGAGGCAGGGGCTATGTTGGGAACTTGGATTCTAGAGGATTATTGGAAATGATATATAAGATTTGTTGGGGCAAGTTAGCAGGAGGAGACCTTGTTATATTTAGTCCCAATTTTTTTCCAGGTGGTGACATTTTTACATTTAACAGGGGAAGGGAGAGCTTCACCAACTTCAAAGAAGGATATTTTAATGGTTAGTGGTACCATGGGGTTTTTCTTTTCACGTGAAAGTACTTCCAACTTCATATATTCAGAAAAAGGAGAGAAGGTATGCCCAAATGGAGCCCCAAAATTGATTGGGGAGGAAAGAATAGCATCATTAGACGATTGTGGTGTGAACGATGGTATAGGGGTCTTGGGCTAGTGATTTAGTATATAAGATAGAGGCTGATAGGTAGTGTGGGAGGAAGATTTAATGATAGGGTTGATGGAGTGTGGAGGAGGTCGAGGCTTGTTAATATTTGCAACTAGGGTCAAATTCCACATTGAACATCTTAGATTCCCGAGATGATGCTTGCATTAAATTCATCCTTTATAGAGGACCAAAATTGACATAAATATCACCCAATTTGGTTAAGCATACGTTAAGTTTGGAATTATTTTATTTATACATACATTATGGAATGGGTCGGCCTAACCACATGGGTAACTTCTTCGGTAAATATTAACACCAAGTAAACCCTTAATAAAGCCTATAAATAGAAGCGACCTCAAATTCATTTCATCACATTGATCAAGTCATTCTTCTATTCTTCTCTTTTGTGCTGGTTTACATAGGTTTAACAAAAGGATTTTGTAGAACGCTTTGAAATAACTGGCGAGAGGTTCACTCTGAGTTAGGGTTTTATGGGTTCTATATGTTTGCACACAACATGGAATCTTAGTTCATGGACATTGGCACATAGTAAACAAGACAACATCCAAAGAGCCCTAGATGCTGGAAGACAAGCTTATGAGAGTGTCTGGGGGTTCAGAGTTAGATCATGCTGCCCTAGTCCTTAAATGCTCACAAAGAGTATCCTAGAGAACTTCCAGGCCATCCCGGACATGAACACAACAATATTAATGGACCATCGAAGGGTTTTTGGTGTTTTTTACCTTGGATGGACACATAAAATATTCTAGGGAGTGACCAAACAGTCACAGTCACCCTCACATAGTGTCTGAGAGAGCGTCTAGGGCATTTCGAACACACGTAGACAATTTTGATGAGAGAGTCCCTATATAAAATCTAGGGATTCACATCTTGGGTTTAGTTGACTTCAGTGATGTGGTGGGCCTGGGTTTACCTCTGCTGTTTTATAGATTAGTAGATCTATTGATCTCATTCATGGATATCCACTGAAAATATATGTATGAAGTTCATTATACTCTCTACAGAAATATTTGTTTGACGACCTATTAAAGAAGAAGATTTCAAAGGGTCTCCCCCTTGTGGAGTTTTTCCTTAGTATTGGACAAGTTTGCTGTCTCTTATGGTTGTTTTTTTGTCTTCTTTGTCACTACATATATTGTTCTTTCTTCATTTACATTTATGATTGATTATACTACTAATAATTGGATGCATTGTTAATGAAAAGTTAAATTGGGCTCAAGTAATTGATACAACATAGAACAATAAAAAAATTTAACATGGAATTAGAGCCTACGTAAAGGAAAATCCAAAAAGATGATAAGGATTGAAACCTTCATTTTCAAAAAGTGGATTGCCTAGTCAAGGACAAGATGTCATTCTCTACCTTCAAGGAGCATGAAAAGGTGGCTGATGCATCAAACTTTGTTGCGTGAAGAGTAATATTGGAGATCATAGCTGACAATAATGATGTGCTAGAATATGTTGAAGGAAGGATGTGCGAGCCTCCAGCAAATGCTTCTTCTTCCCTCAAGAATAGGTACAATAAATTTGAGTCCAAAGCAAAGAAAATTATATTTGATGGTTTACAAGATCATTTACTTGTATATGTTGGGAATTTTAGAAAGTATAAATATATATATATGACAACATAGATGGCATGTATGAAATCAACAAATTGAATGAGATCATTACCTTGAAATATCAACTCAAGGAAACTAAGATGAACAAAGGATAAGATGTCCAATATTACATTATGAGGATCTCTCATCTTAGAGATCAATTGCAGAGAGTTTGAGAAAATGTGTCTCATAGGGAGCTAGTAGTTGTGACTCTTAGAGGTCTACCTCCTATTTGCGAAACCTTCACTACTACAATAAAAAAGAAACAATTTCCTTTCATCATTTGATGAAATTTTTGGGAATCTCACTCAAGAAGAATCAAGGATGATAGCAAGAGGAAGGTTTCAAAAACATAAAGAGGGAGATCTCATTGCATATATCACTCAAGGAAAAAGGAAGGAGGAGAAAGGAGGTCCATAGGGAATCCTCCTTCTCAAACTACAAAAGGAAGGAATGACATATTGTTATATCATGTTGAATGCTTCAATTGACACAAGAAGGGTCATTATGCATGAGACTATCTTGACAAAGGAAAGAGGCCACACTACAACACTAGAGGAAACTACAATAAAAAAAGAAGGAAAGACAATCAAAGAAATAATCATGATAGAAGATGTGAAAGAAGAAGAAGAGACTCCTCAAGTAAGCATGAAGAAGATCATCCTCCTCAAAAGAGGTCGAGGGCTCCTAGGTATGAAAGTAATGTTGTAAATAAATCTGAATACATTCTTATATTTTCTCTTACAAATTCTTCTCCACTAGATTTTTGGGATAGTTGGTTTATAGTGGGGCCACTCATCATTTATTTGGTTACAAGGAATTCCTCTCTAATCTGGTAGAGAGGGACACTAAGCCAAAGATCATTCTTGGAGACAAATCCCCTCATCCCCTGAATTTTAGTTGAATTCTTAGGAATGAGTTATGCTGCATGATGTTATGTATGTAGCAAGATTAATGAAGAATCTAGTATCTATATCCGCAATGGAAGGTAAAGGGATGAGGATTGCCTTCATAAAAGGGAAAGTTTTGACATGGCCTATTGATTCACCTATGAGAGATGCATTCACATTAGGATCAAGATTTTAAGGACTTTATAGAGTCATTTGAAGACCTCTTCTAGTATTGGTTCATAATACCAGTCATTTGAGCAATTTATTGCACCATAGGCTGTCTCATCTACACTGTGATACACTTTCAAAGTTGAAGAAACTGGCCTTAGGTATTCCCAATGTTCAAGCTCATTGTGATCAAGTTTTTTCAGGATGTGCAATTGGAAAGACAACAAATGGACAATTTCCCTCTAGTAAGAACAAGAAACATGGCATCCTCCATCTCATTCATTCTGATATATTTGTTCTAATGCCTGTAAATTATGTTGGTGGTCATCTCTACTACATCACCTTTATTGACAACTTCTCAAGAAATATATGGATATACTATCTTAAGCATAAGGCTTAAGCCTTTGAAACATTCAAGGATTCGATGCCTTGATAGAAAATCAATCGTGAAAGAGAATTAAAGTCTTCAGGTCTTACAACGGAGAGGAATACATGTCAAAATAATTCATAGCATTTTGCAATAAAGACATAATCAAAAAGGAAATGAGTGTGCCATATACTCCTGAACAGAATGGTCTAGCTAAGTTGATATTAGAAGTTGATTGTGCTATGCTCCATGATCAAAACGTGCCAAAGTTCCTTTGGGCCCAAGCTACATCTATGATTGTATATGTTTAAAACAGGGTGCCTCATCAAGGATTAGAAAACAAGACCACTGAATAAATATTCATAGGTATCAAGCCTGATATCAACCATTTTCATGTAATTTGATGCCCCGTATCTTTTCATGTGCCGAAGGAAAAAAGGAAAGAATTGGGACTTATAGGAATAAAATCTACATTTGTGTGTTATTGTGAAAATTATAAAGCATTTAGAATTTATATTCCTGGTCAGAGGAAGGTGAAAATTATTAGGGACATAACGTTTGATAAAGACACAACTCTTGTAAATGAAAGAGATCTTCCTCGGCCTCCTCATCCCAAGGAAGATAATGATGACTGAGATATTCTATATGGTCCTTCTGTACTCGAATCTAATATTGATGATGATACCATGGAGCATATGGATCCGTTATATCTCCCTCCAAGTGATCCTCCTACTAGAAAGAGACCACCCTAGCTCCGTGATATTTTACATGATTGTCAAATAAATGTCCCCATTCATAGATCATTCAAAGAAAGGAAGAAACTGTGCAAGTATCATGTATATGTTGTAGCTATGAGCACTATGATTCAAGTCGAACCATCCTCATTAGAATAAGCTCTAAAGGAACAAGTTTGGAAAGATGTTATGGTTTAGGAATACGAATCGATTGTGAAAAATGATGTATGGTATGTTGTACCTAGACCGAAAGGGAAGCCTGTTGTGACTTCCAAATGGCTATTCAAGATCAAACATGGAATGGATGGTAGCATTGAGAAATACAAAGAAAGATTCATAGCTCAAGGATTCTCTTAGAAAGAGGGAGAAGATTATGATGACATATTTGCTCCTATGGCTCGATATACAACCATATATCTGTAGTTTCCCCTGTTGCGAGTTAGGGATGGAATCTTCATTAGATGGATGTAAATACTGCATTCCTACATGACATGTTAGAGGAAGAAGCATATGTTCAACAACCACAATGATTTGAGGTGGAATATCTAAAAACACATGTTTGCATGTTAAAGAAGGCATTATATGGTTTGAAGCAAGCTCCTCAAGCTTGGTATGTGCATTGACAGTTACTTAGTGATGCTAGGATTCACAAGAAGGAATGTTGATCCAAATATCTACATCAAGGTAGTCAAAGGTGTGGCAAAATCCTTGTGATATTTTCCTTTCACAAGGAAAATAAGTTGTAAAATTTCTCGAAATATTTGGAATGAATGAATGAAAATACATGGTTACAACAATGGAAATGAACTTCAAGAAGTTATGTAGAGATGTTATAGGACCAACCTTCGAAAACCCATCCAATTATAGACAACTAATTGTGGCTTTGATGTTCCTCATAAACACTCGTCCATACATATGCTATTTAGTAAACACATTGAGTCAATTCATGACCGAGCCCGTCCATGCACATTGGATAGCTTCCACACAGATACTGAGACATTTTCATGGGTCGGTCACTCTTGGCCTAATATATTATGCCAAAAATGTTTATCTTAATGGATACACTAATGTTGATTGAGCTAGAAATGTTATCGAAAGGAAAAGTACATCTAGATTGTGTTTTAGCCTTGGATCTGCAATGATATCCTGGATGAGAAAGAAACAAACGTATGTAGAATTAAGGACTACTGAAGCAGAATACATTGACA
The DNA here is from genome assembly GCA_031772625.1 of Pinus tabuliformis. Taxonomy (NCBI): domain Eukaryota; kingdom Viridiplantae; phylum Streptophyta; class Pinopsida; order Pinales; family Pinaceae; genus Pinus; species Pinus tabuliformis. The sequence continues at coordinate 1,419,097,032 of CM062817.1, read as the reverse complement.
TTAGCATGGTTAGCTGTGGAATAGTTTGGTTAAGAAAGTTCTTTGGAGAACTATTAGAGAAAGTCCTAGATACTACAGTGATATACTACGACAACAAAAGTGGAATCAATTTGTAGAGAATCCTTTATTCTATGACAAGTCCAAGCATATTGAAATTTCATATCACTTTATTCGATACATGGTGTAGAGATGAGTTTTCAAGTTCCATCACATATCAACAGATGAACAGATTGCATATATTCTCACCAAGGCATTACCAAAGAGAAAATTATTGTCTTTCAGAGAGCAGCTTGGACTGATGGATGAAGCCCCTTTAGATAAGGGCCAGTGCCAATCGAGGACATTGAGACAACTCTTCCTACCTTGATTGAGCTCCCAACATGAGAAAAAGAGATGGACATCTCTTGGGGTCTAGAGCAGATCACGCTGCATTGGTCCACAGACACTTGCACAAACTGTCCCAGAGAGTGTCCAAGCCATCCATGATGCACACACAAGAATAGTTATAAAGCATCCAAGGGTTTTGGTGTGTTTTACACTAAGCACATGCATAAAATCTTCCTAGTAGCGATTAAGTAGTCACAATCACCCTCGCACCGTGTCTGAGAGAGCATCTAAGGTGTTTCAGATGCACACAGGAAGTTTTGATGAGAGCGTCCCTGGTTCAGATATAGGGCTTGACATCTTCGCTTCAGTTGACTTTAGTGATCTAGTGGATCTTGTTTTACGTCCGTTGTTGTACAGATCTATAGATCTATAGATCTAACTCATTTACATACACTGCAAATACATGTATTGAAGCTCAGTGTAGTCTCTGCTGAAATATTTTTATGACAATCTATTAAAGAAGAAGATTTGAAAGGGCTTCCCTGTTGTGGGGTTTTCCCTTGGTATTATACCAATCTCCTGTCTCTTATGGTTGTGTTTTTGTCTTCTTTATCAGTGCATATATTGTTCTTTCTTCAGTTACGTTTATGATTGATTACATTATTAATAATCAGATGCATTGTTAATGAAAATTTAAATTGGGGTAAAGTAACTGATACACCATAAAACAATTAGAAAAATTAACAAGGCTTCTTGGTGGAGGAGTGGTGATGGAGAAGTAGTGGGGAAAATATCCAATAGCTTAAATTTATTTGATGAAATGTTTAGTTGTGGAAAAAGCATAATTTGAGCGTCATTATTGGAGGGTGAAGAGTGAGTTCCTACCCTTTCAAGGAGGATGGTGTTGTGAGCTATGAAAATATAACATATTCCCATCGTATGATATGGAGGATGCACATTCCTACAATGTGCATCTTAGCAAGAAAACATGAGCTGGCCCATCCCATGATGAAGAAGATATCTGAAAGGGACCACCGAGTAATAAATGATTTGCTTACATGAGCATGGTCCCCAGTATATGTCAATATATGTTGGAAGATCCCCTCATAATTTTCTTTCCACTAGTACTCACAATGTGTTCTTAATCATGCCTCCAATATTGCCTTCATCTAGATAGTAAAACTTAATTATGTTAGCAATATTAGTGATTTCTTTTATGGTCCATAATTCCAAGTGCAGACCCTAGATTTTAACCTAGAGAATGTTCCATCTCGACAACCCAGTGACAAGGTCAAAACAAAAATACGAGCATTGTAGGAATAAGTAGCCCCATCCTCGAGCCCAAGGAAAATCAACAATTCAGCCAGCATCCTTCGGGGAGAGGAAAAAAAATCCATACCAACCATTTTGTAGGGCCCTCATACGAGGTCGGTTTTTTAAGATAGGAAGCCACTAGGATTCTAGCCATTTGCACATTTGAGCTCCATTTAAGCTGCAAAATACCTATTGGCCAACCAAAGCTTGGGTTTTTAGCTTAATTGATCCCTCCCAGTAGTCATCAACCTTGCGAACTAGTCCTTCTAAATGTGGAGCCACTTTAATTGCCTTTTTTTTTCTTGTTGGTGTTGGCATTGGAATTTTGTGTGGTAGCTTACTTAGTGTGAAAAGGGTCGAATCTGGAAGTCATATTACAATTCAAAGCTTTGGAGTGGTGGTATTGTTCTTATTCTTGGACCATGATATCTACCAATTTTTCAACCAATGGAGAGGAAGGCGATGGGATCATAACATCCATCGAGGAGTAACCCAACCAATCATGGAACAATCAACTAGAGAGATGAGAAAATCGCTAGGATAAGTTGACCAATACAATGCACGTTCCACAAGTTGATGTGGCCAAATAAACAAAGCATGAGAGACTAAGAAAATGCACATTCCACAGTTTGACCTGGCCAAATAAACACAACATGATAATACTTGTTGGCGTTGATCTATCTTTTATATCTTTTTGTGAGATGGTTTCATAACAGATAGATTATTCTCTACTAAGTGCAGTCTCTAGGTGTAGCTTGCTCACTTGAGAGCTGCAAGTTCGAACTTATAAGTTTCCTTTCTTAATTTTAACATGGAGTCAGAGCTAGTGACCTTGGTGACCACATAATTCAGTTTTGTTGGTGGTGGAGAGTGTCTAGAGAGGAGCTGAAGTGTGGACTTATGGTGGTTGCCAAGAGATTGTCTTTTTCTCTTTACGTTCAAACTAGATCAGCACCCATACTATTCCAAAATGCGCACTGGTCAAAGGTGGTCAAAGAAGGGGGAAACATGGCTATTTCCATAAGATACACATTGATCAACCAATCCTTAGAGAAATTTTCATCAGCGCGGTGGGTCAACACGACTATGCTACACCAAAATCTGCATTGGTCAACATGGACATTGAATGGAGGTTCTCTCTTGCAGATTGGCTACAAATTTGCATGGCTGATGTAGCATTCCGTTTTATCCCCACTGGAGTGGTGTCATGTCGATTGACTATGTTGTAGTGACATCACTAAGAGGCACATCCTTGATTGTAGGAGGCGACATTGATTTAAGGAGGCACAACATTGATCAGAGCAGGCATGGAATTGATCTACAATCATGGATTTTCCCATTGATTCACTAAAGCGTGAACTGTGGATTCAAAGCTCATTCTTTGAAGAGACCTATGCGAGTGTTGAAGAGCCTGGATAGTGCAAGTGTGAAGAGACTGTGGTGTGTTGTTGGAGGTTTCATTATTGGATCTTAGAGCTATAAAGTGTCCATGTCAATCAACACTACTATGTGGCTTTTAGATCAGAAGTAAGTCATGTTTGAAGACATACTGTTTTTTTCGAGGGCGTAGTGGTGAGCTGCACATACCACATCGACGTAGTGGCATCAAAGTGGCACAACAGAGGAGTTTTTGAACTATAGCCTATGCCTAATTGAACTGTGGTCCTCCGCCATGGGTCGTGGTGGTGAAGTTTCTTGTTAAATTGGATTTGGAATCAATTGTCCTACTTCATGGTTGAAATCCATAGATTGACAAATAGTGGTGGATTCAAGGTGGCTTGTTCTTGCATTTTTTTTCAAATCGATGGAAGAGATAGTTGCAATTTGGAACTATGTGGATTTCGTACTGAAATCAATTAACTCAGTGACTCCCTTCCAACTCGGTGGGTCGATTTCATAGGTAATCAGTGCCTTATTTTCTTAAACATTTGAGATTGCCCTATTGTAGAGATCATTGGGTTGTTTTCCTTTTTTTAAAGCTCCTCTCGATCTGGAGATAGATCCATTGGTGATAGATCTAGTGATTGAATTCGCTTCTTCATCAATTGTTGAAGGTTGAGGACCTTGAGTCGGATCCATAGATCGATCTGTCATGATGAATGATCCTATGGAAGAGGCGTACCTAAAAGAGAGCAACAAGCTCGATGGGTCGAATGATTCAAACTAGAAATTCAAATTCCAACCATTGCTTGAGGGTAAAAGTGCATGGGCAATTGAAAATGGGCATGAATTGAAACCGACTATATCTAGAGACAAAACAACCGTGACAATTTAGGATTGGGAGAAGAGGGAGAACAAATAAAAAGTGTTGTTGAAATTGTCAGTGGAAGAATGCATTATTGCTCACATCAGAGAGTGTAAATTAGGAAATGATATTTGGGAAGCTCACAAGGATTTCTATAAGATAAAGAATAAAAATCGCTTATTGTTCCTGAAGAGAAATATTCTCTCCATTAAAATGGAGGAGAATGAATCAGTCTCTACATTCATCTCTTGGGTCAAGGAGCTAAGAAATAAGTTGGGCAATATAGGGAAGATAGTGTCTGACACTAATCTTGTCACGGTTACCATGAATGGTATGAATGATGATTATGAAATGTTTATTACAGGCCTAAACACAATGGAGAAATCCCCCAATTTTGAAGAATTGACATGGATCTTGAGGCAAGAGGAGGAGAGGGGGATGACCCTGGAACCCCATAATTCATATCTTGCATTAATGGCAAAGAAAAATCCTTTCAGAGGGAAACCAAGCGTAGAATAGAAAGGCAGAGGTACACCATAGAGAAAGCCACCTCAAGGTATGTCTTCAACGAGAAATGATTTAGGGATCAAGTGTTTTTACTATGGTAACTATGGTCACATTGCTAGGAATTTCCATAAGAAAAATCTTGAGGAAACTCGACACAGACAAAAGAACCATGCAGGGCACTTTGTTGATGAAGATCAGAATCAGAACCTTAGACTATTTGTAACTAATTGTGCTTTCTACACTGAGAATGATGAAGCAAAAAATTTGTTTGTGGTTTCTAGAGCTTCCACTCACATGAGAGGTAAAAGACATTGGCTTGAGATTTTTAAAAAGATTAGCAGTGGTGCTAATATCTACCTTGGTGATGGCAGAGTATACCATATTAAATGGTATGGAAATATTCATGTGATATTGACTTATGGTAATATCAAGTGTATTCAAAATGTGATGTATGCATCATGAATTAAAAAGAATATGATCTTTTTCTCTAGTATTACAAACCAAAATCTTGAGGTAGAGTTCTTTAAATCTTACCGTGTTATTAAAGATTTTATGGATCAGTTGAATCCAATTGTAATAGTATTACGAGTTGGAGGTCTTTACAAGTTGAATCTTACAAGTGCACCACATCAATTGTTAACTTCAACATCTATGACAATAGTGAATCTATGGCATCAAAGATTCAGACACATCGATATTGCTAACTTATTACCACTACATAAATAAGGTATGGTCAATGGACTCTTTGTTTTACAAAATTCACATGTTGATTGTGAAGGATGTGCAAAGGGATGAATTTCCCTCAAGTATAAATAGAAGAAAGAGATATATCCTTGAACTTGTGCATACTTACATAAGTGGACCAATGCAGACAAGATCATTAGGAGGAGCATATTACTTTTTATTATTTGTTGATGATTTCACAGTATATACTTGGGTATATTTTCTCAGAAAGAAGATTCATACATTTGAGTATTTTAAAGAGTTTCTAAGTATGATTGAAAAACATACATGGAAGGTCATAAAAATTCTCCTCTCGGATCAAGGGGGAGAATACAAGTTGGGAAACTTTTTCAAATATTGCAAGGACCATGGGATAATTCAGCAGTTCAAAGTACCCCACACTCTGTAGTTGAACGAGGTTGCAGAGTGGAAGAACAGAACCCTTGTTGAGTGTTCACACAACATATTGAAAGGTAAGAACATATCTAATGGTTTTTGGGCAGAATCCATTAAAACTTCAACCTATTTAATAAATATGAGTCGAATGAAGAGCCTTGATCTTAAGACTCCATTCGAGGCTTTATATGATTTTAAGTCTGTCATTAGTCATTTAGGAGTATTTGGTTCGCAAGCTTTTTCTCATGTTCGAAAGGAGGATAGGAAGAAATTGTATTTTAAAGCCATCAAATGCATAGTTGTAGGGTATTATTATGAGTTTAAAGCATACAAATTGTTTAATCCATCTACTCACAAGGTGTTTGCGAGTAGAGATGTTATATTTCATGAATAGGATGATGAAGGAAACATAGACAAAGGCTATGAGGAGTGGTATATTCCTTTGTTGATGGAGGACAACAATAAGGAAATTAAAGACAACCATGTGCAGTAGGAGCAAAAACATCAACAGAAAGAAGAATCAAGTGATGCGGGTATAGTTAATAGACCAAGTCCACTGAGGAATGAGCAAGACAGATTTGAGGCAAGTCCACCACTAAGGAGATGAGGTAGGAAAAAGCAACTACGAGAAATATATAGGTATCATGCTCTTATAACTAGTATGATAAATGTTTTTGAACCCTGGAATTATAAAGAAGAAAGTTAATATGATGAATTGAGGGCAGCCATGGAATAGGAATATGAGTCAATACTTAAGAATAAAACCTAGTATTTGGTTGAATTACTGAAAGGGAAAGAAACTAGAGGTTGAAAGTGGTTATATAAACCTAAATTAAATCATATGGTAGTGTAGAAAAATACAAATGTAGGATGGTAGCTAAAGGTTACTCACAAAGATAAGGAATTGATTATGAGGAAACCTTTGCTCCGTTAGCTAAGCTAAACACTATTAGAATGTTGTTAGTTTTAGCTACAAAAAATCATTGGAGTTTACACCAACTAGATGTGAAGTTTGCATTTTTAAATGGAGAATTGAACAAAGAGGTTTATTTAAAATAACCTAAAAGGTTTATCAAACAAGGTTTGGAGCATTTACTCTACAAATTAAAGAAGGCATTACATGGTCTAAAATAGGCACCTAGGTCATGGTATGAAAAAATTGATTCATTTTTCTTGCAACATAGTTATAAGAGGAGCAAAAATGAACCAAATATGTATGCTTTGTTTCATGAAAAGGGGTAAATTATTTTGATTTCTTTATATGTAGATGATCTAATTATCACAGGAAATGTTGATGTATTGATTAAATAAATCAAAGTGCAGATGTCACAAGTTCTTTAAATGAAATACCTCATTGAATTACACTAATGTTTGTGTCTGGAAGTTTGGATGGAATCTAGGCAGAATTTTTTCACTCAAGGGAAGTATGTTAGAGGGTTATTGGAAAACTTCAGAATGGAGCAATGCAAATATGGCTTAGTTCCTTTACAGCAGAATCTTAAACTTCAAATGGAGGATGATTCCAAAGAGGTGGATTCCACATTTTATAGACAACTAGTTGGGAGTCTAATTTAATGACTACAATTATACCAAACTTGGGATTCTCAATCAGTATGTTAAGTCAACTCATGTCAAAGCCTCTTGAGAATTAGTGGGTGGGAGAAAAAGGTGCCTTGAGATACCTTCAAGGAACCATTTATTTTGGTATTAAGTACAATGATCTTTCTGATGTTAATTTGATAGGTTTTTCATAGTCAGACTCGGGTGGAAACATGAATGATAGAAGATCCATAAGAGGTTGCGCTTTCAACACTCAGTCTTGGGTAATTGCTTGGAGCAGTAAGAAACAAAGTGTTATTTCCTCCAAGCCCCTTGGGAAGATTGAATTTTTATTTTTTAGGGAGATGTTAGGAGTACAAGTGAACCCTCTCTCCATTAAGGTGGAGTGTTCAAATTAACGGAGAATATTGTATTATTGGGTAGAGTTTATTTATTTGTTGTATGAGTGTCCCTAGATTAAGATTAGTTGATATTTTATAGGAGGCAATTATAATATCCCTAAATTAATGTAACTTATATATTTATGATTTTGTGGTTAATGTGATAACTAAATAGCTTTCTCACATGAGAGTTGCAAGTTTCAGATTATGAGTTGTCTTTCTTAATTTTAACACTTCTACCGATTGTATTTTATTTTGTACTTTATTGAATCAGATAATCCCTAATCTAATCCTTTCCCACTGGATCCAATCCCGTTATATTTCTGTTGGTTATATTCTGCTTTGTACTTATTATATCAGCCAATCCAAAAATAAATCCAGTCCCACTATAACCAGTCCCGTAGACTTAGTCATATATATATGCATAAATTCCAAGTGGAGAGGACGCATGCACTGTAAATTAAATCAATATTATTAGTCATAACCTTTCATATCATTCCAGGTATAGGTTGTTGTATAGTTATTTCATATTGGTGTACCAACTCCCCAGTAGTAATCGAAAGAAATTTGAAATTTCTAGAAATGCACTCCAGTCAAAACTCCAAACCAATGGTTGAAATGTAGGGCGTCATCTTAAGGAGATATGTTCTTAGTGTCCCCCAATTTGTGATTCAGCAGAACAAGCATAAAAATGAAAACACTGTAGGTTGAAACATACCCAACAAAAGTGAAAACTCCATCTAATGCAATATTTTATATGTTCTTTTTGGTTGTTGACAAAATCCTCGCCCCAAGCGCAAAAAAATGACAATCTGTTCACTTTTTTGTTATATTAAAATTTTTAGGACAGCTTCCTGTCATGCATTACGTGCTTTGTAAATTTCCCTGATTAGATGAAGTAGAAGTAAGAATGTGGCAATAATGATTCCCATAGTCACGAGAGCATCAACTGAGTAATCCATATTGTTGATTTGCTAGACATTCACCAACCCATTCCTTTTCTCCCTAATAGCCACTAAAGTCTTCTGCACTCTCTAAATTAAGGATGTCTCTCCAACATGGCCACAAACCCTTGAAAGCTAGTTTCTGTGATGAGCATACTAATTGTTTTCTGGCACGCTCAGCTCTATAATCTTGGGACAAGCGCTATCATTGAACTAATATTGATGAAATAGAACTTCTTTATCTCTGCAGCCATCTTCATCACCTCTTGGAATTTCAAATATAACTCGTTTATGTAAGCTACCTTTATGGCTATTAACGACTCCTTAACTACCACCGATAATTTGGAAACAACTGTGATTATTTCCTTCATTTATGGAAATCAACTGCAGTCATTTCCTTATATTACGGAAATCAACTGCAGTTAAATTAATTTCTTGTTGGGAGCTCTTGGAGTGGTCCATTACTCCCTCTTTAGTTCTCTACCATGATCTATGAAACAATTGACACATAGCCAACAGAATCTTGACGGAAGCTTGGCTATAAATACCTATGTTTGATTCCCAAGCTCACTAACTCAATCCCCTTCAGTCTTACGCCATCAAGTTAGAGTGAGTAGAGCTTGGAAGTGCCACACGGGTGAAAGAAAAAGTCAGCAGGTTCCTTATTCTTTGCCTTGTTCCAGTGCATGTTGCATTACTGTTGGAGATGAAGAATCTGCGTGCACGAGATTTTGAAGCTGCTCAGTATCATTCAATGAAATAGATGTGATTGCGTGCAGTGGAAATTTGGCAAGCAAAATAATTTGCAAGAATTTTGCAAGTGTTCTGCAAAGATTTGATGTGAAAGAGCAGTTCTGACCATAAGAAAATATATGATAGCATGCTTGCGTAGAACCATGTTTTCATCATTGAAACATAAGCTTTTATATGTGGGGCAAAGTGGGATTTGAACAAAGAAAGAAATCGATTTTCATTATTCTTGAGGGTCAAGACGACCACTCAAAGAGGAGCGAGTTTCTTTCCTTTTGGGACTATGTGTAAGCTATTTGTGGATTGTTCCTTAATAGCTGAACCTACGAGTCTATTGCTGGAGGAAGAGGTTACACTACCTCTATGTGTATTCCTGAAGAATGAGTTAAGACTCCATTCTTGGTATGAGCAGAACCAAGGTTGAGTTTTCCCACCGTCTGTTATTTCTTAGAAATTCTACATCAATAAATTATTGTAGAAGTGCATGCTATCATTTGTTAGAAGCATCAATGGCCAGAGGTATGTTTTCTTGGGTATTAAAGTTTTTTCAATTCTTTTTAAGTGCTTATTCCGCATTATAGAAATGTTATTATGCTATCATTTGGTATCGGAGCCATTTTTATCTCTGCCTTGGTGTTTATAGATATGTCTTGTTTGGCTAAATGTTATATATTGAGAATTTTCTGAATCAAGGAATTTATTTGGAAACATGTCTAATTTTTGCTCAATTTTTATGCTTATAATATTTATTTAATTATATGCATTTTGGATAATTGTTGTGCAAGAGTTTATTAATGCTCGTATTTAATTTGCACGAATTGATCATTTCTGTTTTGAATTAAAACATGCTATTTTGGATGAATATACGATACCTATCGTTGAATGTTATGCATGAATATTATAGTCTATTTCGAGCTAATTTTTATGCATAAAAGAAATAATGTCTAGTGATCCATATAATTTTAATTAATTAGAGAATAGCCACAACATCTCTAATCAAATAATATTATATATTAAGTTTGATTAGGATCACAAAAATGATATTTAGACATTAATTGTAATTAATTATACTAAATATAATAAATTTTATCCCACGGGAATTTTTATTATATTTATATAATTAATTAGGATAAAATATTCATAACTTACCCATAGGAATTATGAATTAATAGTTTTATCCTAAAGTTCAAATCTAAGATAGAATTTATATCGAATTATAATCATAATATACCCTTTAGAATTATGAATTAAGTGAATAATTTGATAAATTCTATTATAAAGAATAATTGAATCTGCTTGAATTGAAAATTTAGTCCACAGACAATTTTTGTGTCATTAGATTCAATTTTTAAGCATGATTTGCATTGGTAAATCATGAAATTTTATTTAGGCCTCAAATTTAACATAAGCATGTAATCTTTAATTTTATGCAGCTGTACAGCTTCCTAATTTCTCTAAAATTCGTTGTGATATCCTTGAACTTAATGGAGATAACTCTAAGGTCTGGAAGGGGAGATTTCTCCTTCATTTGGGGTGGATGGACATAGACTATGCTATTAGGAAAGATGAACCTCCGGCACTCACTAATACCAACACTGCGACGGACATCACGCTTTATGAAGGATGGGAGAGATCTAATCGCCTAAGCATGATGTTCATTAAGACTAAAATTTCATCTCGTATTCGTGGTTCTATTGATCAGAATGAAAAGGTCCGAGACTTGTTGAAAAGCCATTGATGATCAATTCATCACTTCAGACAAGGCACTAGCAAGCACCCTAATCATGAATTTCTCATCCCTAAGGCTCACCAATGTGAAAGGTGTGCACAAGGACATCATGCAAATGAGGGACACTGTGGCTCAATTGAAGAAACTCGAGGTTGAAATATCAGAGTCCTTCCTGGTGTACAACATTTTGAACACCCTTCTGCACCAATACAAACCCTTCAAAATCTCATACAACACACATAGGGATAAATGGTAAATTAATGAACTCATGACCATGTGTATTCAAGAGGAAGAGAGACTACTGATGGAACTGGGAGAGTGCAAAACTGGCAATGCATGGAAAGGGAAAATCTCAAGCCAATAAGAAAGGGAAAGGTAAAGTACCTCCCCAAGCTGATATCAAGAAGGATTCCAAGTGTTTCTTCTGTAAAAAGAAGGGACACATGAAGAAGAAATGTGCCAAATTTCAAAAATGGCTTGCGGACAAAGCTAATCCAATCTCATTTGTTTGTTATGAATTTAATATGGTTAATGTCAATATTAACACCTGGTGGATTAATTTTGATCAACAATTCACATTTCAAATTCCTTGCAGGGTTTGCAAAACCTAAGGAAGGCAGTGAGAAGTGAGCAAAGCATCTCATCAGGAAACAAGATGGGCTCGCATGTGGAAGCTATAGGAACATATTATTTAACTTTAAGTAGTGGCTTTGTTTTAGAATTAGAAAAGACCTTTTATGTTCCAAGTTTTTCTAGAAACTTGATTTCAGTTTCAAGACTTGTACATTTTGGATATTCCTTTAACTTTTCAGAAACATCCTTTAGTTTATTTTATAAATCTCATTGTGTTGGGAATGATATTTTGTCTGATGGTCTTTACTACATTAATTTACAGAACAATGTCACTTATTATTCAATGCATGTTCACACTGGAACTAAAAGATGTGTTATTAATGAAGATTCCTCTAAATTATGGCACCAGAGATTAGGTCATATCTCCATAGAAATAATTAAAAGATTAGTAAATGAAGGGGTACTTAATACTCTGGATTTTACTGATTTTGAGACTTGTTTCGACTGCATAAAGGGAAAGCAGACCAACAAGTCAAAAAAAAGGTGCCAATAGGAGTTCGAACATATTAGAGATCATACATACTGATATATGTAGTCCATACATGGACTCACATGGTTAGCGATACTTCATCTCTTTTATAGATGATTACTCACGATATATGTATCTCTACAAGCTTCATAAAAAGAGTGAAGCATTAGATGCCCTTAAGATCTTTAAGGCTGAAGTAGATAAACAATGTGGCAAGCAAATCAAGATCATGAGATCAGATAGAGGTGGAGAATATTATGGTAGATACACAGAAGATGGACAAGCACCTGGGCCATTCACAAAACTTCTTCAAGAGCATGGGATTGTTGCCCAATGCACCATGCCTGGTTCACCTGACCAGAATGGTGTAACAGAAAGAAGAAACCAAACATTATTGGACATGGTGCAGAGTATGCTTAACAGCTCCAATCTTCCTAAATCCTTGTGGACTGAAACAATTAAGATGGTAGTGTATATATTAAACCGAGGTCCAACCAAGGTTGTTCGTAAAATGCCATTTGAATTATGGAAAGATTGGAAACCGAGTTTGTGACATATGCACATTTGGGGATTCCCGTCTGAAGTGAGAATATATAATCCACAAGAGAAAAAGCTAGACCCAATGACCATTAGTGGGTATTTCAATGGATATGATGAAAGGTCTAAAGGTTACAAATTTTAATATCCATCTCACAACACTAGGATTGTGGAATCAAGAAATGAAAAGTTTCTTGAAAATAACTTGATCAGTGGGAGCGATCAAACCAGGAACATAGTTTCTAAGAAGGATCATTCAGAATCTCCACCTTCCACCTCAAGTGATAGATTGGTTATTGTTCACAACACCCCTCAAGTACAAACTGGTGTTGAACAACCAATTGTTGAAGTTCCACACGTTGCTAACAACATTCCAGTAGATGAGGTAGTTCAAGAGTTGCCAAGAACTTTTGAACACCAAGTTTAACCACATAGTTCTTAGGAAGATGATGGTACAACATTAGGAAGATCTACTAGACCAAAGAGATCAGTAAGTCCTGATGATTATGTTGTGTATCTGCAAGAATCTGACTACAACATTGGAGCCGAAAATGATCCCGAACCCTTTTCACAAGCCATGAGTTGCAAAGAATCATAATTATGGTAAGATGCCATGAAGGAAGAGATGAATTCTATAAAAAGTAACGAAGTTTTGGATCTTGTTGAGTTTCCTAATGGTGAAAAATCCATTGGATGTAAATGGGTCTTTTGAGACAAAGAAAGACTCATTGGGAAACATTGAGAGATACAAGGAAAGACTTGTTGCTAAGGGATTCACTCAGAAAGAAAGATTCGACTACATGGAGACTTTCTCTCTTGTATCTAAGAAAGATTCCTTGCACGCTATTATGGCATTAGTAACCTATTTTGACTTGGAGTTGCAATAAATGGATGTAAAATTGACATTTCTCAATGGTGATCTAGAGGAGGAGGTTTACTTGAAACAGCCTGAATGTAGGTTTTAACCCTGTACAGAAATTACCCGCATACGAATTCTAAAAAACACAGAATATAAACAATGCGAGAGCATAACACATAAAACACATATACACAGAGATTTTCCCCTGAATCCTAACACTGGGACTACCAGCTTGATTTTTCATTATATTCCTTTTAATGTTATAATACATATTTATACATGCCAAAGCATCCAATACCATGGAACGAAAACCATCGCGTCCAATACCATGGACTGAAAACCATCACGTCCAAAAACATGTGTGAAAATCATGCACAAAACCATAAGTGGGTCCACCCATCCAAAACCAAAATTTTCTAAGGCATTACCCTGGACCCCCTAAAGTGGGGTTATGGGTATGCCTCAAACCCCTTGTGACCCCCTGCTCCCTCCCCGCTACACAATCGACACAACGAAGGGGGGCTCTGCCGCCCCTTCTAACCCCCTGGTTAACTACATGGGCTAGTCATGGAAAGAATATAACACAGCCCAACATTCTCCCACTTGTTTTTTTCTTTCCACAGGGGGCCACAAGAGAGCTTAGTCATTTTTCCAGCCCTGAAACACCCATTGTCTCTCTACACCAAGAGAACTTTTCAGAGCTCACAGATTTTGTCAATGCATCTGTAGTATTCTTTAAAGTGTCCACCTTTACCAGCAACACTTTTTTGTATTCTATCATATCTTTCACCAAGTGATACTGATCATCAATGTGCTTTGTCTTTGAATGATATGGGGGGTTCTTTGCCAAGAAAATTGCACTTTGGCTGTCACAGTCTATCCTTATAGCTCCATGTACTAACCCCATACTTGAACACAATCTCTACAACCAAACTTCTTCCTTGCTTGCATGAGTGGCTGCCATGTATTCAGCCTTTGTAGTTGATAGTGCCACTACACATTGTTTCTTACTCATCAAACTGACTGCACCTCCAAATAGGTTAAACACATACCCACTTGTAGATCTTCTCTAATAGATCTCTAGCCCAGTCTGCATCAACAAAGCCACAAATATCCAACATTTTGTCCAATCTTGATCTCCCTTGGTAGCACAAACCATAATCACTAGTGCCACAAAAATACTTGAAAACCCGCTTCAGTGTTGTCCAGTGATCCTTCCCTTTTGACATAAACTTGCTCAGTACTCCCACTGCATGTGCAATGTATGGTCTAGTACAGACCATTGCATACATCAGGCTACCGACTGTAGTTGCATATGGAACACATGACATGTCCTCTTCCTCTTCGTGTGCCTTGGGACACTGTTCAGTAAATAACCTCACACTTACAGGAATAGGAACCTTCATCGGTTTACTATCCTGCATTTTAAATCTCCACAGTATTGTCTCAACATACTTCCTTTGGTTTAACCAGAGCTTCCTCTTTGCCTGATCTCTTTTAATTTCCATGCCCAAAATATAGTTTGCAGAACCAAGATCTTTCATGTCAAATTTGGAGGACAATTGGGTCTCCAAATCCTAGATAATTTCTTTGTCATTTCCAACTAGCAACATATCATCCACATACAAGACCAGATAAATAACATGGTCGCCAATTAATTTAAAATACACACAGTGATATGCTTTACTTCTAGTGAAGCCAAGTCCCTGTATAAATGTATCAAATTTCTGATACCACATCCTTGGTGATTGCTTTAACCCATACAAAGACTTCTTTAACGTGCATACCAGTTCTTTCTTACCCTTCACCGCAAAGCCTTCCAGTTGCTTCATGTATATTTCTTCTTTCAGATCCCTGTGAAAAAATGTTGTCTTCACATCCATCAGTTCTACCTCAAAATCAAAAGCAACAAGAACAGATAAAAGTGATCTAATAGAAGTTACCTTGGCAACAAGAGAAAACGTATCACCAAAATCAATTCCCAGCACCTGGGAATAACCTTTTGCTACCAACCGAGTTTTGTATTTCTCCACCTTTCCTTTTGCATTTGTCTTCTTCTTGAACACCCATTTACTGCCAATGGTTTTCCTTCTAGCTGGCAACTCCACCAGATCCCGAGCCTCATTTTTGTGCAAAGATTCCATTTCATCAACCATGGCCTCTTTCCAGTGTTTTCCATCCTCTGAATCTACTGCTTCCTTCAAAGTTCTGGGATCATCGTTAGTAATAGATAAAAAAAATTTGAATAGAAAGCAGATGGACTATACCTTTCTGGCTGCCTTCTTTCTCGAGCCGATCTTCTCACACTCAGAGTTTGTGGCTCTTCATTTTCTGATTCCTCCTCTATTGTAGAGTCTGATTCTTCCTCCTTAGCCTCAAACTCTATCTTTGTAGGTTCCTTTGGTTGGAATTCATGTTTAATAACATCTTTTACCTCTCTCAACACCATATCTTGGTTGTACACATTGTTCCGTGTGACTGGGTTCCATAGCTTATACCCCTTTAAACCATCCTTATACCCAATAAAGATGCACTTTTCAGATTTACTATCCAACTTGGTTCGTTTCTCCTTTAGAACATGTACATATGCATCACATCCAAATACCCCCAGATGTGAAAGAGAGGGTTTCTTACTATTCCATACCTCTTGTGGAGTCTTATCGTCCAATGCTGATGAAGGTGACCTATTGAATAGGTAACATGCAGTATCCACCGCCTCTGCCTAGAATTCTTGTCCTAACCGGGCACCACTGAGCATGCTTCTTGCCCTTTCCATCAACATCTTATTCATTCTTTCTGCAACTCCATTTTGCTAAGGTGTGTATGGAATAATATTCTATCGTGCTATACCACACTTACAAAATTCTTCAAATTCCTTGCTGCAAAACTCTCCACCATTATCTGTCCTCAGTACCCTTATATTATTCTCTCTCTAATTTTCCATGAGAGCCTTAAATTCTTTAAACCTATCAAAGGCTTCAGATTTCTTCTTAAGGAAATATATCCATGTATTCCTTGAGAAGTCATCTATAAATGATACATAGTACATAGACTTACCCAGTGATGGAACCTTCACAGGTACAAACACATCACTGTGCACAAGCTCTAATATCTGTCTCACCCTCTTACTACCAGAGGGCAAACTCACCCGATTTTGCTTCCCATATACACAATTTTCATAGAAATCAAAATCCAGAGAGTTATTACTCATACCTTCTATCATACCTTTACCATGAAGTATTTGAAGGCCCTTCTCTCCAATATGTCCAAGACTTTGATGCCACAACATGGTCTTCTCTCCAGACACCACTAGATTTTCTGCTCCACTTTCAGGAACCACAGAACTGTTGCACCCATCAACAACTATTCTACCTTGCAGCTTGTACAAAGTTCTAATTCGAACTCCCCGCATCAATACCAGTGCTCCCGAAACCATTTTGCAGTTATCCTTCTCGAACACTGTTTTTACACCTGCATCATCCAACTTGCTTACAGAAATCAGATTTCTGGCCAATGCAGGAATATGGAGAACACCTGGAAGTTTTCTAACCCTTCCACCTTGCAACATCAACTTTACTTTTCTGCGACCAACGATTCTAGCCTTCCTATCATCCCCTAAGAAGACATCACCACCATTGTATTTCTCATACTTGCAGAACCACTCTCTATGGGGAGTGAAGTGAAAGGATGCACCTGAGTCAATCAACCATGCCTCATGATCTACATGTATACTTGAAGAAGCCAAGTACACATCCCCGCTTTCATCTGAGGTGGTTTTCACCTTTGCAGAAGGAGCATCATCAAATCCCTTTCATTTGTTAAGAGCTTTAGATTTACAGTCCCTTTTGTAGTGCCCTTCCTTTCCGCATTCCTGGCACACCACCTTTATAGATTTTCCTGGAGATTTAGATCTCCTTCTAGATTTAAATCTCCCACTCAATGACTTATTTTTGTTTCTGTTCTAGGACTGTCCTTGTATAGACAAGGAATAACCATTATAGCTCTCCATATTTTTCCGTCTCATCTACTCCGTCAGCAACGCTGAGACTATTTCATCAAACTGCAAGGAAGTTGCATTGCTACCTATTGCAATAACCAGACTAACCCACGAATCTGGTAGAGAACACAACAAACTGATGCACTTATCTTCATCTGAAATTTTAATATCAACAGATGCTAACTAACTTACCACAATATTAAATGCGTTTAGATGCTCTGTCACTGAGTCTCCATCTTTCATCCTCAGGTTATACAATTTTTTTGCAGGAACAATTTATTCACTAGAGACTTAGATTGGTACAAAGTCCCTAACTTGTTCCACAAAGCCTTTGCCATAAATTCCCTTGATACATTCAGCAACACTGAATCTAAGACACACAATCGTATTGTGATCTTTGTCTTCTGATCCAACTTCTTCCATTCTTCATCGGACGCTCCCATTGGTTTAGTACCCAGATCTACCACGATCCACTGATATTTATCCACCAATAGATCCTCCATCTTGAGTTTCCACAACTCAAAACTCTGACCATTAAATTTCTTGATCTCTATCTTTCTATTGCTCGCCATTTTATTTCACCACCAAAAAATCGATCTCGCAGATCTCCCACTAAACAAGGTCTACCACAGGCCCGAGTGAAACCCCTCAACAACAAAGGCGTCCCCTTGAAGCCAAAAAAGCTCTGATACCAAATGTAGGTTTTAACATTGTACATAAATTACCTGCATACAAATTCTAAAAAACAAAGAAAATAAACAATGCAAGAGAATAACACATAAAACACATATCCACAGAGATTTTCCCCTGAATCCCGAAACCGGGACTACCAGCTTGATTTTTCGTTATATTCCTTTCAATTTTATAATACATATTTATACATGCCGAAGCATCTAATGCCATGGACCAAAAACCATCGTGTCCAAAAACATGTGCGAAAATCATGCACAAAACCATAGGTGGGTCGACCCATCCTAACATAGGGTCCAAAACCAAAATTTCTAAGGCACTGCCCCGGAGACGCTAAAGTGGGGTTAGGAGTATGCCTCAAATCCCCTGTGACCCCCTCCCCACTACACAATCGGCGCAACAAAGGGGGGCTCCATCCCCCCTCTAACCCCTCGATTAACTACGTGGGCTAGTCGTGGAAAGAATATAACACAACCCAACACTGAAGGATTCCCCTCTAGTGATGGTGAGAAATTGGTTTGCAAGCTCAAGAAATCCTTATATGGATTAAAACAAGCATCCCACCAATGATATTTGAAATTCCATAATGTAATTTCTTCTTTCGGTTTTGTAGAAAACATTATGGATCAATGTATTTACCTGAAAGTCAATGGGATAAAAATATGTTTTCTTGTTTTATATGTGGATGACATTTTGCTAGAAACCAATGATAAGTGTTTGCTGCATGAGGTGAAACAATTGCTCTCTAAAAATTTCCATATGAATGACATGGGTGAGGCATCTTATGTCATTGGCATTAAGATCCATAAAGACAGATTTCAAGGCATCTTGGGTCTGTCTCAGGAAACCTATATTAATAAAATTTTAGAGAGATTTCGGATGAAGGATTGTTCACCAAGTGTAGCTCCCATTGTGAAGGGTGATAGGTTCAATTTGAACCAATTCCCAAAGAATGACTTTGAAATGGAACAAACGAAGAACATTCCATATGCTTCTACTGTCGGAAGCCTAATGTGTGCTCAGGTTTGCACAAGACTTGACATTGCATTTGTTGTGGGAATGTTAGGATGATATCAGAGTGATCCAGGTTTAGACCACTAGAGAGCTGCAAAGAAAGTAATGAGGTACCTTCAAGGAACCAAAAACTACATGCTTATGTATAAACGGACAGACAATTTGGAAGTAATTGGCTACTTAGATTCTGACTTTGCTGGATGTGTTGATTCATACAAATCAACATCAGGATACATTTTTATGATGGCCGGTGGAGTTGTATCATGGAGGAGTGCCAAGCAGACTTTGATTGCCACTTCGACTATGGAAGCCGAGTTTGTCTCCTGTTTTGAGGCTACTTTACATGGTGTATGGCTTAAGAGTTTCATTTATGGGCTTAGAATTATGGATTCTATCTCTAAGCTATTGAGAATGTATTGTGACAATTCAGCTGCTGTTTTTATGGCTAAAAACAAAAAAAATGGGAGTCGAAATAAACACATCAACATTAAGTATTTAGCTATAAGGGAACGTGTTAAAGAAAATAAAGAGGTCATTGAGCACGTCAGCACTGAGTTGATGATCACTCATCCTTTGATTAAGGGCATGCCACCATTTAAATTCAAGGATCATGTGATGAATATGGGACTTGGTTCCATTATGTAGTTTCTCATTGTATGGACAATGTTATTTTGATGAAACTCTTAATTATTGTGATGTTTTCCTCATATTTATGTGCACTTTAATTTGATTTGAGAGAATTCATCTATGTAGGACCAAGAATAAACATAGGGTTTATTCATTAAAAAATTGTTGCCACATAAACTTTAAAAGAAATAAATACATAGTAATACATGGAAGATAATACTCGTCATTAGAGGACTTATCACCATGATTCATGTATCTATTACTTAATACAGATTATCAATGGGTTTTAAGATGAGACATTAAGATTGGAAGTATGGACCATGTGGGAGAATGTAAGCTCCCTTTATGGCTACTAATGGCTCCTCAACCGCCACTGATAATTTGGAAACAACTGCAATTATTTCCTTCATTTACTGAAACCAATTGGAGTCATTTCCTTAAATTACGGAAATCAACTACTGTTAAATTAATTTTTTGTTGGGAGCTCCTCGAGTGGTCCATTACTCCCTCTGCAGTTCTCTACCATGATCCATGGAACACTTGACACATAGTCAACATAAGCTTGATGGAAGCTTGTCTATAAATACTTCTATTTGGTCCCCAAGCTCACTAACTCAATCCCCTTCAATCTTACACTATCAAGTTAGAGTAAGCAAAGGTTGGAAGTGCCACACCGGTGAAAGAAAAAGTCTGCAGGTTCCTTATTCTTTACCTTGTTCTAGTGCGTGTTGCGTTACGGTTGGAGATAAAGAATCTGCCTGCACGAGAGTTTGCACGAGAGTTTGAAGCTGCTCGGTATCATTCAATGAAATATATGGTGCCATGGAAATTTGGCAAACAAAATAATTTGCAAGAATTCTGCTAGTGTTCTGTGAAGATTGGATGTGAAAGAGCGGTTCCGATTAGAAAATATATATGATATGGTGAAGATTGGATGTGAAAGAGCGGTTCCGATTAGAAAATATATATGATAGGGTGCTTACCTAGAACCATGTTTTGATCACTGAAACATAAGCTTTTATATATGTGGGGCAAAGTGGGATATGAATAAAGAAAGAAATCGATTTTCATTATTCTTGAGGGTAAGACCACCACTCAAAGAGAGCGAGTTTCTTTCCTTTTGGGACGGTGTGTAAGCTGTTGTGGATTGTTCTTTAACAACTGAACCTACGAGTCTATTGCTGGAGGAAGATGTTACATTACCTCTGTGCGCATTCCTGCAGAATGAGTTAAGACTCCATTCTTGGTATGAGCAGAACCAAGGTCGAATTTTCCCATCGTCTGTTATATCCTAAAAATTCTAGGTCAATAAATTATTGCAGAAGTGCATGCTATCATTTGTGAGAAGCATCAATGGCAGGAGGTATGTTTTTTTGGTATTAATTTTTTTTCGTTTATTTTAAATGTTTATTCTGCATTATAGAATCGTTATTATGATATCAGTTTAATCTCTGCCACTACCTTCATACGGCCCTTTCCAACTTTACCAACTGCTCTCCGAAACATGACGTGCAGATCCCTACCACTGCCTTGCTGCAGTCCAGGGTGAAACTCTCTGATACCCTCGAACATGTTATCCTCTCATGAAACATCCTATTGGCATTTCAGACAAAAATCCTTTAATATCTGCGACCATCTTCATCTAGCCCTTGCGAACCTTACCAACCGCTCTTGGCCATACATTCGTAACTGTTTATTAACACTCTCTCTCTCTTTCAATGTTGGTGACTGAATGCCTGCCCCATTATTCAAATTATACACAGAGACAGAGACACGCCAGCCAGAAATATTATAAGGTAGAAGTAGCCAAATATATGCATACTTACCCTCCATTTTTTTACGCTCACTACTGGAACTTTCTTGGACGGGATACTGAAAACATCATTTTTTATCTTGTCATTGTCTTCGCTGCTGAAAACATTGTTCTGTATTTCGTTTTTGTCAATTGGCTCGTTCTTCTCCGACGAATAAGATTTCCTTCGGATTCTTGGACCGACGGAGATCATTTCAGGGCGAGAGAGATGACACCAGTCACAATAACACTAGAAACGTCCAATGCAAATTGACCCTTCAAGAATTTAACACAAACAAAGAAAAAGCTGGCATTAAAGGATGATATTACTCTTTACTCTTTTCAGAATTAGTAGAAACCTAAATATCTCAGTCCCCTCTTCACAACATATCTTATGGATATATTTATGGCTTCCACCGAATGAAGGCTTTATCCTTCGCATAAAACTAGGTTCGACCTGAATAAAGTGGCCAACCGTAATTATTTTGAGGACCACTCTATTTCCCGATGTCGAAATTTATTTTAAGAGCTTAAAAATCAAAGCAAGAATCTATGTAGAGGACCAACACAGTTTGAATATCTCTCACATGCTTTAACCCTTTATGTCTTCTCTTGCAGGACATTGAGTGATAAACTTTGAGTTTAACTTATTTAGTTTCTGCGTCCTAGTTTAAGAGCCTAAAATTCAAAGCAAGAATCTATGTAGAGGACCAACACAGTTTGAATATCGCTCACATGCTTCAACGCTTTACGTCTTCTCTTGCAGCACATTGAGTGATAAACTTCGAGTTTAACTTATTTAGTTTCAGCGTCCTAGTGTCTTTAACGGGCATTTTCCATTCCCTCTGCTTCATCTCTAAACTTTTTTATTTTATGTTGTTTATAATATCATTTATCTTATTCCACTCAAACAGGGAAAAACGGGCAGATGTCAACGAATCTCTAGTTTCATTAATTTCAAAAAGGGACACCTTAGATGTAAACATATGGTCAGAGTCTTAAATACAAAAATAAAAATAAAAAAATATGTAATGTCATTATTTCTATGAAAGACATACAAATTAAAAAAATATGCAAAACATAAAAGAAATGAATACAAAAACATGGGAAGCAAAATCCTCTTTATTGATTAGTAGAGAGAGATACAAAAAAATCGCCCCAGAGACACTAAAAAGAGTTAGTTGAGCAATTAGGCTCTACAACTCCCCTAAATGAAAGTCCGTCTTCGTTACCTTATAAAGTCTTCTCAAAGAACCTAGAAGAAAGGTCTCAATGGTGAACTCTATGAATGCAAAGAAATGGTCAATTAATTAGCAATTATGACATCATAAATTTGCATAATCTTCTCATGAGTTGAGCTATAATTTTACTAGTAGATATAGCCTCTAGTCCAATCTTACTCTCCCTCTATATCATTAAGGATACTTGGCCTAGTTGGAGACAAGAGGAGTAACTTGGGGGATCATTAATTCAAATTCAAGAGTGGAATGGATCAAGTCTAAGCTATCAAGACTCGTCATTTCAGTAGAAGTCAACACATTCAATGTGGAGTGGTGCATGGCCACTGAGCTATCACTTTCATATATTGGTGAAGCTATCAATGAAACAACCATGGGTATCCATGCAAAAACTACTATATCACCTTTGTACAATTTGTATTTTTAAATGAAACTTTCAGAATATTTTATTTTTGTTGGTTCATGATGCTTTTGGATTTCACTAGAACACTTGTACATGCCACTTTTTTATGTTGAGCATGTCCTAACACGCGGAATTGGGTGTACTATCCCTAGTATATGAGGTGAGGAGAAAATGTATAGACGATACATCATGTTTTCTTTCTTGATGATGAATCTTACTAGCTTCTTAGGAGAGAGGAAAGAGTTTAGAGGATCTTTTAAAATAGACCATAGAACCTAATGTTTAGAGAAGATATGTACAAAAAATCCATACAACATTTTTCATCATCATGAACATGAATGTTGGTAAAAATATATGTATTATATTTCAAACATTTAATTATTGATTTAGGGTCATAATACTTGAAGGTGCTAACATATATTTGGGATCGCAGTCTATTCTAGTCTATGCTAATAGCTAATGCTAGAAAGGACTAACATTGAGGATTATAACTTTGCACTGGGCAATGGGACACTAATGCTTATCGGGTTCTAAACCACAATCTTTGATTATCGACAGACAATGCTCATGTTATTTTACATATATATTACGTTTTGAAGATTTAGAAGTTTCAATCTTGTAGTGACTCTAATTCTTATCGAGTTTTCAACCACAATCTTTCATTACCAAAGACAATGCTCATGTTATTTTACATATATATTATGTCTTGAGTATTTATAACTTTCAATCTTGTAGTGATGTATACAACAAAAAAAACATTAAACATGCTATAGAAAAGTAACTTGCAAAATGTAAATGTGAGAAAAACAATCTCAAACCCACATATTTTATGTAAAAAAAATTAAAATAATGCAATGTAAATATTTAAAATGGTGTACACTCGGATCCTAAAAAAATATATACATAAGAATACAAAGTGAGATAAATATTAACATGAGATTAGATTGTCCTATACTGCTTATATGAAAAAAATGGCTCTACACAATAACCCATCTAAAACCTCATTTACGCTAATATAACAATAAAATTTAATATAAAATAACAACAAATGATATAACAACTTAAACAAACAACAAAATAATATAAAAACGTAAATAATCAACAAAATAATATAACAATTAAATAATTAAGATTCATGATAACAAAATAATAAACATGTTTTTAATATATATATATAGATATATATTAATAAAACATGAAAATATACACATTAACCAAACAATATATAAATCTATACCAACAATAAACATACATATATTAATAAAACGCGATAATAATTAACTAAACAATGCACAAATAACAAAATATGATAACGTGTAAACAAAATATTATGTCAATTAAATAAACACTGCAACAATTAACGTGAAAACGTAAAATGATTATGTAATAAAAAATAATATAATAACAACACACAATAGTAACGGTTGATACATAACAACGAAATAAAAATCACTTGTATCCACATTTCACACAACAACTGGTATAGCACAAAACCTAAAAATCAAAGTGCATTAATATAATGACAGGCATTGTTACATGAATCCTGATGGGTCAAATAAAGGCATTGGAGACTGGAATAGAGGAACACATGATTATTAAAGTGATGTAGAAATATCATGGCTCAATTAAAGTAAATGAATAAATCGTGAAGTGCTATAGTTGTAGAGGGTGGAATATGTAATGAGTAATTTGAAGTATGTGAGAATGGAATATGTAATGAGTAATTTGAAGTATGTGAGAAAGAAAAGTGCCAAGCAAAGAAAATGATAGAGATTACGGGTTATCTTTAACTTCAAGATTGATCTTCTTAATTTATAATGAAACTAGTAAACTAAAATAATGTAAAATTGTAATTGAATAACGTGCAAATCAAAAAATGAGGTGATAGTTTAAATTAACAATAAAAGGACAGGATATTATATTATCTGTATCGAGTAGATGACGTTCCTAGAGAGATGAATTTTGTTCGTAGTAATCAACCGATAGAGTTACACATAAAATTGTCGCAACAATCAATCTTCATTTAAAACTCAAGGTTTATCTTTTCAACAATACAACATTAGAATTTATATCTTCATGATGATTTTTTTTTACAATAATTGCATTTATACACAAACACATTGTACCTCAAACTTCAACAAATTCCTTGAGTGCATCGAATCCATATTCTCATGGATGAGATAACGAATCATGCCCTTTTTCCTTCGGTCATATATGCAAACAGAGAATGACATACAACCAATAGAGGACCCTCATGCCCATTTGGATCGTTCTAGTAGCCAAATAATGTATACTTTGCAAATTGCCTCGCCATGACACAATAAGTAACTATAGAATTTGATCCAAAATGTTTATAGATAGAAACAATCTTGAAATCATCCTCTTCAGAACCCACGTGGTAGTTCTGTCATTGGATTCATGGAGGTATATCAATAACCAAATCTAGATACATAAAACATATAGTTGGTGCCAAAATGAATTATATTATTCTTAAATTATGTTTATTTATGCTCACATGAATACCAACTATAGTTATAATTGATTATATAACCATCATAGATAAAACAATCATATATTTATCATTTTAAATGCTAAAGATATGGAAAAATTATGCATTAACCACACAAAATGTATAACAGTCAATGGCAGTATAAAATGTAGGTTTATGGTGCATTTTTAGCAAAAAAGCAAGAAAAAGTATGATGATGAATGTATTTATGTAGCAAAAAATATGACAAAAGTAGAGCCCAACAATGACTTCAACTAACACAACTACAAATACACTAGACGAGTCTTGTCAAAAGATGTTGAAGAGAATATTTTCTATATTTTGAAGTAGATGGCAAAAAATCAATATATATATATATATATATATATATATATATATATATATATATAATTTTTTTGGATAAACACCCATGAGGATTTGAACCGGTGACCTTTTTCGCATGGATTTCCTTAGCAATGCACCCATTGGTTGCCAATCCAAAACCTTGTGGGGCACATGAAATCAATATTGACTAGATGCTATATGAAATTTGTGCTCCAATGAAGGGTGGCTAGGAGCTTTTGAAGGGTAACAAATATAAAAATGGGTGAGGTTCTTGCTTCCAAAAGGAATATGTGTACACTTGCAAAGAGAATGTAATAGTGGTTTGGAATGTACAAACATGGAGACAAGTGTCCCAAATTTGTGGTGGCTTATGTGATGGTGTAAGGGAGCAACTACAAATGATGGGCCCCCCTTTGGTTAGTCTCGATGTGGGAAAATGAAATGAGATTGATTGTGAAAATGTTTTACTACATTATGGTGGTGTCAGAGGCCAATTGAAAATGTAGTCATGCATTCCTCGTGATCAATCAAATGAGTGCTTAGGAAGGGTGGTGAGTAATCAAGTGAGAAGAAGAAGTTTGGACATCTTTCAAGTCATGCAATTGAATGGTTGCTAGGTGGAAGGTGATGTTCACGGATGCTAGTAATGTAATGGGGACTACTATATGGATCGATCCATGGTGGTGAAAACCTATTGATGGTGGTAGACGTTTATCATGTGTAACTACAAGGTGATGGTAAATGTGGTAAGATATGAGGGCCCAAAGTTTAACTTAAGGGTTTTTATTGGGCTATGAAATTTTTATCGGGGGGATCTATCATGCCAGTGAGAAATTATACCTTAATTTTCAAACCACTGTTTAATATATGGTTCTCATGACAAGTGTGAAAAATATCCTATGATCATGACACAAGTACTCCACATGAAATTAAGGGATACATATAATCGATAATAAAAAAATGTGTATCTGAAGCATCGAAATAACAACAAGGTGGACCTAATGATGATTTTGATCATGGTAAGGGTTATAATAGCCCTCGTGAAAATTTCATGTAATAAAAGTTAAAAAAAGGAAAAATAATAATCAGGTTGATGGGAAACTTATTCCAAGTTGAATGTTGGGAAAAAATCCTAGTGATGGGGATCACTTATGATTTTTTAATGGCCAAGGAAATTGGAAACGGTAATGGCTAAGGCTTTGGAAAGGAAAAATGGCATTTGGGCACATTTATTTATGAAAATAATGGAAATTAGGAGAAAAGGGAGGTGAAAGTTCACATGTTGCATGTGAGGAGAAAAATGAAGGAAAATAATGGAAAATGAAGAAAATAGAGGCCTCATTCATAAAAAGGCTTCTGAGGATCGGTTGGTAACCTTTTATCAGTTCAGTTTTGGAGCTCTCTCGTTATTCTCTCTCTCTCATACTCATGCAGACTTAGAGTTTTCTTGGAGCACTCTTGGAGGGTGTGGCATACTTGGATTTTGGAGCTAGAAGAAAAAGGAAGAGAAAGAAAACACAACATGACATTAGGATCAACAATTACAACAAGATTTTCTTGCAGGTATCGAGTTACATTTATGTTTTCCTCACTAATTTTGGCATGCATGGCATATCCATGTGGATGTTTGGTCATGATTTGTCACTGGCATGGAGGATTTCCTAGATTGACACTGGATTTCCTAGCCTTGCCATTTCCTAGATAGTAATGGAGATTGTGGTTTCATTTTCCTTGTTTGTTTTGTTTGGTTTTCATGTTTCCTTAGCTTGGTTTGAGTTATTAGTTCCTCGAAGCCCTGGTTGGAAAAATACTCTGGAAGCCCTATAATAACTTGGGTTGAGTCACTAGTCTTGGAAGCCTTGGTTGGATAAATGCTTTAGAAGCCCTTAGTGGGTTGAGTTACTAGTCCTAGAAGCCTTGGTTGGACAAATGCTCCGGAAGCCTGATGACAACTGTGGGTTTAGTTACTAGTTCTAGGAGCCTTGGTTGGAAAAAATGCTCTTGAAGACCTCGAAGGCTTGGATGGAGATGCATATAATGATAGTTTCATGTCCTTCGACCGTGAGGTGGAATTACTGTTTGATGGGTTGAGGTGGATGTCCTCTGGAAGCCATGGATGGTTTTGGATTGATGTTTTCTATGGGATCCCAGATTCATGCTTGGAATATGGCACGAGGGTGAATGGATGAAGAGAGATTTGGCTCAACCATTCTACGGTCAGGTGGAACGTGTAAGTACCATCCCAGGTTTGAATTTTGCGTCATCAATATGAGGTTATTTCTCCTTGTAAATCTATGAGTGTTATATTGGCTTATATGTGGTTTATATGGCTATGATTTCATGAGTATTTATGTTGCTATTATGCTAGTTATTTATATCTTTTATGAAAATAGCTATGTATGGCTCTAATAATGTTTGTACTTGTAAATGAATGATCAATGTATCTCCGACCTAATGGATGAAATGGCAGTTCACGTGTTGAGACATTGATGTTTCTTAGAAATTCTCAGCTAAGTATGAGACCCCCATGCTCAGATATATTACTTACACCTGTAGATTACATATTCATGATATGTTTGATGAAATGCCTGTCATGGCTAGTATCAATCTAGTTAATGTCTTATTCAAGTAATTTCATTAGCACTATTGTTTTCATGTTATCTTAGTGTTATGAAGGTATCATGCTATTTTCGGCAGTGACCTAGGCTATGGGCCTAAAAATGTGACTTAATTCCCGAGGACGTTGGCACATAACTAACAAAAAGAATGCATATGCATTGGCAAGAGGGCTTGTGAGAGAGTAAGAGGTCCCTAGACGCTAGCATTCCTATAGCATGAGAGCGCCTAGTGGTCAAATTGTCCAAAAGTTTAGTGGGACCCAAGGGCTAGCTGCCTGAAGTGTTGGTTTGTTTCATAAGGGTCCTAATGCCGATGTTGAATGTATGTATGGTGTGTTTCCACTGGTTCCACTTGCTTAACTTGACTTAGTAGGTAGAATCATATCATAGTGGCCTCTCGTTGCATGTTTACCTCAGCTAGTCGATTTCTTGGGTAGATGTGGGAGGAGGGTTTCATAACACGGTATCTGAGCATGGTTCACCCCTCGAACTGGATGGGATGTGTGTTGGTCAAGCATGCATGTTAGTTGCATGTGTGTCTCTTACACTTGCATTTCATGTGCTTGTTGCATTTACATAATGTTGATCATGGTTGTAGTGATGCCATCATGTGGAACTTGATGTTTTTAATGTGGAGTGCATCGTCATCAGTGTATGATTGGTTCCATGTTATTATGTGTTGCTTACATGTTGTTATATGTCACTTGGTTACATTCGTGTATGTTTGGTTGGATTCTTGTACGCTTGGTTACATGTATCATTCTTGTAGGTTTGGTTACAAGTATTGTTCATTTATATTTGATTACATGTATTTATGCATGTGTATGGTTGGTTACATATTGCTTATGCATGTTAATGTTTGCATGTGGTCAAGTGTACAGTGACATAGTGGTTGTTGTCATGCATGAGGTTGTGGTATGAGTTCTTGTTAAAGTAATGCATTGATGACTAGACCCTATTTAGAATGATGGTTGCATGGTTATATGTTGATGTGTTATATTTCTATATGATTTCATCATTATGTTATACATGTATCAAACTGATTTGTTGATCTGGAATACAAGGTATCCTCCCTGAGCTATATTAAGGTAGGTTGATTTATTATGATTTGGTTTATCTAATATGATATAGCTTGCAGGAAGAAATATCAAATTGCTAGCAATATGGTTGACTACAAAGACTCTCCCTATGAATCAAAAGAAAATTATGGTTTTGGGAACTCTTCTGATTTGGAAGTTACACTGATAAGCTTAAATGAAGAAATAAGAATTTGTAAGGCAGATAATGACATAATCATGTATGCTCGGGAGAAACAAGCAGAGATAAATGTAATCATAATTCAAAGTTTGTTATATTTGCACTAACAGACACCACGTCCAATCAGCCATGAGCAAGAGGATAGAACTAACGGGGCATAGGTAGTAGTTCAGATGGTGGTGATAGGTCAAATAGAGATGACATGGTTAGAGATGGAAGGTTGTTGGATACTCCGGATAGGAGAAGGGATAGACACATGTATTACTCTAGCTCCAATTCAGATAGGCACTATGATCCTCATTTTTATCATCCTTACAGGAGGAGTGACAGGGGGTACTTGCCAGATGTGTTTAGGAAAGAAAAGCGACCTACTTTTGATGGAGAGATGAAGAAACCACATGATGCAGAGGTATGATTAATTTGCATGAGGAAGTTCTTCTAGTTGCATGACTATTTAGAGAACATGAAAGCTATAGTAGCTACATTCAGTATCAAAGGTAAAGCATACATTTGGTGGGAAGATGTAAATAATGTTAGATGTATTCATGATGAGGATTTAAATTGAAGTGAGTTTGAGTGGTTATTCAAGAAGAAGTACCTATCAGAGATATACTTTGATGACAGGGGAAAAGAGTTTTATGAGCTCTAAATATGGGATCGATGATAGATTATGAGTACACTAGAAGGTTCCTCGAATTAGTGAGGTATGTGCCTTATCTCATAGAGAAGGCTAAGATTCAGAGGCTCATTAGTGGATTACCAGTTGTATTTAAAGACATGATTTAGTTCAATGAGCCTAGATTATTAGAGGAGGCCATTCTAAATCGAAGGAATTGCTATGAACAATCGAATCATAGGTCCGAGACTCAACCAAATTGGAAAGGTAATGCAAAGAACAAAGGAAAATGGGACAAGAAATGAGCAAGACCTTAGGGTACAAATAATAAAGAGAATGCAACATGATATAAGAAGTTCAATGCATTAGATAGATGAAAAGGACTTCGATCAGGAGAACAGAACAAGGAGACAAGTTGGAAGCCTATAGAGTGTTGGACTTCTGGCAAAGATCATCACAGGAGATATTGTCTATAGAATGAGGGTGGTAAGCCTAAGATATATAGTGAACACGAGGTAGTTACTCTTGAGGATGTTGGGTAGAGTGTTCCTCACATTTATGTAGCATTGGTTAAAAAATAGGTAGACCATCATGCATCTATCATTGAGATGGACGGTAATATTTTTGATCTAGTTATTTCTATTTTGACTGACCTTGGATCTAATTATAGCTATGTTAGTCTTGACTTGGTGGATAAGTGCGGTTTGAGTAAGAAATTGCATGCAAAGTCTTGGTTAGTTCATTTGGATACAGGTAAAAAGAAGCAAGTTCATCATTGGGTAAGAGCTTGTGCATTTGATTTGAATGGTATACCTACTACAACACACTTGAATGTGTTACCGTTGGGATCATACAGTATGTTATTGGGCATGGATTGGTTGTATCTTCATAGAACCAAGGTAGATTGTTATGACAAAGCTATTGAGTGTGTGGATGACAATGGGGAACTAAGAGTCTTGTAGGGAAAGAAGAAAGCCACATCAGTTAGGATGGTGATAGATATGCAAGCAAAAAGAAACCGCAAGAAAGGGTGTGTGTTATTTGCAGTACATATTTCTAGTGGTAACGGTAAGGAAGTTGAGGATGGATATGTGTTGAGTAGGCACCTAGTTCTACAATAGTTCAAGGATGTATTTCCTAAGGACATTACAGAGTTGTCACCTCACAAAGAAGTAGACTTTTATATTAAGTTGGTTCCAGGGGGGGCTCTAGCATCAAAACCACCTTACAGGATAAGCAAACCCGTGATGGTAGATTTGAAGATACAGTTGAAGGAAATGTTGGACAAGGAATACATTAGGCCAAGTGTATCACCATGGGGCATACCAATATTTCTTGTGAAGAATAAAGATGGTACTCTCAGATTATGCATTGACTATAGGCAATTGAGCAAAGTGACCATTAAGAATAGGTATCCATTGCCCATAATTGATGAATTGGTTGATCAAAAGAAGGGAGAAATAGTGTTCTCGAATATTGATCTGATATCCAGATATCAATGGGTACACATCAAGGAGGAGAACATTTACAAGACAACTTTCCATATCAGTTATGGGCATTATGAGTTTGTTGTAGTTCCATTTGGCTTAACTAATGCTCCAACTACATTTATGTGCTTAATGAATAGCGTGTTGCGTCGGTATTTGGATAAGTTTTTGATTGTGATCATTGACGACATATTGGTATATTCTAAAAATGAGGAAGAATATGTTAAGCATTTAGAAGCATTGTTGAGGTTGTTGAGATAGCATCAGCTGTATGCTAAACTCCGCAAGTGTAGTTTCTTTTAGATTGAGGTACAATACTTGGGACATGTTTTCTTCAAGGAGGGAACTTATCACAGATTACTTATCCTATTATGTCATTGCAGTGGAAAGGTAGGAAGTTTGAATGGATAGAGGAGCGTGAGGCTAGTTGTGAGTAGCTTAAACAATTATTGACACATGTACCACTGTTAAAGGTTGTAGATCCGGACAAAGAGTTTGTGGTATGCACAGATGCTTGCAAGAAGGGACTTGGTGGAGTCCTTAGGAAGGATGGATAGGTGGTATGCTATGAGTTGCAGAAACTAAAGGAGCATGAGAAGAACTACCCCACACATGATCGTGAGTTGGCAACGATTATACATGCGTTGAATATGTGGAGACATTATGATATCGGAAGGAGGTTTACATTGATGAGTGATCATAATGGTTTATAGTACCTATTTGATAAATGAAATTTGAATGATAGGCATGCTCAATGGTTGTCTCTGATGAGTGAGTTCAATTTCAAGATCAGATATATGAAAGTTAAAGAGAAAATAGTGACATATTTTCTTAGTAGGAAGATACAGGTAAATCACTTAGCACCTATGAGCTCCTATGGGAGAGGCTTATAGGATAGGATCTTGCAGGTAGGTAAGCAAGATGTCAGGTACATGGAGATTATGCATAGGTTGCAGTAGAGCCCAGGTAAAAGTACATGTGATAGTACAAGTACAGGTACATGTGATAGTACAGGTATAGGTACAAGTGATGGTACAGGTACCTGTATATGTACAAGTACAAGTATAAGTCATGGTACATGTGCAGGTGCACAGGATGTGAACTATTGCCTTACAACGGATGGATTGGTCAGATTAAAAGACATGATATATGTGCTAGATAGCAATGATCTCAATAAGGTGATCTTGAGAGATTTTCATGTGAAACCATATTTAGCTCACCCACGCTATCAGAAGACATTGACCGGAGTGATTTTTTTATTATTATTGGTCAAACCTAAAGAGTGATGTAGCAACATTTGTGGCTAGATGTTTTGATTGTCAACATGTCAAGGTGGAGTGTAACCATCCAGGTGGAATGCTATAGCCGATTGTGATTCCAGATTGGAAATGGGAAGTCATTTCCATGGACTTCTTCACAAGGTTGCCGAGGAGGGCGAGACAACAAGATTCCATCATGGCTGTTGTGGACAGGTTGACGAAGGCTGCACATTTCATTCTAGTAAAGTTTACATTCTCAAATAATGATGTAGCATAGGTATTCATCAGAGATGTAGTCAGATTCCATGGTGTTCCAAAGAATATTGTGTCATACATGGATGCAAATTTCACTTCCATGTTTTTGAAGGAATTATTTATAGCTCTGGGCATAAACTTGGACTTCAGTACAACTTATCATCCAAAGATAGATGGAAAGAAAAAGAGGGTCAATAGGATATTAGAGGACATGTTGAAGATGTATTTGATGCATCAACAATGAATGTGGGAAGAGTATCCTCCACTAGTAGACTTCTCTTACAAAAATGGGTGTGAGAGAGTGAGGGATAGTGAGATAAAGTGGGAGGATATTTTTAGGGAAAGAGAGAACGAAGAGAGAGGTAGGGACAAAAAGGTGGGAGAGAGAGTGAAAGAGAGAGGGGGGGAGGGAGAGACAAATAGAAAGAGGGAGGGAGGGAAAGGCAGGGGAGAGAGGGAAAGAGAGGGGGAGAGGGAGAGAGATATAAAGGGAGAGAGAGGGAGGGAGTGAGAGACTGAGGGGGAGTGAGATAAAGTGGGAAGAGGGAGAGATAAAGAAGGGGAGACAGGGACAGAGTGGGGGAGAGGAAGAGGGAGAGGGGGATAGAGAGAGTGATAGAAGGAGGGAGAGTGGGAGCAAGAGAAAGAGAGGGGGATGAGAAGGGATGTAGGGATGGATGGAGGGACACAGGGAAAGTGGGGGGGGGGGGGGAGAGAGTGGGAGAGTGAAACAGAGAGAGAGGGAGAGGGAGGGAGTGTGAAAGGGAGAAAGAGAGGGGGGAGGGAGACGAAAGTGTAGAGGGAGAGATAATAGGAGATATTGTGTGTGTGTGTGTGAGAGAGAGAGAGAGAGAGAGAGGGAGAGAGAATGAAATGGGGAGAAGGAGAGGGGTGGAGAGAGAGGGAGAGATTTAGTGAAGGGGAAGTGGAGAGAGAGAGAGAGAGAGACAAAGTAGGGTGAGAGAGAGAGCATAAGCTGGCGAGAGAATGGGTGGCTAAGAGAGGGGGGGGGGATGAAAGTGGTGCAAAGAGGGAGAGTGAGAGAGAGGGATGGTGAGAGAGAGTGGGCGAAGGAGGGGAGAGAGAGAGTGGGGGGAGGGGGAGAGTGTTGTGGAAAGAAAGGAAGGAGAAAAAGGTGGGGATAAAAAGGCAGGAGAGAGAGGGGGAGAGGGAGAGAAAAATAAAGAGAGGGAGAGAGATATATGAAGGAAGAGAGAGGGAGGAAGGGAGAGAATGAGGAAGAGGGATAAAGTGGTAATAGGGAGAGGTAAAGAGAGGGGAAGATGAAGACAAAGTGGGAGAGAGGGAGAGGGAGCAAAGAGATTTATGGAAGGAGGGAGAGAGGGGAGAGGGAGGTAGAGAGGTATAAGGAGAGGGAGTGTGAAAGATAGGTGGGTAGGGAATGAGAGAGAGAAATAGGAGAAGAGAGGGATAGAGGGAGGTAAAGAGAGAAAGTGCGTAGGGTGTGTGTGTGAGAGAGAGAGAGAGAGGGAGAGACTAGGGGAAAGGAGAAATAGAGAGACTGGGGAAGATAGACAAAGGGATAGGAAGAGAGGGAAGAGAGAGGGTGGTAGAGGGAGAATGGGAGAGAGAGAGTGAGAGGGGGAGAGAGAGAAAGATGGAGGGAGAGGGAGATATAGGGATATAAAGGGGCTAGGGAGAGGGAGTCATAGGTAGATAGATTGGGAGAGGAGGAGTAATAGAGAGTCAAATATATATAGAGAGGGAGAGCAGGGGAAGGTGGCACAAAGATAGTAGTGGGAGAGAGATATCAAGGAACAAAGAGAGGAGGCAGAAATGAGTGTAAGAGGGAGAGGGAGAGGTAGTTGGATTACAAGAGTAATAGGCTAGAGAGGGAGTGAGTGAGAGGTGGAGAGAGATATAGAGGGAGAGAGAGGGACGAAGGGGTGTAAAGAGAGAGTTAGCGGAAAGAGAGGGCGAGGGAAGGGGGAAGGGGAGAGGGAGATTGTGAGTCCATTGCCATTATTCACTAGTGTTAATAGAGCCATCACCTCTTCAATGTCTATTCTATGACTTTTGGGTAGTTTTAATGTGTTTTTAGTAACACATCAATATCTAGTTTACAAAATAAATTTATGAATGAATAATTTTTGATAAATATAACAAATTATATTACTATTCTTAAATGAACATAATTAGTTCCCATGGGGAGTAGAATAAATAATGGTGAGATGTATTGTTAAGGTACTCCATGATGTGGATATCACAAGTTCAAAGTTGCATGAAAATTCATCCATGTTAAACACTCACACCACTTAGCAAATAGAAATAAAAATGATTAAAATCATAAATAAACATAAATTTTTAATATAAATATTCATAACTTTGTTTTATTATAGTAAGCATTAAATGCTATTTTGATAGCAATTATAAAATTTTATAATGGTTCAATATAATTGGGAAAAAATTAATATAAAATAAATTTAATAATAAAATAAAGAAAAATAACTTCTCCTATTTGTAATAGTGTCAAATATACTAACATATTTGTTTGCACACTTCCAATAACTTCCATTAAATTATTAGACATGGTAAAGGATACTAGATTAACTTTTGAACATTCTTAAAGATAGGGAATTGAATTTTGTTTAAACTTATGAGCAAATGTAACAAATTTAAGAATTGTAGGAGTGAATATTTTTTTTTTCTGAATTTTATTATTTAAAATATGTATAAAAATTTAAAATTATATTATAAAATATATTAAATAAAAAAATATTTACATTAAAAAATGTAAATAATAATATAAAATAACTTTAATAAATAAAGAAGGAGAACTAACTTTCTTGGGACAATATTTGTAATAATATCAAATATAATGACATATTTGTTTGCATAATTTTCATAAAATTTTTAGATATGTTAAATGTTGGTAGACTGAGTTTTGAAGATAGGGAATTTGTTTTGGTTTAAATATACTAGCTAATATAAGAATTGTAGGAATGATATTTTTTTTTCCTTTTAGAACTAAGTATAAAGATTTAAAAATATATTATAAAATATATTAAATAAAAAAATTGTATGTTTTGCACAACTTCACATCAAGGAGTGTCTTAACAAATCACCCCATCTATCCAAAACCCCGTAGAAAATAATTTGAATTAAATTAAAAAAACCTAAATAATAAGAATATTTTAATTTAATTTGATTTGATTCAAATTATCTATCTATCTATATATAAATTTGAAGAATTTTTAAATAAAAAATATTATAATAATTATTTTATAAAATAACATTTCTCCATTTAGTTAGTAAAAGTATTTTACTTTATTAATTTTTTATCTTTTATGATTTCATAATTTTAATAAAAATTGGAAAAAAAAATTAAAAAACTAAATAACCAACAAATATATTATATATTTTATATTCATAATGAAACTTAAAAAATTATATTCACCAAGAATTCGAAATCTATATTTATTATGAGTTTAACATATTACCTTGAAAAAATAATAACATTTTACTTAACTATTTAAAATTTATTTATCGGCAAAGAAAAATATCACGTATCAAATATACTAAAATAAATTATAAAATTCACAATTACATATAATTAAGTAAATATTAGTTTATCTAATTAAACATTTTATTTTACTTAGATACCAGTCATGTCACGGCTTAAGTGGACCTAAAAATCATCATATTATATAACTTGAATTTAAATATTTATTCAAAAATATGTAGTAAGTTTAATTTTCAATGGGAAGGCATGATTTGACAATTCGGAGCTGTGGACGCTGAAATAAATTATAATTAAAATGAGTATGGAGGGTGATTATAAGAAATGAACGATTGATTACAAGAAGATCATCCAAGTGTTTTGACAAATAACTGTTAGAGGACAAATAACTGTTAGAGGATAAGTGTCTCGGGTGCTCCGGCCGAAATGGTATAGATATGGGGACATATGTGAAAGGTATATAGGTGGAATTTGAACATCAAAACGCTCGACATGGATGGACCTAGTTTACTAGTTTAGCTCCATCCTTTCATCAACATTTCGAATTATGGGAAGTGCAAGACACAAAATGATTGAGATTGGTATTTCTTGGCGTTGTTCCTATTATCCGACCATGCCCATGACTTCGAGGTCCAATAATAATACCACCACACTGCAAGTTCAGTTCACCACGTCGTATTTTGTCCCCAATAATTTAAAGCTCTGCGAGGTATAATTAACATTCATTTCCATTGAATCATTGACGTTACATTATTTTTTGATTGCCATGTCAGAATGAGGGGAATGATTTTTAAAGTTCTGATATACCTGGATACAAAGATCGTTAATCACCAACTTGATCATCCTTACTGGAAGTTCTATGCACTGATGGACTACTTTTGTCTTCATATTGTCGAGGGTAGTCTACTTTTCTACTTTCCTCTTCCCTTTATTTTTCAAATTGGTTTGTAGGAAAATTGGCTTGTATAGTCTTGTATATGAAAATTTGCAGCATATATTCAATGAGTGGAAAACTAGAGTACTTTTTCATATTGATCTCTCTGCTTCGTTCGTTCTTTCACAGACATTGTAATGTAGAGTTGTGTTGTGGAGGGTTTCCTGTCTATATTATGCTGTGTTGTCGTTCTTCATGTTGTTCATATTGTGTGTTTTATGTTTTAGTTTGTAATATCTCTGGGAGAGGATACCAGGAGGTTTGTAATACCTCTGGGAGAGGATACTAGGAAGAGGGACACACTTGATTTGTAGAGGAATATATGACATATTATTGGCAGCTTCTTGGTCATTTGCTTGTCCTCTTGACTCTTCAAACTAGTTAGTTTTGATCTAGCTAAAGACTGTTGTTCAGAAATGGCTACAAGGAAGCCTTCATTTGTCTATTATTCCCATAAACCGAATCGTGGCCTTCGCTCTCATTCGACTTTCACAGGTACATAGAAACCAAGTTCTTTCGCGTGCTATTGTATAAATGTTTCTTTTATATATGCGACTACACATGATTTTGTGTTAATATTTGCATACAGTAATGTTAATATTTATTTATGTCTACAGTTGGCCATGTTCCTGAAAGCTCAGGTTAGTTTTAGGTTAAGTGCTTTCAAATTTATCCAATTTTTCCCTTTTAAAACTTGCGATTTAAACTCAGAATTATTTTCTTAGTTTCAAGTCAACTCTTGAAAATTTATCTAACGTTTTATTAAAAACTAACTTTATGGTGAGAAGTGAAACTGTTCATTTTTTTATTTCTTCTAGTTAAATTCTAAAAAAATTATTAAGTGTTTGTGTTCTAAAGCCCATGTGTATGATAGAAAACTTAAAAGAATTTAGATTTTCTTTCATTTAGTTTAAATTCATGGAAGGAAAAGAGGAAGAAAAAATAAAAATAAAAATATATATATATATATATATATATATATATATATATATTTTTATGGTGAGGAGACCAGAGAGTGCATATTTCTCTCCTTTGTAATTTAATTCCTGAAAAATGATGAGAAATTAATATTTTAAATCCTGTGTAATCTAAAATGGCTACATTGACGAGGTTTATTGGATTTGATAACATTGTGGTAGATGAGGATCTTGATTTAATGAATGTGTAATCTCAACAACTCTTTTGAACAATATGATGCCTGATTTTAAAAAGTTGTCTATTGCATCACGCAAGATTTGTAATTTTTACGTATACTATTATTTTTTATCTAAGTATCTCTTGAATTAGTCCCCTAGATTACTTTTCAAATTTATATAAGATTCTCATATAATAGAAATCTAAATATCTAAATATAAATTTTGTGGATAGAGATTGTGCTTAGGTTATGATTATTAACACCTGATTATTTACAACCTGGTCACAAAAAATCACATTACATTGTGTTAAATGTGAAAATGAATTGAAAGACTTCAGCGTCAACCTTGCTATCCACAACTGACTCTCTGAAAATGATGCAAATGTTGAACCGACTACCACATACTGCCCCCCACCATCATTTGACTTTTAACCTCACTCTATCCGTGAATTTCGCATGCAAAATTCTGGATCTTCCTTCTTCATCTACAAATTTTTATTTTCATAAGCCTTAAAAAGCAAACCAAGGAAAGACCTTCCATAAATAATAAACATTTGTGTTTTATGTTCTCCATTCTTATCTCTATCTATGATGCCCAATTCTGTATGAATCGATACATTTCAAAAATGAAAGAAAGGATAAGATATTTAATCGACCTAGCACTCGCATAATCTATATGATCTATCTAGCACTTATCATGGAATAAATATTATCCAATAGTAGGTGAACTGTACTATATTGGGATTGTAGCTCAATTGGTTAGAGTACCGCCCTGTCAAGACGGAAGTTGCGGGTTCGAGTCCCGTCAGTCCCGATCCAATAGTAAGTGAACTATGAATGATCATGTCAGGATCTAGACTGACTAGTCCTTATCATTCCAGGGTCATGGGTGGGCCTTTGGATGAATTCGATATGGGATACTTCTTTCTATATCATCACCGAAGCAAGATAGATTCACAATTTCATTTAAATCATAGAGATCCAAGCAAAATATCTCTCATGTCTGACGAATGTTTGTCTTGTATTCTTCCTAATTCTACTCTCTCATTAAATCTATATTTGTAATCGAATTTATTTTCCGTTATTTCCCTTGGTATCATAGCTAAGTTACAGCTTCACCTCCATTCCTTTCACATCCCCCTTAGTGTCACCCATCAAGCTCACATCAACCACTGATGAGCCCACAATCATGGATGCAGTATAGTCTCATGGCCATCTTCGTCACCCATTAGAGGAGGGATCTCGATAAACATATGCAGAGTGAAGGATTTTGTTGAAGAGAAGGTTCTGGAGAAATTTGTGCTTCAAAAGGGGATTTTGAATATGCTATGAGAACGTGAAATAAAGCTCGTCATGATGTTTACAGTTCCTGAGTTACATTCGGTATGCCTTAGTTCTATTTGATATTTTCTTTGAATTTCCTTGTTGTGTATTGAACTGAGATATGCGTTGGATATGGTTTGTAATAACAACCTAGTCGATTCTTGGGCCTATGAAGTGGAGACAGGTAAATACAAAATTTTGTATTGATTTACCTTAAATTTATTTCATTAACAGTGTATGGGAGGAAGTGCTTTAAGCCTTGTCTATGTTATTATTAAAAATCATTTTGGTATTTCAAAGAATTAAAAACTGGGAGAGGGTCATAGTTTGTTATATAACTTTTTTATTAAAGGAGAGTTTTTTTTACCTTTTGTTTACAAGTTGGTAAGGTGTAATCTTTAAAGTTTTATTTTATAAGTGGATTTTTTATTTCGGGTGTGCATTTTATTATGAAGATAGTGATAGTCACTAATACAGAGAGATTGAGTGAGGCTAATTTTGTCGTATGGAAATCATAGATGGAGGATATATTGATTTTAAAACATCGGTATTTTTTGATTGAGGGCACAATAAAGAAACCCTCATCGATGGCAGATCGAGAGTGGAATAAGCTAGATAGAAAGGCAATTGCAACAATCCACCAATATCTAGCAAAGAATGTGTATTTCAATGTGCCTAAAGAAAATACGATAGAAGGATTATGAAAGAAGCAACATGAACTATATGAGAAGAACATCGCATCAAAAAAAGTATTCTTGATTAAGAATATTTGCAATATCAAGATGAAGGAGGGTGCATCAATTGCTAATCACTTCAATGGATTCAATATTATTACTAGTCAGCTTGCCTCTGTAAAAATTATTCTAGATGACAAAATTAGAGCTACCTTGTTAATGTGTTTTATGTGAGACAATTGGGAAAATATAATTGTGTCTATGAATACTTCAACACCTCAAGGAACCCTGAAGTTTGATAATGTGAGCAGAATTTTAATGAATGAGGAGCTGTGACGTCAGTCAATTGCGGAAAACTAGGGAGGAGAAACTCTAGCACTAGGTGATCATCGTAAAATTTCTAGTACCATTGAATAAAACTATGAGATGAATTTTTCTGGGATCTGCACCTTGACAATGGTACAAGAAATTTTATTCATTTATTTTGGAACATGGTTTTAATAGGTTGGAAGATGACCATTGTGTCTATATGAAGAGGTATGATCAAGGAAAGTATATTATATCACTGTTATATGTGGATGACATGTTGGTTTTTTGTTATGATAAGAATATGATCAATAGGTTAAAGAAGGATTTGGAGAAAAATTACAATGAAGGATGTGGGTCCAACACAACAACTATTGGGCATGAGGATCGTGTGTGATAGGAAAAATAAATCTTTGTGGTTGTCACAAGAATCAAGCACCTTCTTCATTATATTGGTTGTTTTATCATATTCATTTGTACCCCATTTTCTATTTTTCCCATGTTAATTCTACTATTTTATATTTAAATATCTTCTTTATTATTTTTAAATTATGTTGATAGTCATATTTATTTTGGAATGAGGTTTATAGAATTTTAATTTGATTATGAAAAACTATTATGTGGATGGTAGGGATTTAAGTTCCATAGAATATTATAGAATAATCTTATTAGTATTTGTAAATCAAAGTTGAGATTTATGGCCGATATAGTTATGGGATTTTTTTTCTTTTAATTAAATTGATTAATTAAAAAATATCATATTTAACAAGATTCATATGAAATAAGTTGTTTCTTTGGATAGAGGATATTGATAGGTGATCGTATTGGGACGTGATATTGTAACAAATCTTATTTAAGTATCAAGAATTTCCATAGAAAAGTGAGGCTAAATATTATTTTTCCATATTTTTTCAAGTGTGCATATGTTTAGCTTATATTTTACTATTCTTAAAGTGTTGCGTGAAAGCTTAATTTATATCAAATAATTGAATTTAGTATAATAAAGAAAATAACTAATGAATAATAATATATTTATTTAAAAAAAATAAAATAAGAAAAACAACACATTCATAAAATGTGAAAAATAAAAGAAAAGATAGTAATATTAAATAATATTTCATTTTATTTTGTTATATATATATGGTATTATAATTCGAATAATTTTTTATTAAAATTTTATTTTATTTATAATTTATTTATTTTTTATTACTTAAATAATATTAAATTAGATTCCTTTATGTGGTAGTGTAACTGGGGATGCTATGTTATTCCAGG
The DNA here is from genome assembly GCA_031772625.1 of Pinus tabuliformis. Lineage (NCBI taxonomy): Eukaryota > Viridiplantae > Streptophyta > Pinopsida > Pinales > Pinaceae > Pinus > Pinus tabuliformis. The sequence goes on along the minus strand of CM062817.1, from coordinate 1,419,054,445 downwards.
GATGTTTACTCCATAAAATAAATTATATTTAAAATCTTTGATAAATGTATTATAAATAAATCTAGACAAAAAAAATTAAAATTAAATATATATATTGTTTATCAAAAATTTAAATTATATTTTATTAAAATATATTTTGAAAAAAAAACAAAATTTTTATTAAAAATTTAAATATAAAAAAAATAATAAAACGTATTTACGGGTAATTAAAGAGTTATTAAAGATATCATTTAGAAACACCAAAGGAAACGAGTGATGTGATATTTTATTTAGGTTTGATATTTCCTAATTTAAGTTATAAAAAAAAAATTTCCTTCGCATTTTTCAATTCTTTAGAACATAATGGATTTACACCATTTATATGGAAGATTGTAACCACTCTCGAATGTAAATAGAGTATATGTATCTTTTTCTATTCACCTTAGAAAATTCAAAAGTTTATTTTGTTATGCTAACATTTATATTGTTTTTATTACACTAAAATGCACTAGAAATTTCCTTCGCAGTTATTAGTATCATAGCTTCCGAAACCATGGGAATTGAATGTACAGTTACTCCTCCCAAATTTTTTCCATAAATATAACTTCTTCTCACAATTTTGTTAGGTTAAAAAGAGAATCAGTACTTTACCCCACTATTACGGGCCGCATAAGAAATCTCAATTGTTAAATAGCTTAATTATTTTATTACATACCAACAACTATGTTGTTCTTTGTTAAGAAGAAAATCAATAAATTAACAAAAAAAAATAAATAACAGAACTTCCCAACATTTCCAATAACACACTAATTAGAAACAATTAAATATGAGAATTAGAATTTTAAGTATAGCTCACATACAAACAAAAGAAATTAAAGTAACCAGAAATATAGTTGTCCATGTTGTCATTATTATTAACTAGTGGCTATTTCGAGTTCCAACCATCTTGTACGACAAGTAGTAACAACATTCCCGATAACGGTTCCCAATTGTCTAACAAAGACTTCGCAGATTACATTGAATATGTTTGATTCCATTTATGGTAAATCACGTTCTTTCATCAAGATTTTATAACATAAGATAGTATGAACGTTTGATTGATTTTTATTGGCTATAACATACAAATAATAAAATTTAGAAATATTTGGAAGGAAATGGATAGAAATAAAAACAATATTCCCAACTGAGTCTGAAATCCCCAGGCTGTGCACTGCAGAGGAACTATTCCCTAACATTTCTCCCCTTCAATAGCCCTTCATAAAACTTAAAGACGTTGATGAAAATCAATGAATATGTCCCCATCATAATGAGGCCACCAAGAATTATCCAAAGCCACTGTCGACAACATTATAGCCCCCTGCCAATCCGCGATGGAGATCTAGTCTTATGCAGTGACGTCTCTAATGAAGCCTTAGGCCTAAGGAATTTCAAAACATTATGGAAATGACCCCATATATTCAAGCATTATCTCTGCGATTTCAATACATATTGGATGAGATTGATGGAACATCTCTCAAAATCCTCGTTAATGGGCTCTATCTCAAAATACTTTGACCATAACGACTGAACCTATGTCCCCCTAGATTATTGTGTTCTACGTACCTTACAAGTTCTGTATGTTGATAACCTTTCTGTCATGCATGCTAATCTATACTCATTTCATTGTGTCATAAATGGATGAACCAAAAACTTACTTTCATCAGTTTTGTTGGTGGAACTTCTTGATCGTAAGGAGAGCTCAGCTATACATGGAAAGAAAGAAGACCAACATGGATGCAGTAATGAGGCACATGATTAAGAGATCACGAAAAATTTCATGTGCGGGAGTATGATGCATTATAATGGATCCCTCAAATCAAAACAGAGTTGATTACATAAGCTTCCGGAAGAGCAATGTGGTAGCCAAAGGAAGAGGACATGATTTCTCCTATTTTTATGAAAATGTAAAAGAATGTCTGAAGCCTCTAGAAGGCCTAACATGGAAAGATTCCTTGTAACTATTAATTTTATGGTTTTCATTCTAATGTGCAACATGCGAAATTTCAAGACAACCAGTCCATTGAAAAATTAGGCCGAGAAAGCTCTGAAGCCCTTAGAGGATGTACATGTAATTTTGTATCCAAATTCCTTGGGAATTTGTAATTTACATGTGTTTATTTCATGGATATAATTTTGTCTGAATTATGTGTTTATTTATGTTATATTTGTGTTTGGTCGAGGATGGAACATCGTAGATCCACAGGAGACAAAAGTTCTTTATGGTGGTGGTTTCCTAAAGAAAACTATGCTAAAGGCGAGGGTGAATGCTAACAATTAAGTGGATAGAGGGTTACTTGTAATGTCTCCATCCAATATATATTTTTTTTACTTATTACCACGTCAACAGTACGTACAGTACCTATGATTTTGGTCCTTCAGCACTCTCGAATTTACTACCTGTACGGTTATATGGATGTAAATTAATTAGCGTGGTTAATTCTCAGGAAGATGGTTTTTGGTTTAAGAACTATACCGCTTGTATTCACATTGTAGTTTGGTATGAGGCCGCCTCCACCACATGGCGAGCCTTGCCGGATAAGAGTGAAATTAATTACTATCTGCGTTGTCATGTACATGGTTTGGTGGACCCTCCGGCCACACCAGCTCTGCTCGGGATCCTCACTCAGATCAATGGTGTTGTACACTCTAATGCGATCCGACGGTGGAACCTTTGCCAGGTTTTCCTCATCTCCAATTGTGGAGAGATAGACCTCATTTGTTTTGCAATCCTCCCGCGAAGGTTGCTCTGATGCGGCCATTGTCTCCACAGTGCTGTTTCGGTGGTTGGTAACTCTGTTTGGGTCCGGTTTCATGTTCTGGCAGTGGGCCAAAATGCTTACAGGTAAACTATTTTGGTTTTCTTTCAGCTGGTTCACTGTTCTTTTGATTTTTCTTTGTTCATTGGGACTGAAGGCGTTCAAACCCTACCAGATACCCTAATCAGTTTTTTTTCTTGTGAATGAATTGCAAAGCCGGGTGTAGGATACTGGAGCTGATTTGACCTGCTTGGTGGCTACATTGCTACAGCAGCTAAGTTCTCCAATTACAGGTAAGAACTTGCCTTGGTTGGAGGGAAAGACTTAAGGCGTGGTTTTGGCTCTCTACGTCTAAGAGATGCCTATCCACAGCCGAATTCCTCAATTTTAGAAGAGGGTTAGTTCTTTTCTTTTAATGGGATTTTCCCAAATGTGTATAATCATAAACACGATGTAATTATCAATACAGATAATGCCAGAGCTTATTTCTGCTCGGAACTTATGTTGTTCTCCTGTTATTCTCCTCGGTGATTTATAGATTTATACAGGTTAATTATTCTGCTGTTTGGTAAGGCTGCCATGGCCAGCAATTTAAAGTATTATTTGCTTAAATTTGTTTCCGAAATTTTGCTATATATATATATATATATACGCCCAGTTTTGCGTTCGTGTTTTCTATTATGCATTCAGGAAAATGGTGTGATGTAATACTTGATTCCGTGCTCACTTTGGTATGCACAGTATGTTATGTTTGACTACAAATTTCGAGGGGTTGTTTGTGTTATAAAAAGCTATAAATCTTCGAGTCAGTGATGTGGTCTCGTCCAATTCCTGAACTCTGTTTAATAATTGTAACTTGTGTACCTATTGCATAGGTTTGACATTACCCTACTATATGTTTCTTTTATTATTTCCTTTGTACATGCGGAGTCTGCTACCCAGTGTCAATATAACCGGGCATTCCTCGGTTTCTATATTCCTTTCGAGAGCTAGTGCTCCATCCCCAGCTACCAGGGTTTCACCGCCTGGAGGGCTTTCCTCATTTGCTGGGTTAATTATGGCCGCAGGGTTCTGCTATCGAGCCCTCCGTTCTTAGGAACTACTGGTTCGAAAATAGCTCAAACCCTTACCCAAGGCCCATAAACCCTTACCCGAGGTCCACACTGTTTTTTTTGGTTTCATTATTATCTACTTCAAATCGGATCATTTCTTTTGCTTATTGTCTGTATTCATGAATTCAACAGAATCTTAAAACATGTATAGAGAAATTGGTTCCACAGACCTAGTTCTTTGTCTTGGGAGCTGTCTAGCATTCAGGTCTACTGTACTTGTTCTCACTGATTTCAGAAAAAAAAAAAGAAACAAACTTCACAGATAAGTTAGACTTGAAAATGCGGTTGCCCCACGACAGCTTATCTATCTTTTCCGTGTATACCGAGACTGTAGCAGTCTCTATTCTTTTCTTCTTAGGTCCATGATTTCAACTGCATGGTACTTTTACTGATTTGTAAGTAATTATTGGTTCACTCAGAGCTTTAAACTTACCTCATTCTCTAACAATCTTTCGGTGCACTAATTATTATTTCAACTTTTCCTATTTCACAACCCTTCTATTGTTCTAACCAAATTACTTAGCAGAACTTTCAGTAGTATAGAAATTACAGCACATGATTGTCATAGTGATACTTATCTGTATCCGGTTATAAACAGTACTTATTTTCTCTTGCTCAGAACCTGGTCACCACTGGTTCTCTGCTTGTCTTCCTCCCGTCCACGAGATTTGTCTGCACGACTAAATCTCCCCTGAAACTTGTCTGCCAGGTCACAACCTTCAGCAAACCTTTCCTGCACTGTTGTGCCAATGCTATCTGGTCCTTACCGGACTTAGCATCCTTTTTTCCAATGTTGTCCCGTCTGTCTCCACAGCACGGTCCTCACCTCCTTTCCCCACCCCCTTTCCTTGGGTGGTTACGGTTGGGAGGAACAGTTAGGTTTTTGTAACTCTTTTATTAGTAAAAGAAACAACTTCCAAATGAGAAGTTACAATTTCAAGTATGATTCAATTAAACTCTCAAGTGCAGCGTTAGCAATTACCATTAATTCAAAAAAAAGAAAACACAGTAAATAGCACATTGTCCAATGTCTTTTAACCTACAGCAATAATAAAATATTTACAACCATCTTTTATCCGGGAATATTACAGGATTACATTGGAATACTATCAAGGGTGGTTGGAACAACGAAGGGTGACACCTATGAAAGAAAAAGAGAAAAGAGGGCGTGATGCAAATTTTGGCCATCCACCTCTAGGCAAAGAGTGAAGAGTTTAAAAGGCTCCAGACTATTGGATTCCCTGAATCATGCCTTCAAAAAAAGTTATACGGAAAGAAGTGTCAGACCGATGATTTTTGTTTGGTCCCCAAATGGGTCAAATAGGGTGGGCTCTCATAGCCACCGGAGGTCGGGCCTTGACGTAGTTGGGTCCAATAAAGGGAGAACAGTCTCGACCGCGCGACCTCCAGTGGAACCCACGAGTTTGTGGCACGATACATTTCGGCAATGAAAGAGAGTGCACTAGTTTTTTCTAAGACCTCTGATGGACATTGAAGGTTGCTTGAATAGCCAAGAAAGGCCGAGGCCACACAGGGAGGATGGTGGCCTGCACATGTTTTTTATTTTGTGATTTAAAAGTGTGAGATCGTTGTTGCAATTAAGGGGCCAAATCTAAGATCATGAACCCATAACCCACATGCTTCCGGGTGTGAAGCCACCAGAGGATCAAAATTTGCAGACACCTAGTTGTCTTTTCCTCAGGGAAAAGACCATAATCCTTGGGAGTATCAATATAATAATAAAACGGTAAACATTATATCTAGGAATAACTATCCATGGGGACATTAGAATATTTTTCCAAGGGATAATGATATCTCTACTTCACTAATCAACTAGTGCTATATTATATTTTTTTTGTCAAACTAGTACTCTACTCTCATTTTTTATATCTATATAGTTTGTATTGACAATTATTATTTTATCGCATGGTATTCATTGTTGGATCATTGCTTATTTTGTCAATATTAATATTTTGAACAATTATTTTCTATAATGCATAAAGGCCTAATAATGAATTAAATAAATTACATTTTCATATTAATTTATAATGTTTTTTTACTATGGTGGTTTTGTTCTTATTTCATAATTAGTTAAATAATATTTATAATAATTTTTTTCACTCGTTAGAAAATATATTTAAAATTATATTATTATTTTTAAAGGAACATAATTAATAAAGAAAATTAAAATTATAAATAACTTTAAAACTTTAATATAAATATTGATAACTTTATTTTACTATAATAAATATTATTTTGACAACAATATAATATTTACGTCCTATTGCCTTTCTCTTTGGAAACAACTTTTCCAGCCATCAGGTTATTGGTTAATAGTTAAAAAAAACCTAAGATTAATAATTAATAGGTAAAAAAAAACCTACCAGTTAAAATTGATTATTGGTGAACAATTTCTTGATTACTTAACTATTTTCGGATGGTTTTCAGATTAAAAAATATGAAAGATAGTCATCAAGTCCTTACCAACATCTATATTATTTTTGTTCAGTCTTAAGCAAATGAGATAGCTAACTAGCGAAGATAAAGGTGTTGGACCTCAAAGCCAAAGATTCAATGCAAGCCCTATCATAGATAAACTCCAAATATTCAAAAAGCATTTATCGTAGCTGCAACCGTGGATACCAGGAGTCCGCTGCCGACGTTTCAGCGCACTCGAGTTATCATGGCGACAACAGTGGATTCCAGTAGTCCACTGCCTACGTTTGAGCGCGCTCCAGTTACCAAGCATTCACCTATGTAGTAATCTCTCACCTCCAGTGCAACTACTCAATATTTTTTTTCAGACATTTAGCGGGATAAGAGAGGTTAAAGATCATAAATTTATTATGATATTTTTCTTTAAGAAATTTAAAAATGAAAATATCATATTAAAATTTATTATGATATTTTTTTTTTAAGAAAATTAAAAATAAAATATCATATTAAAAATTATGATGTTTTTTTTTAAATATTTAGAAGAAAGCTTAAAAATGAAAATTTCATATTAAAAATTATTATTATGATGTTTTTTTGGAAATTTAAAGATGAAAATGTCATATTAAAAATTATGATGTTTTATTTTCAAGTCACTTTAGTATGTGCTATTTTAATGGTAAGGAAAGCACCATTTATCTGTATATATCCCCTGTATACACGCTCACTGAAACACATCGAAATATTTTTTGCTTGGAGAGCAGTGCTCATGGAGTGAATGGCTACTTATTGAACATCTATACTTAGTGAAAGGCTACTTCAGCATTTTAGGGTTTTGATTTGTTGATAAAAGAATAATGTATGCATTGTATTGTGGGGGTGATTATTCAATGAAAAACTCCATGAATGGCTATTTATTGAACACCTATACTTAGTGAATGGCTACATTAGCATTTTAGGGTTTTGATTTGTTGATAAAAGAACAATGTATGCATTGTAGTGTGGGGGTTATTATTCAATGAAAAACTAGTGTGAGTATGGACAAGTTTATGTAATTGAGGCTAAACTGATGTTATGGACTCGTGATAAAGCTATGTCATTATTTGATAAGGGTATAATTTGAGTAATTAAATGTAATGGTGGTAATTTTATGTAAATTAAATGTCATTATCATTGATTCTAATTTAATTATATTCAAATAAATGTTATTATGATGATTTTTTATTTAATTATGTTTAAACTAACAATTACACCCAATGTTACAAAAAGAACAAAAACAAATCGATAAAGAGCATTGTAGAAGACATTTATCATATTTTGTTTCTTGAGAGCTGCTTCTTGTTTATGGACTAGATTACCTCCTAAATTCCTCATTTTTTTATTTAAAGAAATATATTTATAACCACTTTAGCGTGTAGTTATTGGATAGTTATGTAACCACGATAATTTCGAAAGTGATGTTTTCATAATTTGGCATGTAATTGATCAGTACTACCGGATTGGCATATAGTTTCAAATAGTGTGCATTGTGCAATGATTGATTGTGTCTAGAACCGTGGGCAGTTGGTAGATGAAGACAGTGGGGACGGTGTTCTGTTCGTGATATGTCAAAGAAGGTAACTAAACAATCGAGCGGGATTCAATGCAATGTCCAAATAAAATGTGAACAGAATTGAAAATGAAGGAGGTGTAGCTGACAGGTGAGGCTTGCACCTGGAGACTACACTCAGAATAGAGAGATCACTCTCGTACACTCTATTATTCATGAATGAAAGATTACATCATTTAAGTACAACACTAGGAATTAGGAAGTTGCAACCAAATCCCTAAACTCTAGGAACTAATCCTAAACTAGGGAGATACGTTACAACTATGTAACCATTTTCTCCATTAATACAAAATAATATAATTATTTTCAACTCCCCCCCTTAATGGAGAAAGGGTTGTCCTAGACTCCTAGCATCCTTCTAAACAATTCAAACTTCACACGTGCAAGAGGCTTTGTAAAAATATCAGCCATATTGTCACAAGTTTTACAATATTCAACAGTAATTTCTTTTGACTATATCTTCTCTCTGACAAAATGGAACTGAGTGTCTATATGTTTGGTGTTTTTGTGAAACACTGGATTGTATGCCAATTTAATGGTGCTCTGGTTGTCGCTTTTGATGGAAGTGGAATTCTTCTGTTCTTTTCCTGCATCATTGAGAAGCCTTCTCAACCAGATCGCTTCACACGTCACTGCACATAATGTTTGATACTCAGCTTTACATGAAGACAAAGCTACAGTACTCTGCTTCTTGCTGCTCCATTTTATGACCCCGGATCCTATGCTGAATGTGTAACCTGTGATGGACCTTTGATCATCCAAGTTACCTGCCTAGTTTGAATCTGAAAAACCTGCTAGAATAACATCAGATGCGTCAGTGTATAAAATGCCATAGTTAACAGTGCCACAAAGATACCTCAACACACTTTTGCTGCTACCCAGTGACTATCAAGCGGTTTTGACATGAATTGGCTCAACACACTAATAGAGTATGCTAAGTCAGGTCTGGTTGTTGTAAGATATATCAAGTTGCCAACCAACTATCTGTACATTGTAGCATCAACCTCTTTAGTGTCATCGTCACTGCTCAACTTCAGATTTCGCTGCAAAGGTGTCGCTGTTGATCTACACTGGTCCATACCAAACTTTTCTAACATATTTCTGGCATACTTCCCTTGGGTAAGAAAAGTTTGCCCAGTATCTCTGCATACTTCTAATCCCAGACAGTAATGAAGTCTTCCAAGATCTTTCATCTCAAAAACTTGTGCCATAAGCCTTTTGATTCTTCTGATTAAATCATCTGCGTCTCCTGTTATAATCATGTCATCTACATACAAAGAAATCAAAATAATTTGCCCCTGCTTATTGTACTTGGTATACAAATTTGGGTCATTTCTAAGAATCGATTCCATCTCTTCATTCATTGTAGCTCTCCACTCCTTAAATTGACTAGCTTCTTTGTAATTAGTAGGCTCTATAATGTTCAAAACATTTGACATCAAAGCATAGTCTCTCAATTTTAATGGTTTTTTAGTCTTCCTACCAGATCTCCTTGGTAGGGGACTTACCTCAAATTTGTTTTCTTCAGCTCTAAATGGGCTTGCTTTATCACCTTCTTCCTGTTCTTCTTTTTGCTCTTATTTCTGCTCCTGCTCTCTTTCATCCTCGTTATTTTCATCCATCAACAATGGAATGTGCCAATCATCGAGTTGTTCGGCTGTCGATCCTTCTGCAACCATGGCTCACTTTGATATACTCTTCACATCTAGTCTATATAGGCTTCCAACACGCACGCTTATTGCAACTATTTCTTCTCTGCAATCCTTTATCACACAATGAGTCTTGAAGAAATCGCCTTGCATATCTTGATCAGTTATCATGGATACAGATATCAAATTTTTCTTAATTCTAGGTACATATAAAACATTTTGAAGGTGACTAATTTTTCCATTTGGTAACATGACTGGAGTAACCCCATAACCATTAATCTCATATTCACTATCATATCTTAAATAGATTTTTGATCTGTATGTACTTTCTTCAAGACTATCAAAAAATTCCTTTTTACTTGTCATGTGAGAGGATGCTCCAGAATCAAGATACCATATATCGTCCTCATCAAATGCTGAAAGGGCATGGTCAACTATGAACAGTCGAAATTCATGACTGAAATCTTTATCTTCTTCAGCATATTCTTCAATAAAGTATCCTCTGTTCTTTCCCTGCTTCCTCTTTGCATCATCAGCCTGCTTCTTAAAGAATACATTCTACACATGGCCCTTCTTCCCACAATAATAACATTTCTTTACAGAATTATTTGCAATCATACCTTTATGTGGACTCTTCTGCAATGTTCCTTCTTTTTGCTGTGATTGCTGCTGTGGCTGCTTTCTTCTGAATGATCGTTGTTTCGTCATCAGCGCAAGATCATCACTCTGGGGGTTCAAGTTTTGCCGTCGCTCCTCCTCTTGTAGCAAGATCCCTGTCAGATCATCAAATGTGGGTGCTTTCTCCCTTGCTGCCAAACCAGTGATGAACATTTGAAATTCATCTCGCATCCCATTCAGTGTGATTGAGACAAGATCAGAGTCAGACACCGCCTCTCCGATGTTTCCCAATGCATCTTTCACATCTTTGATTCGCGCAACAAATGCAACAACAGTGTCATTTTCGTTCATCCTCATCGAAAATAACTTTCTTTTAAGTGCCATAACTCGGCTTGTGTTCTGGGTCTGATACAGATTTCTAATGGTCGTCCAGATCTCCACGGACGTTTTACAATCTCTGATGTGCGGAATAACGTTGTCCTTCACAGACATTTTCAGCAAAACTTTTGCCTTGTTCTCTCTCTTATCCCAGTCTTGCTCCTGCGTCCCCGCATTCACCCCCTTCTCATCACCTGTAACTATGGACCAGGCATTCGCACTTTCAAGCAAGGTCTGGATCTTAAACTTCCAGTTCGTGAAGTTAGATCCATCGAGTTTGCCAGAGTCATGGAGGTAAGATTCCATCATATTACTCATTTTGATAAGATTTAAAAAAATGAATCTACCCAATAGTAACAAAAAATCGATACCTTTCAAATCGATTTGTCACGATCTGCTGATTTCGTGATCTACTCACTGATTCAGATCTGGAAATATCTGACAACTCAGCAAAATCAATCCCGCTCCGATGTGCAAATCCATTGTTTTTCAATACAGCCAAAAAATCGATCTGATCAAAACTAATCTGATTTGCCTCTCTCGGATAGATCTGCAACTTCTCCAATCTGCTCCTTCGCAAATCGCCAAACGAAGATGAGGCTTCCTGCAAATCTCCTTGAAGGTGGATTGGCGCATTCCCAAGTGGATTGGCGCATTCCCAAGTAAGAAAACCGCGCCTGAATAAAATCGGTTAGAGTAAAATTTCTTGGCACGAGAGATCGAGAATATTCCGCGCCAATCTAGTATTTTGGCGCTATGGCATGACTAATGGACGAACAGACGCACCAAAAGCCCTTCCTGGCGCTGCCGTCAGCGAGAAAAGTGCTCCAATTCCATTCTACTCGTAGAAAAAAAACATCCGAGTCTGAGCCAGGTGTTCTGCAGTCCACCTGCTCAATTGAGCACAAAGCTCTTGTGTACACGCGGCCACAGAGGCACCTCAAACCACACAGGAAATTCTGCCACAAGGCAAGCTAGCCACAAAGGCACTTCAGTCACAAGAGGTGATACAAGATCAGGCTCACCCAATCTGAGCTCTGATACCAAGATAAAATGTGAACATAATTGAAAATGAAGGAGATGTAGCTCACAGGTGAGGCCTGCACCTGGAGACTACACTCAGAACAGAGAGATCACTCTCGTACACTCTATTATTCATGAATGAAAGATTACATCATTTAAGTACAACACTAGGAATTAGGAAGTTGCAACCAAACCCCTAAACTCTAGGAACTAATCCTAAACTAGGGAGATACGTTACAACTATGTAACCATTTTCTCCATTAATACAAAATAATATAATTATTTTCAACTTGTCCATGGTTCGTGAAACAGGTGGAGGATGGACGGGAAATACAGAGTGAAGACAAAAGAGTCGGTGAAATCCGTTATATGCTATTCCTAGAACCTTTTAGACGGGTGGGTAATTGAAAATGAAAGTTTGTTGTTGTTGTACTCTTTCATATTTAATAAGTTGGATTGTTGGACTCTTGCATATTTAATAAGTTTGATTAATAAAAATGTTTTATTGCGTTGATATTTAATAATGAAAGCTTTTTTGTGTTATTATTCTCTTTCATATTTAATACGTTGGATTAATAAAAATAATTTTTTGTGTTGATATTTAATAATGAATTTTTTTTTTAAGTGTTATTAGTCTCTTTCATATTTAATGGATTGGATTAATAAAAATGTCTTATTGTGTTGATATTTATAATTATTTTGAAATAAGATTTTTAAAATATTAATTTAATTATTAATAACTATTAAATGGAGATTAGAGATTTAGCCTCTATTTAGTATTGTAGGATTTTTTAACAATAATTACATATCAAAAGTTAAGATTTATGTTAAAAATATATTAATTTAATTATTAATAATTATTACACTGATATTATATATTTAATATTTATTTAGTGTTCTAAAATATCTGTAATAATGACTACACATCAAAAGTTAATATTTATGATAAAAGTAGTTAATAAGAAGAGTCTTTTTGGTGTAAATCATATAGGAGAAAAAATTTCACATGAACATGAGTTATGATTTTTTATGATATTAGTAAACCAGCCTAGATCTAGTAAACTAGCAAGATCTAGTAAACTAGCCTAGATCCATCTTAACTCTGTATCTACCAAGAGCCATACAAGAGCCATCTTAACTCTCTATCTACCAAGAGTAGAGAGGGACCAAATCACATTCAAACCCTTGTAAAAATGACAAAGTAAAATGAAATTTAGATATTTGCTTAAATCTAAAACCTATGCACATCAAAATAAGAGTTGTGCTAAATTAAAATGAAACGATCAAAACCAAATTCTCATATCCGATTTGTAACTTGGTTCCATTAGAGATGGATTAAATCACATTCAAACCCTTGTAAAAATGACAAAGTAAAATGAAATTTAGATATTTGCTAAAATCTAAAACCTATACACATCAAAATAAGAGTTGTGCTAAATTAAAATGAAACACTCAAAACTAAATTCTCATATCCGATTTGTAACTTGGTTCCATTAGAGAGGGATTAAATCACATTCAAACACTTGTAAAAATGACAAAGTAAAATGAAATTTAGATATTTGCTAAACTCTAAAACCTATACACATCAAAATAAGAGTTGTGCTAAATTAAAATGAAACATTCAAAACTAAATTCTCATATCTGATTTGGTTCCATTCTCAGATGTGAAATGTGCATCCAAATAGAATGACTTTCAAATTTTAGCAAAACAACTACCCCTCTGATTTGGCACATAAGCCAAATGAAATTTATTGTGTAATGAAACATGGTAGGAATTGCATCTTGATGCACTAACAAAAATAAAAAGTTAAAATAAAAATGGCATCATCTCATGTTTATTATACCTGAATTATACCTAGATTATCTCCCTTGGAATGTCTTGTTTGAGGGGAAATCAATGTTCCACACCAATGAGTCCCATCTTCCATCTATGTAACCTTCAATACCTTCAGCGACCTTGTAGGATGAACTCTCAACTCAATTTGTGCTCTCTTTAAATGAATATCTTCATGAGCATCCACTCAAAAGAAGTAATATTTATAGTTTTGTTGTTGGGCATTTTTTACATCTTAGAGTTCATATGCGTTTCTCCTTAATTTGAGAGAAGTAGAATATTTTATGAATGAAGAGGAAAGTATCAAATTCATGCAATCCAATTGACCTCTACCAAAGCGGAGCTTGTTGACATTAACTAGACACATGTTAAAAAATGTTTTGGGTACTAATTTCTCAAGTTGGAAAAATTCGTTATTTTGTGAATTATGAAGGATTCCTTTGCTTTTGTTAAACAATTAAGAATAATGTGTATCTTTTAATTTTTTTTAAAAATTTTGTGTTTTTTTTTTAATTATTTAGTATTTTTTTGTTTTTTTTGAACACTTAAGAATAATGTGTATCTTTTAATTTCTTTTGAAAACTACCTTGTTTCTAGGACTTCTTTTGATAGACTAAGAATGGTTATGGTAGCATGTGTTTGGGGTTATTGAACACAGGTCTAGGCATAGTAATTTCTTTGAAAATTCATTTTCTTGTGTTGTTTATTGATTCAAATATCATTATACAATTACAGTTAGTTTCCACAAAGGCAGACCTGTAATCCAATTACCTTCTACCAAAGTAGAGCCTGTTGACAATAACTAGAGACATGTTAAAAAAAAAATTTAAGTACTAATTTATCTTAAGAATGAGATGGAAAATTTCGTTGTTCTGTGAATTATTTATGTTTTTTTCTTTATGACTAGTTGAGATTACATGATGAGAGTTGTTTTGGCATAAAGTAGTGCCAAAATATTTTATATTTGGATCTACTAATACAAGTTGCGTATTTATTTGAAAATGCATTTTCTTGTGTTGTTTATTGATTCAAATATCGTTGTACAATCACAATTAGTTTCCACAAAGGCAGAGTTGCAATGCAATTACCTTCTACCAAATTAGAGCTTGTTGACATTAACGAGAAACATATTAAAAAAAAATCACTACCAATTTCTCTTAAGAATGAGATGGAAAATTTGGTTGTTTTGTGAATAGTTTATGTTTTTTTTCTTTATGACCGATTGAGATTACATGATGAGGGTTTTTTTGGCATAAAGTAGTGCCAAAATATTTTAGATTTGGACCTAGTAATACAAGTTGTCTCCTCTTTTTTTGTGCTGGAACATGTATTTATTTTTTCCATTAAAGAACATTGTAATTCTTAGATTTTCCTTTGAAGTAGTACTGCATAAGTTCTAGGATTGTAGAAGATTTAAATGGAATGCCTTTAACAATTGAATATGGGAATAATGAAAGACGTTCAATGTTTGGCACATTGGCTCCATAGGCATGCTAAACTCTTTGTATTTCTACTAAATAAAAAAAGTTGTGACAATGTAACAAGGTGTTGTCCCGAAAAGGATTGCTTCTTTTCTCTTGTGAATCAAAATAAAACAATCAAAAATAAATTCTCATATCCAATTTGGTTCCATTCTCAGATGTGAAATATCCATCCAAATGGCATGACTTTCAAAAGTTTGGAAAAGTGGCTACCCTTTTGACCTGACACCTAAGTCAAATGAAATTCATTATATGTAATGAAATCTCGTGGGATTGCATCTTGATGCACTAATAAAAATAAAAAGTTAAAAGAAAATGCTAACATATGTTGTTGTTGCTTATACCTGAACTATGCCTAGCTGAACTCCCTTGTAATGTTCTCTGTGAGGGGAAATCAATGTTCCATGCCAGTGAGTCCCATCTTCAACACATATAGCATTCATTACCATCAGTGGCTTTGTAGGATCACCTCCCAACTCAAGTTATGCTCTATCTGAATGAATCTCTTCATGAGCATTGTAAGTATTTGATATTCTCTTGATATAATCTGACAAGGGATTGATCCTCACCTTCAAGTCATCATACTCTCTCCCCACCCTCCTACCCTCCTTCACAAAATTTTCTTTCACCTTTTTTTTTATGAAGTCACATTTTAAGTTGAAATAGCTCTCGAGATTGCGGGACAATATGCTATGATTTCTATAGAAAGGCACTGAGATTATGGAAAATATTGGGGATTTGGTCAAGAACCCATGATAAGGAAAACCAAATCTCACATACCACTCACAATCCCCATAGCCACATTGCATCATTATTGGCTTCTACCAAACCATAGCCACATTGCATCATTATTGGCTTCTACCAAATCAGAGCTTGTTGACATTAACCAAATACATGCAAATCACTTGACGATCATTACAAAATATCATGAAGGTTCTGGTTGTTAATTACATGTTTCTATCCAATGCAAAAATATTGAGGTGCTCTATTGGGTGATGTTAAATGATTTAAACACTTTTTGTCTGTATAGGCGAATTGAAGGTACATTGTACTGAATATGAATATTAACACATATCCATTTAAACCTGGTATGATATGTATATTTGGGTTGTGAATCTCGGCTATGTATTTTGACAACATAGAAATGGTTCACGTATGAAACCTGAATATGCATACTTGGGCTTCACAATCTTGATGTGTTTGTCAAACTCGTATTTGGATGGGTTAAATGATAAGCATCTTGCTGCATTTGGAATTGTTGTTTTTGCTTCATTATATTGCATTGTTGATTGTTATTTCAGTAACTCGTACCTCTTTCTATGCAGAGAAAATTCCAAACCATTAGTGAAAGCTCCAAAGATAAATTTGAGAAGCAACAGGGAGTGGTGTTGGTTATAGGGATAATAGGAATTGTATGAAATGGCTTGGCATAAATCTTTCCTTTGTCTGATACTCCTAGTGGACCTTGGAAATTTTATGGAGTTGCTAGGAGGGCTAAGCTAGATTGGTCTCCCGATAGTCCAGTGGAATATATTCAATGTGATGTTTTAGATAGAGAGCAAACTTTAGATAAGATCTCGTTGTTAAAGGATGCCACCCATCTCTTTTGGGTTGTTCAGGTTAGCATAGGGACATAGGAACAAAATTGTACGAACACTGGAACAATGTTGAGTAATGTGTTAAATTCTGTCTTGCCTAATGCTGAGGATTTATAGAATATTTGTCTTCAGACTATGGGAACATTACATTGGTCCATTTGATGCAATGGCAAAGAATCATAAATATCAGCGCCATGAGGCACCCTTTCATGAAGAGCTTCCTAAGCTACCTATGCCCAATTTTTACTACACTCTCAAAGATATTTTATTTGACGCCGCAAAGAATAAAGAAGGATTAAGTTGGTCCATTCACTGTCCGACACACATATTTCACTTCTCTCCTTGGATCTTTATGATTTTTTTAGGCATAAGGTGTGTTTACACTGCCATTTGTAAACATGAGGGGTTGTCTTTCAAGTACCCAGGGAAACATCTTTCAACAAAATTGCTAGTGGAACATGAAATTTTGGCTTCCACATATCCTTATCCAAAGAACTAGTTCTTTGACTATGCTAGTGAAGACGTGTATAAATGGAAACATTGTCGGACAATAATCACACAAAAAATTGATCTGCAACCATTGCCATATGACAGTGAAGGGTTTAGTTTGGGTGAGGTAATGAAAGACAAAGGTCTAGTTCGGGATGCAATTTTTAATGAAAATAAACTCTTGGTTTGAGCAATTGGGAAGGAGGTTGTGCATGCTTGTCTTTTGAGTAGATTGTTTGGTTGTATTACGTTTAACATTAAGATTTATTTTTCAATCAAATTTGGCTATAGTTAGATCACATAATTATCACATTTTATTTCGTCAATGCTCTTCTTCCATATGCACTACCGACTTACGGTGTTTCCTTTGCGGCATCTGGTGCAAATGATAGTTTATAATAATTCAACACAATAATAAGAACCACAACAACAACAACAACAAAGAAAAATTAGCTTCTTCAAAATCAATATTTTCAATAATATAAAATATAATGACAACATCTGGTGCAATTGCTGCAAATGATAGTTTATAATAATTCAACACAATAATAAGAACCACAACAACAACAACAACAAAGAAAAATTAGCTTCTTCAAAATCAATATTTTCAATAATATAAAATATAATGACAACATCTGGTGCAATTGCTAGTTTATAATAATTCAACATAATAAAAAAAACCACAACAACAACAATGAAGGAAAATTAACTTCTTCAAAATCAATGTTTTATTCAGTACCATTTGTTGCCCCACGTAATCCATATCAAGTTTGTTGGCTCAACCACCAACCAAATTCCACTACAATGTTGGCATATAAAAATTTGGAAATTTAATTGTTGGATCCCTTTTTTGAGGTTCTATGCTCTACCATTCATTTTTATCCCCTGTATTGTAATTATAGGTCATACAATTTATTGTATCAAGTTAGTTAATGGTATTTCCCAACAATATCTAAAGATATCTGAGTAATAATGCTACCTGTGTGTGAAAATGAAAATTTAAGTGTACTATAGTTTCTCTCGATTCAAATATCCAATCAATTTCAACATGTTCCTTGCTTGTTGATCCACTTATAACTATACTAGAGTTATCTTCCTTTAGTAGATTGATTAGTAACTTTTTCCAGAGTGTATGCGAAGTCCAAGTATTCCTTAATGTTGTCATGTTTCATTGTTTTCTAAGATGAGATTTGATGTATGTAAAATGGGACTTTTGAATGATTTCCATGCGATTTTTTTCCCTTCACAGTAAGGGACTGAAGATATACTATGTGCATTTTCAGTGATTTTTTTATATCAATTCTAGTATGTTGTTACAATTATGTTTTCGTGATCAAGAGTATAGAATTTTTAGGGTGGTGTTCTATGTTCATTAAAATTCTTGAGGCGTCAAACACTACGTATGGGCTTTTGTTTTCAAGATGTGTTTGTCGAGAGTAAGGAAGATTTCGAAGGTTTTCTACAGTAGGCAGAAGACTATATTGTTGCACTTTCTATTGGCCATGTCTCTTTTGCACTGTAGCTTTAACAAATTCCATCACACATCTACTAACCATTGTGATACTTCACATTTTATTGTCTTTTAACTTAGGAAAGTGAAAATATGTTACAATAGTCAATAAATCATTTCCAATATGTTATTCGCATACGTTAAGCTAGAACAACGACTAGCAACAATGCAATGGCCCAATATTTACTAGTCCATTCCATAAAATTGCATAAAAAATTATTTATTTCTTCTATGCTACTATTTCCTATGCTATTGCCTTAGGACGTTTCCTTTGCAACATGTGGTACAATTTCTTATATATATATATATATAGATATAGATATATGAATGAAATTTTACCAATGACGATTTTTAGGTTCTAGGTTTTGACAACTTATAGAATTTTTCCATGGTATATATATATATATATAGAGAGAGAGAGAGAGAGAGAGAGAGAGAGAGAGAGAGAGTTAAAATAAAATATTTTAATGTTATATATAATAAAATATGAAATGGATAGAGAAATGGATAAAGACGACGGAGAGTGGGGAAGAGAAAGGGAGGGCATGAAGTGGGAGTTAGATGATGGGATTGGTTTGGAAAGAGAGGGTGAGAGAAGGGGGAGAGAGATGGGAAGAGAGAGAGAAAAATAGAATGATAGGGAGATAATGGAGGGGGAGAGAGAAGGGGGAGAGTGGGGGGGAGGTGCGACAAAGAGTAGGGGAGGTATATATAGAGGGAGAGTAGTGGGGAGATAGGGAGAGAGTATGGGAAAGAGAGAGATGGGGACAGTAGTGGGGATAGAGAAAGAGGGGAAGGAGGAAAGAGATGGACTAGGGGAAGGAGAGAGTGGGGCGGGAGAAAATAAAGCAGGGGAAAAAGAGTGGCCAAGAGAGAGAAAGAGAGAGAGAGTAGTGGAGAGAGAGGAGGAAGGGAGAGAGGGACATAGAGGGTGAGAGTGAGTTGAGGAGGGAGGGGGAAGAGGGAGGAAGAACTATGCGGAGAGAGTGTGTGAGTGGATGGATAAAAGAAATCGAGTTTGAGAGGGGGGAGAGAGATTTTGGGGTAGGGAGATGAGGGAGAGCAAGAGTTAGTGGGAGAAGGAGGGGGGTCAGCTAAAGAGATGATGTGAAGAGAGAGGGAGAGAGGGGGAATAGAGGGTGTGTGTAGAGAGAGAGAGAGAGAGAGAGAGAGAGGTGGATGGGGAGAGGAGAAAGGGGGACAAGGAGAGAGAGGGAGGCGAAGAGAAAGATGTAGATTGAAGGAAAGGGAAGGGGAGAGAGTGAGAAACAAAGAGATGTGTTGTGAGAGAGGGACATAGTGCGGGGGAAGAGAGGGGTAATGAGAGAGAGGGACATAGTGGGGGGAAGAGAGTGGGAGTGAGAGAGAGGGATGGAGATGGTGGAGAGGGGTTAGAGAGAGAAAGAGGGAAGGATATAGATGACAGAGAGGAGGGGAGAGAGGGAGGGAGGGAAGTGTGAGTTAGAGGATGGGAGTGGTTTGGAGAGAGAGTGAGGGAGAGGGGGAGAGAGATGGGAAGAGAGAGAGAGAGGGGGCGGAGAGAGATGGGAAGAGAGAGAGAGAGAGAGAGAGAGAGAGATAATGGAGGGGGAACTTGATAGAGGGAGAGAGAAGGAGGGAGACTGGGGGTGAGGTGTGACAAAGAGTAGGGGAAGTAGATAAAGGGAGAGTAGTTGGGAGATATGGGTAGAGAGTATAGGAAAGAGAGAGATGGGGAGATTAGTGGGGATATAGAAAGAGGGGAGGGAGGAGAGAGATGGACTATGGGAAGGAGAGGGGGCGGGGAGGCGAGGGGCGCAAAAAAGAAAGTAGGGGAAAAAGAGTGACCAAGAGAGAGAAATAGAGAGAGAGACAGAGAGAAGTGGAGAGAGAGGCGAATGGGAGAGAGAGACACTAAAAGGGAGAGAGAGATTGGGAGAGATATAGAGGTATAGAGGGATTTTTGAATGGTTTTTTTATTGATGCAAACTTTTGTTTGTGAGAGCTCTTAATATTTGTCTATGGATTGCATCAATCATAAACACCATTGATCAAGAAACCATAAAAGGATAATGTGTTCATGATTCCTTGAATTTGATGAAGAATTTGGGTGCTAAAATAATTGTCTTTTCTTTGAATACCTTCATCAACTCATACTCTTCATTGTTCCAATTCCAACAGTATGTTGCATGCCTCATACCTCCTCATGGTTGAGGAGATATGCTTGAATAAATTTAATGCCCCAAATTCGTGATGAAGGAGCCCGATGTTAACTTTTATTTTGGAAATATGTTTTCATTGATGTCAATAGGTGGAAATAGGAGGCATACGTGTCAAATACATGCCTCAAGGAGAAGGATCCATGCACACAAGAAGGAAATAAAATCAGAATCATTGCAGTGGCTTTGGATCTTGTTTTGGAGTGCTAGACCATCTCAGATGTAGTTGTAAGCCACCCACATGGATAGAGCTCATAAATATCTCTACAATTATATATGGAAGTCCTCAAAAGGCATCATGGATAAAAGAAAGAGAGATTCAAATTTTGGTGACCTCAAGTCCTTCATAGAAAAGTTAAAGTTGGTTGGAGTCTCTGGCACACCGCTAAGGTTGGCACAAGTGCCAAACTTAGCGCAACACCAGTGGATCCTCTTAGCAAGATCTCTAGGTAGATGTGGAAGAAATGGGTTGGATCATAGGAAAAACCCACCTGACAGGCTTACAATAGTGGATACATCTCGGCGGAATTTTTTTGGTGCCCAATTCTAAGTGAAAAGAAGTTGTAGCCTCCTCCTAGTTGTAGCCAAAACATTGTATTTGTAAGTTGAATATTTCCCTATTAATAAAATGGAGAAGAAACTTTGATCTAGTTACTTATTCTTTTCATGTTCCTTTGATTGTTAAAGTAATTGTTGCTTGTGTCTGTAAATGCTAAGATCAATGCACCATACACTGTGTAAAATGAAAATAAACCTATCCTCTATGTTGGAATAAGTCCATCAAGTATTACGAATAGGAATCATGATATTCTTTTTATCTAATGAGGAGTAAAGTTTTTTGGATTCAAACTATTGAACATGGATACCAAAAACCCACCCCAAATCATTCCACTAGGTGAAGGGGGAACACATGTCAACATTGGACTTGAAAAATTCCTCTAGAGGAATCAACCAAACAATTCCTTTGATGGCTATCTTATTAGAAGAGGAGTGAAATTTATCCTAAGATAGCACTTACCAATCCTAACAGTAAATTGGCGCTAGAATTTCCAACTCCAAACAAATTACCAAGCTAGAACCCAACCTAACATTCTAACAGATAAATTCCATTGGATAATTATAATAACAAATTTCCAAGCCTTCAAGTAACATGCTCTTGGACCACTGTTGGCTTATCCAACCTCCTACTGAGGCCTAATTTTGTGCACAGTGGCCTTGGACAACCTGCGACTTGGAAAAATTCCCTGTCCTTCATGGATTTACCAACATAATGTAATGCATATATAAATGCACACACATTAGGGGATTTTTGAGGTTTGAAATGGGCCTCCTAACGAAATTATAAAATAATAGTGGAAATAATAAAATAATATTATATTACATCATCAAATTTTAGAGAGAAAAAAGAAAAAACTATTTTTTTCAACTCATATTTTCAACTTATCTCCCTATGGGTTTACTCAAATTTCAAGACACAACACTCATTGGATGCATAATTGGATGTATAATTTGATTCCTCATCCAAAGAGTACCCATGTTTCATATTTTCGATCGACCTTGCTACAGGAAAAATGAGAAGTACAAGAAAAATGTGATTACAATCATGTTTTTAATGTATTTTTTATTTTTCATGTACCACGGTCCATCAAAGGTATGCCACATCGGTACTCCTTGGATGAGGAAGTAAATTTTTCATCCAACGAGTACTCTCACTTGAATTTTAAGTAAAACCTAAGGGAGATAAGTTGAAAATATGAGTTCAAAAAGTAGTTTTATTATTTTAATATATTTTAATATTTGTACCTTTTTACTCCAAAAATGGTGAATTATCCCCCATGGTAGACATCGTAATCTTGAATCCTATTGGTCCTTATAAATTTTATTTTGGTTGTACATTTTTCTTAGGAGTCCAATTTTAGAGCTCAAAATTCCCCTAATGAATATGCACTGGCAAGGTATAAACATATCCTAACACAATTAATATAAATTAACATGCAGATACATTTCACAAACACAAACACACGCACACACATATATTGCATTAAAAATACAATATAGAAGATATATTCTTATATTTTAGTTGTGTGTAATTTGTTGTATCTGTTCAAGGTTCCACCTAGACATAGTCCATGGTTTTCATTTAACAATGGGTCACCCCCGAGTTGGGGCTTTGACTCCATGGGCATTAACTCTCCCAAATTATGGTACACACCTAGTACAAACAACCATTGGCCAAGGTACCAAGCCCAAAATTCTCCAAACAACACTGTTGTGGCTTCCATGAGTTCCACTTCCCTCATATGCCTCATATAACCAATGCACTAATCCTGACAAGCTCCAACCACTTGTCATATCGATTCTAGGAGTTCTACTACCCTCACAAGCCTTTTAGGTACCCTTCCAGGCCTCATACAACCGAGGTACCAAAACCAACACTCTCTAACCATAAGTATTATGGCTTCCAGAAGTTCCATCACCCTTACATTCCTTCCAAGCACCCTTCCAGGCCTCACAGAGGCAAGTTATTAAGATCAACAACCCCCAACCGATAGTTCTATGGATTCTAGGAGTTGCACATCTCTAATAGGTCTTTGAGGTACCTTTATAGGATTTCATTTTCCACTGTCACATTGCTTCCATGACCATCTGATAGATTCAATCACATGAATCATCTATACTAATGGAATAATCCCCATGTGAAATCCCTTCACAATGCCAAACATGACCCTTTTGTATGCATATTTATCTCATGCCACTTGGCTCTCACCCAAGCCACGTCATGGGCCTTGGTTATATGCATGGGCTCCTTTTAATGATTATTTAAATCACACTTGCCCCTTTAACCCATCCATGTAGTTTCAACCCCCCCACTCATTTCATATTTTTGTTTGCGACCATTTTATTTTATTAATATGCATGTGCTACATTATTACAACATCAAGCCTACTAGCTTGAAAATATAAAACATGTGTACACATCAATACCATCCCCAAAATACATAAGACTCACACATAAAGGCACAACAACCCCCATAACACATTTAATATTGGATTAAGGGGGCCTGACCCAGGTTCAAAGCTATTCATGCCAACCAACAAAACCCTAACTACTAACCCTTTCGGCAACAACCTGCATAGCACAGGATGCAGTCTCACCCGAAGCAGTATTAGGGGATGTTAGAACCAGGTTTCTGCATCCAGAGACCATGTGATATGAATCCTGAAGCCCTTGTAGCTCAGATCTACCTTCACACAAATATGTATCTTCCTATGGTCCACTACTGCAACTATTAAACGCCTCCCATACCTTTGTGAAGGTCTATGAACATGATTTTCAAACCTAAAAGAAGAAGACTTACAACTTTTGGTTAATAAATAATAACCCTAGATCTGTTTTCGCGCAGATCTACCTGCTTCGAATAGTTATCATAACAGATTTAGCTACTACCTTCATGAATATAGATCATTACTCATTCCATGCATAGATATTAAATATTCAACAGATTTGTGTAGAAAACACACTTTATTTCACAGAAAATAGATCGTCAAGAGATAATGGATAAACTTAAATGTAGACAAGAACATGGCACAAATGCAATAGATTTGGTCAAAAATCAGCCTTTATTAGATTCGGCATTCAAGTTACAGACTCTTCCACCCTGCGCACCCAACTGCAGGGACCCACGCACTCAGCTCTGGACTTGCCAAGGTCTCCATGCACTTAACTGTAGGAGCCTTCCCCTTTCGCCTAAGTATAAGAAACAGAGCTTTCCTGCCTTAGAACTTTTCCCTTACACTTGTTTTTCACCAAAAGTTCCATATCTAGACTCGTTATGACTCAAATATTTATAGCATTTCTAGTACAATACCATGGCCTGCGGCTTATGGTTGAGTCTCAAAACTATCCTATCAATTACTCGTACAAGTGGCTAAAGCCCCTTTGAATCCTACTTAGCTATGCACTCTCCTTTGACATTTTTCGGAGACTTTAAATTCTTCACAAAATTCTACTCAATATTTTATTAACTAACCCAAAATTGACCCTAGGGACCCTATCCCAATAGGCCCCAACACAAATATTGTGACTCACCCTCGAGTCACTCAGCTGGCTTCTCGACTTTGTGGAAAATCTCACTGAATTGTTGCTTCAATGCATTCAGTGCCAGGGTTCTTTGTACTACAACCTTCCTCACCTCTTCGACCAACTTTTCTATATTTGGTCCCTTTACCACAAGTTGCATGGTCATATGAGTCTATTATAGAGATTTCATCCTCCTGAATGGTATGAGAAATATGGCTGGCCTTTTGTGTCCAAGGTTGAATTCGAGTGTTTAACACTGATTCATTTGCTGCAATTCCTGTACTTGTTCCTATCAGCTTCCATTCCTATAAGCTCATGAAACGCTAGACTGACGCCAATGTGTTCTTAGTCACCATGATCTCATCATATTTCTACTGGGCCTTTCTAACTTTTGTACTCAACCTCTACAGGATTGGGTCCTCTTGCAGAGTGTCCCATAATTCCATGGCCTGGTTAAAAATAAAGTCACATCCTT
This sequence comes from Pinus tabuliformis, assembly GCA_031772625.1. Lineage (NCBI taxonomy): Eukaryota > Viridiplantae > Streptophyta > Pinopsida > Pinales > Pinaceae > Pinus > Pinus tabuliformis. The sequence continues at coordinate 1,419,029,184 of CM062817.1, read as the reverse complement.
GAACTGCAATCTGTAGAGTATTCATATGCTCCTTAATGGTTGCATTGTGTTGCTTCCTGACCTCTAGCGGAATAATCGGTTGTATCTTCAGTTGTAATTTTGATATCTTCATCTAGAAGTCAAACGTGGCTCTTCCTATCTCATCTTTTGATTCAGGGACTGTAGAAGCCAATTTCCTGATTTTCATTGTAGCTGCAGCATCTTCCGTAATATGTAAATCTGGGACTGAATTGCATACGTGTGTTATTTTTGTTTCTAGGCTCTGACTCCATGCTTCTAGCTCTTCCTTTTCTTCCATAGCCTAAGCCTTCTCAACGAATATTTGTTTGTTGTTTATATTAACTTTGCTAATTACTGCAAGTGTGTGCTCCTCTCTGATTCTAAGCTCATCCTAGATCCCTTGATGCAGCGCATGGAGATTCGGAAGTGACAACACAACTAAGTTCACCCATATCTCTTTGATTGTGCCCAACAGAGTGTAGTCTTCCTATGTTTCTGTGCAAACTGATCCTTCTAGTAAGGATTTGACTTTGAGGTCCAGAGTTCTTTCCATCTCTAATACTTTGTCGCTCCCTTACATCAGGATATCTTTCACCTTGGTATCCTTCCCTACAATCACTGGAATCATGACTGTTTGGATCTGCAGCTCGCACACATCCTTCTAGATGCTTCCTAATGTCTACATGTATTGCTACTCAAATTGCTGCCACAACTTCATTATGGTGTCTCTGACTTTGTCCCCAATTTTGTTGAGATCCCATTTTATTAGGATCATTGGGTGAATGCACGCAACAAAACCATTTGTTGGCTTAAGGTAGCCTAACCCAGGTTCAGGTTTATTCACACCAAGCAACAAAACCCTAACTATTGGCCCTTTTGGCAACAACTTGCATAGCGCAGGCTGTAGTCTCACCCGAAGAAGTATTGGGGGATGCTAGAACTAGGGTTTTGCATCCAAAGACCATGTGATATGAAGCCTGAAGCCCTTGTAGCTCAGATCTACCTTCGCCTAGATTTGTATCTTCCTTTGGTCCACTACTGTAACTCTATTAAACAACTCCCAGACCTTTGTGAAGGTCTACGAATAGGATTTTTAGACCTAAAATAGGAAGACTTACAACTTTCTCTTAGTAAATAATAACCCTAGATCTGCCTTTGCACAGATCTACTCACTTTGAACAATTATCATAACAGTTTTAGCTACCACCTTCGAGAAATAGATCATTACTCATTTCATGTATAGATATTAAAGATTCAACAGATTCACACAGAAAACAAAATTTAGTTCACAGAAAATAGATCATTAAGTGATAATGCATAAACTTAAACAAAGATAAGAGCAGGGCACATATGCGATCGATTTGGTCCAAAATTAGTCTTTATTAGATTCAGGGATCCCATTACAGACTCTTCCACCCTACATACCTAGCTATAGGGGCACGCACACTCACTTGTGAACTTGCCAAGGTCTTCGCACACTCATTTGCAAGAGCCTTCCCCTTTAGCCTTAGTAAATAGAGCTTGCCTTCCTTAGCACTTTTCAATTACACTTGTTTTTCACCAAAAGTTCCATATCTAGACCCGCTATGACTCAAATATTTATAGCCTTTCTAATACAATACCATGGCCCGCAGCCTATGGGTGAGTCTCAAAACCATCCTATCATTTACGCATACAAGGGGCTAAAGCCCTTTTGACTCCTACTTATTTGTACACTCTACTTCCACGTTTCGTAGAGACTTTACATTCTTTATAAAATTCTAATCAAAATTTGATTAAACTAACCAAAAATTGACCCTAGGGAGCCTATCCCAACATTTACACATATCGACCTTGGCACAATCACCCTCAAAAGTTGTCATCAACTTACAAACCTATTTAGCTTCCTAAACTTACAAACTTACATTCCATGAGTTGTATGTGGGTGTTACTTTTCCCTCTCCCTTATTTATGCATTGCCCTTAGTGAAATATATGTAAAAATATATACTACAATGTTTCAAAAAGATGAGGGTATTCCTCCGTCACCATGTCATCATGCTCTAATGTAGCATCTTTAGAACTGAAATGGTCCCTTTGCACCTTTACCATTCATGTTCTAATCAATCACATGGTTAACATGAAGAACATATTGTTTGAGTAATGAAACATGACATATATATTATGATTGTCCATGTATATTGGTAATGCAATCCTATATGCAATTGGACTGATTGTTTCTAGGATCCCAAACATTCCATAGTATCTTGTTGTAACCTTTGCACAACTTCCCAAATTCAAGAAACTTTTCCATTTCTTCATTCTTAAGTAGTCTTGGTCACCAATTTAGGATTTGAATTCCTTGCTTGACATATTTTTATCTACATAATTTTTTGTCTATCTTGGGAAACCTTCAAATTATATATAAGTTTTCCTACTTTCTCATTCATTTCGATAAGAAAATATGGATCAACAATGGCCTTATCAATTGGGTTGTCCCAACACATTAGTGTGCAGCATTATGTAATAATCCCGAGTTAAAATTTCATGTAATAATGGCTGATAAAGGAAAAATAAGACCAAGATCATGGGACAGATATTCCGAGTTGAATGTTGGGAAAATCACTATATTTTAACTCTGTACAGAAATTACAGGCATACGAATTCTAAAACATAGAAAATAAACAATGTGAGAGTTTAACACATAAAACACATATACATAGAGATTTTCCCCTGGATCCCAAAACTGGGACTACTAGCTTGATTTTTCATTATGTTCCTTTTAATGTTATAATACATATTTATACATGTTGAAGCATCCAATACCATCGACCGACTACCATCGTGTCCAAAACCATGCACTAAAAACTATGCACAAAACCATAGGTAGGTCCGCCCAACCTAATATAGGGTCCAAATTTTTTTTCCCCGGGGTGTTGCCCTGGACCTTGTAGACGGGGCTAGCCACCCCCCGCTGTGTAGTCGACGAAACAAAGGGGGGGATCTTCCCCCCCGCTAACCCCTCGGTTAAATAGGGAGGCTAGTCGTGGAAAGAATATAACACAACCCAAAATTCACCCACTTGTTCTTCTCTTTCCACAGGAGAGCTGAGTCATTTATCCAACCCTGAAATGACCATTGTTTCTCTACACCAAGAGAACTTATCGGAGCTCACAGATTTTGTCAATGCATCTACAGTATTCTTCAAAGTGTCCACCTTTACCAGCAACACCTTTTTGTCTTCTATCATATCCCTCACAAAGTGATACTGAACATAAATGTGATTTGTCTTTGAATGATAAGCAGGGTTATTTGCCAAGAAAATTGCACTTTGGTTGTCACAGTCTATCCTTATAGCTCCCTGTACTAACCCCGTACTAGAACACAATCTCTGCAACAAAACTGCTTCCTTGTTTACATGAGTGGCTGCCATGTATTCTGCCTTTGTAGTTGATAATGCCACTACAGATTATGTATTACTCATCCAGCTGACTGCACCTCCAAATAGGTTAAACACATACCCACTTGTAGATCTTCTTTGATCCAGACCTCCAACCCAGTCTACATCAAAAAAGACATGGATATACAAAACTTTGTCTAATATTGGTCTTCCTTGGTAGCACAAACCATAATCACTAGTGCCATTCAAATACTTGAAAACCCGCTTCACTGTTGTCCAATGCTCCTTTCCTGGTTTTGACATAAACCTGCTCAATACTCCCACTGCATGTGAAATGTCTGGTCTAGTACAGACCATTACATACATCAGGATACCGACTACACTTTCATATGGAACACAGGACATGTCCTCTTCCTCTTCCTGTGCCTTGGGACACTATTCAGTAGATAACTTCACACCTATAGGAATAGGAACCTTCATCGGTTTACTATTCTGCATATTAAACCTTTGAAGTATTGTTTCGACATACTTCCTCTGGCTTAACCAGAGCTTCCTCTTTGCTTGGTCTCTTTTAATTTCCATGCCCAAAATATAGTTTGCAGCACCAAGATCTTTCAAGTTGAATTTGGAGGACAATTGGGTCTTCAAATCTTGGATAATTTCTTTATCATTTCTAACCAGGAACATATCATCCACATACAAGACCAGATAAATAACATGGTAACCAATTAATTTAAAATACACACAGTGATCTTCTTTGTTTTTCGTGAAGCCAAGTCCCCGTATAAATGTATCAAATTTCTGATACCACATCCTTGGTGACCGTTTTAACCCATACAGACTTCTTTAACTTGCATACCAGTTCTTTCTTACTCTTCACCACAAAACCTTTAGGTTTCTTCATGTAGATCTCATTTTCTAGATCCCCATGAAGAAATGTTGTCTTCACATCCATCTGTTCTACCTCAAAATCAAAAGCAAAAGAAATAGATAAAATTAATCTAATAGAAGCTACCTTGGCAACAGGAGAAAAAATATCACCAAAATCAATTCTCTGCACTTGGGAATAACCTTTTGCTAGCAACCAAGCTTTGTATTTCCCCACCTTTCCTTCTACATTTGCCTTTTTCTTGAAAACCCATTTGCTGCCAATGGGTTTCCTTGCAGCCGGTAACCATACCAAATCTGAAGCCTCATTTTTGTGCAAATATGCCATTTTATCAACCATGGCCTCTTTTTAGAGTTTTCCATCCTCTGGAGTTACTTTTTCATTCACAGTTCTGGGATTATCATCAATAATAGATAAAGAAAATTTTGAACACAAAGCAGATGGACTATACCTTTCTGGCTGCCTTCTTTCTCGAACTGATCTTCTCACACCCGGAGTTTGTGGCTCTTCATATTTTAATTCCTCTTCTACTATAGAGTCTGATTCTTCCTCCTTAAGCTCAAACTCTATCTTCTCAGGTTCCTTTGATGGCACTTCATGTTTAATAACATCTTTTGCCACTCTCAACACCACATCTTGGCTGTACACAACCTTCCTTTTTACTGGGTTCCAAAGCTTATAACCCTTTAAACCATCCTTATACCCAATAAAGATGCACTTTTCATATTTACTATCCAACTTTGTTCTTTTATCCTCTGGAACATGTACATATGCATCACATCCAAATACCCTCATATGTGAAAGAGAGGGTTTCTTACCAGTCCAGACCTCTTGTGGATTCTTATCCTCCCACGCTGATGAAGGTGATCTATTTACCAAGTAACATGTTGTCTCAACCACCTCTGCCTAGAATTCCTGTCCTAACCTGGCACCATTGAGCAAGCTTTTTGCCCTTTCTATCAACGTCTTGTTCATTCTTTCTACAATTCAATTTTACTCAGGTGTATATGGAGTAGTCCTATGTTGTGCTATACCACACTTCTTACAGAATTCTTCAAATTCCTTACTACAAAACTCTCCACTGTTATCTGTCTTCAACACTTTTATCTTCTTCTCTGTCTAGTTTTCCACAGAGCCTTAAATTATTTAAACCTGTAAATGACTTCAGATTTCTTCTTAAGGAAATATATCCATGTATTCCTCGAGAAGTCATTTATAAATGATACATAATACATAAACTTACCCAGTGATGGAACCTTCACAGGTCCAAACACATCACTGTGCGCAAGCTCTAATATCTGTTTGGCCCTATTACCACTAGAGGGGAAACTCACCCTATTCTTCTTCCCATATACACAATTTTAACAGAAATAAAAATCCAGAGAGCTATTACTCATACCTTCTACCATACCTTTACCATGAAGTATTCAAAGGCCCTTCTCTCCAATATGTCCAAGCCTTTGATGCCACAACATGGTCTTCTCTCCAGAGACCACTATATTTTTTGCTCCACTTTTAGGAGCCACAGAACTATTGCACCCATCAACAATAATTCTACCTTGTAGCTTGTACAAAGTTCGAATCTAAACTCCCCGCATCAATAACAGTGCTCCCTGAACCATCTAATAGGTATCTTTTTCGAACAATATTTTTACACCTGCATCATCTAGCTTGCTTATAGAAATTAGATTTCTCTCTATTGAAGGAATATGCAAAACACCCGGAACTATTCTAATCCTTCCATCTTGCAACTTCAACTTGACTTTTCTGCAACCAATGATTCTAGCCTTCCTGTCATCCCCCAAGAATACATCACCACCATCGTATTTCTCATACTCGCAGAACCACTCTCTATGGGGAATGAAGTGAAAGGATGCACCTGAGTCAATCAACCATGCCTCATGATCTACATGTGTACTTGAAAAAGCCAACTACACATCCCCACCTTCATTTGAGGAGGTTTTTGCCTCTACAAAAGGATCATCATCATATCCCTTTCCTTTGTCAGGAGCTTTAGATTTACAATCCCTTTTGTAGTGCCCTTCATTTTTACATTTCCAACACACCACCTTTACAGGTTTTCCTGCATATTTAAATCTCCCACACGATGACTTATTTTTGTTTCTGTTCTGAGACCGTCCTCATACATAAAAGGCATCACCATTCTGGCTCTCCATATTTTTCCATCTCATCTCCTCTATTAGGAAGGATGAGACTATTTCATCAAACTACAAGACAATTGCATTGCTACCTATTGCAATAACCAGACTATCCCATGAATCTGCTAGAGAACACAACAAACTAATGCACTTATCCTCATCTGAAATTGTAATATCAACAGATAATAACTGACTTACGATAGTATTAAATGCGTTCAGATGCCCTATCATCGAGTCTCCATATTTCATCCTCAGGTTATACAACTTTATCCGTAGGAATAGTTTATTCACCAGAGACTTAGATTAGTACAAAGTCCCTAACTTGTCCCACAAAGCCTTAGCTGTAGCTTCCCTTGATACATTCAGAAATACTGAATCTCAGACACATAATCATATTGTGCTCTTTGCCTTCTAATCCAACTTCTTCCATTCTTCATCAGACACTCCCGTTGGTTTAGTACCCGGATCTACCGTAATCAACTCATCTTTATGCACCAACAAATCCTTCGTCTTGAGTTTTCACAACTCAAAACTCTGACCATTAAATTTCTCGATCTCTATATTTCCACTGCTCGCCATCTTCTTTCACCACCAAAATCAATCCTACAGATCTTCCACTGAACATGGTCTACCACAGGCCCGAGCGAAACCCCTCAGCAACAAAGACGTCCCCTTGAATCCAAAACAACTCTGATACCAAATGTAGGTTTTAACCCCGTACAGAAATTACCTGCATACGAATTCTAAAATACAGAAAATAAACAATGCGAGAGCCTAACACATAAAAAACATATACACAGAGATTTTCCCCTGGATCCTAAAATTGGGACTACCAGCTCGTTTTTTTATTATGTTCCTTTTAATGTTACAATACATATTTATACATGATGAAGCATCCAATACCATGGACCGAAAACCATCGCGTCCAAAACCATGGACCGAAAACAATGCACAAAACCATAGGTAGGTCCGCCCAACCTGATATAGGGTCCAAAAAAAATTTCCCCAGGTTGTTGCAGCAGACCTCGTAAAGGGGGGCTAACCACCACCCTCAAACCCACTATGATCCCCCTGCTGCACATTCGGCACAACGAAGGGTGGCCTCCACCCCCCCTCTAACCCCTCGATTAACTAGGGAGGCTAGTCATGGAAAGAATATATCACAACCCAACATGGGAATCACATTCAGTTGATTTATAGGTAAGGGAATTGGTAAAGGCATTAATAAACAAAAATAGGCATTAATTACAACTTTTTGTATGAAAATTAAGGAAAATAGGAGAAAAGGAAGGTAAATAGGCACATATTTGATTGGGAGGGAAATTAGAAGGAAACTTAAGTAGAATGAAGGAAAAGAAGAAATCAATAACCAGTTCATGACTCTTGTTAGTCTGGATTTGGAATTAGCTTCAGGAAGAGAGAGAGAGAACCAAGAGGAGAAATCAAGAAATAAAGCAAAGGAAAGAAAAAAGAAATCAAAGGACAAGCAAGGTATGCAAGGATATCAAGGAGAAGCTTGCTTTGAAAACTTCAATAGGAAGGTTTTGTAGGTAACATGTTGCATGAGTGATTTCCTAATTGAGGTGTGAATGCATTGTTCATGAATTTGTCTATTTTGTTCATTGATTTTCTTGGCATGGGTTTTTCTATATTTAACAATGGTTTCAAGCTTGCCTTGCCATTTCCTGGATAGTCATGATGTGATCATATTTATTTCTTGGTTGAGATTTTGATTTTCGAAAGGTTTTGGAATTGGGTGAGGTGGTCTCAGGGAAATTACCAAGGGTTAGTGGTGGAGATGATTTTCTCTAGGAATCCCTTGATAGGTGGATGGAGATAGGAAAATTCCTCAAGGTATGGTGAAGAAATTCTGAGGCATCAAAGCTTGTTTTGGTTTTATGATTTCTTGAACGATTTTGGAAAGATCACATTAGTTTAAGGGTGGCGGTGGTTTAACCTCTAGATTCCCTTGGCTGATTATGTCTTGGTTTATTCCATGAGATCCCACATTCATGCTTGGAATCTAGAGTGGGGGTGATTCAATAAAATAATTTTTTGGTTTAGCTCAATTTTTGGTTTGTACTTGTTACTATTTTGATTTGATGGTTAATTTTTCATGTTCATATTATGGTTATATGTTAGTTATAAGCAAGGTTCTATGATGTGCTCTAGATATGGAAATTGTTATTGTTTGATAAGTTAATGAATGATGGGTGAATACATGGGATAAAAAGTATTATGGTAGCTACTTGAGAGGGCATCAAAATGTCTCGGTGATTTTAAGCAAAAGTACAAATATTTATGCTCAGATATGCATTCATGACATGTAGCTTACATGTTTACCATGTGTTTGATGAAATTTATAGTATATTCTAGTTAGTTTATGTAAAGTTTTGGCTTCAAGTTTGAATGATTAGCATTGTTGTTATGAGAAATGTGATTCTAGAAAGTTATAGGAAGTTTTGGGCACTAGTAAGGAGGATAGCCTATAAAATTGGCTCAGATATCAAGACTACAGGCATGGAATTGAAGATATGTGGTCATAATCACATCAAGGAAGGCTTGCGAGTGTGGTTGGAGACTCACAACCACATTGAGGCAGTGTCAAGGGTGAGGTTATAGGTCTAGGTCAAGGAAAATGGTTTGAACTTAGGGATTGGTTAGTTGGGGTTGTTTTTCAGCCTATGAGCGATCTATTGTTCTTGAGGAAGGTTAGTAAGTCACAGTTGTATTCCCCACTTCCTTAACTAGAACTAGGAGGTTAGGTCATGTCATAGTGTCAAGTTGCTTCACATTTAACTGGAGAGCTTGTGAAAGCGAGTAAATATGGGGTGGTGTGTTATAGATTGGTATCAGAGCTTCCAAATTCAGACACTTGGATTGGGTGAGCAGGGTGTGATTTTTATGGATGCATGTTAGTTGCATACATGCATTGTAGTGGAAATGGTTGTCATGTATCTAGTTGGTGTTATATCATATGATGTCAATAGGTTGATATGTTGGTGTCATTATATATATATATATATATTGTGCTAATAGAGACTGATTGTGAAGATGAGATAACCTTCCTTGAACTTTGAGGTTTGTTGGTTATGTTTATATTTGGTTTATTTGACATGATATGTTTGCAGGATGAAGAATATTAGAGATGGTAAGAAAACTGGTGGATTATAGTTAACATGACTCTCCTGACAGATCAACTAAGCATCATGGTGAAGAGGATTCTCCTAACATAGAAGATACCTTCAGAAGTCTAAATGCATGAATCGGAATTTGCAAGGCATATAATGATAGGATAATTCACTCACACTAAAGGCTTTCTAGGGCTTTTGAAAAGAAATACGAGTTCAATGCTATCACCCTTTAGAGATTATCATATTTTTAGAGACATGTACAACCAAGGATCAATTATGGGAAATACAAAAGGACTAATGGGGCATATGGTATCAGGTCTCATGGAGGGCATAGGTTGGATAGGGATGTCATGCTGAGAGGTAGCATATGGATGGACACACCTAAAAAGACAGGTAGTGGTTATGGGTTACATTCTATTTATGGTTCAGATAGGCACCATGGTCATCATTTCTATCATCCTTACATGAGGAGTGAGAGGGGGTAAATTCCATATGACTTCAAGAAAGACAAGCCTCCTACATTTGATGGATAATTGAAGACATTGAAGGATGTAGAAGCATGGTTGCTTGGGATGAAGAAGTTCTTTAAGCTGCATGATTATATAAAGAACATGAAAGTTAGGATATATACTTTTCAGTCTCAAGGGAAAGGAAGATATTTGGTGGGAAGATGTGAAGCGTGTCAGAGGCATCAAGACATAGGATTTAAGTTGGCATGAGTTCAAAAGACTCTTCAAGAAGAAGTTATTTTCAGAGAGATATTACGATGGAAAAGCTAAGGATTTCTATGAGATGGAAATGGGGTCTATGACAGATGAAGAGGACATTACTAAGTTTTTGGATTTTTATAGGTATGTACCTTATCTTAATGATGAGAAAATGAATTCTCGAAGCTACATTAGTGGATTTCCATCAACATTCAAGGATGACATTGAGTATGATGAGCCTCAGTCATTGGAGGAAGTCACTAGGAAGTTGAAGTAATGTTATGAGATGTCTAAGTGAAATATTTAGCATAAGCATGAATGGAAAGGAATTGAAAAGACGTAAGGGAAATGACCTCCGAAGTGGGAAAGAGCTTAGGATGTAGGTGAGAAAGAAACTATGGCACCTTACAAGAATTTTTGTACAACAAATAAGGGACTTGGATCTCAGCATGCAGAGTAGTAGAATAAGGGTAGTGATCAAGAAATGTTGCAATGTTGGATTTGTGGAAAATATCATCAGAAGATGGATTGTTCATTTTATTAGGTGTCAGATTTCAGATCTAGAGTGATCAGGAGGCGCATATAGTTGGGGATGTTGGTCAGAGAATTCCTTGTATTTATGCAACATTTGATAAAAGGTAGGTCAATCACTAGGCATCCATTATTGAGATGGAAGGAAAGGTCTATGATCAAGTTGTTTCCATTTTAATTGATCCTAGATATAATTATAGTTATGTTAATCCTAACTTGGTGGATAAGTGTGGCTTGAGAAATGAAGTGTATGCAAAATTTTGGTTGGTCTAGTTGGCTATAGGTACCAAGAAAAGATTTCATCATTGGGTGACAGATTGTGTATTTGAGTTGAATGGCATGCATACATCAACACATCTAAATGTGCTTCCTCTGAATTCATACAATATGATTTTGGGTATGGATTGGTTGTACCTTCACATGACTAATGTAGATTGCTAGGGGAAGCCTATTGAGTGTTTGCATAATGATGGAGAGAAGAAAATCTTGTTGGGAAAGAAGAAACCTATACTAGTGAGAATGGTTATAGCTATGCAGGAAAAGTGTAGTTGCAGGAAAGGGTGTGTATTATTTATAGTGCATGATTCTAGTGACAAGGGGAAGGGTGTTGAGGATAATGAAGTCTTGAAGAGGTATCCTATTTTTCAGTAGTTTCAAGATGTGTTTCTTGTAGAGATTTCAGAGTTACAACCTGACAGGGAAGTGGAATTTTCTGTTGAGTTAGTACCCAGAGAAACATTAGCATCAAAGGCACCTTAGATGATGAAAACTCTAGAGTCAGTGGAATTGAAGTTGTAGCTTAAGGAAATGATTGATAAAGGATACATTAGGCTAAGTGTGTCACCTTGGGGTGCACCAGTGTTGTTTGCAAAGAAGAAGGATGATACTCTTAGATTGTGCATTGATTACAGGAAGTTGAACAAGGTGATGATTAAGAACATGTATCATTTGCCATATATCGATGACTTGTTTGATCAATTGAAGGGAGCATCAATGTTTTTGAAGATTGACTTGAGATCAGGATATCATCAGTGTTATCACCCAAAAAATGATCACCTAGCCATTTATTACTAGGTGGATCAAAATACACCATGTAGGATTAATTTTTCCATGGTAAAGCCAATTTCACGATGGGAACAATTTTAGTAAATCATTTTTCCTAAATTATTTCTCATTAAAATTAAAAACCGCATGAGAATAATTGAATAAATCATTCTTTATTTAATTTTCTCTAGAAATAATTATTAAATCATTATTCGATAATTATTTCTTATCACTTTCGACTTAATCACCTTGGAATAATTAAATAAACCATTATTTTTTTATAATTCCTTATTTATTCCACATTTTTCTTTTGAGATAATTGTTAAACCATTATTTAATAAATATTTCAAATTCATATATTCCTTAATTCTCACAAAGTGATTAATAAATCTTTTTTAATTGTTAAATACTTCAACCACCTTCTAAATAAAGATATTTGACCATTTTGAATATATTTTCCCTCTTAAAAATATAATAAAGTATTCTCAACAGGTAGATTTTGATCTAGTCAATAATATTTTATTATTTTTTAATTCCTAGTTTGGCTCAATACTTTGTTATAAATAGAGGTTTTCTATTCATTCTTCACCATGACCATTTTCATCGTCACCACTATTGTCTCATTACATTTATGCTCCCACTTGAGTTCACGCCATATTTTTGTTTTCTTCCCATTGCAAGTTGATAGAGAAGCACACAGCTGAAGCATAAGAACAAGTACATTACCCATCCCATAGAGGGGGGAATTATAGACCCATGTTGTAATTTCTCCTCACCATGTGTTTTAATAAAATTATTATTTGATTAAGTGATTGATTGGGTTATGAAACTTTAATTTCTTCTCGTTATATGGTTCAGTTTTCAATATTTTTTGTGTTACATGGCTTTTCTTCATTTTTATTGTGGATCTGAAGCATAAACAACCATGTTTTGGTGTTAGGGCTGCATGTCAGTGATAGTTTAAGTGAAGTATTTTCAGTACACATACTAAGAATTTTCATACTGAAAATCGGGTATGCATCAAAGAAGAGGACATCTACAAGATAACATTTTGTACTAGGTAAGGGCATTAAAACTTTGTAGTGGTTTTGTTTGGTCTTACTAATGCTCCAGCTACTTTCATGTGTTTGATGAATAGTGTGTTGTGTCCTTATTTGGACAAGTTTGTATAGTATTCATTGATGACATATTGATATATATAAGAATGAGGAAGAGCATGAAGAATACCTGGTAGAAGTGTTAAGATTTTTGAGAGAGCATCAGTTGTATACCAAGATTAGAAAGTGTAGTTTTTTTAGATATAAGTTAATTACTTGAGAAATGTTGTTTCCAAGGAAGGTATAGCAGTGGACTCAGAAAATATCAGAGTTATCATGGAATGGGTAGCAACTAGCAATGTGGAGGAGGTCAGATCATTCATGAGACTAGTAGGTTATTACAGGTGGTTCATCAGGAAATTCTCATAGATTACCTATCCTATTACATCCTTACAACAAAAAAGGAAGAGGTTTGAATGGATTGAGGTGTGTGCAACTTATTTTGAGCAGCTGAAGCATTTGACTACAAATTATTTAGTCTTGAAGATTTCAGACCTAGATAAAACATTTGTGGTATGTAAAAATGCTTCCAAAAGATGACCTGGTTGAGTCCTGATGTTGGAAGGACAAGTGGTATGCTATGAGTCAAGGAGGTTAAATGAGCATGAGTAGAATTGTGACTCATGATCTTAAGTTAGAAGTTATCATTCATACCTTGAATATGTGGAGACATTATCTTCTTGGTAGGATTTTTATTCTAATGAGTGGTCATACTGGATTGAGGTACTTGTTTGAACAACCTAATTTGAATTCTATGAAAATTAGGTGGTTTTCTACTCTCAATGAGATTGAATTCAAGATCAGGTACATTAATCAAAAGGAGAATAGGGTTGCAGATGCTCTCAGTAGAAGAGTGTAGGTGAATCACATTGTAGCAGTAAGTTCTTATGAGATAAATTTGTTGGAGTGGATCTTACAAGCAGGAAAACATGATGATAGGTACCAGAAATTGAGGAACATGTTACAACATTAGGGTGAAGGTAACAGGGATGAGGAGTATCACATCACAATAGATGGATTGGTCATATTCAAGAATAGGATTTATGTACTAAATGATAGTGAGCTCCAGAATCTTATCTTGATGAAGTTTTATGTTAAGTCATATTCATGTCACTCGGGATATCAAAAGGCATTGATAGAAGTTAAGAAATTCTATCATTAGTTGAAATTGAAGAAAGAGGTGGTTGTGTTTTTCTAGATGATTAGATTATCATTAGGTAGTAGCAGAGTATAAGAATCCAGGTGATTTATTACATCTGATTATCATTCTAAAGTGTAAATGGGAGGTCATTTCCATGGACTTCGTTATAGGTTTACTGAGGGCATCAAGGCAGCATGATTCCATCATGGTTCTGGTAACGTTAAGTTAGCTAACTCACTTCATTACATTTAATTCTATGAATTCAACTAGTGAGGTAGCTTAGTTTTCATCAAGGAGATAGTGAGGCTGCATGGTGTTCCTAAGAATATCATATCAAACAGAGATTCCATGTTCACTTCCAAGTTTTAGAAAGAGTTGTTTGCAATTGTGGGGATAAACGCAGATTTTAGTATACCTTATCATCTGCAGACATATGGATAGATAGATAAGGTCAATAGGATTCTTGAGGACATTTTTAGGATCTATGTCATGCATCAACAACAAAAGTGGGAACAATATTTTCCACTAGTATAGTTTTCTTATAATAACATATATTAGGAATCCTTGAGGATGAGCCCATTTAAGGTTATCTATGGGTGAAGTTGTTATACTCCTATCAAATGGAGTGATCTAGCGAACAAGGTATTGATTGGATCAATTATGTTAGTAGAGATAGGACACATAATGTAGGTTATTAAGAGGAATTTGAAGGTAACATAGGATAGGAAGAAGGTTTATGTAGATCATGAAAGCGTATTTAAGGAGTATTAGGTTGGGGATCATGTGTAACTCCGCATCAATACCAAGAGGAGCTCCTTGAGGATTGGGTCATATTCCAAGCGGGTACCTCAATTGTGCGAGCCTTTCAAGATCCTCAATAGGACTGGACCAGTGGACTACAAACTTACACTTCCTCCAATAGTGAAAGTCCATGTTTTTTTCCATGTTTCATTGCTTAATAGATATGTGTAGGATGTTGATCATGTGTTTGAATCGTCAGTATTGCAGGCATAACCAGAGGGAGAATTTGATCTAGAACCATAATGCATATTGTAGTGGAAACAACTCATGCTTTGAATGTAAGAAATCAAGAAAGTTAAACTGTAGTGGAAGTAGTTTAGGCTTGATGAAGCTACATGGGAGATAGCAGATTAGATGCAGCCTTTATATCCTTCATCATTTTTTGGGTCAAGAAAATGATTTTTTGGTGTATGTAGATGTATACATAGATGTTTTTGTAGTTTTGTTATAAATATCCAATAAGTGGTATGATTGTCATGTTTGTTGTAACACTCATAGTGAAAATTCCATGTAATAAAAGTTAATAAGGAAAAATAATAACCACAGTTGCTGGGACACTTATTCCAAGTTGAATGTTGGGAAAAATCATATTGATGGGGATCATTGGTGATTAACTAATGGCTAAGAAAATTTGCAAAGGAAATGGCAAGGGATTTTGAAAGGAAAAATGGAATTTTGGCACATTTATTTATGAAAATAATTGGAATTAGGAGAAAATGGAGATGAAAGGTCACAAGTTTCATGTGAGGAGGAAAATGAAGGAAAATAATGGAAAATGAAGAAAATAGAGGCTTCATTAATAAAAAGGCTTATGAGGATCAGTTCACAGACTTTTATCAGTTTAGCTTTGGAGTGCTCACTCTACTCTCTCTCTCTCATACTCTTGGCCACTTAGAGTTTTCTTGGAGAAATCTTGGAGGAGTGTGACATACTTGGAGTCTTGCAGCAAGAAGGCAAAGGAAGAATATGAAAACACAATAGAACATCAGGATTAACATCTATAATGGGATTTTCTTGTAGGCGCTGAGTTGCATGTATGTTTTTCTCACTATTTTTGCCATGCATGGCATATGCATGTGGTTTATAGGTCATGATTTGTCACTAGCATGGAGGATTTCCTAGATTTAGAATGGATTTTCCTAGCCTTTCCATTTTTTGGATAGCCATGGTGTTCTGCGTTCATTTTTTTATTTTTCTATTTTTTTGTTTGGTTCTCATGTTCCTTTAGCATAAGTTGAGTTACTAGTTCCTGGAGCCTTGGTTGGACAAACGCTCTGGAGCGGTGTAACAACTATGGGTCAGTTACTAGTCATGGATCCTTGGTTGGACAAATGCTCTGGAGCCCCTCGTGGGTTGAGAAACTATTCCTAAAGCTTGGGTTGCACAAATTCCCTACAACCCATACATAGTTATGGGTTGAGTTACTAGTCATGGAGCCTTGGTTGAAGAAAATGCTCTCGAGCATTTGAAGGATTGGGTAGAGACCAATCTAATGATGGTTTGTGATGTCTGATCGTAAGGTGAAATTATTTTTTGATAGGTTCAGGTGGTTTGGCATCTGGAAGCCCTGAATCGTTTTGATTGTTGTTTTTTATGAGATCCCACATTCATTCTATGAATATGTGAAGGGGGTGACTAGCTGAAGAGATTTTTGGCTCAACCATTTCTATGGTTGTGTGGTTTGTGGAAGTCCTGAACCTGGTTGGCCTTTGCATTATTACTATGAGGTTATTTCTCATTTTTAATTAATGAGTATTATGATAGTTTATATGTGGATTATATGGTTGTTTTTTCCTTGGTATTTCTATTGTTATTATGTTGGTTATGAACATGCACTATTACACTAGCTATGTATGGATCTCATCATGTTTTTACTTATAAATGAATGAACAATGTATCTATTACCTAATAGATGATAATTTAGTGAATGATATAAGGGAACAATGGTTCTTATAGATTTAAATATAAGTATGAGACCCCTATGCTTAGCACTGCTCTTAAGGCCTGTAGATTGCATATTTGTGACATGTTTGACGAAATGGCTATCATGGATAATAGGGGTCAAGTCTAGTCCTTGTTCAAGTAGTTGTATTTTACAACATTGTTTTGTTGTTATCTATCATTTCTGAAAGTGTCATTGAGTTATGGGTAGTGACCTAGGCTCTGGGCTTGAAAAAGTGGCACAAATCCCATATTCGCAAGCACATGTATGAGGAGAAAACTCACTAGACGCATGCATACCCATGTTATGGGAGCATTCGGAGCTTCCTGGATGCATGCTTGTCCATATCAAGGGAGAGTTTGTGGGATTGACAGTTTACAGACTTAGTGGGAACCAGGGGATGGTTACCTGAGTGGTTGGGATCGCTCCTGCAAGTTCTATTGTTGATGTGGAAGGTCTGTATGGTGTGTTTCCATCGATTCCACTTCCTTAAGGTGAATTAGGAGGTTGAATCCCATTATACTGGCCTTTTGTTGCATGTTTACCCTAGTTGACTGGTTACCTGGGTAGATGTGGGAGGAGGGTGTTACAAAGTGGTATCAGAGCATGGCTCAACCTCATACCAGATGGGACGTGTGTTGGTCATGAATTCATGTTTGCTACATATGTTTTTCTTGTGTTATAAGACCATGTACTCGTTGTATTTGTAAGGTATGAGTTATTGTTGCAGTGAGGTCGCCATGGGAGGTTGATGGTGTTGTTGTGGAGTGTGTTTTCACGAGTGTATGGTTGATTATGCATTGCTTATACACATTAGTGTTTGTTGAAAAGTGTACAACAAGAAATGCTAAATTTAGAACATGCTAAAAATTAGCATGTCTAAAAATAGCAGTTTGGCCAAGTGAGCATTTTGGCCACCTTGGGTGAGAGGTGAAACTGCTAAAAATAACATCTTCTAAAAATAGCATTTCATGGTCCCTTCCTATTTTTAGTAGTCCCTGGTCTAACTATAGGAAGTAAAATCGAATTTGGTCTTACCAGTAGTTTAAAATATTAATTAATTAATCTCCATGAGTGAATTAGTTATGGAAAATTAAACTTGAAGTCTTTGTGAGAATATGCAATTAGTTGTCCCACTGATTAAAGAATTTATCCTTGATTCTCTCCACTGATTGAGGAATTAAGTATGAGTTCTATAATGAGAGGATTAGTTGACTTAGTCAAGTCTAGTTAGATTATTGTAACAAGTTCTTAAAATAATGAGATACAGTTAGTTAATGCTTGCATGCATGTGACTACTTCTTTTTCAGATAACTGGGTATTCTCTCATGGATAATTGATGCATGGTAGTTTAGACAGAGACCCAATTGAGATCAGATGAGGGACAATGTACTATCATATGCTAGGATATTTATAGTAAGTATTCCTTGCATGCAGGAGGAACTAGTGTCCTCAAGGATTGTGTAGTTGGACCTAAGGTTGACAACAGGTATGATCTGGGGTAAATTCACATATGTTTTGTAATTGGACCCCAATCAAAATTGTGCAAGAAAATAGGGGATTGGAGGACTTGTGGCCTATATATTGAGGCATAGGGAGTCTATTATCTTCATCTTCTAATTGTGGAGAGTATAGGATAGCTCTTGAGCTAATTATTTTTGTAACCTGAAGAGGATTTCCACTTGATTGATAATACAGTGTTGGGGGTTTTATGTTGGTGCTTTCCCTATTGATATATCTTGTGTTATGGTTGATTATTTTTCTTGATCGATTATATGTGTTTATGCTTGATGTTGCTCATGAAATCAATTATGCTTCTACTTAATGTTTTGTAGAACTAGATCAAGTATTATTCTTTAGTACATTGCATATATCAGTTTGATCTATAGGTGAAATTTCTACATGGTATCAGAGCACAGGTGATCAAGGAAGAACAATATATAGGCAAGAGAAATTCGAAGTTTATTATTCAATATATAGATCTCAATTTCTTATCACATCTGTTTCACTGATGGCGTTCTCATGTTTGAGGGTTGAGTATGCCTTTGATGGCAGCTCAAACTACATAGCTTGGAAGGATCGCAAGAAGGCAGTATTGGAAGATAACAGTCTTAAGGACTTCATTGATCAAGAAGTCCCTAAGCCCACTGATGCTACTTAACTAGCGGAATGGATGGAGTGTGTGGCTAGAGCTAGGAGAATCATCCTGGAGGGAGTTCGAGATCACATAATCTCGAGCCTTCATGGGAAGGAGACTTCGCATGAAATGTGGAAAACATTGAAAGATTTATATCCGAATAGAAGTGATCAGAGGAAGTTGGCACTGAAGGACAAACTTCACAAGATCAAGTGTGAAAAGGGTGACATTATCTCTACATTCTTGAACAAGCTCACCACTTGCAAGGATGAGCTTGCAAGTGTAGGGGTCACTACAATTGATGATGGTATGGTGAGTCTAGCACTCCTTGGCCTTCCTAAGAGTTGGCATAGCTACCAGGACTCTGTGAATGGAAGGGACAAACTGCCAGATTGGGAATGACTATGGTCGGTTTTGATGCAGGAGGAGATCAGACAGAGCACCAGGGATTGCTTCATCAAAATATGATGATAAAGAGAACTTGTCTTTAGCATCTAAAGCTAAGAAAGGGAAAGGGAAGGCATCCCCATCCACGTCTTCTCAAGGAGGGAAGATGTTTGACAATTCAAAGTTGAGATGCTTTCGTTGTCATGAGTTGCGCCATTATGCTACTGATTGTCTAAAGAAGAAGTCCAAGAAAGGTTCCTCCAAGGAATCTGATGGTGATGCACTAGCTTCATAGTTTGAGATGGATTTCTCACTTATTGCATGCATGGTTTCATCCAGCATGGGATGTGTTTGGTAATTGGACAATGGAGCCTCTTTCCACATGTCAAGTGATAAGAATATTTTTAGCACTTTGGAGGAGAAGGATCTATAGATACAGATCGAGATGGGCGATGACGAAAAGAACCGTGTCTCAGGTGAAGGTACAGTTGTGTTTCAGAGGGAGCATGGTTCTCCTCTCACTCTTTCTAATTTTATGTATGTACCAGGGCTGAAAAAGAATCGTGTGTCTATTGCTATGCTTGAGAATAAAGGCTATGATGTAGTCTTTAGCTTGGGAAAGGTTTTCCAAAGGCATATCGGCACTGGACAGACCAAACAGATAGGGATTTGAATTAAGAATATCTATAAGTTACAAGTAGAAGACTGTGTTGCATTGAGTTCCAAAGTAGAGGTTGTGCATGGCCAAGATATTGGCGAGTTATGGCATAGGAGACTAGGCCACTTGCATCATGGGGCCTTGAAGATCATGCAACAAATTTCTACCGGATTACCCAAGTGCAAGCTGGAGCAAATGAGCACATGCAAAGGTTGCACTTTGGGTAAGTATGCAAAAGCTTCCTTTCATGATCGGGATAGTAGAGCAGGAGAAGTTCTGGAGCAAGTTCATTCAGATGTATGTGGGCCCTTCTCTATAGCCTCCACAGCAAAGCATAGGTATTATGTTATTTTTGTTGATGATTTTTGTTGTAGATGTTGGATCTACTTCATGCAAAAGAAGGATCAAACCTTCTTGAAGTTCTGTGAGTTCAAAGCTTTGGAAGAGAAAGAATCAGGGATGAGATTAAAGGCCTTGCAAATTGATAACGGTGGAGATTATGTTTCCTAGCAGTTTATGGACTTCTGTGCTTAAGAAGGAATTAAACGAGAACTCACGACACCTCATAACCTACAACAGAATGGGGTGGCCGAAAGGAAGAACAGGTCTATTGTGGGAGCAACTCAAGCAATGTTGCATGACCAAGGCCTACCACTTCATTTTTGGGCTGAGGCATGCAATATAGTAGTGTATCTTTAGAAAAGAAGTCCTCATCATATTTTGGGGATGAAGACACCTTTGGATGCTTTTTCGGGGAAGTGACCAGATGTGAGTCACTTCTGCATCTTTGGATCACCAGTCTTCTGCCATGTGACCAAAGATGCTTGGAAGAAGCTAGACCCAACAGTTGAGTTGGGAATACTTGTGGGGTACATGAATACACCTCACAACTATCAGGTGTTTTTGCCCGCCAGGCAGAGGACCATAATGTGTAGGGATCTAAAGTTTGATGAGCAATGAGCCATGTGAGTGTCACTTGAGAGGGAGCTCAAGTTGCATGGTGATGATGAGGAACTATTAGTTCCTAAGGAGGAGGAGCCTCCTAATGATGCAGATCAGCCTCATCTAGAGATTCAAGTAGTGGAGATCACGAATGTAGGAGAGTCTTCCAGACATGGGAGAAAATGCTCACAAGACACTGACAGATTGATGCAAGATGCGAGAGAGAATGTGGGGCAGCCATCCTCTTAGTGCAGACAGAGGAGATCTCTTGATAGATACACTGGCTACATGGCCTTGGTTAGGGAGTGTGTAGCGACTGAGCCTTCTTCTTTTGAGGAGGCAGTGTAGCAGCCAGTTTGGGTGGATGCAATGGTAGAGGAGTATGATTCTATCATTCGGAACAATGTGTGGGATGTTGTTCATAGACCGCGAGACAAATCAGTGGTTACTTCCTGATGGATTTACAAGGTAAAGCAGAAAGCTAATGGCAGTATTGAGAAACATAAGGCAAGTTTTGTTTCCCGTGGTTTCTCAAGGTTGAGGGGATTTACTATGATGAAAATTTTGCTCCTATTGCAAGGTACTCATCTATCATATCGATTCTAGCACTATCAGCACAGATGGGTTGGAAGATCCATCAAATGGATGTGAAGACAACTTTCCTCAATCGGGAGATTGAGGAAGAGGTATACATTGAGCAGCCTGAGGGATATGAGACTTTTGATCATGAGTCGCATGTGTGCCAGCTCAAGCTAGCATTGTATGGGCTAAAGCAAGCACCCTGTGCTTGGTATACTAGGATCGAAAACTATTTCACCGGGTTGGGCTTCAGCAAGAGTGAAGCAGATGCGAACCTCTACCACATCATGGTAGAAGGTAAGCTATTGATTATTGTACTTTATGTCAATGATTTGATTTTGACAAATGATGATCAGTTGATCAAGTCTTCTAAGGAGGACCTTGCAAGAGAGTTTGAGATGAAGGACATGGGCCTCATGCACTAGTTTCTAGGCATGGAGGTGTGGTAGAGAGATGGGGAAGTATTTCTGTCTCAAGGCAAGTATGCCAATGAGATACTCAGGCACTTCCACATGGAGATGTGCAAGCCCATGGAGACTCCTCTAGCAGGTAACTAGAGGAACGAGGATGCTACTTCAGATGAGGTAGTAGCTGCTATAGTTTATCAACAGCTTGTGGGTTCACTCATGTATCTGGTGAACACACGACTAGATTTGTGATTTGCAATGAACCAGCTGAGTCAAGCTATGGTTTAGCCAACCAAGTTATTTTGGAAGGTGGCAAAGCATGTGCTGAGTTATCTTAGAGGCACTACACAGTATGGATTATGGTACGTGTAGACAGAGGGAGTGAAGCTCCAAGGATTCACAGATGAATATATTTTGACAAAGGCATTGTCAAAGGGAAAGTTTGAGTTCCACAAAGATAAAATCAGGGTTGGTGATAATCCCTTTCTTATTGAGAGGGAGTGTTGAGAAGTGTGAAACAAGAAATGTTAAATTTAGAAAGTGATAAAAATAGAACTGCTAAAAATAGCATGTCAAAAAATAGCAGTTTAGCCAAGTGAGAATTTTGGCCACCTTGGGTGAGAGGTGAAACTACTAAAAATAACATCTTCTAAAAAAAGCATTTCATGGTACCTTCCTATTTTTAGCAGTCCCTGGTCTAACTATAGGAAGTAAAAACGAATCTGGTCTTCCTAGCAGTTTAAAATATTAATTAATTAATCTCCATGAGTTAATTAGTTATGGAAAATTAAACTTGAAGTCTTTGTGAGAACATGCAATTAGTTGTCCCACTGATTGAAGAATTCATCCTTGATTCTCTCCACTGATTGAGGAATTAAGTATGAGTTCTATAATGAGAGGATTAGTTGACTTAGTCAAGTCCAGTTATATTATTTTAACAAGTTGTTAAAATAATGAGATACAATTGCTTAATGTTTGCATGCATGTGACTACTGTTTTTTCAGATAACTGAGTATTCTCTCATGGATAATTGATGCATGGCAGTTCAGATAGAGACCCGATTGATATCAATGAGGGATAGTGTACTATCAAATGCTAAGATATTTCTAGTAAGTATTCCTTACATACAGGAGGAACTAGTGTCCTCAAGGATTGCGTAGTTGGACGTGAGGTTGACAGTAGGTATGATATGGGGCCAATTCACAGATGTTTTCTAATTGGAACCCAATCAAAATTGAACAAGAAAATAGGGGATTGGAGGACTTGTGGCCTATATATTGAGGCATAGGGAGTCTATGATCTTCATCTTCTGATTGCAGAGAGTACAAGATAGATCTTGAGCTGATTCTTTTTGTACCCTAAAGAGGATTTCCACTTGATTGATAACACAGTGTTGGGGGTTTTATGATGGTGCTTTCCCCAGTGATATATCTTGTGTTATGGTTGATTATTTCTCTTCATCAGTTATATGTGTTTATGCTTGATGTTGCTCATGAAATCGATTATGCTTCTGCTTAATGTTTTGTAGAACTATATCAAGTATTCTGCTTTAGTACATTGCATATATCAGTTTGATCTACAGGTGAAATTTCTACAGTATTCACATGCTATCAAGTGTACAGTGATGTGGTGGTTTTTGTCATGCATGAGACAATGGTATGTGTACTTGATATGGTCATGGATTGATGAGTGGAATCTTGTTAGAATGATGGTTGAATGGTTATATTCTTATGTGTTATATTTCTATATGATGTCATGATTATGTTATACATGTATTACACTGATTTTTTGATCCTCCGGACAAGATATCATCACAGGATTATGCTAAAGTGTGTCAGTTTATTATTCTTTGGTTTAGCTAACATGATATACCTTGAAGGAAGAATATCAAAGATGATTAGCAAGATGGTAGACTAAAGTTCCCGAGACTCTCACTATGGATCAAATGAGCAGCATGGTGTTGGGCACCTTTCTGATTTGGAAGAAACACTAAGAATATTAATGGAAGAAATAAGGATTTGTATGGAAAACAATGACATAACCATATAGGCATATGAGAAACAAGAAGAGGTAAATGGAGTGATATTTCAGAGTTTGTCAGAATTGCAGCGAGAGGGACCCCTTTAGATCAGCCAAAGTGGTAGGACATAACTAATGGGGAATATGGAAATAGGTCTCCTGGTGGGTATAGGTCAGATAGAGAGGACACAATTAGAGATGGCATGTCCTTGGATATTCTAGATATGAGAGGTGAGGGACACAGGTACTATTCTAGTTCTGGTTCTGACGTGAATTATGATTAGCATCGTTATCACCCTTATAGGAGGAGTGACAGGGGATATTTTTTGGATGATTTTAAGAAAGCAAAGCCACCTAGATTTGATGGAGAGATGAAGAAATCAAAAGATTTCGAGGCATGGTTGCTTGGTATGAGGAAGTTATTCAGGTTGCATGATTACATGGAGAACATGAAATCTATAATAACTACATTCAATCTCAAAGGTAAAGCATATATTTTGATGACAGGGAAAAAATAATTCTATGAGCTAAATATGGGATTGATGATAAATGAAGAGTTATTGAGGTATGTGCCTTACCTCCAGGAGGAGAAGGCTAAGATTTAGACATACACTAGTGTATTATCGATTGCAATCAAAGATAAGATTAAGTTCGATGAGCCTAGATCATTGGAGGAGGCAATCCTGAAGCTAAAGAATTGTTACAAGAAATCAAAGCACAAATTTGACAGTACTCCATAGTGGAAACATAACGCAAAGAATAAAGAAAAATAGGACAAGAAGCGAGAAATGCCTCAGGGTACATGTAATAAAGAGAATGAAACACTATCAAAGAAGTTCAATGCATCTGAAAAAGCACGAGGACTTCAGCCTGAGGAGAATAATAAGGACCCCATGCGGTGTTGGACTTGTGGATGAGAGCATCATAGGAGAGATACTCCACAACATCAAGGTGGTAGACAGCATATATATAGTGCTTAGGAGGCACAAACAGTGGGAGATGTTGGGTAGAGTATTCCTAGGATATATGCAGTGCTGGATAATAGACAAACAGACCATCAGGCATCTACCATTGAGATGGACGGTAAGATTTGTGATCAAGTTGTTTCTATTTTAATTGAAACTGGATCTAATTATAATTATGTTAATCCTAAGTTGGTGGATAAGTGTGGTTTGAATAAATAATTGCATGCAGAGTATTGGTTATTGCAGTTGACTACATGTAAAAAGAAGTGGGTTCATGATTGGGTATGAGCTTGTACATTTCATTTGAATGGTATGCCTAACTTAGCACATTTGAATGTATTACCATTGGGATCATACAATATTTTTTTGGGAATGGATTGGTTGTACCTTCATAGAACCAGGGTGGATTGTTATGACAAATCCATTGAGTGTTTGGATGAAAATGGAGAACAAAGAGTCTTGTAGGGTAAGAAGAAAGCAACATTAGTTAGAATAGTGACAACTATGCAGGCCAAAAATAGTCACAGGAAAGGGTGTGTTTTATTTGTGGTGCATATTTCTAGTGACAAAGGTAAGGAAGTTGAGGATGTATATGTTTTGAGCAGTTACCCAATTCTACAATAGTTTCAAGATGTATTTTCTGCAGATATTTCATAGTTTCCACCTTGCAAGGAAGTAGAATTTTCTATTGAGATGGTGCTAGGGATAGATCCAACATTAAAGGCACCATACATGATGAGTACACCTGATTTGGTAGAGTTGAAGTAGAAGTTGAAGGAAATGTTGGACAAGGGATACATTAGGCCAAGTGTATCACCATGGGGCACACTGGTATTGTTTGTGAATAAGAAGGATGGTACTCTCAGGTTGTGCATTGATTAGAGGCATTTGAGCGAACTAACCATCAAGAACAGATATTTGTTGTCAAGGATTGACGACTTGTTTGATCAGTTGAAGGGAGAAACAATGTTATGGAAGATTAATTTAATATCTAGATATCATTAGGTACACATTAAAGAAGAGGACATATACAAGACAGCTTTCCAGACCACAGAATAGGTGTGGACATTATGAGTTTCTTGTAGTTCCATTTGTTTTAACTAATGCTCCAACTACCTTTATGTTCTTGATGAATAATGTGTTGCATCTATATTTGGACAAGTTTTTTATTGTGTTCATTGATGATATATTAGTATATTAAACAAATGAAGAAGAGCGTGTCGAGAATTAAGTAGCAGTGTTGATATTGTTGAGAGAGCATCAGTTGTATGCTAAGCTCAGAAAGTGCAGTGTCTTGAAGACAGAGGTACACTACTTGGGACATGTTGTTTCCAAGGACCACATAGCGGTGGACCCAGAAAAGGTAAGAGCTATCATGGAGTGGGAAGATCTTTGGAATGTGGATGAGGTGAGGTCTTTCATGGGGTTAGCAGGTTACTATAGGAGGTTCATCAGGAAACTCTCACATACTACTTATCTTATCACATCATTATAGACAAAAGGTAAGAAGTTTGAATGGGCATATGATTGCGCGATTAATTTTGAGAAACTTAAGTAGTTGTTGACACATGCACTAGTGGTAAAGATTGCAAATCCAAGTAAAGAGTTTTTAATATGTATATATGATTTCAAGTGAGGACTTGGTGGATTCCTTATACAGGATGTACATGTGATATGCTATGAGTCATGGAAACTAAATGAGAATGAGAAGAACTACCTAAAACATGATCTTGAGTTGGTAGCGATCATACGTGAATTGAATATATGGAGGAACTATCTTCTGGGCATGAGGTTTGTATTGATGAGTTATCCCAGTGGGTTGCAATATTTATTTGATGAACCGAATCTGAATGGAAGGCAGGCTCAGTGGTTGGCCATGATCAACGAGCTCGATTTTGAGATCAGGTACATCAAAAGGAAAGAGAACAGAGTGGCAGATTCTCTTAGCAGGTGGATATAGGTAAACCAATAACAACTATGAGCTCCTATGGGACAAATTTATAGGATAGGATCTTGCAGATAGTTCAGTTGGATATCAAGTATATGGAAATTGTGCTTAGGTTAAACCAGAGTTCAGGCAGTGGTATAGGTAATGGTATACGCATAGGTAGTGGTACAGGTACAGATGTAGGTGCAGAGGATGTGGACTATCATCTCACGACAGATGGATTGGTTATGTTTAGAGATAGGATATATGTGCCAAACAATAGTGATCTCAAGAAGGTGATCTTGAGGGAGTTTAATGTGAAACCATATTCAGATCACCCAAGTTATTAGAGGACGCTGAAAATAGTGAAGAAAGTCTATTATTGGCAGAATTTGAAGAGGGACATAGCAGAGTTTTTGGCTAGGTGCTTGGATTGGTAGCAGGTGAAGGCAGGGTGTAAGCTCCAGGTGGAATGCTATGACCAATTCTGATTCCACAGTTGAATTAGGAGGCCATTTCTATGGAATTTCCCACAGATTTTCCAAGGAAAATGAGACAACATGATTGCACCATGGTAGTAGTGGGCAAGTTGACAAAGGTAGTGCACTTCATTCCAGTGAAGTCTCATTCTCAGCGAGAGTTGTAACATAGGTATTCATCATGAACGTGGTCATATTGCATGGTGTTTTGAAGAATATTGTGTCAGGTAGGGATGAAAATTTTACTTCCAAGTTTTGGGAGGAGTTATTTGCATGTTTGGGCATAGAGTTGGCCTTCAGTACAACATATAATCCATAAAAAAATGGATAGAAAAAGAGGGTCAAAAACATATTGGAAGACATGTTGACGATGTATATAGTGCATCAATAGTGGAAGTGGGTAGATTACCTTTCACTGGTAGAGTTCGCTGATAACAATGGGTATCAGGAATCCTTGAGGATGAGTCTGTTTGAGGCATTGTATGGGAAAAGTTGCAATACTCCCATCAGTTGGAGCAATTTGGTGAACATGGTGTTGATTGGAATGGAAATGATCTTTGACATGGAGAGGGAAATGTAGGTAATCAAGAATAATTTGAAGGAAACACAAGATAGGCATAAGACCTATGTAGACCAGAATACATTTTTCAAGGAGTTCTAGGTTTGGGAACATGTGTACTTGATCATCAAACTGAAGAATAGCTCCTTGTGGATTGGATCATGTGCCGAGATGGTGCCCCGATTTTGTGGACCTTTCAAT
This sequence comes from Pinus tabuliformis, assembly GCA_031772625.1. Taxonomy (NCBI): domain Eukaryota; kingdom Viridiplantae; phylum Streptophyta; class Pinopsida; order Pinales; family Pinaceae; genus Pinus; species Pinus tabuliformis. The sequence continues at coordinate 1,419,001,101 of CM062817.1, read as the reverse complement.
ATTATTGATAGGATTCGGCCAATAGTCTATGGATTTTCACTACCTCCTATAGTGAAATTCCATAATGTTTTCCATGTGTCATTACTTAAGAAATATGTTAAAGATGTTGATCATGTGATTGACTAGTCTGTATTGCAGGTGGAGCCAGCTGGAGAATTCCAGCCGAAACCTTAGTGTATATTGGAGAGAAAGGTTCTCATGCCTCAGAACCAAGCAATCAAGTAGGTTAAAGTGCAATGGAAGCACTTTGGGCTTGATGAAGCTACAAGGGAGATGGCAGATTAGATGTGGGCTATGTATCCTTATTCACTGGTTGAGTCGATGTTTGTGTATATGTCTTTGGTATATTTTTTTGGTACATGTTTTGGTGTTGTTTAGTATATGTACATATGTATATGGATTTAAATACTACCATGAGTTATGTTATAAAGGTCCAGTAAATGGTATGGATGCCATGCCATTATGATTTTATTCTTGTTATGTTGTCATGCTTGTTTTCTTCTCAGAAAGATGATCATTGTAAATAAAACAATGAGCTAAGTTATAAATCTTCATGGGAAGTATGTTTTTCTTACAACAACCTTGTTCGCTATAGCTCTTTTTCAACACTAAAGACAATGTTCCCCCAAGGGGAAGGGTTTTGTAACAAGCCTAGTGAAAATTCCATGTAATAAAAGTTAATAAAGGAAAAACAATAATCACAGTTGATGGGACACTTATTCCAAGCTAAATGTTGGGAAAAATCATAATGATGGTAATCAATGGTGTTTAATTAATGGCTAAGGAAATTGGAAAAGGAAATGCAAAGACTTTGCAAAGGAAAGATGATATTTTGACACATTTATTTATGAAAATAATGGAAATTAGGAGAAAAGGAAGGTCAAAGGTCATAGGTTGCATGTCAGGAGGAAAATGAAGGAAAATAATGGAAAATGAATAAAATAGAGGCCTCATTTATAATATGGCTTGTGAGAATGAGTTCATAGACTTTTGTCAGTTCAGTTTTGGGGCTCTCTCTCTATTCTCTCTCTCTCTCATACTCTTGGACACTTAGAGTTTTCTTGGAGAACTCTTGGAGGAGTGTGGCATACTTTGAATTTTGGAGCAAGAAAGTAAAGGAAGAACAAGAAAGCGCAACAGGACATTAGGATCAACAACTAAAATAGTTTTTTCTTATAGGTATTGAGTTGCATGTATCATTTCCTCACTAGTTTTGGCATGCATGGCATGTGCATGTGGTTTATTGGTCATGATTTTTTATTGGTATGTAGGATTGCTTCGATTGACAGTGGATTTTCATAGCCTTGCCATCTACTATATAGCCATGGTATTTTGGGTTTATTTATTTGTTTGTATGGTTGGTTCTCATCTTCCTTTAGCTTGGGTTGAGTGACTATTTCTTGGAGCCTTGGTTCAAAAAACAATTTGGAGCCATGTAATAGCTGGGGTTGAGTTACTAGTCTTGGAGCCTTGGTTGGAAAAAACTCTAGAGCCCTTGCTGGGTTGACTTGCTAGCCCTGGAGCCTTGGTTGAACAAACGCTCTAGAGCCCAAAGGCAATTGTGGGTTGAGTTACTAGTCCTTGAGCCTTGGTTGGAACAAATGCTCTCGAGCCTTGGAAGGTTTGGGTAGAGACCAATCGGGTGATGGTTTGTGATGTCTGACCATGAGGAGGAATCATTGTTTGATGGGTTGAGGTAGTTTAGCCTATAGAAGACTTGAATAGTTATGATTGGTGTGTTTTATGAGATCCCACATTCATGCTTGGAATATGTCAGAGGGGTGGCTGATTGAAGAGAAATTTGGCTTAGCCATTTCTATGTTCGGGTGGTTCATGGAAGTCCCAAACTTGGTTGGCAGTTGCATCATTAATATGAGGTTTTTTATGCTTGTTAATTGATGAGTATTATGTTGGTTTATATTTGGATTATATGGTTTCTTTTTCCTTGGTATTTATGTTGTTATTATGTTGGTTATAAACATGTATTATGACAGTGGCTATGTATGGCTCTAATCATGTTTTTACTTCAAAATTAATGAACAATGTATCTATGACCTAATAGATGATAATGTGGGTAATGATATAAGGGAACAATGCTTCTTAGCGATTTTGAGATAAGTATGAGATCCCTATGCTCAGCTTTGCGATTAAGACTTGTAGATTGCATATTTATGAAATATTTGATGAAATGCGCGTTATGTCTTGTATGGGTCTAGTATATTCCTTGTTAGTTAATTGCATTTGCATCATTATTCTATTGTTATCTCTCACTTATGAAAGTGTCAATGATTTCTGGGCAGTGACCTCAGTTCTGGGCCTAAAAAGGTGGCACAAATCCTGAAGTCGTAGGCACATATATGAGGAGAAAATTCCCTAGACACATGCATACCCATGATGTGGGAGAATTTGAAGCATCATGGACACATGCTTGTCCAAATCAAGGGAGCGTCTCGGGGATTAATGGTCTAAAAATTTAGTGGGGCCAAGGGGCTGGTTACCTTAGTGGTTTGGATAACTCGTGGGAGTTCTATTATTTATTTGGAAGGTATTTATGGCGGTTTTCCATTAATTCCACATTCTTAAGGTGACTTGCGAGGTTGAATCCCATAAATTGGCCTCTCGTTGCATATTTACCCGAGTTGGCCAGTTACTTGGGTAGATGTGGGAGGAGGGTGTTACATTTGTCATGTTCATCATGGTTTGCATTAGTTGTTCATTTTAAATACAGAATCGACCTATGTTATAAATATCCACAGGTAATATGTTTTGTTTCAGTGGTGTGTTGGTTATAGGTGTCATAGAGCAACGAGCATGATGTTCCCATAAGGGGGGAGGGGTTTATAATAACCTCGGGTTAAAAGTTCGTGGAATAAAGATTAATAAAGGAAAAATAAGGCCAAGGTCATGGGACACGTATTCCAAGTAGAATGTAGGGCAAAGCACTATAATGGGCATCACTTTCAATCTATCTATGACTAAGGAAATTGGAAAAGTCATTGGTAGAGGAAAATAGGCATGAATTGGCATGTATTTATGAAAATAAAGGAAAATAGGGGAAAAGGAAGGTGAAGAGATACACATTTGGATGAGAGGGAAATTAAAAGGAAAAATAAGGAAAATGAGGAAAAATAAGACATCAATAATAAAAATCCTTCAGAGAACTAGTTCGCATCTTTTGTTAGTTTTGATTTGGAATTACTTTCAAGAAGAGAGAGAGAACCAAGAGGAGAAAGAAAGAAAAAAAGAAAAGGAATGAAAAAGGAAAGCAAAGGACAAGCAAGGAAAGAAAGGAAAGTAACGATAAGGTTGTATCAATAACTTCATTAGGAAGGTTTTGCAAGTAACAGGTTGCATGTGTGATTTCCTAGCTAAGATGTGAATGCACAATTCATGCATTTGTTTATTTGGTTCATTTTTTGTCATTAGCATGGGTTTTGGCAGGCTTGATAGTGGTTTCAATCTTGCCTTGCGATTTTTTGGATAACCTTGGTGTGATGGAATTAATTTCTTGGTTGATATTTGGATTTCCAAAAGGTTTTAGAACCAATCAAGGTGGTATCAAGAAAATTACCAAGGGTTGGGGGTGGATATGGTTTTATCTAGGAATCCCTCAATAGGTGGGTGGAGTCAGGAAAATTCCTCAAGGTATGGTGAAGAAATTGTCAGGAATCCAAACTTGTTTTAGTTTTGTGATCTCTTGACCATTTTTGGCGAGATCATGGTAGTTTGAAGGTGGAGTAGTTTAACCTTTAGATTCCCTTGGTTGATTATGTCTTAGTTTATCCCATAAGATCCCACTTTCATGCTTGAAATATGGCATGTGGGTGATTGGAAGAAATAAAGTTTTGGTTCATCTCAATCTATGGTCTAGTGGTACATGGAAGTCCTTGAATTGGTTAGGTCCTGCATATTTTAATAAGATTTAGTTTACTATTGTGATTTATGAGCACTTTTACTTATTATTATGTTGATTTGATGGCTGATTTTTCATGGCTAATATTCTAGTTATATGTTGGCTATAAGCATGGTTCTATGATGTTCTCTAGCTATGGCTCTTATTATGCTTTGATAAGTTAATGAATATTTGATGAATGCATGGGATAATTTTTTTTTTGAAGGTACTTGAGAGGTAATTAGACCTTCTCGGTGATTTTAAGCTAAAGTATAGATATCTACACTCAGATATGCATTCATGACCTGTAGCTTACATGTTTACTATGTGTTTTACGAAATGTCTAGTATGTTCTAGTTAGTCTACATCAATTTTTGGCTTCATGTCTAAATGATTATCATTTTCATTATGAGAAATATGATTCTGGAAAGTGACAAGAAGTTTTGGGTAGTGTTTTGGAGGCTAGTGTAGAAAAGCGTCTAAGATTGCGGGACTTCTGACACAAAACTGAGGATCCGGGGTCATAACCGGGTGGAGAAAGGCTTTTGAGTGTGGTTGAAGGCTCACAACTGCATGGAGGAAGTCTCACGGGTGCAATTATATGTCTTGGTTAGGGAAAAGGGATCCAACTTAGGGATTGGTCACCAAGGGTGGTTGTTCAGCCTCTGAGTTATTTGTGGTTCTTGAGGAAGGTTAGTAAATCTCACTTGTAGGCCCCACTTCCTTAAATAGAACTAGGGGGTCAGGTCATATCGTACTAGCAAGTCACTTCACATTTACCTGGAGGGCTTATGAAAGTGGGTAAATGTGGGGTGGAATGTTACAAAATATTTTCCATGCAAGACTTCAAATAGTTTCATATTCAAGGATGCTTGGTACCCATTATTATAAATGAGCTCCACCAAGTGTAAATATTCTTCCTAGTTTGAGGGGTTTTCCATTAGATACATCCTCCACATGTCTTACATAACTTGATTATCTCTTTTTGTTTAGCCATATAACTATTAATGGTATATTGTACTAAAACTTAAATAAGTCCCAAATCCGTTAAATAATCTTGTGCAAAAAATAGATGTAAACTTGGGATCTTTGTTTGAAATAATTGCCTTGGACAAGCCATGAAACTTGGAAATTTTCTTCATCTAAATCTCATCAACATTCGCTACCTTCTGTGTTGAATTCATTGGAATTAATTTGGTAGCCTTAGTTATTTAATCCACCAAAACCATGATGGAATCATGTTTCTATGTTGTCATGTGAAAATTTGTAATAAAATCAATCGAAACAATTTCCTATTTACACTTAGGAATGGTTATTGGTTGTACCAACCCCGTTGGGTGCCTATGCTTAGCTTTAAACTTTTATAATTTCAAGCACTTTCCTATATAATAAACCACTTCTTTCTTCATACCCGACCAAAAGTATTTATTTTTTATTGTTGAGATTTTCTTTTGATACCCTAGCTTCCCAACATAAGGCACTCTATTAATCTCACACAAGACTTTTTCTTCATCCTCTAGGAAGCTGACACATAATTCCTCCCTTTATAAAAAATAAATCAATCTTCTTTCATTTCATAATCCTTGTACTTGGGTTGCATTTGTCCTTGTTGTAGGATAATTTTTATTTCCATATATTGTTGATATGAATTTCCAACCTCTAAAATTCTTATTTTTAAATTAAATTTTCATGTGATTATGGTTGTAGAATGCATTGCATGCACCCTTCTATAGATAGCATTAGCCAATTCATTTTTTGTCTCATTTATGTTCTTAATTCACATTCATAATCAACCAAAAATTTCCATTCATCTAATTTTCCTAGCATTTAAATGTGGCTTTCCAAATAAAAGATTTAACCCACTATGGTTAGTTATTAACTCAAAAATCTTTCCGATTGTGTAATGTCTCCACATATTCAAGGCTTGTATAATGGTCTACAACTCAAAAACATGAGCGACATAATTATTTTCATTCTCCTTAAGATTTCTGGATTCATAGCATATCACATGCCCATTTTGCATGAGAACTTTTCCAAAACTTTCTTTACTTGTGTTATGTTCCTATACCAATATGTGTCATAATATATGAATGGATGAGATTAAATTTGTAATATGTACATACCTTTGCTTTATGAAAATGTTTTCCATATTTGTAAAAAATCAAAAGATTAAAAAATGTAAAGAGGGTATGTCCTAAAAGAAAAATCAAAGGACAAAAAGAGTAAAAAAGGTCAAAAAATATGAAAAAATGAACCCCAAGGAAAAATAAAAAGACCTGAAAGTGTGCAAGTCAAAATGCCACTACTATTTTATTTTTGTACAATAATGATTGTGTGAAACCTTGTTATTTATGCCACAGTCCATGGTAACCAAATAGTTTAATCTTGGTTATTCCATGTTTTGAATTTCATGCTTAGGGATAGAGAATAAAATATGACCAAACTATTTAATCTTGGTAGATAAGTAGATAGGTAGAGTAAATAAAAGGAGCTCAACAGTTTAATCTGATCCCTTGGATGTAATAAGAATGATTTATACATATTTTTGTTGTAAAGAAAAGAAAATTTTGATAAGGGTTTGCCGAGTTAAGTGAACCCTAACAAAGAGTACAAAAAATGGTAGGATGAGTAGACGGGTAAGTAGTTGGATGGTTGCAGAATTATGATGAATGATTAGCTAAGATCATATCATTTACTTCTATCATTAAGTGGCTAATGTAGGGATAACAATGGAATAGTTACAAAGTCAAGTGATTGATTCCCCCCCATTCATTTTACTTTTTCACTAATTCCCACGAGCAAAAATCAAAGTACATAAAACTTTAAGTTAAAGGGGCTCAGAGCATTTCTCTGACTTCTAGAGGGGCCAGACCCTCAGCCCAATAACTTATAAGATTCCATTGCTTCAACCCCCTTCAAACATTCATTCCCTCCATAAACAGCATTAAGCCTAAGTTATAATGTGTAAATATAAAGTGCATGAATAAATATGTTAAGACATTATACTTAGCGCAATTTGTTCTCATTTCCATTTCATATTAACTTTAACTTTTATTATATGTAACTCCCAAAAAACAAACCCCTTTCCTATATAATTAATTAAAATCCCATATGTTAAATATGCCACCCCGATGGTTTGTAATATAAACCATAATAGTAAAAAATAGATAGGTTAATTAGTCGATCTGCGACTAATTAACAACCATAACCCTTCGCCTTATAAAAAGGGGATTAATTAATCAAACCATGATTAATTAATAACCCTTCTCCAATCACATCACCCCCAATGCGATTAAGACGCCTTAACCCGCATTTGAAATCCCGTCAGGCCCCTCCATTAACTCCTGATCAATTCACACTCCCGATCACCATACAATTTGACCCCTTCAAATCTAATATCTGTCGCCATATCAGACTTCCTCTGATACCAACCTTTACCCACCCAATGTGAGCGGTTTTACTATTTGCCCCTCTGTTATGTGTCGCCCGATAAATGGCATCGGGAGGACCTCTCCCAATACCGCTGAGTCCCCAAAAGTGGTGCGACAGAATCCACTTACTGCCTCTGCTTACCACCTTCACTACATGACAAAACATCCCCTCCGCTAGTTGGCACCAACCATCACTTTCCATTATACCCACCAAAATCATTTACTTTGCATAATAAAACCAAAAATACTCATTATCTTTACTTTTACCAAGAAAATAAACTTTTGTTCTCCATGCAAGTGCAGAGTACATTCGAGTTCTCAACCTGCTACAAACCGTCAACCTTCAACAACAACTAAACTCTAGACCACTATGCAAACTTGTGCGCTCCCTACAAATAGTGCACCAGTGCCATTAAAGCCATATAAATGACCAAAACTAGGTATTTACCCTATTTTTGACTGAGAAACCCTATTTTTGTGCCAAACCTGAGGTAAATTGCCTTGAGATTTAAGAAATTTAGTAAGCTAAGCTATCTAATAAATCTGAAACACTTTGTAATAAACAAATTGTGTCCAATTTCCCTGAAATTCTTCGCCCCCATCCTTGAATCCACAAGAACCAAGGATGGAAGCCCCAATTGCACTAAATGTTATGCCCCTTACTACTCCCCACAAAGATTTAGACCACCTTCCACTTGCGGACAAAGATTTCCAAAAAAAGGACACATCAGTCTCAAAATCCCCCCTGAAACTCTTCTGCAAGTATAGAGACCAGTTCCTGAACCATGCTGATTCCATTGGACTTTGGGAATCAAGATTGCCTAAATACTAGTTCCCCAAGGTACATGCATTCCCAGAAATTGTACATTACTACCACATGAACTACGGCCCTATCCAAAGAGCAGTAAGAGCCCCTGACCAGTCCGTTTTGTTTACAATCATTACTGAATCCATTAACTAGATGATTCAATTACAACTAAGCCAAAACCTAACCACTCTCTCCATTGGAGACATGCTGAAAAGATATCCCACACTCACTTCAGTCAGACTAGCCTAGTTATTCCAGATTTCCATCAGAGAAGAGCAATATATCCCAAAGGACCCTCCTCCTTATATATGGAATATATTCTCCAACCTTGGTTGAGATCTTATAGATATGACCTCCAGTATACTAGGATGCACCATTAGTGAATTCGTCGATGAGATCATAATATCCATCATGTCAATGTACTCTCTTGGCCAACCACCAGCCATCATATTTGACTATGCAAAGTTTATTGCTGACAGAATGCATGATCAATTTATGAGGCTAGACAATGAAAGGGTGTTCAAATATTCCTCAGTTTTGTACCATTTATTCTTGTACTATCAAGCTGATAGGTTTCCAATTGCCCTCCAAAAACTCGATACTAAAGGAAACCCCAAGTCTGTGATTTTTTGGACTTCCCTAATTCATCAGTATGATTCCAAATACTCCTACATAGACTTCATAAACCTCTTTGTTTATCCTGTGATAACCATGCTGCAAGGAAGACCTCCACCAAGGATGAGTGCAGACATCAAGAGGGTCTTGCAATTGTCAAAACAATACAAAGTAGGGGATTGGTACTTGTACCAAAACCATACAGAGATTAGAATCTATGGATGTGAATTGCCACCTTACAAAATGCCAAGGTATCTCCCCATGAGATTATTTGCTCTGGAGTACTACACGCAAATGATCAATTCTGATGAGATTCATTTTTTTAAGGCCAAGAAGAAGTCCCAAATGAGAACAAAATATCATCTTGTACCATTCATTTGTAACAGTAGGGAAGCAGAAAGGAGGTTGATGAAATCCTCCAAAGGTTGAGATTAAAACAAATTTTCATGTGGACCTATGATCCTCATAGCTTCATTTGTGATAGAAGGCAGAAAAATAAGCTATCTCCTTACATCCACCATAGGATCCCCGAAATTGAACAATATGCCAATCAAGATGAATGGGTGGAAAACGCATTAGTAGATCAAGATAGTACAAATGTTTCCATTGATAATGTTTTGATGGATTTAGATAGGAGGCTTGATGAAGGTTTATTTTTATAGGTTCCTAGAGAAAGTCCATGTCAAAGGCAATCACAAGAACACAATGGACAAACTTCAGAGCAAGTAGGGCCGTCAGGCCAACCAGAATCATCAGAACAAGCAAAGCCATCAAAATAACAGGAGCTTTCAGAACAACAAGAAGAATTTGAACAACCTGAAATCTCAGAAGAGCTTTCTCAACTGGAACAAATCATGAGCAATCATCATGTTTTGCAGACTCCTCTCAATGAGGAAAGAAACCTTAAAAGAGACAGAGAGGAGGCCACTCCTTCCAGTAGGCCTATTGATCAAAATTTTGCTAAGAGGCAAAGGTTAAACCCATATGTAGAACAAGAATACACTAAAGAAACAATTGGCAACACAGTGACAGAAAGGACAGAAAGTGGGCACACTATCCCTACAGGAGGTTCACCATCCACCTCATAGTTCCAAGTGTTAGAAAGGCAACCGAGCACAGAGGTATCTTCCTTCAGGGCTCCTTTTGGTCAGAGCTAGGATATTAAAGAAAAGTATAAAGAGATCAAAGAAAGGAATGAGAAACTAAAGGTTCAAACCTAAGCTCATTATCTCATAATGGTTCCAACCAACCAGACAAGGCTGATGTCAAACTTTGATATAAAGGAAGGCAAGATGTAGATGAGCTTTCTCAAGCCAACTGTGCAACAACCAAGATCAATGATTGATTATTTAAAAACTGATTTTGAAGTTTTGGCAAAGGATATTCATCTTATTGACCAAATCGAGCTGCATAAACAAACAGGTGAAATGGTCTACTCTATAATTGACCAACAAAGAAATCAGAACTCACCAATTACAGAACTCATTGCATAACACATCTACACAGCCTCAATTGGAAAAGGCCTCGTCTTAGGCCAAAGGCACTAGAATAAATTCCTTAGAAGACTTGATCATAGAGCTGGGACATGATCCCGAGGACGTGAAAGCAGCAGAGCAATTAATAAAGAAGAAAAATGATGATATATCTGCACTAAAGAAGTAGCTCAAGATCCCTCCTCTTCACCATCCTCAAATTGCTGAAGTTATAGAAAAACAGAAGGAGGAAGAACTTATGGACTTGATCCTTAAGTTGAACGACCAACTAAAAACGATTGAGAAAGAATTGGAGAATCTGATGCAGTCTAAGTAGAGTGAGCTGGCCATCGCTCCTCAGGTTGTAATATCTACAGTTTCCCCAGCAACACCCTCCACCCTGGAAGCTTCCTTGGCATCAACACTTCCACCAGTAATAGCATTGCCAGTAGCATGTACTACTTTAGCCACATGTACATCAACCAGTACAGGGATAACATTAGAGAAGACAGATGAATTGGTTAAGGCTATGGAACAAATGAGCATCTAGGCCACTGAGCTCAAGAAACTCAGAGAATAAGTGACAAATTTAGAAACTAATTGCAAACTTGCTCAAATTCAGCAGAAGGAAGAGGCCCAAAAAAATCAAAGAATGGTAGACATGATTAAAGCCCTTGAAAAAGACTTAACGTTGCAAGAGACATTAGGAGATATGAAGGATATTTTGTGGGCCAACATCATTGATTCCATCAATGATGTTTGGCCTTCAATTCAGGTTATTTTTTAGCAAACTGAGTTAGTCAAAACATCCATGGAAGAGATAAAAAAAACAAAAGAAGAACTGGGAGACAAGCTTGAGGAGGCAAATTAGTTGATAGACTTTTTGAACAGTAGAAACAGGTACCAGCTGGATGAAATGGAAATTCACGATAGAACATCAACTATTATTGAAATAAAGAAGGTTCTTACTAAAAGGAACCTGATGCTTAATTTGGAGAAAAGATGTCAAAGCATTCAAGCAGAGATCAACAATTTCATGTTAAAATATGGCATTCTGAGAGAAAAAGGACTTCCTAGTCCTTTGGTCATAGATGAAAAATTAATGACACAACAAGATTACATCGAAAGACTGAATAAATAGGCTAGGATCTGAGCTAGTTCTTTAGGAGTAAAAGCATAACCTACAGGAAAGGTACTTTATGATGGCCTGGAGAATCTATTCTATATAGAACATGAAATCAAACACTTGTTCACCAGAAAACCCAATTTTTCCAAATATACAGAAGTTGATGAAGTCTACAGGAAAATGACCAAAATAAAATTACCTGATAGTGAATGGTGGACCAGTTTTACGGATTTACTATAGGTTACTATAGTAAATCTAGATGGTAAAGATAACTACCAGGTGAAAACAGGTAATACAAGATGAATCAACACAGGTAAAGAGTATAAGTAGGTCAAAGATAAGAGTGAATCTAGCACATAAATACCAAGGCAACTGTAAGAGCCAAATCCAAATTCCAGCAGCCAACACATTCACAAATAAAGGGATAACAAGAAAATAGATTTCCATCTGTCTTTATCTTCGTGTTGAAGATAATTTTTGTTTCCTAGATTATTTCTCATATAGTTATGAGATATTTTGTATCAAATTTTTTATAAATGCTTCACGAGTTGAAGTAATTAGGGTGGATTGAAAAGCATTTCTAGAGACATTTTGTTTTAATCTAAGGAGCTAATGTACTCAAGACTGGACTGGTTTATTGGATTATGAAATAAAGCTGAGGACATTTCACTCCATTCTTGTGCACATCTGGAACAAATAAGTATCATTTTCTCATGTTTAGATATTTTATTCTCTTCATGTTATGAATTATTCATATGTGTTTCTTATAAAATTTTAAAAGAAAACAAGGAATGATGTCATCAGAATTAGCTTAAGTGCTCTCTGTTTTAACTATTTGCTTTATTTATGTTTTCTTCTAAACTGCCTTGGTCTGGAGATTCTTAATTGCCTCCTTACTTCTGTATTTTATCCCCCTTTGGCCCATAGTACAGGATTCTTCATTGCCCTTTACTGTTGGTCATCCTTCTCTTCCTCATCTTAATCCCTGTTAAGGATTCTTCATTGCCCTTAGCCCTGGTTAGGATTTACCATCCATTGAAACCTGCAAATTTTCTCTTGCTGTGTTAGCCTGCCCTCTGAACTCTTACCTTAGTGATAGATCAAATCCAGTTAATCCTTTCTTGATTGACTCCATAGCCCAATGGCCTGAATATTTTCTCTGCCCATCTTTTTTCTTAATTCCACCACTCAAACAAAACAAAACAACCTTGAACATTAAGAACTAGCCTAAAATCATATTCAAACAAAGTTAAATTATAAAGAGAGAACCCTCTCTGGACTTAGGTTGGCTAGAAATTGATCCTAAAATATTGGTTTGTGGTTACCTCAGGCCATTCCTTCTTTAATAACTTCTAAGGAAGAAACCTAAGTGATAAAAATAGTGGCGACCGTACGGAGGACTTCAAAACCCTTAGTTTAATAAACCTTTGTGGAATTCAAAATTTTATTTTCAGGCATCTTAAAGGGTTATTAGAAGTTATTTCTTGAAAGGTTCATAGAAAACAAAAAATAATCATAAAAGCTCGAAATCTGGCTTCAGGGAGAACTCGCTATACCAGGGCCAACCCTGATCCAAATCCTCCCCCTGTATTTGAAAATCCCAACCTTATTCCGAGAATAATTAGAAGACAAGAAAGTTCAGTAAGCCATAGGCCCGTTTTTATATCCAATTCATGCCCTGCTGAGTGGTTATTCATTGAAGACCTCCCTTTTGATGAGTATTTTGTCTCTCTCTGTTTAGAACCATGTTTGATAGTGAGCTGCTAGACATAGTCCCAGATCTAGAATTCACCAGAGAACTTGAAATCCAATGAACCAACTTGTTAATTAAAAGGAATCTTCTAGACTCCACTCAATCATCCCTTACCACTGATAGACTCCCTGAACTTTTTGAAACAACCTCAACATCTTTTAGCTCACCATCATTTCCCCACACTTCTGAAAATCATCCTTCATCTACATTCATACCTTCAATCCCTCTTCAGCCCATCACTACCCCTCAAACACTTGTTACCTTTGTTACACCAACTCCCCTTATTGTTCCAAACCTACCAGTAACCCCAACTCTTGTCATCAATCCTGCACAGCTTAGAGCTATGGCCCTCAGATATGCTCCCCTGGTGATGCCTTCTCTTCAAGGTGCCTTACCAACAAATTATCAAAGTAAAATTACCTCATTTTATGGCACTCGAAAATACACAACACATCAACACACTAAGAAAATGACAGATTATTTTGAACTACTTGAGATTGACATAGTAGATGTCCAAATGAGGATCTTTGTCCAAAGTCTAGTTGGAGTAGTGAGAACATGATTTAGATCATTTCCCCCTTAGAGCATAGACAGTTTAGAAGTTCTTCACCAACAATTCCTTAATAGGTGGGAGAAAAAGAAGAACCCCCTCCAAATTCTATCTGAATACGAAAACCTTAAAAGGGGACCAAACGAAACTATGCAAGACTGTTGTACTAGATTTAATAACATATACAATGCAATCCCTATTGACCTTAGGTCTCCACCTGGCTTAGCTCTGATTAAGTGTCCAGATGGATTTGACATAGATATGGATTTTCTACTTAGGGAATGAAATCCCCCTACGCATGAAGACATGCAAAGTGTAGTTATTAGCGTAGAAGCCAATTTACTATCTAAAATAGCTAGAGTGAGAAATGAGAGAAGAACACCCTTGAAAGAGGAAGCCACACCTCTGGATCAAAAAATAGATTCTTTAGCTAAAGGAATGGAATTTTTTTTGGATAGAATAGAAGTCATAGAAAGGAAAGCCCACTGGGATAACCAACAAGCTAATCCTATGAGGAATCCCAACTTTAGAAAAAAATAGAACCAAAACACCGGTAAAAATGGTCCTGATCAGAACATTAAGCCACCTTTCCAAGAAAATTATGCTGAGACTTCCCACCAAGAGGACCCTGAGATAGATACCCAGATCAACCTTATGGGCTTAGATGATGAAGATACTATTTTTCTAACTCAGGATGACCAAGAATTATAGATGCTTCAACAGTTACAAACTCAAACAGGAGAATATTTCCACTATAAGCAAGGTTATCACTCTATTATTTTCGAGGTTCATAAACAGTATAACTTAAGAAGCAAGAAGAACACAGATGTTCCTGATCAGAATAAAAAAGCAATACCTAGTCAGCCTAAGAAAGGAAAAGCTACAAATCAGAATCCTCAAGTTACAAAAACCTTACAAATCCTTTCTAGACCACATCAAAATCCTCCTAGTCCCACCATTGAAGATGTAATAGATAACCAACCTTCTAGTGAGCAACCTTCCACTTCAGTCCCCCTCAAAGGAATAATGGTACAACCCCCAGAATTCATACTAGAAAATCTAATTGAAAATATTCATAACAATGGAAAAGAAAAAAACACTACTCAGAACTCTGGCTCTAAACTTCCAAAAATTTAAATGGATAAATCCCCTATGCCTTTCAATTTGGGAGCAGAGGTGGCCAAACTCAAAATTTCAATGCCTTTGATAGAATTGGTCAAACATGAAACTTATAGATCTCAAATTAGTAAATCTCGTAACTTTGTTGAAAATGAAGGCACTATAAATCTATTTGATGGCCAACCCGAGTTAATTTTCAAACCAGATGTTAATGGAAAGCCATTTGAAGGAGGGATACCACCTTTCTACATTAGCCTTAACATCCACGACAAAATCCTACACAATGCCATGCTGGACACCGAATCCTCACACAACCTTATGCCTAAGTCTGTAATGGAAAAGCTTAACTTGGATATCACCAGGCCTTATAAAGATCTATTTTCCTTTGATTCAAGCTAGGTTAAATGCTTAGGTCTCATAAAAGATTTGTGTGTCTCCCTAGTTCAATACCCTGCCAAGACCATACTCATGGACATAGTTGTTGCTAACATACCACCCAAGTATGGCATGCCGTTGTCTAGATCTTGGGGTGCTAAACTCCCAGGATCTCTGCAATTGGACATGTCCCATGCTACCATATCAGTCTTTGCACATCCCAAGAAAATGTATAAGGAAACTTTAATGAAGTATTGTTACAGGGAAAAGTGTCTATGCAGAACTGCTAATCCCACTAAGGCATGGTAGTTACCTTAGAAACAAACAAAGTAAAACTACTTTCGTTTTCCTTTATGAAAGATAGATTAGAGAAGAATAAAGGAGACCAACCTCTGTCTTGCACTTGGCTCCTTGCTCGATTCCTCTCTCTTCTGATAGTCCTTTGCTACTTGTTTTCTGGTATACCCAGCTTCATAGAGTACCTGTAGAATCAAAGAAGCATAACACTATACAAGAACATGGATCTACTATCATAAACAATCTAGGATCAGATGTAAATTGACCATACAAATGCATAAAACATAAATGACACAAGAGTATGGAGAAAAACTTGAATAGCTTTATTGATAATCAAGAAAGAGCCAAGAGAGTTACAACCAGTTGTTCTGACCCAGCATCATCCTCTCAGCAAGTGAGCCCTTCTTCACCTAATGCAAAGCTTAGATCACCCAACACTATGATGTTGCCTCAAGAAACCAACAACAATTCCTTACAAGATGTGAAATTCCAGCCCCTGGATCTCTGGGATGAGGGATCCATATATAGATATCTGTAAGGGAGATGTGTCAGCTTTGATTTGATTAGTGTCTTCCCTCTAATAGTTCTTGCTTCCACTTGGAGATTGATGATCTCTTACTCATCTTTGGTCGAATTCAGAGAGGCAAGTTGTTATAGACATTTTTGTGCCTTACAACTATAAGCAT
Organism: Pinus tabuliformis; assembly: GCA_031772625.1. Lineage (NCBI taxonomy): Eukaryota > Viridiplantae > Streptophyta > Pinopsida > Pinales > Pinaceae > Pinus > Pinus tabuliformis. The sequence continues at coordinate 1,418,984,977 of CM062817.1, read as the reverse complement.
GAAATGTCCATAAACCAAGGGATCCTAAGTCCCTAGAAGTGTTGTTCCGACCCCTAAAGGAACAAGGTCAACAAATTACAGCTCCTCCCAGAAGTTCTCCACCAGAAACTGCTCAGAATCAGTCAAATCAGGATCATTTCAGCTGCTCCACTGGTTAGCTACGTTGCATAGCACCCAAGTACACTAGCTAGGTGCGTTGCAACGCACCTAAATGCACTACTAGGGTGCGTTGAGTGGGAAATGACAAATGGCAGTGCCATTCCGTGAGGTGGAAAGACAATGGAAGCTTCCAGAATCTTCTCCAATGACACTTGCCTCACTGAGTTCGACCAAGGATGAGTAAGAGGCTCTCAGTCTCCAAGTGGAAGCAAGAACTGACAGAGAGAAGCCACTAGTCAAATCATAAGCTGACTCATCCTCTTTGCATACATCTATATATGGATCCCTCATCCCAGAGATCCAGAGGCTGGAATTTTGTACATTGCAGAGAATTGCTGTTGGTTTTGAGATAGATATCAGAGTATTGGGTGATTTATGCTTTGTTGGAGGTGAAGAGGGGCTTCTTTGCTGGGAGGTTGATGCTAGATCAGGAATCATCGGTTGTAACTCCTCCTGGATCTTCTTGTTATATCAATAAAACTATTTGAGTTTCTCCTACATGCTTGCGTATCATTGATGTTTGTTACATTTGTATGTTTAGCTTAAATCTGATCCTAAGCTATTTATGAATATAAATCCATGTCTTTGTGTAGTTTTCTTCTTCTGTGATCTTACAGGAACTTGGTGAAGCTGGGCAAGTAAGGGAGCAGGTAGCTGGAAGCTGTCAAAGAGGAGAGAGATTGGATCAAAGGACTAGCGCAAGACACAGGTTGGTTCATCCTATTCCTCTTCGTTTATAGCTCATAAAGAAGAATACAAAAGTAGTTTTCTCTGTTTGTTTCTAAGGTCACTGTCACACCTTAGTGGGATAGGGTCGTTCTGAATAGACACTTTTCCTATTAAAAAAATGGCGACTCCGCTGGGGGACGATTGTCTAGTTAGTTTGTTTATGTTTCTCTTGTTGTTTGTTTCATAAACTTAGAAGTAGCAAATCGAACTGCATTTGCCATTAACAAATGCAAAGTAGACATCTGCTGCTTCAATCCATTCACTGGATCTATTTATGATTTGAACAGCTGATTCACAAATGATCTGATTGCCCTTTGTGATAGCTCTTACACCTCCTTTAAATATACCCTCTGATTGTGCATTACTGATTGCTTTACTCGGCCAAAAACCATAGATTAAACTGCAAACCGTGACCCAGAACCCGGATAGAATTCTCGTTTCTGCCCCAGCGCAGGCTCTGTGAAGAGGTTCTGCATTTCAACGCAGTTCCCGAGAGGGCTACCTGTGCTGCAATCCAGTTTCTCTGTGTAACAGGTGCGCTGATCAGCCTAGCCTTGTGCAGCTGAGGTTCTTTGCTTCATTTTTTCAGTCTTGTCTCTGATTTTTGCAGCCTGTGATCAGTGTATGTGTCTATTTAAAAACCCCTTTTCTTTGCCATAATTTTGCCTCCTTTGTACAAAAAGACTGTAGATATTTTTGTGTGTTTGTGGCATCATTTACAGTTTTCCATTACAAAAGTAGAATAGTCATACTGTCGTCCTTTGATTTAGATCTGTCACAAGTGTCAATTTTGATCTTAGGAGAAAGTTTATTTGCTGTTGACAGTCAATTATGCTTTTACTTTTGCCTTTGGTTTGAATTTGTAACTTTCTAGTGTCGAAACGAGTATTTATTTCAAAATCATAAAGTGTCGTAATCATCTCTACCTTTTGATTTTGAAAAGAAGCTTGTTTGTGTTTGTCACTTGAAAGCAAATTCAGATTTGTACATCAACTTTATTTTTAGGCATCAATATTAAGAAAGTGAAAAACAAATACATGCACATGTGCATTTGCATATTGACAGTCTGTTTGGCTTGATTTAGGAAAGTGCATTTACAGTGTGCTCTTTGCTCTTTGTGAAAAGATTGTGTCTTTCTTTTCCCCTTGTAGCTAGGATTTTCATTACTGAAAAGAGATAAAAGTTTGCTTATCATCTTTAGATTGCATTTTAGGAATTACATATACATCTCGTGGTGATCCCAAAAGGAAAACTTCTAAGAAAGATCAACTTAAAATAAATTGAATGAATCTAACAACGCTTTGGAACTTAACGCACAACATTTAGATGTCTAGGTTAGAGACGTATTCCGGCATCGTAAAGCCTGGTAACTGTTGTCCTCATTGATGGTTGGGTGATTCCTCCACTTTGAGACGATAAGTGCCAGTACGGACTTGTGCTCCCACGTACCGTCGAGTATATATTGGGAGACCCCTATAGGCTTAAAACCTTTTATCCATAGGAAGCCCTGTCGGCCGCCCTACTGATCGCAATGCACTGAACACAGCATTCGGGAAGATTGACTGCCATATCGTAAAAAGTATTCTGCAGTTTTGCGATTGGCTTGGTACTCCCTCTACCTAGATCTCCAGAGCAGTCCCTTTCGTTCCTTTTCAGACTCCTTAACGGAAAAGGTCCATCTGAGCACTTGTCACTTCAGGCTCATTAAAAATCGAAGGAGGCTAGAGTCATCTTTTGTTTTTTCTCGACTCTTAAAAACTGAAAAAACAAGTTGTGTCAAAAGCGTCTAAAATTCATTTAATTCGGAAACATACTTCCCCTTTTTATTTTAGTTGATCGAGTAATCCGCAATCGTGGAAGAAAGTCAATTGAAACCCTGTCGTTCGCAGAGGCTTACGAGTCAACCGTCTTTGTCTCTGGAATCGAAACCAGTATGGACAAAGCGAACTTGTTTAACCGGTTCCAAATCTCCTATTAAAGTTAGAACAAGTGTTCCAACAACATCAGAGACACCGGTTACTCCAAACATTTCTGGAATCCCTGCCTCTACAGAAGAAGTTCAACAGCCACAGAGGGACAGTGATATTGATCCTAGTCTGAGAGTAAACACTTGTGTTACCGAACCAGTTCCATCTACAACCGGTTTGGAGAGTCTTGCTCTTCAAACATCTGTCGCTGTCGATTCCATACCTTCTTCGGCACCAGAAATATTTTACGGACCTGACGGTCTTCCCCTTCCACCTGGTCTGATTGCAATTGAAGAAATTGTAGAAGATCCTCAAACAAGTACTCCAACGCACTTTGGAGTTGGGATCACTCTATATCCTTCTTCATCAGAAGTTAGTCTACCACCAGCGGAAGCTCTTGTAGAATCGCTAGGTAATCTTTTGGATAGAATACAAATGTCTGAACAACCGTCAACATCTAGGACTGTGTCATCTGACACAGCGACAACAGAACTCCCTGCTGTCACTCCGATAATGTTTGCCGGCATACCATCTGTCCCGAATAGCTCTCAACAGCTAGAAGGAGCCCACTTAGGGGCTATTTTGACAGTCTGGTCCGTTCCTATTTGTTCATCCGGAATAATATCCAGAAACTCTTATGTTGAGTCTCAACAAATTGATCTGTTTGGAGGTCAATTTGGGCAGTCCGGTCCCCAAGGACAAACAATTCCCTTGAGTTCTGGATTACCACCGTATGGGGGGCAATATGCCCTTTCATTATCCCATCCGGGAGGATATCCATACGGGAGTTCACAACAATATTCAGGTTATACTGGAATTACCTCAAGTGGTTGGGTACCTATACTACCTCAACAACCAAGAGTTGTGTATTCAATGCAACAATGTGTACCTATGTCGAATATCCCGACTATACCAGCTATTGTGACGGTGTCACAAGTTCAAACGCTGCCTGTTGTATGCCAACCTTAGATTTCTCAGGTTGTAATGCAACAGCCCCTTGACCCTGCGACTTAACCACAATCGCCAACTAGTGGGGTGACACAGGTCCAGACGGGTACAATTACCCCACACCTTGGTCCAACAGTTAGTATAGCGCAACAGCACATGGCTTCACAACCATGGCTGGTGCAATACCAACAACCACAATTCCAACAAGTATACCAAGGTTCTGAGCAACAAATCTTTGCGAACAGTGGACAGCCGTACATTCAAAACCGTCAAAATCAACCATTTTACAATGGTCAAGTCCACCAACCTTACCAAACATACCAGCATCAAATGCATTATGCCGGTATGCAAAGACCAACTGCTCAGGTGATTCCATCGTATCCTGGGTATGCTCCACCTAACCTGAATCAACAGTTACCATTCGTGGCAACTTTAGAGTTACCTGATTTAAATCGTTTAACAAACGATCCAATTGCTTACGCCCCTTGGTGGCCAGCGATTCCGCATAAACTTCCATCAGATATTCCTAAATTTAATGGAAATCCGGGTGAAGATCCATCGAATCACGTGATGACATTTCATCTATGGTGTTCATCAAACACCCTAAATGATGATTCGATAAGACTTCGCCTCTTTCAGAGGACGTTAACGGGTCCAGCGGCAAAATGGTACATTGAATTGCCTAGAGCTTCGTTTGACAACTTCAGTACCTTAGCCACAACCTTTTTAACCCATTTTCAATTACTGATAAGGTACGAAACGGGAACAGAACTCCTTACCAATTTCAAACAGACAACGGCCACTCACATATCTAATCATATACATGAGTGGTGACGTTGTCGTAGGATGGTAAAAACGTACGTCCCCGATCAGCTATTAGCTGAATGGTTTATCAAGTCATTACTGCCTTCCATCACGGAAGATGTGGCAAAGGGGGGAGTCGTAACGGAAGAGCAAGTTATCACTCGTGCACAATATCTGGACTTGATCTATACTCAGTCCGGCATGCTCTACGACAAAATACCTGACGCCCCTAGACCGGAATTCTCAATTCCTCCTCCTCCTAAATCAAACAATGACTCTCACGCTGGCGATGACGTGATTGGCACAACAGACACGAAATCGACAAAGGCTACGTCCAAGAAGGCCCGTAAGATTTCAGGTCAAAATGCAAAAGACGAACTTCTTACTTCGGAAGTAAATGCCGTATCAACAGATAAGGGCAAAGAAATCAAACAACCAGGAAGCAAGAAGAAAGGCAAAGGGAAAAAGAAAAAACATGATGAGTCATCTCCTGAAAAACCTTCTACAAACCCTTCTGGGCAAAGGAAACCCCCTGCGGGGTGTCGTATATGTGATGATGATCATTGGACGAAAGAGTGTCCATACAAAGTTGAGCTTAAGAAATTCTTTAAAAATTCGAAAACCTCAGCAGTGTTAACTGATCCGTTTCCAAACCCAGGAACGAATCTGGTTGAAAGTGGAAATGCTTCCCCATCTCAAGTGCTAATGTTGTCGGTTTCAAAACAGCAGAATGATGCTTAGATTTCGACAAGGAACAAAGATTACAGGAATCCGCAGCTGTCGAACAACAAGGATAAAGATCAACCAAGTAGTTCGACAACAACTTCGACAGAAGTTGTACCACCCACCATCCCTGAATTGACGATAAAACCGCCGAAGGGAGTAGTACACAAGTCGACATTTAATCCCCGCACTAGAGCGGCGCAGCATTATAACATAGTGGAAGATTTGGCCCAATCGCCATCCGCTATGTCAACTCTTGAAGTACTACGAAATTGCCCGTCCCAAAGGCAGGCTTTATTATCGGCCATCGGTGGGATTGACCCAAAGGATTCCAATCTTGTATCCTTCGACCACAAAGGATACGATCCTCAGTTACCGGCTCAACTATCTTTCCTTGTCCAAGTGAAAGCCCTCAACAAAACTGTTCATCGAACAATTATTGATGAGGGGGCATCTACATGTATTATGTCAATGAGTTGCTGGAAAACTTTAGGATCTCCAACCTTGTCGCGGTCTGCGACGACGTTAAAAGCATTCGACGGAAGGACATATACCCCATATGGTATCCTAAATAACTTGAAAGTTGAACTAGGGGGAAAAATGGTAGAAATAGATGTTGAAGTCATCGATGGGAATCTTGATTACAACATCCTACTAGGAAGACCATGGATATATGCCATGGCAGCTGTTGTGTCGACCTATTTTAGAAAGATTGCATTTCCCTTTCAAGGAGGGATTACAATCGTCGATCAACAAAACTTCCTCCCTAATGGTTCTCAAGTTACAGGAAGCATTCCCATGATCCATGGAAGCCCCCATTCACTTCAGAATATCGGAGTAGGCCTACTAAAAGATCCTATACTAATGGGAACTTTCGCTCTTCCACCTCCAATCAATCTGGCGGAAGTAGCATCAATAGGAACCTGCAACATGATATCTTCTACAAAGATCTCAGAAAACGATATCAACATGGATCATGCAATGGTTTTGCCCCCAATCCCAATGGAAATATTATAGCAATCAATGTTTCTAGCATGGGAGGCAAACCCAAATCAACGCTCATCAAGCGTTTGGATAGATAGGTCTAGAGAATATGGTACTCCTTCAGATCCTTGGTCGCGAGTGCATGTCACCGACGAAGGAATTCTCCAAGCTATGGTAATTGAAGGAGCACCATGGAATGATTCCCACCATCGTTCCCTTCTTCCAGATTGTGAAGAAGAGACTCAAAACGACCTTTATCATCCTTCAGTCTTTGATTTTCTATCAAATGCTGTAAATATGGTGGATTCCGAGCGAAACTTATCCAACATTGAAGAGACTATAGCCATAAATATCTCGACCAAAACAAATGTTGTAGAGAATATTTATGTTGGCAAATGTTGTTCTCCTTCAGAACTAGATATATATAACGCTCTTTTTCGCGAATTCAGAGATGTCTTTGCTTGGTCATACAGTGAAATGCCAGGCATCGACTCGAGTATCATTGAACACGAAATTAAGATGTATCCAGATGTCAAACCAGTACGACAACGGCTAAGGCAGGTGCACCCCAAGAAAGCCGCTGCCATTAAGGCAGAAGTTGAAAAACTTCTCCATGCTGGTTTCATCTACCCGGTTCCTCTAACCGATTAGGTATCGAATATTGTCCCTGTTATGAAGAAACAGGGGACAATTAGAGTGTGTGTCGATTATAGGGATGTAAATCAAGCTTGTCCAAAAGACAACTACCCTACACCCTTCATTGACCAGATAATCGATGAATGCGCCGGATGCAAAATCTTTTCATTCATGGATGGATTCTCCGGGTATAATCAAATAAATATCCGCCCACAGGACCAATCAAAGACTGCATTCATTTGTCCGTGGGGCACATTCGCATATCGGAAATTACCCTTTGGCTTAAAGAACGCAGGGGCGACGTTTCAGAGGGCAATGAATTATGCCTTCCATGACATCAAAAACATCGTTCAACCATACCTCGAGGACCTTCCAGCTCATTCGCGAAAGCGGACTGATCATCGCAGCATTTAAGAGCGATATTTCTACGTTGCCGACACTACAAGATACGACTCAATCCGCACAAATGTGTATTTTGCGTCAGTTCTGGTCGTTTACTTGGCTTTGTAGTCTCCAAGGATGGGATTCGTCTAGACCCGTGTAAGGTCCAGGCAATCATAAATTTGCCTCCACCTTCAAATTTGCTTCAGATTCAGAAACTCTAAGGGAAAGCAAACATTTTGAGGAGGTTCATTCCAAATTACGCCGAACTTGCTAAAGGTTACACCCGTCTTTTGAAAAAGGAGGTACCCTTTGTCTGGGATCAGGTTGCATAAGCTTCCTTTGATGCTTTGAAAGATTCCCTGTCGAAAGCGTCATTAATGTTTGCCCCTGATTATCAAAGAGACTTTAACCTGTATCTGGCTACAGCAGATACGACCATTGCGATGGTTTTAGTTCAAGAAGTCGATGGAATTGAACATCCAATATATTATTTAAGCAAGAACTTAAATGATACAGAAAACAAATATTCTTATGTTGAAAAAATAGCGTTTGCCGCTGTTCAAGCGATACAAAGATTTCGACACTATGTCCTCTTTCGGAAAACTACCATTCTGTCAGATTGCAACCCCATGACTTATATATTGTCACGACAGTTGCTGGGGGGCAAATATTCAAAATGGATGGCGATCCTTCAAGAGTTTGATCTGGAATTTGTAAAATCCAAGTCAAAGAAAGCTCTAGTTTTTGCAGAACTATTATGCGATCTCCCATCGTCGTCCAACGATGAAACATCTGAAGAATCAATCATGGATGAGAATTTGTTTCTGATATCTACAAGCAATGAGTGGTTTGGAGATATAATCATTTATCTCCAAACCCAAAAATTTAGGCCAAACACCTCCCACTCTGAACAAAAATGTATTCGATACCAAGCAAAAGACTACATGATCGTCGGTGATACACTTTACTGTCGTGGTATCGATATAGTTCTGAGAAGGTGCCTCACCCATGAGGAGGCCGAAAAAGCCCTGAGTGTGTGTCTTCAGGCGCCTGTGGGGGGCATCAATCTGGATATGCTATAGCACAATTTTTTTTACGAGCAGGATACTTTTGGCCAACAATGTTCAAAGATTGCATAACCGCAGTCAGAAGTTGCCATGCTTGTCAAATTTTTGATAGCAAAACCAGAAGACCACCTGCACCTCTACAGCCAATAGTTGCTGTTGGGCCGTTCGCCAAATGGGGCATCGATTTCATGACATTTAACCCCACCTCGACCGGGGGGCATGGGTATATCATAGTCGTAGTTGACTATTTTACCAAATGGTCCGAGGCGATGCCTACATTAGATAACACTGGTGAAACAACTGCCCTTTTCTTTTTCAATCATGTAGTCGCCAGATTCGGCGTACCACAGGCTATAGTCACAGATCATGGATCGCATTTTCGCAATCACATGATGGTCGAATTAGTTGCCAAACTAGGGTTGTCTTACGACAGCTCTACTCCCTATTATCTGCAAGCCAACGGACAAGTTGAAGCGATCAACAAGGTCCTAAAGCGCATGTTGCAAAGGATGATCGGAGTTCACAAAAGAAGGTGGCACCTAATCCTGTACTCAGCCTTGCGGGCTTACCGAACATCAGTAAGGAATGCAACCGGGTTCACACCCTTCCAACTGGTATATGGCCTGGAAGCAGTCTTACCAGTCCAGTGTGAAATCTCGTCTCTCAAACTCGCAATTGATCTCCTCCCCGGAACTTCAAAAGAAGAGGCTCGTTTCTTGGACTTAATCCAATTGGATGAAACCCGTCGTGACGCCACTTTGGCTAACGAAGCCCATAAGAAACGAGTCAAGGCGCAGTTCGACAAAAATGTCAAACCTCGTGTCTTCTCAGAAGGTGACTTGGTCTTGCTTTACGACCAAGAATCCGATAAATTGGGAGCAGGTAAATTTAAGTCTTTATGGATGGGCCCCTATATTGTTAAATGAGTGTTAGCGAAAGGAGCCTACGAGTTAATGGATTATGACGGAATTCCACTGGCGCAACCTCGTAATGGGTTGTACCTCAAGCGTTACTATGCATAAATAGTAACCAATATGCTTTTGTTATATTTTTGTTTTCGCTAAAGTGTTTGTTTTGGTCGAGTAATCCACCTTTTTACATTTATTGAAGATGTCAAACCTATTGGAGCCATGTGTTGGATATGCCGACGGAGCGAGTCGTAGTTCGCGGAACTTGTCCTCTGCAGCCTGGGCCATTTTTGATCCAAGCGGCGAGTTAGTAAGTTTCAGAGGTGTATGTATTGGTAAATCAACGAATAACATCACTGAGTATAGCGCGTTGATAGAACTTCTCTCTGATGCCATCACCCATGGTATACGCCGACTAATTGTCAGGCTAGACTCACAACTCGTAATACTACAACTCAACGGTATATATTCCGTCCGAAACCCAGCTATTTATCGCATGTTCCTAAGGGTTAAGATTTTGGAAAGAAAATTTGATCTTATTCAATACCAACATATTTCCAGAAACTTAAACACATTAACCGACTCATTAGCAAACTATGTGTTAGATAGACATTTGCAACATTTATAAAAAGAAACACATCATCAATGTTTTACATGTGGATCATATAGCTCAACCAAAATAAAACCCCGAAAATAAAAAATATATATAGTTGTTTATGGTTTACACATAATGTTCTGTAACCAAGACAAAATCGGTCACATGACCCAAAAACTCAAAATGCTAGGAGGCACCCTAGTCTAATGATGCTCGTGATAGCAAGTCACAGCCTATGCGATCATGCGTAAGAGACGAGTCCATCGTCTGGGCACACCAGTAGTATGCCACTGTAACTACAAAGGTAGCTCATCAGTCCTCACATCTGGTATACCGAGAGTGAGGCCCTCAATCTGCTCCTGTAAAGCTGAGAGAGTCTCGGCCACATCAAGGTCGCGAAGAATAGCCCTTCCGACGGCCTCTCCTACTCGGACAACAGTTGGTACTCTCAGGCGAACTACTGGATGAACATGACCAACATATGCATGTACACATGAGTTTGATTAAAGTATTGATAGAATAAAGCACAAGGACATTATAAACAAAAACAGTAAATAGCAATATGGTCAGAGATTTTACCAATAGCACCCCATTGCTCGCTATCCGGCAGTACTAAATCTGGATCACCCCGGAAGTCCATACCAGCATATGGATACTTGGAATAAACCATCTCCTGATGATCAAACCACCTGAAGAAGGTATCAGAAAATCAAATCTGAGACTGGCCAGCATGCCTAGACATATGGTCAACCCATCTCTGCATACGTGGTTCAGTAGGAGAAGGTAAATCGAGTGCAATGTACTGCGGCTGCATCAGTGGTATCTTCTCCAAGGCGAAGGCGGTCAAAATAGAACCGAACCCAAAGTTCTTCAACCTCCCGTTCTTTATCTTGGTCCACTGTTCTTTCATCACAAGAAGTATTGCGTCGCACTAGTTGAACACCTTCGATTGGAGGCATTCCAAGGCATGCTACATGAAGAGACGCACTACCGGCCATCCTACCAAAAGTAAACAGGATAGTCCTAAGGGACCTGTCAGTGACATCACGGATAATGATCTTGCCATCTTTACTCGGCTGAGATCCTTCCCTGCAATACCGACGGACATAATCTCTCACAGAATCGCCTCCTCGGGCTGAACCTGACAAAGAGATGGGGGCACCCTGCCTCGACAAGCCAGTCAAGAAATAGATGTCTACTGCAGTCAAGGGGATAGATTTGCCCCTAATCTGGAAAACTTGATTGATAGGATCCCAAGCATCGAGCAAATACTGCAGTAAGTTGATCTGCTGTCTCATGCTAGAAATGCGGAAGAACTTCAGCAAGCCACAATTCCGCAGCGCGTTCACTGTAACTGGATCATGTAGGGCAATCATGTCCTCTTCTTCATGCTCACGTTCTCGCCATGTAAGGGTCATTTTGCTCCCAAATCTCTGAAAAAAACAAACAAGGGAGGAGTTAGATCCTGATTTTGGTGAGAAAAAGGCAAAAATCCCATCAAAAATTGTGCAACAAATTCCCTTTCTGCGCCCAACGCACCTGCAGCAGTGTTCTAGGTGCGTTGAATGTCAAACTGCCTTCATACAAGCCAGCATTCAATGTAGGTTTCGATACACTGGGGGTGCGTTGATGGCAGAACGAGTCCTTCAAACCCCAGGGGCTCAGAAAAGCAGAGAATCAGGCTCAAAAAGCAAAATGGAAACCATGAAATGAAAGAGCTCAGGTTTAGCTCCTACCTGGTCCAGACGGTGCCGAGAATCGTCCACAGAATCTCCCGAAATCAACTGATGAAAATCGAGGGGGAAAAGCACCTCCAAAGCTCCAACAAACCAAGTTCAAATGAAATGGTAAAATGAGAGGTAAAAACACTTTTTGATTACTTTTACGTAGTTCAAAGTAAAATATTAGCGTTTTAATCTCGTTTTCAAGCAAATATTGTTCATTTCTGACTAGTTTGATGAAGCAGTTGAATATACAGTACGATCTTTGGAAGGACATAGCTATTTATGGTAAAAATCAAAATATGACTGGATTAATCGAGCAGTTTTAGCACATAGTTCAAGCTCGTTAAAAAATAAAAATAAGACAAGAGCAAATGTTTCCACCCGCGTTTAAGCTCATTAAAAAATGAACTATTCCCCGGTAAATAACCATCGTGAATGTAGCATTTCAGCCATTAAAGCCTTGGTCGTGTTTGCACCATCACCTCCACTTTTCCATTGGCTGATCATTCACCTCCATTTGATTGTTTACCCATTTTGAGGAACAGCTGCGAAGAGTGATTTCACTAGCCATCCTTGTGACACTGCCGTGATTGGAAAATTCCAACCCTTACCTAGAATCAGTTGCTACCCATTTTATCACTCGTTCCTCAAAAGACGAGTCTTCTTTAAGCTCTTTTCAACTGACTCGTAAAATATGAAAAGATTGCCGAGTTTTGGCCTTCCATCTCGTTAAAACGACCGGAAGTGCTATCCCTCCTCTAGATTTTAATCTTTTTGGACCTGAGGGATTATTGCACAAAAAGATCGAGCGCTTGTTTTGTTCGGCTCGTTAAAACTATCGAAAATTCATCCCTTCTGTATTGTTTTATAATTTTTCTGACTTAAGGGATTAGATGGCGAAAAAGGAATTTTGGAGTTACCTTTACGTACCTTTTCAGACTCTCTAAAAATGAAAAGGACTGAGTTATCTTTGTCGTTAAACTCGTTAAAAAGATTAATAGCGACAAACTTGTCTTTAGACGAGAACGAGTTTCACTATCGCTAGGCTCGTTAAAACATAGCGATGGGTTTGTCTGAAGGGAAAATTATAGAACAAGCATATGTTATCCTCCTCAAGCTTGAAAAAAATAAAGAGGTACTGGTCAGCAATGACTGGGGAAAAATTGGGAAGAAAACTCAAAGAATCTTTATTGGTAGCAAGTCGCTCTTGAACATGACACTTCCACTCCGTGTCCGAGTCGGGTTGGGTTGTTTCATTCATCGGTCACATCACCATGGTCACGCCATACCATCCACATTTGGGGTAAATGCTACCGATCCATCACATAAGTTTCGCCGACATGTTCAAGAGAAGTCATCCAGAGAAGTCACCTGTGTCCCATCCACTACCATACATTATACTTCATTCTTTCATGACCGCCATCCTGAACCATATATCATCAGATCGTTTTCACCTCCATCAAAATCATTTGCTCCGTTCCATGTCATTGATGTGGGATTCCTTAAGGCCATCCTTTGACGGATCGCTTCTTGTCGACATCAACTCATTATCCAAGAAGTTGATCTAGGAACACCCCATTCAGTACTTTGAAGCTTGCATGCCTCAATGGCAAGTTTCTCACTTCCGGCGACAGGTATACATCAATGACCTTAGACCGAAAGATTTTGCGTGGTGTTCGACGCCAAGACCTTTATTCAAACCATGTGAATTGTACTGCAGTACCTTGAGGGTCATTATCATTATCGGTGATTCCTCTCGCGCTTGTTAACAGTTTACATCATTGACTGGTAATCAAGCGATGTCTTTCCATGTTTGACTTCAGAACATTTCTCACATGGATCGACTTGTACTTCGAGTGAAGGTCGGACGAGATTGAAGACCCCGGATCTAGTTTCATCCATCCGGGCTGCGATATATATTCTGGAAAATAAAGACATTGAAATGTACAACATTGCAGCATAGATAATCATCCTACCAAAAGGATGATGGCTCTATCAGAATCATCAGTCTACCATCAGACGATTGTCTATCCTAGGTACATGAAAATGAATTTATAAAGCTGAGCATGGGAATGCCCGCCTCAGCTAGATCATGAAAACAGTATGAAGATAATGTATTGTATTGTATCTTATTATAGGTCTCCTCCCAGCATTGAAAGAACTTCGGATCCTCCTAATAAAGCATTTCACCCGATAAACGGCCTCATACTTTAGGGGGCAACTGTTATAGACATTTTTGTGCCTTACAGGTATAAGCATGAAATGTCCATAAACCAAGGGATCCTAAGTCCCTAGAAGTGTTGTTCCGACCCCTAAAGGAACAAGGTCAACAAATTACAGCTCCTCCCAGAAGTTCTCCACCAGAAACTGCTCAGAATCAGTCAAATCAAGATCATTTCAGCTGCTCCACTGGCTAGCTGCATTGCATAGCACCCAAGTACACTAGCTAGGTGCATTGCAATGCACCTAAATGCACTACCAGGGTGCGTTGAGCGGGAAATGACAAATGGCAGTGCCATTCCGCGAGGTGGAAAGACAATGGAAGCTTCCAGAATCTTCTCCAATGACACTTGCCTCACTGAGTTCGACCAAGGATGAGTAAGAGGCTCTCAGTCTCCAAGTGGAAGCAAGAACTGACAGAGAGAAGCCACTATTCAAATCATAAGCTGACTCATCCTCTTTGCATACATCTATATATGGATCCCTCATCCCAGAGATCCAGAGGCTGGAATTTTGTACATTGCAGAGAATCGTTGTTGGTTTTGAGATAGATATCAGAGTATTGGGTGATTTATGCTTTGTTGGAGGTGAAGAGGGGCTTCTTTGCTGGGAGGTTGATGCTGGATCAAGAATCATCAGTTGTAACTCCTCCTGGATCTTCTTGTTATATCAATAAAACTATTTGAGTTTCTCCTACATGCTTGTGTATCATTGATGTTTGTTACATTTGTATGTTTAGCTTAAATCTGATCCTAAGCTATTTATGAATATAAATCCATGTCTTTGTGTAGTTTTCTTCTTCTGTGATCTTACAGGAACTTGGTGAAGCTGGGCAAGTAAGGGAGCAGGTAGCTGGAAGCTGTCAAAGAGGAGAGAGATTGGATCAAAGGACTAGCGCAAGACACAGGTTGGTTCATCCTATTCCTCTTCGTTTATAGTTCATAAAGAAGAATACAAAAGTAGTTTTCTCTGTTTGTTTCTAAGGTCACTGTCACACCTTAGTGGGATAGGGTCATTCTGAATAGACACTTTTCCCGTTAACACAAGTGTCCCAGGAGAAGTTTCTGGAAGATTCCATGCTTCTCCACCTCGCAGATTGACACTGCCATTTGTCTCTTCTTGCCCATCGCACCCCATAGAAGGGCTTTTTGAAATGCAATGCACCCACTAAGTGTACTTAGGTGAGATGCAATGCACTTTGCCTATGGAGCAGGTGAAATGATCCTGTTTTGACCAGTTCTGAGTGGTTTTTCATGGAGAACTTATGGGAGAAGCTAAATTAGTTGACCTTGTTCCTTTAGGGGTTGGAACAACACTTTTAGGGACTTAGGGGCCCTTGGTTTATGGAAATTTTATGCTTGGGGTTGCAGTGCCCAAAAATGTCTATAATAGTTGCCCCCTAAAGCATGAGGTCGTTAATCTCTTTTGATGTCCGGTTAAATTCTTTATCATGAGGATCCGAAGTTCTTTCAAGCTGGAAGGAGACCTGTAATAAGATACAATACAATACATTATCTTCATAATATTTTCATGCTCTAGCTGAGGTGAGCATTCCCATGCTCAGCTTTATAAATTCATTTTCATGTACATAGGACAGACAATCGTCTGAGTGTAGACTGATGATTCTGGTAGAGCCATCATCCCATAGATTGGATGATTATCTGTGCAGCAATGATGTACATTTGATGTCTTTATTTTCCTGAATATATATCGCATCCCGGATGGATGAAACTAGATCCGGGGTCTTCAATCTCGTTCGATCTTCACTCAAAGTACAAGTCGATCCATGTGAGAGATGTTCTGGAGTTGAACATGGAAAGACATCGCCTGATTACCAGCCAAAGATGTAAGTTGTTAACAGGCGCGATAGGAATCACCGATAATGATAATGATACTCAAGGTACTACAGTACAATTCACATGGTGTGAATAAGGGACTTGGTGTCGAACACCACGCAAAATCTTTCGGTTGAAGGCCATTGAGGTAAACCTGTCGTCGGAAGTGAGAAACTTGCCATTGAGGCATGCAAGCTTCAAAGTACTGAAAGAGGTGTCCCTAGATTGACTTCTTGGATAATGAGCTGATGTCGACAAGAAGCGATCCATCATAGGAGGGCCTTAATGAATTCCACATCAATGACACGGAACAGAGCAAATTATTTTAATGGAGATGAAAACGATATGGTGATATAAGGTTCAGGGTGGCGGTCATGAAAGAACGGAGCGTAAATGTATTGCAGCGGGTGAGACACAGGTGAATTTTCTGAGTGACTTCTCTTGAACATATCGGTGAAACTGACATGATGGATTGGTAGCATTAACCCCAAATGTGGATGGTGTTATGTGACCATGGTTATGTGACCAGTGAATGAAACAACCCAACCCGACTTGGATGCGGAGTGAAAGTGTCATGTTCAAGAGCGACTTGCTACCAACAAAGTTTCTTCAAGTTTTCTTCCCAATTTTTCCCCAGTCATTGCTGACCAGTACCTCTTTATTTTTGTCAACCTTGAGGAGCATAACATATGCTTGTTCTATAATTTTCCCTTCGGGCAAACCCATCGCTATGTTTTAACGAGCCTAGCGATAGTCAAACTCGTTCTTGTCTGCTATGGACAAGTTTGTCGCAATTAGGTTTTAACGAGTTTAACGACAAAGATAACTCGGTCCTTTTCAATTTTAGAGAGTCTGAAAATGGACGTAAAGGAAACTCCAAAAATCCTTTTTCGTCATCTAATCCCTTAAGTCTGAAAAAGTATAAAACAATACAGAAGGGATGAATTTTCGATACTTTTAACGAGCTGAATAAAACAAGCGCTCGATCTTTTTGTGTAATAATGCCTCAGGTCCAAAAAAATTAAAATCTAAAGGAGGGATAGCACTTCCGGTCCCTTTAATGAGCTGAAGAGGCCAATGGCTCGGCAATCTTTTCATATTTTACGAGTCAGTTGAAAAGAGCTTAAGGGAGACTCGTCTTTGAGGAATGAGTGATAAAATTGGGTTGCAGCTAATTCCAGGTAAGGTTTGGAATTTTCCAATCATGGCAGTGTTACAAGGATGGCTAATAAGATCACTCTTCATAGTTGTTCCTCAAAAGGGGTAAACAATCAAATGGAGGTGAATGATCAACCAATATAGAGTGGAGGTGATGATGAGAACACGACCAAGGCTTTAAAGGCCGAAGTACTACATTCACAATGGTTATTTATCGAGAATTGGTTCATTTTTTATTGAGCTTAAACGCTGGGGGAAACATTTGCTCATTGCTTATGTTTATTTTTTAACGAGCATGAAGTCCGTGTTAAAACTTCTCGATTAATCCATTCGTATAATAAGAATGTCTCATTTATGAAAACGGCAATCTTTAAAGTTTTTCCCCACATCCTTTCATTATGTAGGTTAGGAAACGACCAATCCTACGAGTTTAAAGGGTTAGAGGACCTACGAATTTAAAAAAATAAATGGTCGCTCTTCGCTTGCACGCCAAAAGGTTTGCATGCCCCCAGGTATAAAATAGAGTTTCAAGGTTACCTCTCAATCTACCGACAAAACATTTGTTTTATCGGAAAGGTTTACCTCTTTCAGGTTACCAAAGATTGTTTTATCTACAGCACAAACAAAACACTTCTTCAGTGATGCCTACTGAAATAGACAAAGGCGAGTGGCGCAAATGCCTCTACTCACATAACTTTGACAAGGGATTCTTATTTCAGTCCAACCCCCTTTTCCAATCATGGACGGGAGTGTCAGACTAGTCATATATCCCTTGCGAAAACCTATCATATACCTGAAGTTTTCCTGTCGAAGTAGACCAGGGTGCATGCCCCCTGGTTTCAGTCATGTCCCCCAAATCACTCGTGCTCATCAGGTGGACGGACTGGGGATTGAGACATTCCTTGAGTGAAAAGACCATTTAGGGATGGTATATGACTATTTGCTATGCGTGAACCAGGGAATGAAAGCTGGTCTACGAGCTTGACCACTCTTCCTTTGTGCGGAAAACACATTACTCTAAAGAGTGATGAGACAATGGCTCCCATGTAATAAATATTGTCTCGTCCAAGGAGTAGATTATAATCCAGGGGTCCTTGGACTACCATTATGTTCATGTGAACGGTTTTCCCTCTCAATATTATGGGCACATTGGGAAGGATCCCTAATGGTCGATTGGTTCCTTTGTCAAAGCCTGTTAGATTTCTCATCTCAGGCAAAAGCGATGACGAACCAAGCGCTTTCGAAGTAGTCGAGGAAAGGATACTCACAGAAGCCCCTTCATCTATGATGGTATCGGCCATAACCATTCTATATACTTGAGCAATGATTCAGAATGGTACACTAGCCGGTAAACGGGGTCTGCCTAGCTGATTCCAGTCAAAGGAAACAACTAGGTTGCTTGGAGGTGGGACCGAATAGACAGCTGGGTATGACTCTGACAAACTTCCTTCCTGCGGTAAAGGAATGGATAAATTTCCCCCATGTTCATCGGAGTCTATGCTTACGAAAAGAATTTGGACAGTGTCATCCTTGTTCTCTTCGGTGACTGTATCATCTGAAGATGGAACCTCTGAAGGCAAGACCAGGTCAATTGCCACCTCGACCTTTTGACTTTCATCTGGTATGGGTTCAGATGGTTTATCTTCAATGATAGACGCTTTGGCCAACCACCTGGGTGGGTCAGCCGGATTTTCAACTAGTGACGGACTCAGCAAGAGTTTCTTATATCCAGGAGGAAGTCGTAACGGTGAAACCGGACGATCATCCAAAACTCTTTTAGCCTCGTCTAAGAAGGGACAACAGTGGACGGTGTGATCGTCTTCACATAGTTTACAAGGAAATTTGCACTTTCCTTTTTGTCCAAGGACTTCACTTTCACTAGTCGATGGTGTGCTTTCAACATGATCATCAGAGGTTGATGACACCGGAGACCAGTCCCTTAAGATCCGAGGGATGCAGGGACAATCTCTATGATAATGGTCTCCTTTGCAAATGACACATGGCGATTTAGGCCTGGTCGGTGCAGTGTGCGGATTTTCGCTAGACGACGCTTGGTTGCCCCTTTTCGCCTTTGGCTCCTTCTTCTTCTTCTCTTTCTTATTCTTTTCCTTCTTCTTCTCAGGTACTTGATTTTTGGCTTTACCAGCCTCATCAAGTGAAGAGGAAGGAGGAGAGGAAGAATTGGACGAAGTAGAGGGTTGGGAGTAACTCTGAAATTGTCTAGTTGCTGACTCGATTGTTAAGGAATTGGGGTGTTCTGAATGACGGAGGTTGAGAAAAGCCATACGGGCAAACCAATCGTCAATTCTGGAAGTGACAATGTGGCCATGTGGGGTGCACCAACATCTCCCCAAGAGGAGAAGGGACTAGGATTTCCTCCAAGGGGAAATCCTTGGTTGGTGGACTCCATTCTCTCAACCTAAGAGCAACGTAGGAAAGGTGGTGATTATTCCATTTAAAATAAATTTTAGACGCTTTGACACAACTTGTTTTTTCAATTTTAAAGAGTCGAGAAAAAACAAAAGATGACTCTAGTCGCCTTCGATTTTTAATGAGCCTGAAGTGACAAGTGCTCAGATGGACCTTTTTCGTTAAGGAGTCTGAAAAGGAACGAAAGGGACTGCTCTGGAAATCTTGGCAGTGGGATTACCAAACCAATCGCAAAACTGCAGAATACTTTTTATGGTACAGCAGTCAATCTTCCCGAATGCTATGTTCAGTGCATTGCGATCAATAGGGCGCAGACACGGCTTCCTATGGATAAAGGATTAAGCCTATTGTGGTCTCCCAAAATATACTCGACGGTACGTGGGAGCACACGTCCGTACTGGCACTTATCGTCTCAAAGTGGAGGAATCACCCAACCAACAGTGAGAACAATAGTTACCAGGCTTTACGATGCCGGAATATGTCTCTAGCCTAGACTTCTAGATGTTGTGCATTAGGTTCCAAAGCGTTGTTAGATTCATTAAATTTATTTTATAGTTGATCTTGCTTAAGAAATTTTCCTTTCAGGTTCACCGCGTGATGTAGATGTACAATTCCTAAAATGCAATATAAGATGATAAATAATTTTTTCATCTTCTTTGTGCAATGAAAATCCTAGCTACTGAGGAAAGAGAGAGAGTATTCTTTCAACAAAGAGCAAAGAGCACACACTATATGAACTGTCCTAAATCAAACCAATCAAAAGTCTAAATGAAAATGCACATGCATGTATTTGTTTTCAGCCTTCTTAATATGTGAATGATAAAAATAAAGCTAATGCGCAAATATGAATTACTTTTCAAAGCGACAATTACTCACAAGTTTCTTTCCAAAATCAAAATGAAGACAATGACAACACTTTACGATTTGGAAACGAAAACTTGCTTTCGACACTAGAAAAACTACTAATTCATATCAAATACAATAGTAACAGGGTAATCGACTATCAAGAGCAATCATACTCTCTTCTATGTCAGAAAATGACACTCGCGACACTTTCAAATCAAGAAACGACAGTACAATTACGTTACTTTTTTGCAAAAGAGAACTGAAAATGACTCAACAAATACACAAAAAAATTTACAGTCCTTTGCACAATGGAGGCGGAATAACAGCAAGGAAAGGGGTTTCAAATAGAGGTGTACTGACTACAGCAGCAAAATTCTTGAATAGATCTGAAAAGAGTGAACAGAAACCAAAATTTAGGAACTATGTCTAGTCTGATCAGCGCACCTATAACACAGTGAATCTGAAATGCAGTGAACCTACTACACTCGGGAAGTGTAATGAATTTGAGATTCACATAACAGAGAGTGTGTTGGTCCAGGGACGAGACTTTGTTTGGGTTCCGGGTCACAGTTTGCAGTTCAGTTCAGGGATTTTGGCCGAGCAAGTGGTAATCAGTAAATCAACAACAGGGGTAGATCTAAGGAGGTTACTAGAGCTACCACAAGGGCAATTAGAGAGTTTGTAAATCAGTTGTTTAATTCATAAACAAAACCCAGAGATTGACTGAAGCGACATTTATCTACTTTGCATTTGCATAGCAAATGCAGTTCGAAAGCTACCTGGCTCGACTTCAGGCTCTGTCTGTAAGTTTATAAAGTAAACAAATGTAGATAGACAAACAACCTAGTCACTCCCCAGCGGAGTCGCCATTTTGTTACAGGGAAAAGTGTCTATGCAAAACTGCTAATCCCACTAAGGCGTGGTAGTTACCTTAGAAACAAACAAAGTAAAACTACTTTCGTTTTCCTTTATGAAAGATAGATGAGAGAAGAATAAAGGAGACCAACCTCTGTCTTGCGCTTGGCTCCTTGCTCGATTCCTCTCTTCTGATAGTCCTTTGCTACTTGTTTTCTGGTATACCCAGCTTCACAGAGTACCTGTACAATCAAAGCAGCATAACACTATACAAGAACATGGATCTACTATCATAAACAATCTAGGATCAGATGTAAATTGACCATACAAATGCATAAAACATAAATGACACAAGATTATGGAGAAAAACTTGAATAGCTTTATTGATAATCAAGAAAGAGCCAAGAGAGTTACAACCAGTTGTTCTGACCCAGCATCATCCTCTCAGCAAGTGAGCCCTTCTTCACCTAATGCAAAGCTTAGATCACCCAACACTATGATGTTGCCTCAAGAAACCAACAACAATTCCTTACAAGATGCAAAATTCCAACCCCTGGATCTCTGGGATGAGGGATCCATATATAGATATCTGTAAGGGAGATGAGTCAGCTTGTGATCTGATTAGTGTCTTCCCTCTGATAGTTCTTGCTTCCACTTGGAGATTGATGATCTCTTACTCATCCTTGGTCGAATTCAGAGAGGCAAGTGTCCCAGGGGAAGTTTCTGGAAGATTCCATGCTTCTCCACCTCGCAGATTGACACTGCCATTTGTCTCTTCTCGCCCATCGCACCCCATAGAAGGGATTTTTGAAATGCAACACACCCACTGAGTGTACTTAGGTGAGATGCAACGCACTTTGCCTATGGAGCAGGTGAAATGATCCTGTTTTGACCAGTTCTGAGTGGTTTTTCATGGAGAACTTCTGGGAGAAGCTGTAATCAGTTGACCTTGTTCCTTTAGGGGTTGTAACAACACTTTTAGGGACTTAGGAGCCCTTTGTTTATGGACATTTTATGCTTGGGGTTGCAGTGCCCAAAAATGTCTATAACAAGTATGTAGTGAGTTCTCAGCAGAGACCTCAGATTTTCCTATATATTTGGTACACTCTCATATTAATTGCTTCATACTTTACAATGTTGAAACTAATCAAGAATATACTTCAAGTGGTATAACAACAGAACCAAAAGCAATTGCAGTATTAAAGGAAAATCAAAATATCCAAATTCACGAAACATCAGATAAAAAAGATGATCTTGTTAACTTAACCAAGAAGGTTTCCACTACCCTAGATGAAAACTATGAGCATGAAATCCTGTGGCATCTTCAATTTCACAAGTTAGTTAACAGATTAGGTGCAAGAGTAGGTGTATGTATTTACAACTTAGAAAATCATTATTCAGAAGGTCATGCCTACAAGTTGAACTTTAAATGTGCAAACAATATGGCTAAATATGAAGCACTTCTGTTAGGTTTGAAACTTGTTAAAAAGTAAGCCATTAGAATCTCTATCATGTGAGATTCTGAGTTAGTGATTAAACAAATTAATGCTGTGTATATGACTAGGGATCCTGGATTAGGATTTCATAGAGGAACAATCATAGAGATACTAAATACCTTTATAGAAACAAAACTTCTTGTCATTCCAAGAAAACACAACATGCAGGCTCACAGCTTAGCCATGTTTGCTAGTACTTGTAAGCTGCCTTTTAAACCCAACCATCAATACACTACTAAGGTTAGGCACATACCTTCCATTCTTGAAGAGAATCCCAAACTAATAAAACTGTCTAAATCATTACCTCCCAATGAAAAACTAAAATATATGGAATTGATGAAAGAATTCTAGGATGTTTTTGCCTGGTGTTATCAGGACCTAAAATCCTATGATACTAGCATTATACAACATACTATTCCATTAAAAGAAGATCAGAAACCCTTTAGACAAAAGCTTAGAAGAATTAACCCTGTTCTACTACCTTGTATTGAAAAGGATATTAAGAGAATGTATGTAGCAGGAATCATAACACCTATTAGTTTCTCTAACTGGATTTCCAATCTGGTACCCACTAGAAAGAAAATGGGTGAAATTAGATTGTGTGTTGACCTTAGAAATCTAAATAAAGTTTCACTTAAGGATAACCATCCTCTTACAAAAATGGATCACATTTTACAGAAGGTAGTGGGTTCCTCCAGATTTCATTGCTAGACGGGTTCTCCGGTTATAATCAAATCCTAGTCCACCCATATGATCAGGCAAAGACTGCATTCACAACTACTTTCATGTATGTGAAAATGCCATTTGGGTTAAGGAATGCGGGGGCCACCTTGTAAAGAGCAATGGACATAGCCTTTTCTAAACAAATCCATGACTTCCTGGTAATTTACCTTGATGATCTAACAGTATTCTGTAAAATAGATCAACAAAACCTAGATCATCTTAGGCAAGTCTTTATTAAATGTAGGAAATATGGAATCTCTTTGAATCTGAAAAAATCTTTGCTTGGGTTGGAATAAGGGAAATTATTAGGCCACATTATTTCCAAAGATGGTATCAGGATTGACCCAATAAGAATTGAAGCTATTTTGCAGATACAACATGCTAGGAATATCAAATAACTTCAATCATTTCTAGGAAAGACAAACTTTTTGAGGAGATTCATCTCTAATTTATCTGATTAATTAGATTTCTCAACAACATACTAAACAAATATTCGATTGTCAAATGGACTCTAGAAGCTAAAAGGCCATTTGAAGATATAAAGTTAGCCTTAACACAAATGCCGATCCTCATCAGTCCAAAATTTGATAGGGAATTTATCATATTTTCGTTTTATTCAGAACAAACCATTGCTGTTGTCCTTTTGCAGAAAAATGATCAGGGTTTTGAACAGCAAATAGCCTTCTTCAGTCAAGCCTTGAGAGATGCATCTTTAAAGTATAACATAATGGAGAAACAATATTTTTCTCGGTGTTACCGGGAATAGTGTCTATGCAGAACTACTAATTCCACTAAGGCTGGTAGCTACCTTAGAAATAAACAAACTAAAACTACTTTCATTTTCCTTTATGAAAGATAGATGAGAGAAGAATAAAGGAAACCAACCTCTGTCTTGTACTTGGTTCCTTGTTTGATTCCTCTCTCTTCTGATAGTCCTTTGCTACTTGTTTTCGTACCTAGCTTCACAGAATACCTGCAGAATCAAAGCAGCATAACTCTATACAAGAACATGGATCTATTATCATAAGCAATATAGGGTCAGATGTATATTAACCACACAAATGTATAAAACATCAATCACACAAGTGTATGGAGGAAAACTTGAATAGTTTTATTGATAATCAAGAAAGAGCCAAGAGAATTACAACCAATTGTTCTGACCCAACATCATCCTCTCAACAAGTAAGCCCTTCTTCACCTCATGAAAAGCTTAGATCACCCAACACTATGATGTTGTCTCAAGAAACCAACAAAAATTCCTTACAAGATGCAAAATTCCAGCCTCTCTCCCCTGGATCTCTGGGATGAGAGATCTATATATAGATATTTGCAGAGGTGTCAGTCAGCTTTGGGTTTTTTATTAGTGTCTTCTCTCTGATAGTTCTTGATTCCACTTGGAGATCTCATTGATCTCTTACTCATCCTTGGGCGATTCTGAGAGGCAAGTGTCACAGGAGAAGTTTCTGGAAGATTCCATGATTATCCACCTCGCAAATTGTCTCCACCACTTGTCTTTTCTCGTCCATCGCACCCCATAGAAGGGCTTTTTGAAATGCAATGCACTTCCCATGTGTACAAGGTGAGATGCATCGCACCCTAGCCATGGAGCAAGTGAAATGATCCAGTTTTGACCAGTTCTGAGTAGTTTTTCATGGAGAACTTCTGGGAGATGATGTAATCAGCTGACCTTGTTCTTTTAGGGGTTGGAACAACACCTTTAGGGACTTAGGAGCCCTTAGTTTATGGCCATTTATGATTGGGGTTGCAGTGCCCAAAAATGTCTATAATAGTTGCCCCCTAAAGCATGAGGTCATTAATCTTTTGATGTCGGGTGAAATTCTTTATCATGAGGATCCGAAGTTCTTTCAAGCTGGAAGGAGACCTATAATAAGATACAATACAATACATTATCTTCATAATTTTTTCATGATCTAGCTGAGGCGGGCATTCCCATGCTCAGCTTTATAAATTCATTTTTCATGTACATGAGACAAACAATCTTCTGAGTGTAGACTGATGATTCTGGTAGAGCCATCATCCCTTAGATTGGATGATTATCTGTGCAACAATGATGTACATTTGATGTATTTATTTTCCTGAATATATATCGCAACGCCGATGGATGAAACTAGATCCAGGGTCTTCAATCTCATTCGATCTTCACGTAAAGTACAAGTCGATCCATGTGAGAGATGTTCTGGAGTCGAACATGGAAAGACATCGCCTGATTACCAACCAATGATGTAAGTTGTTAACAGGCGCGAGAGGAATCACCGATAATGATAATGATCCTCAAGGTACCGCAGTACAATTCACGTGGTGTGGATAAGGGACTTGGCATCGAACACCACGTAAAATCTTTCGGTCAAAGGCCATTGATGTAAACCTGTCGCCGGAAGTGAGAAACTTGCCATTGAGGCATGCAAGCTTCAAAGTACTGAAAGGGTTGTTCCTAGGTCGACTTCTTAGATAATGAGCTGATGTCGACAAGAAGAGATACGTCATAGGAGGGCCTTAATGAATCCCACATCAATGACACAGAACGGAGCAAATGATTTTAATGGAGGTGAAAACAATCTGGTGATATACGGTTCAGGGTGGCAGTCATGAAAGAATGGAGCAAAAATGTATTATAGTGGGTGAGACACAGTTGAATTCTCTGAATGACTTCTCTTGAACATATCGGTGACACTGACATGATGGATTGGTAGCATTAACCCCAAATGTGGATGGTGTGATGGAACCATGGTGATATGACCATTGAATGGAACAACCCAACCCGACTAGGATGCGGAGTGAAAATGTCATGTTCAAGAGTGACTTGCTACCAACAAAGTTTCTTCAAGTTTTCTTCCCAATTTTTCCCCAGTCATTGCTGACCAGTACCTCTTTATTTTTTTCAAGCTTGAGGAGGATAACATATGCTTGTTCTATAATTTTCCCTTCGGGCAAACCCATCGCTATGTTTTAACGAGCCTAGCGATAGTGAAGCTCGTTCTTTTGTGTTATGGACAAGTTTGTCGCTATTAGGTTTTAACAAGTTTAACGACAAAGATAACTCGGTCCTTTTCAATTTTAGAGAGTCTGAAAAGGGACGTAAAGGAAACTCCAAAAATCCTTTTTCGTCATCTAATCCCTTAAGTCTGAAAAAGTATAAAATAATACATAAGGGATGAATTTTCGGTACTTTTAACGAGTCGAACAAAACAAGCGCTCGATATTTTTGTGTAATAATCCCTCAGGTCCAAAAAGATTAAAATCTAAAGAAGGGATATCACTTCCGGTCACTTTAACGAGCCGGAGAGGCCAATAGCTCGACAATCTTTTCATATTTTACGAGTCAGTTGAAAAGAGCTTAAAGGAGACTCATTTTTTAGGAATGAGTGATAGATTCGGGTAGCAGCTGATTCCAGGTAAGGTTTGTAATTTTCCAATCACGACAGTGTCTCAAGGATGGCTAAGAAGATCACTCTTCGCCGCTGTTCCTCAAAAGGGGTAAACAATCAAGTGGAGGTGAATGATCGGCCAATACAGAGTGGAGGTGATGATGAGAACATGACCAAAGCTTCAAAGGCTGAAGTAATACATTCACGATGGTTATTTCCCGGAAATTGCTTCATTTTTTAATGAGCTTAAATGCTGGGGGAAACACTTGCTCATTGCTTATGTTTATTTTTTAACGAGATTGAATTTCGCGATAAAATTGCTCGATGTGGGTTTATTTTTTAACGAGCTTGAACCCTGTAGTAACACTGCTCGTGGAGTTTATTTTTTAACGAGCTTAAACCCCGTAGTAACACTGCTCGTGATAAGTTTGCATGCCCCCAGCATAATAACACAAATCGAGGTGCATGCCCCCCAAGCTTCATTGCATTCAACTCGGTGGTTGGAATGAAGGTTTACCTTTGAGATTTGGAAAGGGGATTTGTTTCATTTTTTAATGAGGTTGACACAGTAAAAGAACTATCCTCATGACTCCTTGTTTCATTTTTTAACGAGGTTGACACGAGATAAGAACCATCCTCGAAATCCACCGTATTTACAATATTTGATAGAAAATAAAAAACTGAAGGATGATTAAGGTTGTTGGAATTATCTTCGTGATAATTCGGAAGATGGGAGCGATGGTGGTAATCTTCCCATGGTGCCTCTCCTATCATCATTGATTGAATGATTCCTTCGTCTGTAGAATGTACATGTGACCAAGGATCTGAAGAGGTGCCATATTCCTTAGACCTATCTATCCAAACACTCGATGAGCGTTGATTTGGGTTTGCTCCCCAGGCCAAGAAAATTGATTGCTACAATATTTGTAAAATGGCGATGATCCATGCTGACAAAATGTTTAGGAATCTTTCGAATCCATTAGATATAGAAGATTTCATATTTCAGGTTTCCACTGTGGCCACTTCTGCCAAATTACTCGGAGGCGGTAGGGCAAAAGTACCCATTAAGGTAGGGTCTTTTAGGAGGCCTACTCCAATATTTTGAAGTGAATGATTTCTTCCATGGACCATTGGAATGCTTCCCGTAACTTGTGAACTGTGGGGAGAAATGTTTGTTGGTCGATGATTGTAATTCCTCCTTGGAAGGGAAATGAAATCTTCCTAAAGTAGGTCGACACAACTGCAGCCATAGCATATATCCATGGTCTTCCCAGTAGGATGTTGTAATCGAGGTTTCCTTCGATTACTTCGACATCTATTTCCACTGTTTTCCCTCCTAGTTCAACTTGCAAGTTACTTAGAATACCATATGGGGTATATGTTCATCCGTCAAATGCTTTTAATGTTGTTGAAGACCTCGACAAGGTTGGAGATCCTAAAGTTTTCCAGCAACTCATCGACATAATACATGTAGATGCCCCCTCATCAATAATTTTTCGATGAACAGTTTTGTTGAGGGCTTTCACTTGAATGAGGAAAGCTAGTTGAGCTGGTAACTGAGGATCGTATCCTTTATGATTAAAGGACACAAGATTAGAATCCTTTGGGTCTATCCCACTGATAGCTGATAATAAAGCCTGCTTTTAGGATGGGCAATTTTGCAGTACCTCAAGTGTCGACATAGTGGACGGTGATTGGTCCAGGTCCTCTACTATATTATAATTCTGTGCTACATTGGCACGAGGATTAAATGTCGATATGTGTAATACTCCCTTTGGCAGCTTTATCATTGGTTCAGGAATGATGGGTGGCACAACTTCGGACAAAGTTGTTTTCGAACTACTAGGTCATTCATTAGCCTTGTTATTCGACAGCTGTGGATTCCCATAATCTTTATTCCTTGTCAAAGCATCATTTTGCTGCTTTGAGATAGACAACATAAGCACTTGGGATCGGGAAGCATTTTGATTAGCAACCAGTTTGGTTCCCGGGCTTGGAAACGGATCAGTCAATATTGCTGAGGTTTTTGAACTCTTAAAGAGTTTCTTAACTTCAGCTTTATGTGGACAATCTCTCGTCCGATGATCCTCATCGCATATCTGACATCCCACAAGGGGTTTCCTTTGCCCAGAAGGGTTTGCAGAAGGTTTTTCAGGAGATGACTCATCCTGCTTCTTTTTTCTCCCTTTCTTTTTCATCTTGCCTCCTGTTTGCTTGGTTTCTTTGCCTTTATCTGTCGAGATGGCATTTACTTCTGAGGCGAGAAGTTCTTCCTTCGCATTTTGACTGGAAATATTACGGGTCTTTTTAGATGTAGCCTTTGTCGATTTCATGTCTGTCACACCAATCACGCCATCACTGGCATGAGAGTCATTGTTCGATTTAGGAGGAGGGGGGATCGAAAATTCTGGTCTGGGAGTGTCAGGGATTTTATCGTAGAGCATGCCAGACTAAGTATAAATCAAGTCTAAATATTGTGCACGAGCAATAACTTGCTCTTCGGTGATGACTCCTCCTTTTGCCACATCTTCTATAATGGAAGGTAACAAAGACTTAATAAACCATTCAGCTAAAAGTTGATCAGGAACATACGTTTTTACCATTCTACGACGACGTCGCTACTCATGAATATGATCAGATATGTGAGTGGCCGTTGTGTTCTTGAAATTGGTAAGAAGTTCTGTTCCTGTTTCGTACCTTATCGGTAACTGAAAATGGGTTAAAAAGGTTATGGCTAGGGTACTGAAGTTGTCAAACGAAGCTCTGGGTAATTCGATATACCATTTTGCCGTCGGACCAGTTAACGTCCTCTAAAAAAGTTGAAGCCTAATTGAATCATCGTTTAGGGTGTTTGATGAACACCAGAGATGAAAGGTCATCACATGATTCGACGGATCTTCAGCCGGATTTCCATTAAATTTAGGAATATCTAACGGAAGTTTATGTGGAATCATTGGCCACCACAGGGCGTAGGCGATTGGATCATTTGTTAACCAATTTAGATGCGATAACTCTAAAGTTGCCACGAAGGGTAACTGTTGATTCATGTTAGGCGAAGCATACCCAGGATAAGATGGAATCGCCTGAGCAGTTGGTCTCTGCGTACCAGCATAATGCATTTGATGCTGGTAAATTTGGTAAGGTTGATGGGCATAACCATTGTATAATGGTTGATTTTGACCATTTTGAATATACGCTTGCCCACTATTTGGAAATATTTCTTGCTCAGATCCTTGGTATACTTGTTGGAATTGCGGTTGTTGGTATTGCACCAGCCATGGTTGCGAAGCCATGTGTTGTTGTCCAATACTGACTGTTTGACCAAGTTGAGGGGTAATTGTACTTGTTTAGGCCTGTATCATTCCACTAGTTGGCGATTGTGGTTGAGTCGCAGGGCCAAGAGGCTGTTGCATTACAACCTGAGAAACCTGAGGTTGGCATACAATAGGCAGTGCTTGTACTTGCGGCACTGTCACAATAACCGGTGTAGTTGGTATATTTGACATAGGTAAACATTGTTGCATTGAATACACAACTCTTGGTTCTTGAGGTAGTATCGGCACCCAACTGCTAGATGTAATTCCAGCATAACTTGAATTTTTTTGTGAACTCCCGTATGGTTGTCCTCCTAGAGGAGACAATGAAAGGGTATATTCCCCCCCATACGGCGGTAATCCGGTACTTAAAGGAATTGTTTGCCCTTGAGGACCGGACTGCCAAAATTGACACCCTGAAGGATCAATTTGTTGAGACTCAACATAAGAGTTTCCTGATACTATTCCTGATGAAAAAATAGGAACGGACCATACTGTCGAAATAGCCCCTGAGTGGGCCCCTTCTAGCGATTGAGAACTAGTTGGGACAGATGGTATACCGACGAACATTGTTGGAGTGACAACAGGAAGTTCTGTTGTCGCCGTGTCGGACGACACAGTCCTAGATGTTGACAGTTGTTTAGACATTTCTAGTTTATCCAAAAGATTTCCTAGTGATTCTACAGGAGCTTCCGATGGTGGTAGACTAATTTCCGATGAAGAAGGATACAAAGTGATCCCGACTCCAAATTGCGATGGAGTACTAGATGGAGGATCCTCCACAATCTCTTCTATAGCAATCAGACCAGGTGGAAGAGGTAGACCATCTGGTCCGTAAAATATTTCTGGTGCCGAAGAAGGTATGGAATCTGTAGCGACAGATGTTTGGGGAATAACACTCTCTGAATCAGTTGTAGATGGAACTAGTTTAGTAACACAAGTGTTTACCCTCACACTAGGATCAGTGCTACTGTCCTTCGGTGGCTGCTGAACTTCTTCTATAAAGGCAGGGATACCAGAAATGTTTTGAGTAACCGGAGTCTCTGATGGTGTTGGAACACTTGTTCTAACTTTACCAGGGGATTTGGAACCGGTTAAATGAGTTCGCTTTGTCCGTAACAGTTTCGATTCCGAAGACAAAGACGGTTGACTCGTAAGCCTCCGCGAATGAAGGGGTTTCAATTGACTTTCTTCCAAGATTGTGGATTACTCTATCAACTAAAAATCAAGGGGAAGTATGTTTCCGAATTAGATGAATTTTAGACGCTTTGACACAACTTGTTTTTTCAATTTTTAAGAGTCGAGAGAAAACAAAAGATGACTCTAGTCGCCTTCGATTTTTAATGAGCCTGAAGTGACAAGTGCTCAGATAGACCTTTTCGTTAAGGAGTCTGAAAAGGAACGAAAGGGACTGCTCTGGAAATCTAGACAGAGGGATTACCAAACCAATCGCAAAATTGCAGAATACTTTTTACAGTATGGCAGTCAATCTTCCCGAATGCTATGTTCAGTGCATTGAGATCGATAGGGCGGCAGACACGGCTTCCTATGGATAAAAGATAAAGCCTATTGTGGTCTCCCAAAATATACTCGATGGTATGTGGGAGCACAAGTCCGTACTGGCACTTATCGTCTCAAAGTGGAGGAATCACCCAACCAACAGTGAAAACAATAGTTGCCAGGCTTACGACGCCGGAATACGTCTCTAGCCTAGACTTCGAGATGTTGTGCATTAGGTTCCAAAGCATTTTTAGATTCATTAAATTTATTTTATAGTTGATCATGCTTAAGAAATTTTCCTTTCAGGTTCACCGCGTGATGTAGATGTACAATTCCTAAAATACAATCTAAGATGATAAACAGTCGTTTAGTCTTCTTTTTGCAAATGAAAATCCTAGCTACTAAGGAAAGAGAGATGGTGTTCTTTCAACAAAGAGAACACACTATATGCACTGTCCTAAATCAAACCAAAAAACAGTCTAAATGCAAATGCACATGCATGTATTTGTTTTCGGCCTTCTTAATGTGTAAATGATAAAAAGAAAGCTAATGCGCAAATCAGAATTATTTTTCAAAGTGACACTTACTAACAAGCTTCTTCTCAAAACAAAATGAGGACAATGACAACACTTTGCGATTTGGAATTGAAAACTTGCTTTCAACACTAGAAAAACTACTAATTCAGATCAAATACAATAGTAACAGGGTAATCGACTATCAAGAACAATCAAATTCCCTTCTATGACTGAAAACGACACTTGCAACACTTTCAAATCAAGAAACGACAATACAATTACGTTACTTCTTTGTAAAGGAGAACTAAAAATGACTCAAAAAATACATAAAAATATTTACAGTTCTTTGCACAACGGAGGCGGAATATCAGCAAGGAAGAGGGTTTCAAACAGAGGTGTACTGACTACTGGTAGCAAAACTCCTGAATAGATTTGAAAAGAGTCAACACAGAAACCAAAATTTAGGAACAAGGCCTTGTCTGATCAATGCACCTGTAACACAATGAAACTGAAATGCAACGCACCTAATACACTCGGGAAGTGCGCTGCATTTGAAGTTCACAGAACAGACAGTGCGCTTGACCAGGGACAAGACTTTGATTGGATTCCGAGTCACAGTTTGCAGTTCAGTTCAGGGATTTGGGCCAAGCAAGTGGTAATTAGTAAATCAATCACAGGGGTAGATCTAAGGAGGTTACTAGAGCCACCACAAGGGCAATTAGAGAGCTTGTAAATCAATTGTTTAATTCATAAACAAAACCCGAAGATTGACTAAAGCAGCGTTGATCTACTTTGCACTTGCATAGTAAATGCAGTTTGAAGGCTAGCTGGCTTGACTTCAGGCTCCGTCTGTAAGTTTATAAAGTAAACAAATGTAGATGAACAAACAATCTACTCGCTCCCCACCGGAGTTGCCATTTTGTTACCGGGAATAGTGTCTATGTAGAACTGCTAATCCCACTAAGGCTGGTAGCTACCTTAGAAACAAACAAACTAAACCTACTTTCATTTTCCTTTATGAAAGATAGATGAGAGAAGAATAAAGGAGACTAACCTCTATCTTTCGCTTGGTTCCTTGTTTGATTCCTCTCTCTTCTGATAGTCCTTTGCTACTTGTTTTCGTACCCAGCTTCACAGAATACATGTAGAATAAAAGTAGCATAACACTATATGAGAACATGGATCTATTATCATAATCAATATAGGATCAGATGTATATTAACCACACAAATGTATAAAACATCAATCACACAAGTGTATGGAGGAAAACTTGAATAGTTTTATTGATAATCTAGAAAGAGCCAAGAGAATTACAACCAATTTTTCTGACCCAGCATCATCCTCTCAACAAGTAAGCCCTTCTTCACCTCATGAAAAGCTTAGATCACCCAACACTATGATGTTGTCACAAGAAACCAACAGCAATTCCTTAGAAGATGAAAAATTCCAACCTCTCTCCCCTGGATCTCTAGGATGAGAGATCTATATATAGATATTTGCAGAGGTGTGAGTCAGCTCTGGGTTTTTGATTAGTGTCTTCTCTCTGATAGTTCTTGATTCCACTTGGAGATCTCATTGATCTCTTACTCATCCTTGGGCGATTCTGAGAGGCAAGTGTCACAAGAGAAGTTTCTGGAAGATTCCATGATCATCCACCTCGCAAACTGTCTCCGCCACTTGTCTTTTCTCGTCCATCGCACCCCATAGAAGGGCTTTTTGAAATGCAACGCACTTCCCGTGTGTACAAGGTGAGATGCATCGCACCCTGACCATGGAGCAAGTGAAATGATCCAGTTTTGACCAGTTATGAGTAGTTTTTCATGGAGAACTTCTGGGAGATGATGTAATCAGTTGACCTTGTTCTTTTAGGGGTTGGAAAAACACCTTTGGGGACTTAGGAGCCCTTAGTTTATGGACATTTATGATTGGTGTTGCAGTGCCCAAAAATGTCTATAACACTCGGGTTAAAGCAATAAAAGATTTCAGAGTTTATATTTTGTACTCCCATATAGTAGCTTATGTTCCCAATGTTGTGGTTAAAGACATATTAACTTAGAATGGACCTGATGGAAAAAGAGGAAATTGGATATCTAAAATATTAGAGTATGATTTAGAAATTAAACCTACCAAATTGGTCAAAGGCCAAGGTTTGTCTAAGCTAATTGCTGAATCAAACTATCAAGCCCTAGACATAAACTTCATTGCAAAACTGGATAACAAAGAGGAGATGGCGACTCCATAGATCAACCAAGCCTTTACAAATCCACCATGGTACATTGACATAATATATGTTCTACAAAACCTTCAAGCTCCTCCAAAGCTATCCAGAACTAAAAGTAGGTTTTTAAAGATGAAATCTTCAAAGTTTTTCATAATTGATAATGCCTTATTTTGAAAAAATCATGAAGGCATATTGTTGAATTGTTTATTAAAATAAGAGTCTGATAAAATATTGTAAGAGTTTCATGCAAGTGACTGTGGGGGACATCTCTATTGGAAGACAATAGTTGATAAGCTCTCGAGGGCTAGTTTCTACTGGCCTACTCTGTTTGGTAATCTGACAAAGTTTGTAACCTCCTATTGCAAGTGTCAAATTTTTGAAGGAAAAAGAAAATTACTGCAATTAGCTTTGAAACCTATATCTACTGAAACACCATTCCAACAATGGGGTCTTGACTTCATTGGTGAAATTCATCCCCCTTCCTCTACGGATCTTAACTACCATATATTACTTTACAAAGTGGATAGAAGCCATACCCTCAAGACAAGCCACTGATACTGTCATAATAGGTTTTATTGAGGCCAAAATTCTATCCAAGTTCGGGTGCCCCAC
Organism: Pinus tabuliformis; assembly: GCA_031772625.1. Classification (NCBI taxonomy): domain Eukaryota; kingdom Viridiplantae; phylum Streptophyta; class Pinopsida; order Pinales; family Pinaceae; genus Pinus; species Pinus tabuliformis. The sequence goes on along the minus strand of CM062817.1, from coordinate 1,418,950,238 downwards.
TAAAATCATCACAAACAATGCTGCAGCTTTCAAATCAGAAAAGATGATTGATTGTTGCCACAAGTATCACTTAACCCTTGGCCATTCTATAGCATACTATCTTTAGGGGAATGGACTTGCAAAATCATCTAATAAGAGGTTAATGAATATTATCAAAAAATTATTGGAATATAATAAAAATACCTGGAATAAGAAACTAGTGAATTCTTTGTGGGTAGATAGACTAACCACAAAGAAATCTATTGGCACTAGTCCCTATCAGCTAGTCTATGGGATGGAGGCTGTCTTCCCATCTTGTTTGGGAACTCCAGTGATCAAATTGCTCCAAGAAATAGGAGTCGAGCACAATGAAATTCAGAGAAGGATCAACCAGACTATTCATTTGTAGCAAAGCAAAGAACAAGTCTATATCATATCCCATGTGGTGCAGTAGAAAATTAAGAAAGCATTCGATAAAAGAACCAAGGTAGAAGATTTCTATCTAGGAGACAAAGTACTGAAATGGGACTCAAGAAGGGAATACAAAGGGAAACATGGGAAGTTTGACTTCTTGTGGAAAGGTCCTTACATTATTTATGCTTTTAGAGGCAATAATTCCTATTTCCTTAAAGAATTGGATGCTGTAGAAGTAGAAGGAGGACCAGTCAATGGTTGAATGCTAAAGCACCATATAAATCCCAGTTACTGATTACATTGATTGCTTGTACATACTATATCCTTCATAAAGTTTAGTGTGTATTGGATGGTAAATTTTGGAGTTGAAGCCTGAAGAGAAGGCCCTAATCTTTGAAGTTTTACTGTAAATAATATCAATAAAGCAGCAAAGTAAAAGGAAATTTGTAGAATAAAATCACAAAAACTCAGAAGACCATTGATCTGCTAGTTCTTGACATTTCACTTGGAAATGCCATCCCCAAGTGGAGCCATTGTTATGTTCCTATACCAATATGTGTCATAATATATGAATGGATGAGATTAAATCTATAATATGTACATGTCTTTGCTTTATGCAAATGTTTTCCATATTTGTAAAAAATCAAAAAATTAAAAAATGTAAAGAGGGTATGTCCTAAAAGAAAAATCAAAGGACAAAAAGAGTAAAAAAATGTAAAAAAAGATGAAAAAATGAACCCCAAGGAAAAATAAAAAGACCATGAAAGTGTGCAAGTCCAAATGCCACTACTATTTTATTTTTTTTACAATAACGATTATGTGAAAACTTGTTATTTATGCCACAATCCATGGTAACCAAATAGTTTAATCTTGGTTATTCCATGTTTTGAATTTCATGCTTAGGGATAGAGAATAAAATTTGACCAAACTGTTTAATCTTGGCAGACAAGTAGATAGGTAGAGTAAATAAAAGGAGCTCAACAGTTTAATCTGATCCCTTGGATGTAATAAGGATAGATTTAGACAGATTTTTATTGTAAAGAAAAGAAAAGAGTGATAAGGGTTTTCCAACTTAAGTGCACCCTAATAAAGATTATAAAAAATGGTAGGATGAGTAGATGGGTAAGTAGTTGGATGGTTGCAGAATTATGATGAATGATTAGCTAAGATCATATCATTTACTTTTATCATCAAGTGGCTAATGTATGGATAAAAATGGAACAGTTACAAAGTCAAGTGATTAATTCCCCCCCATTCATTTTACTTTTTCACTAATTCCCAACAAGCAAAAATCAAAGTACCTAAAACTTTAAGTTAAAGGGGCTCAGAGCATTTCTCTAACTTCTAGATGGACTGGACCCTCGGACCAATAACTTATAAGGTTCTAGTACTTCAACCCCCTTCAAACATTCATTCCCTCCATAAACAACACTAAGCCTAAGTTATAATGTGTAAATATAAAGTGCATGAATAAATATGTTAAGACATTATACTTAGTGCAATTTTTTCTCATTTCCATTTCATATTAACTTTAACTTATATTATATGTAACTCGCGAAAAACAAACCCCTTTCCCATATAATTAATTGAAATATCACATGTTAAATATCCCGCCCCAATGGTTTGTAATATAAAACATAATAGTAAAAAATAGCGGGATTAATTAGTCGATCTATGACTAATTAATAGTTGTAATGCTTCGCCTTATAAAAAGGGGATTAATTAATCAAACTGTGATTAATTAATAACCCTCCTCCAATGACATCGCCCCCGATCCCATTAAGCTGCCTTAACCTGCATTTGAAATCCCATTGGGCCCCTCCATTAACTCATGATCAAATCACACTCCTAATCACCGTATGATCTGACCCCTTTAGATCTAATGGCTGTCACTCATATCGGGTGGCCTCCGATGCCAACTTTTACCCACCTGATGTGAGTGGTTTTACTATTCACCCCGCTAATATGTGTCACCCGATAAATGGCATTGGGTGGACCTCTCTCAATACCACCGAGTCCCAAAAAGTGGTGCGATAGAATCCATTTACTGCCTTCACTTACCACCTTCACTACATGACAAAACCTCCCCTCCGCCAGTTGGCGCCAACCATTGCTTTCCATTGTACACACAAAAGTCATTGACTTTGCAGAATAAAAGCAAAAATACTCATTATCTCTGGTTTTACCAAGAAAAGAAACTTTTATTTTGCATGCAAGCATAGAGTACATTTGAGTTGTCAACCTGCTACAAACTGTCAATCTTACACAATAATTGAACTCTAGACCATTGTGCAGACCTGTACACTATCTACAAATAGTGCACCAGTGCCATTAAAGCCATATCGATGACTTAAACCAGGTATTTACCCTATTTCTGACTGAGAAACCCTATTTTCGTGCCAAACCCGAGCTAAATTTCTTTAAGAGTTAAGTAATTTGGTAATCTAAGTTGCCTGATAAATCTAGAACACTTTGAATTAAACCAATTGTGTCCAATTTCCCTAAAATTCCTCGCCCTCGTCCTTGAATCCATAAGAACCAAGGATGGAATCCCCAATTGCACTAAATGTTATGCCCATTACTACTCCCCACCGAGATTTAGACCACCTTCCACTTGTAGAAAAATATTTCCAAATAAAGGACACATTAGTCTCAAAATCCCCCCTGAAACTCTTCTACAAGTATAGAGACCAGTTCCTGAATCATGTTGATTCCATTGGACTTTGGGAATCAGGATTGCCTAAATACTAGTTCCCCAGGGTACATGTGTTCCCAGAAATTGTACATTACTGCCACATGAACTATGACCCTATCCAAAGAGCAGTAAGAGCCCCTGACTAGTCTGTTCTATTTACTATCACTGTTGAATCCATTATCTAGATGCTTCAATTACAACCAAGCCAAAACCTAACCCCTCTCTCCATTGGAGGCATGTTGAACATATATCCCACACTCACTTTAGTTAGACTAGCCCAATTATTCTAGATTTTCATCAGAGAAGAGTAGTATATCTGAAAGGACCCTGCTCCTTATATATGGACTATATTCTCCAACCCTGGTCGAGATATTAGAAATATGATCTCCATTATACTAGGATGGACCACTATTGAATTCGTCAATGAGATCATAATATCCATCATGTCAATCTACTCTATTGGCCAACCACCAACCATCATATTTGACTATGCAAAGTTTATTGTTGAAAGAATGCATGATCAATTTATGAGCCTGGACAATGAAAGGGTGTTAAAATATTCCTCAGTTCTGTACCATTTATTCTTGTACTATCAAGCTGATAGGTTTCCAATTGCCCTCCAAAAACTCAATACTAAAGGAAACCCGAGGTCAGTGATCTTATGAACTTCTCTAATTCATCAGTATGATTCCCAATACTCCTACATAGACTTCATAGACCTCTTTGTTTATCCTGTGATAACCATGCTCCAAGGAATCCCTCCACCAAGGATGAGTGCAGACATCAAGAGGGTCTTCCAATTTTCAAAACAATACAAAGTAGGGGATTGGTACTTGTACCAAAACCATACAGAGATCAGAATCTATGGATGTGAGTTGCCACCTTACAAAATGCCAAGGTATCTCCCCATGAGATTATTTGCTCTGGAGTACTACAGGAAAATGATCAATTCTGATGAGATTCATTTTTTCAAAGCCAAGAAGAAGGCCCAACTCAGAATAAAAGATCATCTTGGACCATTCATTTGTAACAGTAGGGAAGCAGGAAAGGAGGCAGATGAAATCCTCCAAAGGTTGAGATTAAAACAAAGTTTCATGTGGACCTATGATCCCCACAACTTCATTTGTGATAGGAGGCAGAAAAATAAGCTATCTCCTTACATCCAACATAGGATCCCAGAAATTGAATAATATGCCAATCAAAATGAATAGGTGGAAAACACATTAGTAGATCAAGATAGTACACAGGTTGTCGTTGACAATGTTTTGATGGATTTAGATAGGAGGCTTGATGAATGTTTATTTTTATAGGTGCCTAGAGAAAGTCCATCTCAAAGGTAGTAACGGGAACATAGTGGACAAAATTCAAAGCAAGCAAGGCCATCAAGCCAACCAGAATCATCAGAACAAGTAGAGCGATCAAAACAGCAGGAGCTTTAAGAACAACAAGAAGAATCTGTACAACGTGAAATCTCAAAAGAGGTTACTCTACCAGAAAAAATCATGAGCAATCCTCCTATTTTGCAGACTCCTCTCAATGAGGAAAGAAACCTTAAAAGATACAAAGAGGAGGCCACTCCTTCTAGTAGGCCTATTGATCAAACTTTTGCTAAGAGGCAAAGGTTAAACACATATGCAAAACAACAATAGACTGAAGAAACAATAGGCAACACAGTGGCAGAAAGGACAAAAAGTGGGCACACTATACCTACAGGAGGTTCACCATCCACCTCACAGTTCTAGGTGTTAGAAAGGCAAATGAGCACAGAGGTATCTTCGTTCAGGGCTCCTTTTGGTCAAAGCCAGGATATCAAATAAAAGTATAAAGAGATCAAAGCAAGGAATGAGAAAATAAAGGTTCAAACCTATGCTCATTATCTCAGAATGGCTCCAATCAACCAGAAAAGGTTGATGTCAGCCTTTGATATAAAGGAAGGCAAGATGCAAATGAGCTTTCTCAAGCCAAATGTGCAACAACCAAGATCAATGGTTGATTAAAGACTAATTTTGAATTTTTGGGAAAGGATATTCATCCTATTGACCAAATCGAGTTGCATAAACAAACAGGTGAAATTGTCTACTCTACAATGATCAACAAAGAAATCACAGCTTAACAATTACAGAACTCATTGCATAATACATTTGCACAACTTCAATTGGAAAAGGCATTTTCTCATGCCAAAGACACCAGAATAAAGTCCTTAGAAGACTTGATCATAGAGCTAGGACATGATCCCAAGGACATGAAAGCAGCAAAGCAATTAATAAAGAAGAAAAATGATGATATAGCTGCACTGAAGAAGCAGCTCAAGATCCCTCTTCTTCACCATCCTCAAACTACTGAAGTTATAGAAAAATAGAAGGAGGAAGAACTTATGGACCTGGTCCTTAAGTTGAATGACCAATTAAAAGAGATTGAGAAAGAATTGGAGAATGTGATGTAGTCTAATTAAGTGAGCTCGCCACTGCTCCTTAGACTATAATACCTACAATTTCCACAGTAGTACCCTCCACCCTGGTAGCTTCCTTGGCACCAACACTTCCACAGTAACAGCATTGCCACTAGCAAGTACTACTTCAGCCACAGGTATATCAACCAGTACAGGGATAACATCAGAAAAGATAGATGAATTGGTTAAGGCTATGGAACAAATGAGCATCTAGGCCACTGAGCTCAAGAATCTCAGAGAACAAGTGGCAAATTTAGAAACTAGTTGCAAACTTTCTCAAATTCAGCAAAAGGAAGAGGCCCAGAAAAATCAAAGAATGGTAGATAGGATTAAAGCCCTTGAAAAAGACTTAATGTTGCAAGAGCCATTAGGAGATATGAAAGATATTTTGTGGGCCAACATCATTGATTCCATCAATGATGTTTGGCCTTCAATTCAGGTTATTTTCGAGCAAACTGAGTTAGTCAAAACAGCCATGGAAGCCATACAAAAAACAAAAGAAGCACTGGGATACAAGCCTGAGGAGGTAAATCAGTTGATAGACTTTTTGAATAGTAGAAACAGGTACCAGCTGGATGAAATGGAAATTCATGACAAAACAACAACTATTATTGAGATAGAGAAGGTTCTTACTAAAAGGAACTTGATGCTTAATTTGGAGAAAAGATGTCAAAGCATTCAAGCAGACACCGACAGTTTCATGTTAAAATATGGCATTCTGAGAGAAAAAGGACTTCCTAGTCCTCTGGTCATACATGAAAAATTAATGACACAGCAAGATTACATCGAAAGACTGAATAAACAGGCCACGAGCCAAGCTAGTCCTTCAGGAGTAAAAGCATTACCTACAAGGAAGGTACTTTATGATGGCTTGGAGAATCTGTTCTATATAGAACATGAAATCAAACACTTGTTCTTGAGCAAACCCAATTTTGCCAAATATACAGAAGCCAATGAAGTCTACAGGAAAATGACCAGAATAAATTACCTGATAGTGAATGGTGGACCAATTTTATAGATTTACTATAAGTTACTATAGTAAATCTAGACGATAAAGATAACTACCAAGTGAAAAATGGTAATACAGGATGAATCAGCACAAGTAAAGAGTATCATTAGGTCAAATATAAGAGCAAATCTAGCACATAACTACCAAGGAAATTGCAAGAACCAAATCCGAATTCCAGCAGCCAACACATTCACAAATAAAGGGACAGCAAGCAAACAAATTTCCATTTGTCTCTATCTTCGTGCTGAAGATAAATTTTGTTTCCTAGATTAGTTCTCATATAGTTATGAGATATTTTGTATCAAATTTGGTATAAATGCTTCACGATTTGAAGTAATTAGGGTGGATTAAAAATCATTTCTGGAGATATTTTGTTTTAAGCTAAGGAGCTAATGTACTCAAGACTGGACTAGTTTACTAGATTATGAAATAAAGTTGAGGACATTTCACTCGATTCTTTTGCACATCTAGAACAAATAAATATCACTTTCTCATGTTTAGATATTTTATTCTCTTCATGTTATGAATTATTCATATGTGTTTCTTATAAAATCTTAAAAGAAAACAAGGAATGATATCATCAGAATTAGGTTAAGTGCTCTCTGTTTTAACTGTTTGCTTTATTTATGTTTTCTTCTAAACTGTCTTGGTCTGGATATTCTTAATTTCCTCCTTACTTCCGTAGTTTATCCCCCTTTGGCCCATAGTACAGGATTCTCCATTGCCCTTTGCTGTTGGCCATCCTTCCTGTTACACAAAATATTGTCACCATGACTATTTGCAGTCAGTATGGGTCTATCATCACTTATACTGTCCTCCTAAACAAGTCTCAGACCTCAGCTCTTCATGTCAAGCTTTGAAAATGAGAGAAAGACATTAAAAATCAACAAAGCTCTAGTTCTACACTTTCTCTCACTGTTGCCTGTGGTCCTGCACCCCTTGTTCACATTACTTGTGGACCTGCCCACTCTGTCCCTAAAGGAGTGGGTGCGGACCCCTGTGAAAGTCAAAAAGGCGCAAGTTTATTCTAAAAAACTCACTTTGGGTTAATTCTAGATGATTCTAGAAGGAATTTTGACGTGGATGGTTCGCTCTTAGGTGGTTCATGCATCAAAAAAGAGAAGGAGCTAATCCCTTTATGAGAGGAGCTATCCCTTTGAAGGAGGGCTTTATCCCTTTGAAGGAGGACCTAGTAACTTTCCTCCATTGCAATATAAATTAAGGCATTGGGCTGGTTGCTAGGGAGGTTAGAAGCTGAACATTTTTGAGGGTAAATGCTGGTGGAATTGAGACTTCCTAGTTAAGCTTGAGCGGAGAGATCACATACCTTTTGGCTTCATTGGGAAGAGAGTGAAACTTGTCAAAGTAGAGGAGACTTCTTGTTGGACCCTGGGAGGAACTTGTACAACATCAAGGCACAGGTTGTAAAGTTCTTCTTCGATTTGAATTAATACAATCAGATTCATTTTTCTCAAAAAATTGTCTTATGTCATTTGTTTCATGAATTCCTTGACCATCATGATAAGTATGCTTTATGATATTGGCTTTTTAGGTGCTATTTAATTTGTTTGCTTGTTTGTGTTTGTAGATTCGCTACAAGGGAGCTCATTTGGATCAAAGGAGCGAGGCTTCCACAAACTTGCATTGGACCCAAGGTAGGCCTAAAACACTTGTTTGCCTTTGTTTATAAATTGCATATTTAGAGAAAGATAGTTTTTGATTGGCTTGCTTGTCACTAGATGTCATTAGATACTAGGGAGGTCGATCTTATTCACAAGAATGACTCATTCCGTGTGACAAAATGGCGACTCCGTTGGGGACTTGATTTCTTGATTTGCTTTACTTTGACTTGAGAAACTGTGTTTTTGTTTTTGTTTTGGCTTGTTGTGTGAGGAATTGGGTAGATTTAATAGATCTTGGATTATTTTTTGTTTTTAATAACTTTGGGAGAGGACCGCACCCTCGGCTTGCAACATAGTGTGGACCTATCCACACTTTTGCTTTTCACACAGAGCGATACTGCAACTGTGTTTTTGTTTAGATGTTTATATCCCCTGCCCAGACCTGCATGTGACTTGTCAGGAGATTTTCTTAGGTTAATTCCATTGGTGTTAGGGTTTTAGGTGAAATTCCTAGAAGTTTTGGTTGTCGGGCTTGATTTTTATTTTGGTCTTGTAGTAGCTCAGAGCTTAGAAGCTGTAGAAGCCTCAGATCACCTTGGTTTTTACTGGCCTTCTTATGAGTCTGACCATTTGCAAAATCTACCTTTGTTGAGGAATCCATCTTGTGTTTTCTCTTTGCCAAACTTCGAAAAGACTTGTGTTAAAAGTTTGGATTTCATTTTTAGAAAAGAAAACAAAAAATTGGTTTTTTTTTTACTGATTTGTGATTCTAGACAAATTAGTCCTTAGTTTGCTTATAGCTAAGTAAAAAATCCTTGAAAAGACATCTTGTAAGCTTTTACTTCAAATAGTTTTTTATAGTTTATAGATCTCAAGATTAGTTATTTCCATAGTTTTGAGTGTTTTATAAAAATAAAAAAATCTCTTTTGGAAAAAGTTTGTTTTTGTAGTATTTGAGTGTTTGAAAGAAAAGGGAAATTTTTGTGAAAATAACTAGTTGTCTCGTTTTGAGTGCATTGGGAAATACAAAAGCTCTTCTTTTGATTTGTTTGTTAAGAAAGATTTGTGTTTACAAGCATTTGCATTCTCAAACTCTTTCCTAGCTAGAAATTCATTGAAGGGAAAAGATTGTTTATCATCTTAAGTGCATTTTTTAGTGATTTCGAGTCGAGTCTTCACACCATAAGTTTCATCTCCGCACCTCTTGACTTAAACAAAAACAAATAAAAATAATGCTTAAAGTAAAAGATATCTAGTAATATTTTTATTTCTAGGGCTCTATTACACCAACATAGCTTAGGCTAGTGTCTTGGAGTAGGGAGTAATTAACTCTCCAAGACAGTAAAACAAACAAGTAGCTGTATCTTGCAGTAGGAGAAAAATCCAATTGTTACATCTATGCTCTGGGAAAGCTCCTCTTAAAGGCGAAGCATGAGATTGTGTCCAAACCAGTGTGGGAATCAATCCTTCCTCATTGGGAACGACACCAGTGTTGGACACAGATTGTCATTGATGTCAATATGGCAATATTCAAGAGGAGGAGACAGAGCATATCGGAGCTGAGATGATCAAAAGGAGCCACATATATCAGAGCAAGAGGAGCCATATCGGAGGAGTGCCAACGCAAGAGGAGCCATATATGCCTTTATTAATACTATCGGGCGTTGTTCGGGCAATGAAAACCCACATATGCATGTATTAACAATTATCGGGAGTGGAGGCAAATCGCAGCGATATCGTATCGGAACCCTTAGGGATGAGAGCGGACGCGAATTCTTATTCAGATTGGTCCAGACCCTGGAACCCTTAGGGATGAGAGCGGACGCGAATTCTTATTCAGATTGGTCCAGACCCATATCGGGTCCGAACCCAAATATCGCATCGGAGGAGTGGCTTGGAACTATCATGTGAAAGCTCCGATATATATCAGAGCCGAAATATTATTCAGTGCTCCCTATAAAGCGTCGGGTCCGTTGTGTTCGGAGGAGGGAGTGTTATTATCTATGGCGACCGCCGATAAGCGGACCCGCCGAAATATATATAGCGTGGCATCTAAACCTTTTCGGGTCCGAAAGGAACCTCAGCGCGGTTAAGTGACGAGCTCCAAAATTCGGAGCTGAAGTATTATATTGAGGATGGTTTAATGGGTCGTCGGGTCCGCAAGGTCCGTTAGACTTTGAAACTGCCAGAAGGGAAGTCGCCGAAATCCATCGGGACCGAAATCATAATAAAAGGCAGCCTAAAGGTGTGTCGGGTCCACACCTCAGCGGAGGTCGTGTGTCGGGTCCGCACCTCGTCGGAGGTCAGGCCTTAACAGTTTTGTAGTGATCGCCGAAATCCGGATCCACCGATATTTATAAAGGCAGACAGATAAGAATTGAGATAAAACCTGTAAGACAAAAAAAAAAAAAAGAAAAAAGAAGAAGAAGAAGAAAAGAAATGGAAGCCGAAGTGTCAAGCGGCTCCAGTGTATGCCTGCGATCATGAGCAAAACAAGAGTGTTGTTATAATTTTGATGTATGTATCCTGTGATTATTGGAACGGTTGGATAAACAGAGGTAACTGATAGGGAAAGCAAGCGCTGAGGAAACCGAAGAGCCTACGGAGTAAGGAAGCTGAAGAGCCTGTGAAGAAAGGAAGTCAAAGAGCTAATGAGAAAGAAGAAATGAAGGGACAGAGGCATGGAGCATATGAAAAAAAAGAAAAAGCAGCAGAAAAGGGTGAGAGTAGTTGTTGTTGTTTAGGGACGGGATAACCTGAGTATGAGATAGTGGAAGCAGCAGAAGAAAAGGGGGCAGCAGAAGTAGTGGAAGCTGAAAAGAGCGCAGCAGCACACCAGTGTATACCAAAGAGGTTGGAGCCTCAGAATTGAACAGGATTGAAGTCCTTGGGAGTTGGTGCTCCTAAGTCCAAGATTGGTGTCTTGGAAAAATAGAGTTGGTGCTCAGGAGGTTGGAGCCTCACCAAAGTCCAAGTTGGAGCTTGGCAACCAATTGTGACAATCTATTTATTGTATTTATTTTTACTGCACAGTTATATTAATAAAAGCATTTATTCCTGCTGTTCATTTTGTGTTTCTGAACATATATGTTTTAACTAGTAAAACAATAGTGAGAAAAAGAAATACTGATTCACCCCCCTCTCAGTATTTCCAACAATTGGTATCACAGCGGGCTTCTTCATTCTAGCCTAACAGCTTGAAGAAGGATCAGCAACCATGATGAGAAATCATGAAGCATCAGGAAAACCTCCTCTGTTCGATGGCACTAACTTTGGGTTTTGGAAGAAAAGAATGACTTACTATTTAATGTCCCTTGGACTTGAAGTCTGGCATTTTTGTCAAACTGAATACCGAGCGACTTCCACTCTTCCAACAGACCAAGACGAGAGGAAAGCCTACATTGCAAATGCAAAAGGTATGAACTCTATCACTAGTGGAATCATTGATTCTGAGTTTACAAAAATCATGCATTGTAACTCTGCCAGAGAAATGTGGGAGAAGCTAGTCGGCTTGTACGATGGAGACTCAAAAGTCAAAAAGGAAAAGCTTCAAACTCACAGAAGACAATTTGAAAGTTTGAAGATGGAAGAGGAAGAAGACATTGCAGCATACCTCCTCCGAGTAGCTGAAGTGGTAAATTCCCTGAAAGGATTGGATGAAAAAGTTGAAGAAAGTACTATTGTACAAAAGGTTTTGAGGTCTCTTCTATTTGACTCCAAAATAAGTGCTATAGAAGAATCAAAGGATCTTGACACCCTCAAAATGGATGAACTCCATGGAATTCTCACTGCCTATGAAATGAGGAAAGGTGGACCTAGCTCCAAAGATGCAACATTCAAGGCCTCAAAGTCAAAGAAAGGGAAAGAAAGGAATGACTGTAGTGATGAGTCAGATGTGGAATCCGAATTGGCTCAATATGTACGAAAGCTAAAGAGAGGATCTAAGCTTAAAGGCAAGTATCCTCTTATCTGTTTTAAATGTGGTAAAATAGGTCATTATGCAGCAAAATGTCCTCATAAACATGACAGTGATGATGAAAGAAATTCTAAAAGAATGACATACAAAAAGAAAGGATTCAATAAGAAAAATCTTCTCTCCAAGCAAGGTGAGTCTGATGAGGATGAGTTTATGGTCATAAAAAAGAAACCAGATGAGGAAAGCGATCATGATGAAATCCAAGAAGCATTATTCATGGCACTCACAGATGATGATGACTCGGGGATAGGAGGAAATGTGGATGAACTATTAATAAGTGCCATTGAAGAGAACGAGAAACTATAGAACAAAATTATCTCTCTCAAAGTGGAAAACGAGGAAACAAGAAGGAGAGAAGATCTCTTGGAAACAAAGCTTAAGGAAAAAGAAGAGACTTGTGAAGAACGTGAGGCCGAAGTAGTATCTCTGAGAAAGGAGTTGGAGAAAATTAAAAAGGGTTGTAAAAGCTCTCAAATACTTGATACTATTATGAAAAATCAAAAACCTTAACATGATAAGTCTGGAATAGGTTTCAAGGGAGAATCCTCAAGCACTAAGAATAGTGTGAAAAGCTATGCCGATGCACTTTCCTGCAACCCAAAAGATGAAGAAGTATCTTATCAAAAGTGCATCCTAGATTCCAAGAATAAAGAAAGAGTTACTCAAAAGAAGAATGTGGAGTCGAATCATGGACACTACAACAAATACAAACCTGTACTCCACCAAGGGCCCATAAAAAATCCAAAGAACGAGGGAGGAGTAATTCTCAGAAAGGAAAGCGAATTAAACCATGGTTGCTTCAAAACCATATTTCTTGGACACTGTTTTCACTGTAAAAACTTCGGTCACCAAGCTAGACACTGTATGGCTCGCAAAAGTGAAAAGACAACGCAAAAGGACCGAGTAATCAACTCATATGCTCCCAAAAGACAGGGACAAATCAAAACCTTCAATTCATTCGATCCCTTGACTAAATTTGATATGACTTGCTCTTTTTGCTACAATAATGGACACTATGAACAAAACTGCCCACTCAAAGGAAGAAAGACGAGTAGCAATATCTCTACAATGGACAAATGCGGCCTAGCTCTATTTGCGCAAAATAATGGAAACCAATGGTTTGTGGACAGTGGGTGCTCCAGACACATGACAGGAGACAGAAGGAAATTTATCTCACTGAGAAAAAAGAAAGGGAATGTGTCCTTTGGAAGCAGAACTGGAAAAATTGCAGGAAGAGGAACAGTTACTCTGATCAATGGAAAAGGAAAATCTCAAGATGCTCTGCTGGTTGACGGACTCAAACACAACCTTCTGAGTGTCAGCCAAATTTGTGATCAAGGACATAAGGTTGTTTTTAGCACCAAAGACTGTGAAATAAGGAACTCTGCCTCAGGGAAACTTGTGGCAAAAGGAGTGAGAACACCAGACAATATTTACGTTCTGAACAAGATTCAGGAAAACAAATGCTACTTGAGTCAGGCAGATGAGAGTTGGTTGTGGCACAAGAGACTTGGACATACTAGCTTCGAAAATCTGGTCAATATCAGCAAGATCAAAGCTGTACAAGACATCCCAAGGTTGTCCAAACCAAAGCAAGCAGTGTGTGGTCCATGTCAACATGGAAAACAGACCAGAACCAGCCACAAGACAAAGGAACACTATACATCAAAGCCCTTGGAGATCATACATGCTGATGTGTGTGGGCCAACTAGAAATCAAGCACTCCAAGGAGAAAGGTACTTTGTATTATTTGTTGATGATTATACTAGAATGAAGTGGATATATTTCATAAAATATAAATCTGAAACTTTTGAGTGTTTTAAGAATCTAAAAGCCCTTGTAGAAAATGAAAAAGATTCAAAAATTAAGTGTCTCAGAACAGACAGAGGAGGAGAATTCACATCAAACAAGTTCAGAGAGTTCTGCAATATTCATGGAATTAAAAGGGAATACTCGGTTGCCAGAACACCTCAACAAAATGGGGTAGTTGAAAGACGAAACCGAACTGTCCAAGAAATGGCAAGAACCATACTGTTAGCAGCAGACCTACAACCTAAATTCTGGAGGGAAGCAGTAGGGACAGCTGTCTATACATTGAATCGGACTCAATTAAGACCAAATTGTGACAAAACTCCTTATGAGCTATGGAAAGGGAGACCTGCTTCGGTGAAGTATTTCAAAATATTTGGAAGCAAGTGCTTCATAAAAATAAATGATGGTTCACCTGGAAAATTTGATTCTCGGGTTGATGAGGGGATATTTCTTGGATACTCTCCACGGAGCAAGGCTTACAAGTGCTACAATTTTCGACTGAAGAAAATAGTGGAAAGCATCGATGTAAGGGTTGATGAAGATCTTCCAGAAAAGGAAATTGAAGAACAGGAAGATGACTTTCTCATTGAAGAAGAAGAACCTAAAGAAGAAGAGATAGATGATGAAGAAGAAGAAGAGGAAAGAGAACCACCTCATACCCCTTCAAAGATGAAGTATGTAGAAAGATACCATCCAGAAGAATAGATCATTAGCGATAGAGATGAAGGTGTGCAGACCAGAAGAAGGACAACAACCTCACCCAAGAGAAAAGCCGTTGCCCTCCTATCTATGATAGAACCAGAAACATTCACAGAAGCAAGTAAGGATCCTCATTGGGTAAAAGCAATGGAAGAAGAAATGTCCCAAATTGAGAAGAACAAGACATGGGAGTTGGTATCTCGTCCAAAGGACAAAAACATAATAGGAACCAAATGGGTGTTCAAAAATAAAATGAATGAGAAAGGATAGGTTATCAGAAACAAGGCAAGACTTGTCTGCAAAGGCTATTCACAAATTGAAGGAGTTGACTTTGAAGAGACATTTGCACCAGTGGCCCGTATGGAAGCTATCAGGATGTTCTTAGCATTTGCTTGCTCGAAAGGATTCAAAATCTATCAAATGGACGTGAAATCATCATTTCTAAATGGGGAACTCAAGGAGGAAGTCTACATGGAGCAGCCAGAAGGTTTTGATCTAACAGCAGGAAAGGACCTAGTCTGTAAGTTGAAAAAGGCTTTGTATGGGTTGAAACAAGCTCCTAGAGCTTGGTATGCAAGACTGGATAACTATCTCCAACAACAAGGCTTCAAAAAGGGAGTGGCTGGAAGCAATCTATACATAAAGACAAATCAAGGTAAGTTACTAGTTGCTCTTGTTTATGTCGATGATCTGATTTTTGCTAGTAATAATGATGAAATGAGCCATGAATTTTCTCAAAGCATGGCAAAAGAATTTGAGATGTCAATGATAGGTGAACTGTCCCACTTCCTTGGACTTCAAGTATCTCAAACTAGAGCAGGATTATGTATATCTCAAGCCAAATATCTAAAAGACATGCTCAAAAAATATGGAATGGAGGACTGTGCACCCATGAGCACTCCCATGACCAAAAACTGCAAACTGAGCAAAGATGATGACTCCCCTCTAGTAGATGCAACTCATTACAGGTCAATGATTGGAGCCCTTCTATACATAACAGCTACACAACCAGACATAATGCAAGTAGTAGGAATGGTGGGAAGATTTCAATCGGCTCCCAAACAATCCCATTTATTAGATGTAAAAAGAATCCTCAGACATCTCAAGGGAACTTCTGATTTCGGTCTTTGGTACCCAAGGAACTCAACACTGACTGTAAACCAAACCTCGGATTAACCATTGTCGAGGAGCCTGGGGTCACTTGTTGGTAAACCTTGGATTATGTCAAGGAGTCTTCAAGGGGATTGAGCTTGTTACTCTGCCCTTGCGTGCGTATCGGATCGTAGACTGTTACCCCAGGTATATTTGTTTCCATTGGTAACCATAGTGACCATATCCTATAGGATTCTTCCTAAGGTGACAGTGGTAGGAATATCCCACTGTACCTGGAGCAGACGTCGGCTAGACTCACTTGGATTTTCTGGGGGGTTCTCTTCACTTGAGACGGTTTAGTGGAGAAACTTGTGCCAGTCTATTCATTAAGCAGGTTGCCGGGGTAACTGTTCCAACCACCATTTCTGTATTGAACTCTGCGACATTGGATTTCATCACCAACTAGTGTTTTCAATATGGAAAGTTACTGTTTGTGTGTGGTTTGATCTCCTAGATTCTTTAGCCATGTGATTCAAATTTGTTTGGTTCTTTAGAGGCTTTAGGTGGTTTTCATTGAGATTTTACTTTGTTCGCGTGTGAAGTAGTTAAAATATTTAATCATGGCTGAATTACCGAGGAAGTCCCGTAGACTTCGAGGCCAACCTCCTGAGTTTTCACCGAGCCAGCCTGAAGGGTTAAGAGCCCTCGTAACTCCTAGAGACAGTAGAGTTGGGTCACCTGAAGAAGGAGAGTCTTATTTAGTGGTACATCCTAAATTTCAAGCTCTAGTAGCAGATTATAATCCACAATCTGTGCTTGTTCCCGAAGTTACTGGTAGTTTTTCATCTACTAGTGATTTAGGTGAGGAACCTGAAACTGAATTTGCTGCTACTCCAACATCGAGATTTACCTCTCCAACTTCTAGTGGTCCTGGTTCACCCAGGGTAGAAAGAATAATTACCCAAAATCTTCCTTTTGGACTTATAGCTATTAAAGAACTTGCTACTCCGAAAGAAGAAGGTATTCCTATCACTGAAAATCAACTTGTTATAGAACTTAGGGAGCGTGAATCAATCTTTTACAGTCCACCTAGGAGCAGTGTTTGGTATCTTTCATTGACCAATTTTTTGGAAAACCCGGGACTAAGTTTTTCACCACCTCGTATTCATTTTCACCCAACACCTAGGGGTTACTATCCTCCATTAAATATGTCAAGACAGTCATCCATGTTTTCTCAATCTCTAGAAACCTTTTTGTATGACGGTCCTTCTGTTCCCTCTGAGTGTCAGTCACTCACTGGTACTTTTTCGGGAGCATCTCCTCAACCTATTGAGCAAGGGTTATTAATTGGAAACAATGGAACTAAGCCGTTGAGTGTAGAAGATATTCTTATGATGTCAGGTACTATTCCTAATCCTCAACCTCAAGGTGGCTAGTTACCACCTGGTGGGCAGCCTCAAAGTCCTCAATTATCGCCTGGGGGGCAACCTCAAGGTACCCAATTTGCGCCTAGGGGGCAACCTCAAGGATAGTACATACCTACGGGACAATACGTTCCTCGAGGTCAACCCCAGACTCAATATGTACCTCAAGGTCAATCCCAGTATCAATATGTACCTCAAGGTCAACCCCAGTATCAGTACGTGCCTCAGGGTTATCAGCCTCAAGGTCAGTACTTGAACCAAGATTTCCAACCACCTTCTGGTCAATCATATGTTCAAGGAACTGGAAATGTACCTTTGAATTATCAACCCTACCCTCAACCCAGTTATGGTCCTCAATATTCTCAACCTGTTATGGGTCCGTACCCCAGAATGAACTTAGTGTGGGATCCATCTCAAACTCAACAGGTCTTGCAAGCGAATGTACAATTGTCATCTCAAACTGGACAACCCTTGGTTTCTGGCTCACTCCAACAACCTATCCAGTCTACTATTCAAACTTCTGTACCTTCTATAGTTTCTCAGCCTGAGCCTAGTACGCCTCATACTCTACCTCAAATGGCTGCTACAACATCTATTCAATCTACCCCAACTACTTCTGGAGTATCGACAACTCCAGTTTCTATTGTTCCTGTATCAAATCCTCAGACATCTTTACCTCAGTCTGGATCCACAATTCAAACTTCGGTTCAAATGCCTGTAGGACAACCTGGTTCAAGTACTGTTGTCACAAGTCAACCTCAATTTACTTATCAACCGTACCAGGGACAGTACCAATTCGGTCCTGCTGTGCAGCAGCCAGTCTATCAGTATCAACCATACCCTGGGTATACATATCAACAACCTCGACAACCCCAATACGGTCCGGTTAATCCTGGTTTTCCGAGAGGATATAATATCCCAAATGCAATTCCAATTCCTAGTTATCCTAGATATCCTCCTCCTGGGGCTAGTCTCATGACCTAGAGTTTTAGGGACCCTAATCGACAGTTACCATTTATCGCAACTTTGGACTTGCCTGACTTGTCACGCCTTACGAACGATCCCATTAACTATCTTCCATTTTGGCCGCTAATGTAGAATAAGTTTCCTAGTGATATTCCTAAACTTGAAGGCAAATCAGGAGAGGACCCGTCGAACCATGTGATGACTTATCACCTCTGGTGTGCGTCTAATTCCATTTCAGATGATTTAATCCATTTAAGGCTTTTCCAACGCACTTTGTTGGTCTTGCGGCCAAGTGGTACATTGAGTTACCGCGAGCCACTTTTTATAATTTTAGTCAGTTAGCCACTTCGTTTTTAACTCATTTTCAGTTGCCACTCAGATATGAAAATGGCACGAAATTATTAACTTCATTAAAGCAGTCAACGTCCACTTACATTTCAGATCACATTCATGAATGGAGATGTCGATGGCGTTTAGTGAAAGTTTTTATTCCAGATTAGATCTTAGCTGAATGGTTTGTAAAATATTTATTGCCAAAGATCACTGAGGATGTGGCTAAGGCCGGAGTCGTTACTGAAGAGCAAGTAATTGCTCAAGCTCAGTACCTTGACTTAGTTTATACACAGTCAGGTACGTTACACGAGAAAATCCCCGATCTTCCTAAACAAAATCAAATCGCTACGGCTCCTTCAGGGTCTCATACCGCTGATGGTATGATTGGTACGATTAATACCAAAAGTAAGAAGAAGTCTTCCAAGAATTCTTCTCCTATCATAACCTTGCCAGATTCCCCGACAAGAGATTCTTCCGTTGAAATTTCCACTGATATTCATGTTGTAGAGTCATCTACAGCCAAATCAAAATCCGGCAATAAGAAGAAAGGGAATAAGAAAAATAAAACAGATAAAAATTTGAAAGAGAAACCAGAAAAAGCAGAATCAAATGATGAGAAACGCAAACCTTGTTATCCTTGTCTCATTTGTGATGAAGAGCATTTTACAAGAGACTGCCCTCATCATGCAGAGGTTGCGAAAATTGTCAAAGGTTCCCAAATGCCTGTTGTTTTGAAGGATCCTTTTCCAAGTCAAGACAATAAGATGATAGGTTCTTCCTCAAATGCCTCCGAGGAACCCATAATGATGATGTCCCATGTTAGGATTGCGACTCGATTGCATGATTATGGAAGTAAAAGTCCTGTTGAGGTAAAGAAGCAGAATCTTCTCATTCTAACCCATCAACCTCAGCTCCCGGTTCCGATCTGCTACAAATCGAGAAACCTAACCTAGACTTAGTAATCAAACCACCCGCCAAGGGTATACTTCGAAATTCAGCTTTCAATCCACATGTGAGAGCGGCTCAGAATTATAACATTGTTGAAGATTTAGTTGTTTCACCTTCAGCAATGTCGGCTTTGGAAGTGCTGCAATCATGTCCAGCACAGTGTAAATTACTATTGTCGGCTATAGGAGTTGTTGACGTTCAGGACTCGAACCTTATAATTTTCGATCTAGAAAATAGTACACCACGCTTACCTCATCAAATGGCTTTCCAGATCCCATTGTTAGTCAAAAACAGACCTTGTTATAGGACTGTGATTGATGAGGGAGCCTCAACATGTATTATTTCAATACAGTGTTGGAGATCACTTGGTTCTCCTTCGCTAAATCAATTCCTGACGATTCTAAAGGCCTTTGATGGCTATGGGTTTCATCCTTTTGGCATTCTACAAGATCTACCTATAGGGGTGGAAGGCAAAACTATTAATCTAGATGTGGAGGTGGTTGATGCCCCTCTAGATTACAACCTTCTCTTGGGTCGTAGTTGGTCTTACGCTATGACGACTGTCGTTTCATCAGTCTTTCAGCTTATAAAGTTCCCCCATAATGGAAAGATCATAACTATAGACCAACTGACTTACTTTTCATCCAACCCAGCCTCTTCTAAAAGTATTCAGCATGTCGGCAAAACAAGTATCCCGTATAAGGATGTTGGAGTAGGACTAGTTAAAGATTCTGGTTTACTGGGAACTTTTCCTTTTCCTCCTATCAACGCATCATCTTCTACTGCAACCATTCATATGATTTCGTCAGACACCATTGTTTATGATGATCCTTGGATCGTACCTTCCGAATCTGAGATAGAATCATTTGGTGATGTATGCCTTTGAGTCCATATAAAATTGCGTATCAGGCCGTGCAGTCGTTTTCTGACCCATATTCAACCAAATTTGACTTAATGAATGTGGTCCATGAGGAGTCACTCTCAACATCAAACTCGGATTCAACAACGTTTTCTGAACTTGTTCACACTGATGAGAAAATTCGTGAAATCCTATGTGTCGATGACTTACCATGGGAATATTTTCATCATAGATCTTCGTTTTTACCCGAGAGTGATCATTTTGAAAATGATTTTTCATCAATTTTTACGACTGAATATGTCAAGGAAACTCAGAATCCAATGAAAAATCCTGATTCAGAGTTAAATTTGGGAAACATTTCTCAAACAATTCCTATTGATATTTTGGTTAAGCATGGAATTGTTGAAAACATTCATATAGGTGCCTCGTGTATGAAAGATGAAATGCAAATATATAAGGCCCTATTTCAAGAATTCCATGACATGTTTGCCTAGTCATATGAGGAAATGCCAGGAATCGACCCCGCAATTGTTGTTCATGAAATCAAAACTTAGCCGGATGCTAAACTCGTCCGGCAATGTTTGCGTCAGATCCACCCGAGAAAAGTTGATGCTATTAAAGCAGAAGTTGAAAAAGTACTCAAAGCAGGTTTCATTTATCCAATTCCGTTAACGGATTGGGTATCGAATATTGTTCATGTTAAAAAAAAGCAAGGGACAATAAGAATATGTATCAATTATAGGGATATTAATCGAGCCTGTCCAAAAGACAATTACCCAACTCCCTATATCGATCAAATCATTGATGATTGTGCCGGTAGTGAAATATTTTCATTCATGGATGGGTTTTCCGAATACAATCAAATCAATATTCTACCTGCCGATCAACCAAAAACAGCTTTCACTTGTCCATGGGGGACATTTTCTTATTGCAAATTACCTTTTGGGCTCAAGAACGCCGGGGCAACTTTTCAACAGGCCATGTCTTACGTGTTTCATGACATCAAGCACATTGTGCAACCCTATCTCAATGATTTTCCTGCTCATTCATTACATCTAGCTGATCATCTCATCCATTTACGAGCAATCTTTATGAGGTGTAGGCATTATCGGATTAGGTTGAATCCACAGAAGTGTTTTTTCTGTATAGAAATGGGTCGGTTACTGGGGTTTGTTGTTTCGAAAGCCGACATTCGCGTCGATCCCTTGAAGGTTGAAGCTATTGTCAAATTGCCTCCTCCTTCGAGTCTTCACCAACTCCAAAGTTTGCAAGGGAAAGCAAACTTTTTACGTCGACTCATTCCTAACTATGCCGAGATCACAAAGGGTTTTACCCGGTTGTTGAAACAGAATACTCCATTCTTTTGGGATGAGATAGCTGATAAATCTTTTGATGCACTAAAACATGTGTTGACCCATGCACCGTTATTGCATCCTCCCAACTACAACCAGGACTACTTCTTGTATCTCGCTGCTTCCCATTCCAACATCGGAATGGTGTTAGTTCAAGAAGATGAATTCGGTACTGAACATGTGATATACTACCTTAGTCAAACTTTAAATCCAACTGAGCTAAAATACTCACATGTGGAGAAATTGGCATTGGCAACTGTTCAAGCTGTCCAACATCTTCGTCATGACATTTTACTACGTAAAACTACAGTAATTTCTGATTGCAACCCTATGATCTATATTTTGACCAAGCAATTGCTAGGGGGCAAGTACTCCAGATGGATTGTGATCCTGCAGGAGTTCGAATTGGAATTTGAAAAGTCTAAGTCGAAGAAATCTTTAGTCTTTATGGAGTTAATGTGTGACTTCACGCATGCTGACACGGAAACTGTGGCGGAGGAGCCCATTGCGGACGAATCCTTATTTCTAATCAGCACTTTAGATCCATGGTATGGGGATATCATCGTTTATCTCCAGAACCAATCCTTTAGGCCAGAAATTTCAAGGTCAGAACGTCGAAAAATACGATTCCAATCCCAACAATTCAGAATTATTGGAGATACTCTTTATCGCCATGGGGCGGACTCTGTTTTTCAACGTTGTTTAACTCACGAGGAAGATGAAAGGGTTCTAAATGATTGTCACTCTAGAGCGTGTGGCGGTCATATGTCTAGGTATGCCACAACCCAAAAGATATTGCGCACTAGCTACTTCTGGCCATCTTTTTTTAGAGATTGTATTAACATGGTCTGAAAATGCCAGAACTGCCAAATTTTTGATCGAAAGATGCGCGCTCCACCTGCTCCTCTCCACCCTATAATTTTCGTCAGTCCATTGGCAAAATGGGGTATCAATTTTATTACATGTAACCCTCACTCGGCTGGGGGGCATGCGTATACATCCTTGCGGTAGATTATTTTACCAAGTGGGCCGAGGCGATGCCTACATTTGAGGAAGATGGCAAAACAACTGCGATTTTCATGTTCAATAATATAATTTCTAGGTTTGGTGTTCCACAAACGATTATCACTGATCATGGGTGTCATTTTTGAAACGTTATGATGACTGAACTTACAGGCCAGCTTGGCTTACGTCACGATAGTTCAACTCCATATCATCCACAAGCTAATGGTCTGGTTGAAGCCATCAACAAAGTTCTAGTCATCATGATTCGACGAATCATTGGGATTCATAGGTCGAATTGGCATAACATGCTATTTTTAGTGCTTTGGGTGTATCGAACCTCAGTAAAAACGTCAACAGGGTTCACTCCTTTCCAACTAGTTTATGGTCTGGAGGCTGTGTTACCCATTGAATACGAAATCCCGTCATTGCAAATGGCCATCGAGTTACTTCCAGCCACTTCCGAAGAGGAAAAATGTTTGTTATACTTGGCTCAACTAGATGAGAATCGACGTGATGTTGCATTGGCAATCGAAACTCATGCAAAACGTATTAAAGCTCAGTATGATCGAAATGTGACCCCTCGAAATTTTTCGGAAGGAGACCTAGTCTTATTGTACAATCAAGCAAATGATAAATTAGGCACTGGAAAATTCATTCCTATGTGGCATGGTCCTTATGTTGTCAAGCGAAAGCTGGCAAAAGGAGCCTATGAATTGGTAGACTTTGACGGGGTATCTTTAGGTAAATCCAGAAATGGTCTTTACCTGAAGAGGTATTATGCTTAAAATGGGTGTGGAGATTTTTAGTTAGGTTAGTTTTCTTTCTAGATGGTGTGTTTTAGTTTAAAAAGTGTGCTTAGCTTAGAGAGTGTTTTTCATCATTATTCCTGCTTATCTTGGTTTTACTCTTGATATTGCAGATGTTGACGCCTCCCCAAACATACATTGGTTTTGCTGATGGTGCTTGTTGTAATACACGGAATATTTCTTCCGCAACTTGGGTTATTTATTCGCCCTCTGACGAGTTGGTATCTATGCATGGGGTAAGCCTTGGTCAAACAACGAACAACATTGTCGAGTATAGTGTAGTGATTGAGTTATTATCTGAATCCATTTCATTTGAGATTCGGAGTTTGATAGTGAGGTTAGATTCTGAACTCGTTGTATTACAGCTTAATAGAGTATATGCCATTAGAAATCCAGTGATATTGAGATTATTTTTGAGAGTGCGTCTCTTGGAACATGAATTTGACTATATTGAATATCAGCATATTCCAAGATCTTTAAATACATTAGCAGATGCAATTGCTTCTCGAATGTTAAGTAGACATTTGCAATAATCATACAAGTAAATTTAAAAAAATTCCATAACATGTTTTCCAAGATAAGCCAGTAATAGATATAGTATAATATAGGAGTGTATCAAAATATACATCGTCCTCAATCATAGGTTGAAAAACACCTTATGATCGGCAAAAATGATAGTACAAAAAGAAAAAAATGTCATATGTGTCTACAATAGGCGATCATCCTATCACTGGTGATGATCTCGATAGGAAACCACTGTATGGGCCACCTTACAAAGGAACCTCCTGAAAGGTCCTCGGACCCAAATCACATAGCGCTATAGTCGAAGAGGAATGTCATCTATGCCAGTCTTCGGAATGTCTCTTGTCAAATTCTCTAGATGGCTCTCCAATTCGGCCAAGGTCTTTGCTGATTCGTCCTGTGGGGCTGGTGCCGCTGCAGCTGGTTGTTTCCTCTCGTAAGGCTGGAGAGCAGCTGGTCACTGTGGACCCACATCTGCATTTGAAACTTTTACTATCAATTTTGGGACGAGATAAAAACAAAAAAAATTAAATTAGAAAAATGTTGAAAATGATTTTACCTGAGTCATCCCATTGCTCTCCTGGTGGAAGAGCCATGTCTGGGTCACCGTGAAAATCTACCCCAGTGTAAGGAAAGTCCTGAATAGCAAAAACCTGGTTTTCCAACCAATGGAAATACTCAGGTGTGAATCGAACGACCTTTGTCCCCTCCTCAGGATGACGGGCCATAACTGCAACCCATCGCATCAGTTTAGGCTCTCGAGGAAGTCCAGCTCCAACAATGAGGTGCTGTGGGACCAACTTTGGGACCCTCTCCAGACCAAAGCTCACGAATAAAGCACCGTATCCAAAGGTCTTCAGTTTTCCGTTCTTGGTTCTAGTCAGTTGGCCTTTTACATTAGCCAACACAACATCGCACCAGTTGAAGATGGTGCCTCGAAAGCAGTCAACTGCCATCTGCATTTGGGATCCAATGGCTATATGTAGTGCTGCACTCCCGCAAATCCTGGTAACAGTAAATGCGATTACCATGAGTTCAGGAATGGATATGGTTTTGATGTCTATCCCTCTGTCTCTAGTCTTGTTGTTACAGAACTCTAGCCTGAGGCTATTGACAGACTCGCCACCTGGCCTAGTCCCGAATAGAGTCAAATGTTCACCTCTCTTAGGCAAACCAGTCAAAAATTATATGTCTGCCGGCTCCATTTTGAGCTGGTGACCACCAATGAAGAAGCACTGGTCCTGTATGCTCCACCTGTCTACCAGCCACTGCAAGAAGTCCACCTGGTCCCTCATGTCAGGTATGGCCCAGAATTTGTATAAGCCGCATGCCTTCAATGCATCAATCAAAGGTTGGTGATTTATCGTGGCAAGATCTACGTCCTCATGCTCCCATTCTTGCCAATCAAGCATGATGTATACTCTACATGCAATGAAAAAAGGCGAATTAGAATGTCTGAAAGCAAAGTTTTTGGGTGAATTTTGAGAAATTTAGGGTTAAAAACCCTTGTTGCGGGGACCTCACCCTCTCTGTTAGAGACAGTGTGTGGGTCTGCACCTTGCCTTCACGGCAGGTGCGGACCCCTGACATTTTCCCCATTACAAAAAACTCAGGGTCCGCAAGCTACCTGTGCTGTGCCTGCGGGTCCCCGCGCGCGGGTTTCTAGCCTAAAAATCCTCTAAAAAATAAAATTGAAACCTAAAAGCAAATTTGAAATGGATGAAATTGAAGAGTAGGATGATGTGGATTACCTGGAGGAGACGACGCTCAATTCCGACGGACTAATTTTCCACAATCTTCACGGGAAGTTTCTGACCAAAAGCTCTATTTTCTCACCCAAAACTCAAACGGTAAAAATGAATTGACAAAAGCCCTTTTTATAAGTTTTTTGAATAAATGAGTTGTTAATTTTTTTATGTTTCACTTTAGAAAGGTAACTTTTGCAGCATTTTTATCCATTTTAAACAGGTATGAGTAATGTTTGAGTTTTTGTTCAGGATAACGGATTTTTCAGGCGAAATCGGTCACTTTCGACGAAAAAACATTAGAGTCACCTTTAAGCACTTTTTTGACTCCTAAAACATGAAAATATTGCCGAGTTTTTCTTTTTAAACTCGTTAAAACGGAACTAAAAAGATGGTCCACTTACAGCTCTTTTCCTGACCGTAAAAACATGAAAATATTGGTTATAAAACGACATGTCATTGATCGCTTTTTTACTTTTTCGGATGAGAGGCACTAATTACGAAAAGTAATCCTTAGTCGTAATGATCAATCGGTTCTCTCAAGTATTATTTTATACTTTTTCGGGCTTGGGAGACACAAATTTATGAAAAAGGTCAACCATGGAGTCTTTTTAAGTTTTTTCAGACTCTCTAAAATTGAAAAACGCAGAGTTTCTCCTATATTGGACTCGTTAAAATTTAACATTAAAGGACTTGTTCAATTATAGACAGGAATGGACCACTCCTTCTTAGGGTTCGAATTTAAACTAAGTTGGACTCATCCGAAGGATGAGCTTATAATCAAGAAAATGTTATCCTCCTCAAGCTTGTCAAAAATAAAGAGGTACTTGCCAGAAATGGTGGGGGAAAAGAGAGAAAAATGAACCTGTTTGTCATACTTTGTAACCACTCTTGAACACGACACTTTTATTCACCTGGGTTGGGAAATCCTTTGCCTAACAGTTGATCAAACCACATTGAAAGTCTTCAGCCGGTTTCTGGGTATTATCTTTGGGTCAATTGTCACCAAACCATCTGCTGTGTTGTTATGTGTTCAAGAGGTCAGTGAAAATAAGCCATTCATCTGCAAAGTATCTGTCATCCATCTTGACCATCCCTGAGTCAGTCCTTGCAACTAAATTTCTTCAAACTTGATCTATGATTTCGTGTTGTGGGCTTGCCTACGATGGATTGCTTTCTATCGACTCCAGCTCATTATCTAGAAAGATGATCTAGAAATCGTCAGTACCTTGGGATCTGCATGCCTCAATGGTAGGTTTCTTGGCTTCGATGATAGGTTGCATCATTGACCTTCGATCAAAGGATTCCGTGACATGTTCGACATCAACACATCTATTCACATCTCATGGATTGTACTGAGTACTTTGAGAGCCATTGACATTACTGGTGGTTTCTCTCACAGTTGTTAACAATTTACATCATTGATTGGTAATCAAGTGGTTTCTCTACCATGTTCGACTTCAACACATTCATTCGCATGGATAGAATCATACTATTTCGGGAAGTAGAAATGAAGACCCTAGATCTAGTTTCTGCCATCCAGGCTACGAGGAATTTTGTATTCATTATACTATGGACTATTCATAAACAGATGGTTGTGTCCATACTATGTCTACATGTGTCTATACTTGTGATGTATTACAAGATCATTCCTGTATCAGAGAAGTAGTTAGTTTTCTAGTCAGTTTTGATCTGAGTATGGGAATGCCTACCTCAGTGATGATATGATCTCATATATATATTTTGCATTGAATGTTTTTACAGGTTCCAACCGGGATCTCCACAAGATGATCCTCGAAATGATAAAGTACTTCACTCTTCCTATATGATAAATGAAATCCTCATCTACTACAGACTTCGCACTTTAGGGGGCAATCTGTTACACAAAATATTGTCACCATGACTATTTGCAGTAAGTATGGGTCTATCATCACTTATACTATCCTCCTAAGCAAGTCTCAGACCTCAGCTCTTCATGTCAAGCTTTGAAAATGAGAGAAAGACATTAAAAATCAACAAAGATCTGGTTCCGCACTTTCTCTCACTGTTGCCTGCAGTCCCGCACCCCCTGTTCATATTACTTGCGGACCTGCCTGCTCTGTCCCTAAAGGAGTGGGTGCGGACCCCTGTGAAAGTCAAAAAGGTGCAAGTTTATTCTAAAAACTCACTTTGGGTTAATTCTAGATGATTCTAGAAGGAATTTTGACGTGGATGGTTCGCTCTTACGTGGTTCATGCATCCCAAAAGAGAAGGAGCTAATCCCTTGATGAGAGGAGCTATCCCTTTGAAGGAGGGCTTTATCCCTGTGAAGGAGGACCTAGTAACTTCCCTCCATTACACTATAAATTAAGGCATTGGGTTGGTTGCTAGGGAGGTTAGAAGCTGAACATTTTTTAGGGTAAATGCTGGTGGAATTGAGACTTCCTAGTTAAGCTTGAGAGGAGAGATCACATACCTTTTGGCTTCCTTGGGAAGAGAGTGAAACTTGTCAAAGTAGAGAAGACTTCTTGTTGGACCCTGGGAGGAGCTTGTACAGCATCAAGGAACGGGTTGTAAAGTTATTCTTTGATTTGAATTAATACAATCAGATTCATTTTTCTCAACAAATTGTCTTATGTCATTTGTTTCATGAATTCCTTGATCATCATGATAAGTATGCTTTATGATATTGTCTTTTTAGGTGCTATTTAATTTGTTTTCTTGTTTGTGTTTGCAGATTCGCTACAAGGGAGCTCATTTGGATCAAAGGAGTGAGGCTTCCACAAACTTGCATTGGACCCAAGGTAGGCCTAAAACACTTGTTTGCCTTTGTTTATAAATTGCATATTTAGAGAAAGATAGTTTTTGATTGGCTTGCTTGTCACTAGATATCGTTAGATACTAGGGAGGTCGATCTTATCCGCAAGAATGACTCATTCCGTGTGACACTTCCCTTCCTCATCTTAATCCATGTTAAGGATTCTTCATTACCCTTAGCCCTAGTTAGGATTTACCATCATTGAAACCTGCAAATTTTCTCTTGCTGCATTAGCCTACCCTGTGAACTCTTACCTCAGTGATAGATCAAATCCAGTTAAGCCTTTCTTGATTGACTCCATAGCCCAATGGCCTGAATATTCTCTCTGCCCATCTTTTTTCTTAATTCCACCACTCAAACAAAACAAAACAACCTTGAACAATTTTTTTTTTTTTTTTGAATAAGACTACTCCTATATTGATACAAAATATTTTTACAAAGAGGCAGCGGCCTCAAGAGGTCTAGCCCTAGAAGATGGCTTACTCACATTACAATTCTAAAAATTGACTCAAGAAAACTAGCAGAAGATCGACTAAAACCCGAACCATGACTGGTACATAGAGACAATAACCACATTTTCCAAAAAAGTAGACTAACTGGGTACCGAAACTGCGTGACTGAGCTGATACATATGACCCGAACTGAAAACTTAGTCATAAAACAACTAAACCTTTAGCCTTGAACAGACATAGAAACTGCAACAGAGAACGACAACCTGATTATGCATCTTAAGCGGTGGAAGGCACTTCTTCCACAATCCGACATCCAAAACTGGAGGAATCAGCATCGTCTGAGGGATGGCCCTCTTCTCTTGGCGAACCACCTTCAATCGGAACACTCGGACACACCAAAGTTAGCTTATTCTGGGAGACAAAACCACTTGGGACTTTTTTCTACTGGATATGATACTGGAAACTCTTCCACCCTCGACTTCGTAGTCGCATTTGGAGTTGCTGACACCAAGCCAACTGCGCCTTCACTCATCTGAATAGTAACGGAAGAAATGAAAGAGTGATTGCTAAGAGTGCAGGGGATTTGAAAGCAGGATGTATGAGTGTGAGAATGGAAGGAGTTCAACAGTAAGGCCTGGTTCCCCCAACCTCAACCATGACCTCACCTAGTGGCTGGATGGCTTTCTGTGCTGAAACCTGATGAGAAAGAAGAAGTATCCGAAGAAGAGGAAGATGCCTGGCGAATGGGTTGACAATGGGCGCCTCCCCTTCTGCAACCCATTCTTTGATGCAGAATAGACATGCTGATCAGAACAAAAGGAACAACGCAAGTAGCAAATTATTGTGGACCATGAGAGACTGGAAGGGGGAGAGTAGTCATACTCGAAGGAGACCTAAAAAAGTAGGAGGACAAACGACAAATGGAAATGTTGGTAGGACTTTGGAAAACCAGGAGTTCCAACTGAGAATCTACCTTGCGTTCTTGAGCGCAATGGGTCCTTGGATTAACCTAAGAGCAGAGCACTGCAGCTATGAGGAGACCAGACATTCGCAGAGGAGGAACATAGCATAATTGGAGGATCGCGATGAAATAAGAGCGAAGATGCCAATATAGAATGTTGCGCTGCATTAACGCAACAATGAATAAGCTTGCTGGGAGATTGAAGTCTGGCAGCGAGTGAGGCCAGATGCCGTTGAATGTGCTCCACGCGCTGCCCCATCCCGCCATCTTCATACCCCTAACTGTACTATTCACCCGCATCCGGGAGGGATAGATCTTGTTGCACCAAAAGAGTGCAGTCTTGTTTAAGTTGCTCATCATTAGAACTGCTCAGTGGACCAGAGAAGAAAGGGAGTTGCTGATCAGACCCTTGATTTGCCAATCTATCCGCTACCTTGTTGGCTGATCGTTGGATGTGCTGGAAGGTAATGCTGTGAGGAGACTTGAGCCATTCTTCAATTTGCTCCAGTCTACTTAGGAGTCGCCAGCTAGAAGCAATCTTTCCAACTGATGTGCCTGATTGGATTTGAGTAACTGCCTCAACTAAGATTTTTGAGTCCCCTTCTACCACTAGAGCGAAAAAAATTTCAGTTACTGCAGTGCGGATGCCCTTCCATAAGCCTTCAAGTTCGGCAGCATTGTTGGTATCTCTTCCTAGCGAGCCATGATATATATGCAGAACCGAGCCCTCAACATTTCTAAAAATGCCTCCATAACCAGTCGGCCCCAGATTTCTCTTGGTATCACTGTTGAAATTTAGCTTAATAGACTGGGAGGTAAGAGGAGACCAGAATTGGGGGGAATCAAAATGAATGGAGGGATTGAGATTGGCGTGAGCAGAGAAAGTGAGGTTCAAATTCCAATTTTCCAGAATGAGGCATTCCTGAGGAGAGGCTGGCAAATCCGAATTTTTCCAGTGTTTCACAGCAAGAGTTTCTTGAAGGTTCTATTTGAGAAGAAGCCAAAGGGAGTCCAGGGGTGAATGGAGATTTTTAAAGATCCTGTTGTTTCTCTCCTTCCAGATGATCCAATAGACGAAGCCCGAAAGAAGGTTCCAGAGGGAGTTGAGGACTAGACTTTGGAAGGGATGCTGAGGCTAGTTCCTGATTATATTTGTGATGTCTCCCACTCGTCTGCCTATTCTCCTGTTGCATTGTGCAATTCTCTCCCAGAGTTCTACTGCTAATGGACATGTATCCAAAGGATGCAAGATGCTCTCTGAGTGGAGGTTGCAATTGGGACATCTGGAAGGCCCAATAAAACCTCACTTTTGAAGATTGTCCCAAGTGAGGATCCGTTGTTTGCTTAAAAGCCA
This sequence comes from Pinus tabuliformis, assembly GCA_031772625.1. Lineage (NCBI taxonomy): Eukaryota > Viridiplantae > Streptophyta > Pinopsida > Pinales > Pinaceae > Pinus > Pinus tabuliformis. The sequence goes on along the minus strand of CM062817.1, from coordinate 1,418,918,967 downwards.
TAGGAAAGAAGAGACTTTTGGCGAGATGCTTGGTTGCCAGACCTTATCCCATAGCTGGTCCTTAATTATCTGCGCTGGGTGATAGAGAAGTTGGTATGCTTCCTTGGTGGTGAATGTCCCTTTTGGAGTGTGTCCCCATCAAATTTTGTCCCTCTGATCTGAGACCTTAATTTTCCTTAGTTTGAGCTCTTGATCAATCTCTTCAAAGGTTTCCTCTTTCCAGTTGGCTTGCCAGGTATCTTCTGATCTCCATAGTTGAAATCCATGAGGGGATTGCTACTGCCAAAATTGATAAACATGGGTTTGATCACTGTGCTGCATGGTAGCTTGCCATTTGGGTTTGTGGAAGAGAGAAGCTAGTTTGGGAAGCTGCTGCTAGGAGTCTTCCCAAAATCTTGCTGTGGTGTCTAAATGTATTTCCCAAAAACTATGCGCTTGAATGAAGGCACTATGCTTTCTGGCTGCATTCCAAATTAACGATCCAGGGGTGGTGATGCTTATATGTATGAGCTCCTCCAGCGGACTTCCTGGAGCGTATTTGGTTTGCCAGATACGAGCCCAAGGAGAGTGTGGAATGGAGACCCATTTCCACCAGATTCGAGCAACCATGGTGCTATTACTGTGAAGGGGATCCCTTAGACCAAGCTCATCAGCTGACTTCGGAAGACAAACTTCAGTCCATTTAACGAGTGCCCATTTTCTGTTGAGACCATAAGAAATTTCTCTGAAGATTGTGAATTCTCTTAAGAACCCATTTGGGAGTTGCCAATATGGAGAATAAATACAGAGGCATGGCTTGGAGAATGGATTTGATAAGAATGAGCCTATTGGCGATATTAAGAGAATGGAAGGTCCAGGAGGAGAGCTTGGTTTCTATATTTTCAAGGAGGGTTCTCCCGGAGGCATGTTTGATGGCTGAGTCTATCAGGGGAGCTCCAAGGTATTTCGAGGGAAGTGCAACTATAGGATAACCCAAGATCCTGGCTATATTCTTCTGAGTGAGAATGGCGGTGTGGAAGAAGAAGAGTTGGGATTTGGAGGCATTGATGGAGGTGCCTGATTCTTCTGAGAAGAGATTAAGCAGGGCTAGGAGGGCAGAGGCCTCTTGAACTGACGGATGGCCAAAAAGCATAGTGTCATCAACAAACTGTTGGTGAGATATGGGAGATTGACCATGAAGCACAATGCCCTTTAACGAGTGAGAAGAGATAGCCGAATGAAGGAGACGACTGAGACCTTCTGCCATGAGTACAAAAAGGAATGGAGAGAGGGGGTCACCTTGACGAATACCCAAGGAAGGTTGAAAAGGCGAGGAAGGAGAGACATTTAGAAGGATGAAGTAATAGGGGGAGGTAATAAGATTCATGAGCCAACGCGTCCATGTAACGCTGAAGCCAAAAGCTAAAAGAATTTGATTAATATAGGTCCAACTGAGTTTATTGAAAGCTTTAGAAAGATCTAGCTTGAGAATCATACCTCGCTTTTTAGAACCTTGAGAGAATGAATCACTTCATGGGAAAGAATGATACCATCCAAAATCTGGAGCCCTTCTACATAGCCTGTCTGCTCTGGAGAGATGAGGAGAGGGAGAAGAGGTTTGAGCCTATTTGCCAAGAATTTTGAAATGAGTTTGTAGATTACATTACATAGAGCGATGGGCCTATATTTTTCTGGAGTGCTGGATTCTTCCACCTTAGGCACTAGCGCTATGAAGGTCATATTAAGGGAGGGGAGTATCTCGTGCATCAATCTTGCTTCTTCCACAAGTTCTCAAACCTCTGTTTTTGATGTGCTCCGAGAAGGCGTGAAAAAAATTGGCTGTAAGCCATCAGGTCCCAGCGCTTTACCATCCTTTAGTTGGGCCAACGCATCCTCCACTTCCTGCATAGAGATTGGCTGGAGTAACATATTGTTATGGTCCTCTGTGATTATCTTTGGAATACGCTACGTGATAGAACGTATTGCATGAGTTCTGCAGCCTGGAGGCTCTCTAAGAATGTCCTGAAAGTACTCTTTGAATTCTTGTTCCATTTCTTCATGTGCTTCTAGACGCTCTCCTTGCCTATTGTTGATGAAGGCAATGTAACTGTGCATTCTCCTTTGAACTGTGGTCCTATGAAAGAATTTGGTATTTTTCTCTCCATCCTTGAGCCATCTGACCCTGGATTTTTGACGCCACAGTGTCTCTTCTTGTTTTTGACGTGTTTCAATCTTGGCTAGGAGTGGCTTCTCCTATTGCGCATAGTCTTCAGTTCTTCCTTCAGAGATGATGCGTTGTTGCAATGTGTTCATTTGATTCTCCAGCATTTTCTGATGATCGAAAATATTTCCAAACTGTGAGCGATTCTAGGATTTGAGCGCTTGTTTGAGATGTTTTAACTTTTGCTAGAATTGGAACATCTTGGCTCCTGCTGGAGGATTGAAAGATTTCCATGCATCGATCACAACATCTTTGAACTTGGGATGTGAAAACCAAAATGATTCGAAGTGAAAGGGTCTATTACTCCTAGCACCTGGAAGCGACCATTGTAACATTATGGGCCAGTGATCAGAACCCACTTGAGGCATGACGGAGGCATGAAACTCCCCCTCCATATGAATAGTTTTGTTCGAAATGAGAAATCGATCCAGACTGGAGGCTATCTGTTGTGAACCCCTTCTTTTATTGGTCCATGTATATGTGCCATTGGAAGTCTGTAGGTCCATTAACTGGTTTCTGTAAATGAAGTCTTTGAAGCCATTACTGTCTTCATCCAGCCTCGATCGTCCACCAGTCTTTTCCTCCAAAGTGGTAATGATATTGAAATCCCCACCACAGATCCAAAGGGGGAAGCACCTGCCAGAGTTAAGCTCTGAAATGGTAACAAGAAAATCTATTTTTTTTTGTAATTCTTGTGGAAAATACACATTAGATAGATTTCCATGGATATTGGTCCCGATTAGGTGGAATGTAGTCTGAATGAAGAAGTGAGAGGCATGGAATTCATGAAGGTAGAGCACTTGAGGATTCCATATGATTGCAAGCCCTCCAGAAGCTCCAGAAGCATCCACCGAGACTGAACGACACCCCGGCCAGGCTTTATTTAGTATTTTTTCTAGAACCGTACTATTGCATTTTGTTTCTTGAAGGTAAATTAATGAAGGCTTGTCTTGCTGGATCATATTTTTAATCATTCTGTGTTTTGCAGGGCCATTAAGCCCTCACACATTCCATGAGACTAGCTTCATGGGGAACAATGGGGTAGAGTTTTGAGAAACTTGGTCAGCTTGGGGAATCTTCCAGAGTCCACTAGCATTTCTCCAATAATGATAGTCCTCTGCAGATCTATTTTACGTTCGCGTTTCTTCATCTCCTTTAGAATTTTTTTTTTCCATCCCAAGGACTGTCTGCCTAAATACCAAGATATTTGTTGTGTTGTGCTCTGGTTAAAACTTCTTCGGGTCTTTCAATTTCCCGAGGGGGTATAGCACCGAATTCCTTCTACCTGCACGCTATCTCTAGCCTGAGAATGTCTGGACTTGCCAGATCTACACTTTCTGGTTCCTCCTCCATGTGTATCGGTGTGTTCTGTTCTTCCTCCTTTGATTGATGTTGCATGCTTAGAGCTAGAGCTGCATCTATCTCCATGTTGGAAGATTGTAGGGCTATATCTTTATCTTTATTTGTAGAGGAGGTGTAGACAGGGACGATGATGGGTTCGGAGGCCGGGAGGGGATCTGAAGATTTGGGTGTAGGAGGGGGAGACGAAGGAGATGGATCTGAGGGGGGGATTGAGAGGTTGTCCTCCATGTTATTTTGGGAAGTTATGATTTCAAAACTGTTCCGAGTTACGGGTTTGTTGAGATTTTCAGGATCAACTGGGGATTTCTTAGCATGCCTTCTTCTACTTGAAACTTTTGTAAAACCCTCAACATCATTGCTTGCTTCCATGATAGGGGTTTTTGATCGCAGATTCAGAGGGCAATCCCTGAAAGGATGGCCATGTTCATGGCACTTCCTACAGCGAAAGGGAACATGCTCGTAGTCTATTGTTTGAACCCATTCAAAATCATCATGAAATAAGCTTACTGAGTCCGTTAGAGCTTTGGCTAGATGCATGTGAACATAGATCCTGACATATGAGGTATATCTTCGGCATTTTGTTTCCTCAGCGACCTTGATGAAGACCCCCAGGCTATTACCTATGTCCTTTAGGGTTTCCTCGTTCGAGTATTCTAGGGGAAGAGAGTACATTCGGATCCATACTGGAGCCCAGTTGAAGTCTTCCTTATCTGGATTGAACCTCTCAATCCATTCCCGTAGGTACAGGCCAGCAGAGTTGAAAAAGTACGGGCCACCCTCGAAGATACGTGTTTTGTCCTCCAGACGATTGAAGGTAGTGGTGAAGAAGCCTTTAGGTCCGAGCTGCAGGGTAACTTGACCTTCAGGCTTCCACTTGGAGGCAATCCAACCTTGGAAGGCTTTTTTAGTAGGCCAGAATCCAAGAAACTTTCCTATGAGGGCATGATCCCTCATATATTGGATCTGGCTGTTGATGCGATGACTGGGGAGATCTATTTTGATTCTTTTAGCAGATTTGGGGATGCATGTTGTAGAGGATGCTTTGGGTCTTGACGTCGAGGTGTTCTGGTCAGAACCTTTATCTTTGGTGGTCGATGGGCTAGCAGCAAAGTCACCGTCACTATTTACGGCAGGATCAGTGTCATTCTTTGTCGGTGGAGTAGAACTGGGATAGGCGTGACTTCCTGCGCTTTCTGACTTGTTATGAGAGGGATCGGAGCGGGGAGAGGGGGTCATGCCTGCCCCTCCAGAAAGCGGATTCATGAAGGCAGTGTCAGCAGAGACTCCAGTTTCGCGAGACAGAGAGCGCTTTAGGGGAGGATACCAGGTATTACAAGAACCCTAGCTGCGCCATTCAGCCTTGAGCACCATTACATTCATTTCAATGATACACAAAGGTTTGAATCGGTTCAAAAAACCTTGAACATTAAGAACTAGACTAAAATCATATTCAAACAAAGTTAAATTATAAAGAGAGAGCCCTGTCTGGACTTAGGTTGGCTAGAACCTGAGTCTAAAATATTGGTTTGTGGTTACCTTGGGCCATTCCTTCTTTAATAACTTCAAAGGAAAATACCAAAGTGATAACAACTTGAATCTGTGCACACAAGAAAGTATTCATCTAGGTCAACTATCTTTAATATAGGTGCACTTGTTAACAACCTCTTTAACTATTGAAGGGCCTCTTGACATTTATTAGACTAGTCAAATTTTGTACCTTTCCTTTGTAAATAAGTAATAGGATGGGATATTGTTGAGAATCCTCCAATAAATATTCTATAAGAACCTACAAAGCACACAAAATACCTTACCTTTACCATAGTTTTGGGTGTTGGAAATTGTTCAATAGCTTTAATATTTGTTGGGTCTACTTCTGTCCCTTATTTTGAAATACTATGGCCCATGTAATGAATATTTTCTTAATAATATGAGAAATTACTAAGCCTATAATATAACAATGCTATGTAAGTACATGGAGCACCATCCTTAAGTGCTTTCAATGCTCTTCCTCATATTTGGAATATACGAGGATATCATCCAGAAACACAATAACAAACTTATCCAAATAATTTTGGAAGATACCATTCATGAGGCACATCAAAACACCTGGTGCATTATATAGCTTATATGGTACCACAATGAAATCATAATGCCCATATTGAGTTTTAAATGTTTTTTTGCAGATGTTATCTTCCTTAATCCTTACATGATGATATCTTGACCTTAGACCAATTTTAGAAGATAGCTTATCTCCCTTGAGCTATTCAAATAAATTACATATTCTTGGCAATGAATACTTATTCTTCAATGTGACCTTGTTTTCCTAACGAAAGTCAATGCACAGTCTTAGTCTAGAAACCCCACAATGATACACTTGGGCATATGTACCCTTTCCTTAATATCTCTTCCAATTTCTTTTGTAAATCCTTCATTCGGGATGTTCTCGTCATGTATGGTGTTTTGGGCACTAGTGCAACTCCAAGTACGAAATCTATAGAGAAGTCAATTTCTCCTTTTGGCGGTAACCTTGGAATTTATAAAAAACATCTTTCGTAAAGGATAAGGTGATCCCCCAGAGTTGGTGCCTTATCCTCAATTATCTCCCACATGTGGGCTTCATAAATTTGACACCCTTTCCTTAGAAATTTTTTGTCAATTGCATAGTTGATATCTACCCGATAGAAAGCTACCTTGGTATTCCCTGCACTTACCTTTGTTTTCTTTATTCATCTAGGAAAGTGAACGCTTTGATGTAAAAGTATAATAATGCAACATGCTTTTCCAACCAATCCATGCCAATTACGTAACTATATGATCCCAATAGTATTTTCTCAAATATGCATCTTATTCCGCTCATATTGATGGAACATTCCCTCACCAGTTGAGTTATTTTCCTTTTAGCTCATGTAGCTAACCAAAATAACCAAGTCCTACTATGATTCGTTTTCTTCAATTTAAACGTTTCATCCAACTAGAGATCAAGAATACTATGACTAGCTCCAAAATAAATTAAAATGACAATGGGACAACTATTGATCTTACCTTCCACTTAGATCACGTGTGCTTGGTGTTCAACTTTCCTATTGTCTAGTGTTGTTTAAATCATAGGCATGTTTTTCTCCACATCCCCTATTGTATAAAATAGTTTTATCTAAAGTATAGACTTCATTTTTCCTTCTTTTTATGGGAATCCTTGTATCGATGCTCTCCTCCAGAACCCCAACAATTGATGGGTTGAAAGTTTGTTATTTTATTCAATAAATCATCCCCATTTTGTTTACTACGGGTTGGCTAAGTTTGTTGATTTTCTTGATAATTTTTCTTGAAGTTTCAAGGTTTGAACCCTTTCATCCTTTTCTCCACCTTAATTATTTTCTTGTCATATTAAGCACTTTAGAAAGTTGGCTTAGTTTTTCCCTACTCGTAGAGGTACTATTCCTTCCTGATAGCTTCATCCAAGGTTTTTGGTTTGTCAAATTAATCTTGTCACCATAGAATGGTGGTAATCCATTCACATATCACCATGTCTACAATTTTTCATCCCTAATAAAGTCAACATACCTTAGTAAATTGGTGAATTTCTATCCATATTCCTCTGTGTTCATATTCCATAGTTTGAGTTCGAAGAGCTCATACATTTTCCTTTCATAATAATGTTTAGGAAGGTACTTCCTTTGGAAGTATTTTTAAAATCCTTACATGAAATATTCTTTTGATCCAAATTCTTTACTTCCTTGAGTTGCTCCCACCATAAATTTTCTTTTCCCTTCAAGTTATGAATGGAAATTTGTGCCTCTAAATTGGATAAATAATCATGTAACTTAAGGTACTTCCTCATTTCCAACAACAAAGATTCAACCTCTTCCCCCTTCTTATGCTCACAATTAAAGATGTTGGCTTGAGTTTTCTGAGTTCCCCTTGCGAACTATCCAGGTCTAGTTTCCTTCTTAACTGCCTTGGTGACCTACTTGAACTAATTTTTGACCTTGAGGAAGCATGGACTCTCTTAGTGGGTTTCGTATTAAATAATGATAATGCCCATTATCACTCCCAGATTTCCTTGAACCACCAACATCCTTCCCTCTAATTATTAAGTCATGTTCCTCTCCCTATTGAGAAATAAACTGCTAGTGCATTATCCTTTATAATTTGTTCAGGATTTGTAAAATATAGGTATTGATTTGTTGTTATTCTCTTACTAGCTTCTAATTATCAACCTTGTATTTGAACACCTCCATTTTGATTCTTCTTACAGTTTCAACTAAATATCCATATTCTATCCTATCTTCTCCATGCCCATTTCACTCTTTTCTAGCATTAACCCATGCTCAAATTCATGGCTCTAGTCTTGTCCTGATGGTCATATGAACTCTAACTATACCCCATACTCCTAGTGCTCTTATTATTTTTTCCTTGTAGTCTCCCTATTACTTTATTTTGAAATTCTCAAGAGAATTTCTACCTCAGTCCAAAATTTGGGTTGGTAGGAGTATTCTTCTTTGTGACAACTTTCTATTGACTATTTCCATGCTCCAATTTGAGCTCTAGTTTTTAAAATGATTGTATGTGATTTCCTTCAGTTGCATTATTCCAAATGGTCATAATTCATTCACATAACCCACTATACCAGTCTAGTTCTCCTGTAACTATATCATGTAGTTGTCTTTAGAAGTACAAAATTCTCTGCCCATGCTTCCTATTTTTCCTCAGAAAATAATAAGCTCCCATCAATTTTTGGTTTTCCCCATTCCTCATTGGTCTTTATCCACCCTCTATCACTTCTCTTGACACTTAGCCTGCATGTAGCCTTCCACTTTACCTTCAACAAATCCTTTGTCTCTTTTGGGCACAAATCTCAAAAAAATATTCCCTTCAAGGTGACATCACAAACTAGGATCTAGACATCGTGTTTCCCTAGATTCTCTTGCACTTAGTTGAAAATGTTGATATTATAAGTCCCGAAATCTAGTGGGGCCCTCTCCCATGCCATGTCATCTCTTCCTCCTATCATCGGGCTCCCTCAACTTCCTTCTATAAAGAAAACAAACAAGATCTGAAGGCTTGGGATCTGGTGGTGTCCACTCCCATGCCACATCATCTTGACACCTTAACATTGATCCTTTTTTCACTCTAACACCATTTTCAAACACCAAGGTCTGAGATCCAATACTTGTGGTTTCCCTTCACTATGTTTGAGGTGGAGCCTACCAGTACAAGTCATCTCAACACCTTTCCCTTATGTTTTCCTTGCCTTTAAATCTTAACTAAAAGTGTTGGGGTATGAGGTTTGAGACCTTATATACATCAAATAATGACGATTTCATAAAGACATGATGTTTATGTGGAATTCCCCATTAGTTGTCCCTGAGAGATGCTAGGTGAACTTATTCTGCTCCCCTTGGGCCTATGTGGTTGCCTACCTATCTATTTGTGTCACCTACTTGTCATTCTTGCTATACAACCTTGACCAAGCCACTGGTAATGCAAACTCCCTAGCATCAGTTTTAAGATTGGGATAAGTTGGGGCTCACAATCAATCTATGTTATCGATCAATGGTAGGTATTTTGGAGAGAATCCCAATTTTCCCCCACCTCTCATTAAACATTGACCATGATGTGCCCCCCCAAGATCATCATCGACCATCAATTTGCGATGGTCAACTATTGATTACAGCATTCACTAGGTGAAAATTTCCACTGTGCCTCCTGTCCCCCTTATTCTTTGAACCTCGACCATGTAGGGGTGGGCACAATCAACGTAAGTTGTTAGATCTCGGACATTCATATTTTTCTCAACTATATTGCATTCCACTTAATGCAATTTTATAGGAAAAATGTTAATACCACTGTCCAAGTGTACATACAAAATAAATTTCACCCCATTTCAGAATATTTCAAACCTAATTTAGAGATGGGAAAAACCAACAAAGTAATAATGTGATTGGTAATATCCCTCCCCTGCTCATTGAAATTTGACCATGAGGAGGTTCCTAAAATTGATCTTAACCATTAGATCTCATGTTATCATAGATCACTTGCTATATGCCCATTGAACTAGAAACTGACTCCATTTTTAATTTGTGTAACATTTTCAATAAATAACTTGACTTTTTGGGGATTTCCTCAATATTTTTTGAAATTCTTCCATCGCCAGCTCATATGGTTCATTAGCTTAGCCAATTCCTAGCCTAATGTCACTAGGGAAAGGTTTAAAATTGATAATTTTACTCTTGGCTTCAATTTCCCAAATTCCACTAGGCATTCTAATAAATACTTGGCTAGCATCCTCCTACCAATACCCTTTCAAGCACTTTACTCACAACCTATTCTTTTCCTACTTGTTCTTGGCCCATACAGGCTTAGTGTTGTAGTCTAGGCTCTGATACCGATTGTTACATACTATTGTCCCACAACTAACTTATTGAACCTCCTATTGAGGCCCAATTTCATGCGCACTTTCCCTTGACAACCTATGACCTAAAAATTTCCCCTCTTGTTCTAAGAATTGTTGAAGAAAGTGTAAATAGCTTCAGTCTTCATAAATATGAAATGTACTTTTAATTATTGTATTTTATAAAAGGAATAAAAATTATTTTTATTATTATTAAGCTTGGGTTTCTTTCCCAAGAAATTTATTTTATAGCTCAAGAACTAATTTAAAGTGCTTCTGGGATTATCCTAGGTCAAGTAGTCAAATAGAGAATTTTTCATAATATGAAGACCCCATCAGGCAGCTTGTAAATGATAAAAAGGAATATTTGTTTATTTACTGAGCCTTTCAAGACAAAGCCGGCGTGCTAGTATATCAAGTCGGTCTAGAAGCTAGAATTCATACCCTTGGAAAATCTATATATAGAAGACAATTAGAGCTCATTTGGATGCATTCATACCTCTCTCTCATTCAAAGGAAGAAGCAAAAAAGGGCAAGTGAGGAAGGAAGAAGAAGGAGAAGAAGTGTTTTGGGTTTCTCTCTCTCTTTCTCTCCAGACGTGCGAAGAATAAGGATGAAATTCTGCAATTTTTCGCTAGGGTCTCTGTTGTCGAGCTCGGGTTTCATTATCAAGGTTTGATTTGGTGGAAAAGAGCTGAAGGAAGGGCCAACAAGGTCCCCTTCAAGATTCTGAAGGAAAATATGGTTAAGCGAGGCAGGTGGAGGCAAAAGAGAAGCAGTTCTAGTCGACACATGCAAATTAGAAGCTACAGCCAGGGGCCAAGGTTGCAGATCTACAGTTAGGGCCAACAAGATATGGCTGGAGGTCGAAGTAGTGTTGCTAAAAGAGATTATGCTGGGTTTTGAAAGCAGTGAAGAAAGGACATCCTTGAGAAGTTTATCTTGGTCATGGAAGGGCTTTAGTGTTGGCCAAGGGTTTTGGTATTCATCGATAAATAATCAATAGCAAGAGATTTAAGGGTTTTCCATTCAAGAGGAGAGGTTTTTCCACAGCTTAGAGCCTACATCTTGTGTACTTGTGTTTCATTGATCTTAATGTTTTGGTAGCTATTTGATGATTGAAGAACACACAATAATAATAATAATAAGATAATTATTATAAGTAAAATTACATCACAAGAAGTTAACATAGTTATAAGAATCATTAATGTCATCTTGCCTTATATTCTTCAACAAGGATTACCAAAATAATGCAAGGCATCTCTAAATGTGCACAAATATGCACAACACGTGTACAAACATATCCTAGCATAATTAATCTAAATTAACATGCAAATAGTTTTAACCCACACACACACACACATAAACATTGCAACAAAAATACAATACAAAAGATAAATGATTATATTTTAGTTGTTTGCAATTGGCTTCATGCCTTTGATGTTCCCTACAACCATAAACCCCATTGCCCATTTTATATTAAAAATAGGTCACCTTTGAGTTGGGGATTTGACTCCATGGGCATCAGCTAACCCAAATTCTAGTACACACCCAATACCAACAAAAACCAACAAAGGTACCAAGCTTGACAACCTCCAACCAATGGTCTTGTGGTTTCTAGGAGTTCCACTACCCTCACAGACCTTCCACTCCTCCCATAGTCAAGGTAGCAAGCCCAAATAGCCTCCAACCACTAGTCTTGTGTCTTTCAGGAATTATACTACCCTCATAAGTGTTCTATGCCTCACACAGCTAAGGTACCAAACCTAAAAGCCTCCAACCAACAGTCATGTTGCTTCAAGGAGTTTTATTTCCCTTAAAATACTTCTAGGTACCCTTCATGGCATCACACATATAAGATATCAATCACAGTAGCCTCCAACTAATAATATTGAAATTTCAAGAGTTCTGCTGCCCTCACGGGTCTTCTAGGCACCATTACAGTCTTTCATTTCATCACTGTCACCATGCTTCCATGGTCTTTTCCTAGATTTCAACACTGGAGTCATCTGTACTAGTGCAGGAATCCCCTATGTATTCCTTGGTAGTGCTAAACATTCCTCTTTTGTGTACATGCTTATTTCATGCAATTTTGCATTTACCCAAGCCAACTCATGGGCCTTAGTTAATGCATGGGATACTTTTAATGATTATTTAAATCATATGAACCCCTTTAACTCATTCGTGGGTTCTCTTGCCCCCATGCTCATTTTTTTATTTTGCAGCCATTTTATTTCATTAATATGCATTTGTTAGATTATTACATTACCAAGCCTTGTAGCCCCATAATTTAAAACATGTGTATAGAGGCATACTAGCCCAAAAATACATAACATTCACACACATGGACACAGTGACCCCCATAACACATTTACACACATACACCTAGGCACAACGACCCTTAACGGTTGTCATCTTCTCAGCAGACTATTTAGTGTGTCCATGCTTAACAACCTATTTCTGCATATACATGGTATTTACATTCCAAGGGTTGAATAGAGGTGTTACACTCCCCATTGTTTTTACAAATGAAGAAACTAGAAATATTAAACAAGTGAAAGGAAGAGATAATATATGTGCCACAAACAAACCTTCTAAGGGGAAGAAATATAATAAGGCATTTCACCACCCATTTGATAAGAAATCTTCCTTAAGATGAGACATCAATTAGGCTTGAGGCCATTCCTGCTCAGGGAAAAAAAAATCCCATGGAACCATTCGTAGTCCTCTCTCCCCCCATATACTTATAACACAAAAATAATTCCTATTGGGAACTTAGCATAAGACATACAAAATGTGTAAAGCATAAAGAATCCTGAAAATGATGTTGACTTTTAAACAAAGGGAAGACCTTTGAATTGGTAGAGTTGAATCTTCGTCTAAATATTTTTGAAGACACCACTCTCATATAGCTATAGATGGAAGGCTCAGTTTAAAATAGATCTCGTAATATTGGATAATAACACCTAGTTGAATATAATTCCACACAAAGGGAAACCAATCTAGAGGGTTATTCAATCCTACCAACTAATGTTCAATGTTATGTTCCCTCACAACTACACCTAAAACAACAAAACAAATGTTTCTATATAGCACTATGTATTTTGCACCAATTCTTGATGAATCTAAATAGATAAGAGAAAATAATCTATAAAGTGGTCTTTTACCATATTTAAACCATTAGGAAGAGAAATTACTGTACTTCTCTCTTGAACCCTAGAAGTGTCTGACAAATACCTAGAGCATCAATTGTGACCACATAGGGATAGGGAAAAAGAGGGAATTCATTTCTAAGAATGAGGTAGGCTGGTTTTGGACAAGATTGATCTATTTACCAGAAAAGGGTGAAGGGCCAATTGACTCTATAATATGCTTTGATTAAATCCAATTTTGAGGAACAGAGAGTGTTGGTCCATACCTATGGTCCATTCCATCACTTCTCATGGAGAAATCACCATATCCCAGATGAGCCTAGCCTACAAAAAACCTATCTATTTCTATCTAATAACTCACATACTAAGTCTAAAAATGCACAGTAACTACTTTACCAAAATTCTATAATATACAATGAAGGGGGTGATGGGCCTCTAACCTAGAATTGATTCTTTAGATATGTTCTTCATAATTAACTTAATTTACCCTTTCTTAAGGGATCATCTTATGGTGCCAAGGTAGAATCCCCATTGGACATGCAACAAATATTATCACCAATACTATCCCATATTGCTCTAAACAATTCACAAGAAAGGCAATCTATCCTAAGGGACTTATCAATCTTCGTTGACATAATAGTAGAAATGAGTTCTTTTGAAAGTTCATCATACATATATCTGTACTAGCCACTTAAACCTTATATGGGATTACTTTAAAGTATACATTCCTAGCTTCAACCACTTTGTAGGGAAATTGAGAGACAATTTTTTATAAGTGAATCCCAAAGATGTCCTTGATATTGGAGGAATTGTCCTCTAAATTTCCATCATCACTATGTAAAACATGAAAACAATTTAATTTTTTATTCTTCAAAAAACAAATTAGAACTTGGAATTTTCATTCCCTTTACCAATACAATGGAGTTTGGTTGAAACCTAGGCTCCCTTGACAACGCACATATCCTCTATTTAAATGTCCAATTCTAGGTGTGCTACCTTTTCCTATATAATTTTATGGTGAAGATTATTTTCATAAAAATGTTCAAACCTCCTTAAGTTGTCTCTTCACATCCTTCAAGCCCTTCTTCCTTCTCTACGCTACTAGCCTATCCCATCCCCTCATAAATTTCACTATTCAATAAATGGCAACAACCCACCATAGTAGCCAACCTCCATCCCCTTGAGGCCTCGAGGAGATGATCTAAGCCTATAATCACCATCAGCACATCCACAAGTCAAATTTTAGTAGATGAAAATACTATACCAAGCTCTATAAAAGTGCCCTAGTCTCACTTAAAGCCATTTAATTCCCTTCTTAATGTTTCTCCAAGTAAACCATCTGCCATAGTTGATGCTCTTCTCTTTCCATTTTGAGTTAAAAAATTATAATGAAACCTTGCATATAATCCATCCATGTTTATCAACTCTCAAGATATAAATCTTCATCTCGTCACCACACAGTTAAACCAAGTTGAAAGCACCTCCAAGTATCCACTTAGTAGTCGGGAGAGAATAGGTCATCCAATCCCAAATTCCAGCTTCCTTGGTGCTAGAGTTTGGAGCATGGAAAAAACAAAATCCCAACATTTTGTTTTTGAAGCATGAATGTGATCCATACACACTTGTTATGATGATCTATACCTTGATATACTACAAAAAGTTGCAACAACTAGGTCAAATTTGATTATAGATTTGCAATGCTAGCCAAAAAGCAAAAGATAGATTCATTGTGGCCCACAAATTAGATATAGAATCTACAATAGAGATTAATACTGATGTTAACTATTAAAAAATAGGAAATAAGTTGTTAAATTATACAAACTTTGAATGGTGTGCAAAGGCAAGTATTAGATAAGTTTCTTAAGTGACCATTGGATCATAAGCTCAGAGAGCAATTTGTGAACTGTGCATGTTGTAATAATAGCCTTCTTTCCATAAATATTTGAGTTAATTTACAATTCATAAATATGATTGAGGGGCCTCTCTATTGTAATTATAAATTTGTGTTGTTCTGTCATTTTATACTCTGTATCTGATTGAGATGGTAAATATATTTTTTATTATTGAATATACAAAATTGTTTTTCATACGGTAAATATAATTTGTTATTATTAAATATACAAAATTGTTTTTTATACTTTATGGATGAATCGATCAATATTTTATAATTATAACTAAATATATAATTTAAAGAATATAATTAAAATATTATAATAATTAACATGGTGTTAGAGCTTGAATAAATTATGCTCCACTAAATTCAATATTTCAAGCCTTCATTCATCCCCAAACTTGGAGAAGCATTCATATTTAAATATTTTAATGTTTAAGTGTCTAGACTCATGGATACCCAAAATTAAGGATCCAAGAATCACTCTCCAGATCATAGGAATTTTTCTCCAACTAATTCTATCACTAATAGCATTGAACTATAGATGCAACCAGTCCAAGCCCAAGGAAATAACAATGGTGGCCATTATTACAACGACTCTGGCTTTAAAGGGTGGCATGGACTTTGTATTGTACCATTGTATGGTGTCTCCTTCAAAAGTAATAATCACACCGCAACTAATGGATAAAATCAAGTTGACAAAACCCATTATAAAGGACAATGTTATGAGGCTTAGACGATTACCTCTAAAGCTCAACACTTTGCAAACATGGGTATTAGTAGCATCTGAATTGACTCAGGCCTTAGTTAAAAACTCATTGGAAACAAACCAACTTCCTTTAATATTAACAAGATGATCTCTTATCGTCCTCCTCGTGACCAGAGAGTTAGAAAATCCATCAACTCTAAAACAGAAATTAGGGTTCACTGACAATTTTGTAATTCTTTGCACTATTAAGGAAGATGTGCTGTATTTTGCTCATGATAAGCAGTTCCCTCTTTTAGCAATGTAATTTTCCAGGTCATTCGAAGCCATGATTCTAATTTCCCTGTCTTCCTTATCTTTAGAATTCAAGGATCAGATCAACATGTTTGTCCAGACATCATTCTATGCTTGATGCACCGGAATGCAGATGCAATTGTGCTCATTTAGGATGGGGGATTCCTAAAAAAAATTAGGCATTTATTTTATTGCAGTAGGGGATTCCACCATGGAATCACACTTTTTCAATATCTGACCCTCTTCATGTGGAAAACCTTGGTTACAGCCATGACAACCATCTCTTAGGAAGCTTAGAGATGGGACTAGACACTGAGAATCAAACAATCTCTTTACAGTTTTAGGAATTTTACGAGAAATCATGATTGCGATCTCTTCTATTGTCTTGAATACAAGGCATCTGCATGGTCCCCTGCAAACAAAACTCTCTTAATTAATGTGTACAAATTCTAATTTAGTTAGGCATGGTAGTAGGATCGAATGAACATTACATGCATTGGAAATATACATCATGAATTTACTGATGCACTGTTGTGGGGGAGCGTCCCCCCAATCCCGCTCCCAATCAGTGCTTTAGGTGGGAGTGACTTGGGAGCAGGTCGGGAGCTTGCTCCCAGAAAAAGAATTTTGCTCCTTGCCAAATGTCAGATCGAACTCAGGAGCATCGCTCCCATCACTCCTGAGCTATAAAATTCACTCCCAGAAACCAAAAAAATGGGTGGAAAATTTCGTGCAAAAAAAAAGCTTTCTGCCGAAAAAAGGGGTGTAGTTAGGAAAAGAAAAAAGGAGGGAAGGGAGGAAAGGGAGGGAGGGATGGAATATAAATAAACCCTCCATCTAATGAATTCATTATTTTAGAATTTGTGTGAGTGAGAGTGAGAGTTAGAGTAAGAGAGAGTAAGAGAGAGTGAGGAGCAAGAGAGAGTGGGGCAAGAGAGAGTGAGGGGCAAGAGAGATCAAGTGAGAGTGAGGGAAAGGAGAAAGGAGCAAGGAGAGAGAAAGTGCCAAGGAGCAAGGAGCCAGGAGCAAGGAGAAATGAGAGAGAATGCGCCAACGAGTAAGGAGCAAGGAGAAAGGAGAAATTGGAGGCCAAAGAGATAGGCTCTATTCTAGCAATTTTTTTTAATGTTCATTACTAAATAAATAAATAATTTTTTTCTCCCATTGACCCATTCCCATTCCATTTTTTTACAGATTCAAAACTTCAAATTTCAAACATCATGGTTATATTTCTTGGCATTTTTTTCTTCTTGGTCCCTTTTATGGTTATTATGGTGTTGGAGAGTAGAAAAAGGAGGGTTGAAAATGAAGAAGGGGATAAAGAAGTGGGTCATAGTGGATTTGATGAAAACCCCACAGAGGAGGAGCTAGAGGAGAGTGAACATGAGTCTCAAAAAAATAAACAAGACCAAACTCGATTGTGCAAATATGTTAATAGGCCCGAAGCAGGGAAAGGGGATGGAACCACTAAATATCATTGCCCCCATTGCAACAATCATTACATAGGTTCATACACCCATGCCAGAAAGTACCTCTACGGGAAAAGGCCATGGGATGGAGATAAAAAAATAGGAATCAAAACTTGTACAGGTGTGTCAGTAGCAGATAGAGCCAAATACATAAGGGAAGAGAAGGAAACCCAATACAAATCTAAAATATCAAAGGGTTTCTTATAACCAAGCTCATAATCACATGCACAAAGAACTCCTTCAGCATCCTCCCAAGGCAGTGGATATGGAGGCAAAGGGTCAGCGAGTTTAAGGCGTAGAAGCATATCAAATTTCCTTGATGAAGGGTGTAGGAATTATGTGGATTAAAAAGTTTACAGGTTTCTCTATGCATGTGGGATACCATTCAATGTTCTTCTCTCACCTTAATATTGGCACAAAATGGTTTTTGTCATAAATGATGCCCCTAAAGGATATAAGAGCCTTGGGTATGACAAGGTTAGAACCATTGGACTTGATCATGAAAAAGAAAAAATATCACATTCTTTGAATATAATGACAAGTTCTTGGACTGGCCATGGGGCGTCCATTGTATCTGATGGATGGACAAATGTAAAAGGTAAACCATTGATAAGTGTTCGTGTTGTGTCTGTTAGTGGTGCCATCATTCTTTCAGCATATGATTACTCAGACAAGTTCAAGATCGACATCAACATTGCAGAATAATTGACCTTATTGGGCCATACAATGTCATCCAATTCATCATTGATAATGCTCCTACTTGTAAGGCAGCGGGAGCAATTATTAAGGATAAATACCCAACATATTTTGGTTTGGGTGATTGGTTCACACAATGAACCTTTTGATGCACGATATTGTTAAGAAAAAAAACAAACAATACAAATGGATTGGTGATTTGTACAAGAGAGGCAAAGAAATGATAAAATTTATTACAAATGATAGCAATACCCATGGTCTTTTACGCATTCAATTAAGATTGGAGTTGTTGAAGATTGTGAGGACTAGATTTGGTAGCTATTAACTTACCTTCAAGCACCTTTTGAAGGTAAGAGCGTCATTGGCTTGCATGGTATCAAGTCCACACTGGCAAGTATTAAAGGAAAGGGCTACAAATGCAACTGACATGCAAGGTTTTGAACAGGTGGAGGAGACCTCTCTTGATGGTATTTTTTGGGCATGTGTGAGGCAAGTATTATATTTCACCAAGTTCGTTTATCACAGGATTCAGTTTGTAGATACAAATAAACTAGTGATTGGCGAGGTGTATGACCAGATGGATACCATGTTGGGGAAAATAAAAGATATTTTTCATAAAAATGATCCCAATTTGTATAAATTGATTCACGATTATGTGTGTATATGGTGGGATAAAATTAATGTTCCACTACATTTCTTGGCATATATCCTTACGCCAGAATACTACTTTGCATCTTGGTTGGGCCAACATGCACCAGCGGGTGGGGTTAGGGTCAAACCCCATATAAATGAAGAGGTATCTACAGGATATTTGCAAGTGTTAGACAAGTTGATACCTGATAAGGAGGAATATGCTAGTATGCATCTTGAATTAGCAAAATAATTCAGTTACACTGGTTTATTTGGTACCTTTCATGCAATGGAAGATAGAGACAGATTTGATGATCTCACATGGTGGGAAGCATATGGCAGCTAGGTACTTTTGCCAAAATTGGCAAAAAAAAATTCTTAGGGGTTGTAAATACTTCTTCTGCAGATATGTGTTGGAGAACCTACAACTTCATACATAATGTGAAAAGAAACACACTCAATGAAAACTGGGCAGAAAGCTTGGTTTATGTGCACTACAACTTGAGGTTGTTGAGTCATTACTCTGATCGGGCTTATGAGGATCCAACATATAAAATTTGGGACAATCACCCAGAGGATGATAATTTGGAGGATGGCACTATACATCTTAAAGAATTAGAAGCGGAAATATGAGAGAGGAATATGAAACAATAACCATGCAACCTCCACCATCCAGTAGCAGTGCTCGAGTTTTGAGTCTTGTTCCTTTGTTGTCACCACCTCCATCTACACCCTCACGTGGAGGGCATGTGCCATCTAGCTCTGGTCTTCGTTCTGTGCGGGAGGAGACTCCTAGAAGACCACCATGACCTTTTCATACATTAGATACTTCTCGTGGCAAGGGCCACTTGAAGTAGTAGATAATAGATTTACAGTTTACTTGTCTTTTCTAGTTTCTATTAGTTTTCATAATTGTTGAGTCTTGACTCTTTCATATTTATTATGATATTTTTTGTAAACAATATATGACAATTTATGTTTGAAGTTTGAACTTGGAAATTATAACTCATTGGTAATGATTATGAATTATGAATATGATGCTTTGTGAAAGTTGTTTCATTTCATTTCATTTTATAACATTTTATTTCATGTTAGATATTATTTCTTGTAATGGTTAAATTTAGCTTACAAGTACAACTTTGGTGATCAATAATGATAAATGTTATATATTGTATTTTCAATTTTGAAAGCTTGAAGTTGAAACTTTAAGATTGATGAATCATGATTCAAGAGACACAATATGTTGTATGTTACTAACTTGTGGACATGGTTGATGAAGATTATAACTTCTAGATGATTTTTGTTATATGGTTCAATGATCAGTCTATGCTTTTTTTTATGTTTTTTATATCTAATTCATCATTCTACATGTTTTTGTTGACATACATATATATATATATATATATATATCCGGGATTTGCTCTCAAACCAGGAGCTTTTGAAAATGTCGCTCTCACTCCATGCTTTCGCTCCCGCTCAAGTAACATTGGATTGATGGAAGAATTGCAGTTGGGTTTTGAGAGGATTACAACAGAAACATCCCATATCCTATATGTTGTTAGTCCAAACCCATTTATGTTACTCGATTTAGGACCTCTTATGGTGTCCATAGCATCCTTGACACACTCGAGATCAAGTCTTCCTACTAATAAACTGGTACTAAAAACTGATGTGTTGCCTATGCACGTAATTACCACGTCACGAAAACTAACAAAACCTGTAAGTTTTCACTTAACTAGAGCTTCATTAAAGCAATATTACATAACAATTGAAACCATAAAACCAACTTAAAAATTAAAAATTGCATCATGCAGCGCCTTGCCAATCTCTGAGTATAGCCATTTCAAAATACAATCTAAGCGGAAATTTTCCCAAACTGGGTTCACAATTCTCTTATATCTCCACTTTCAGTCAATCGAGTCTGAAAACTTCTTAAACGATGTTACAAACATCATGTTGTTCAGTAGAATATCAAATTCAATTGCACAATAAAAACTATCTATCCATTTAAGATATCTACCAGGATTGTACTAGCCTTACAGTTTACTCATTATCTCAATTCCTCCATAAAATTTGAACCAACAAAACAAAACTAAACTCTACGCAGACCCTATTAATTAAATAAAACTATACATGCTATTCACTTTATTCAATTGGACAATCACAAAATCCAATCCCTCAAAATGTACTTATTAACATTATTAGTAAGGAATTTGTTCTCCAACTGTACTTCAACTTTTATCAGGAATTTAATATTAATTTAATATTAAACATCTGATTAGTTTTTTGTTTCGGTCACTTTTTATTTATTTATTTTCTTTAAGAAATTTCGACATTATACCCATCTTTAACATTGTTATCACTTAATTATTTCTTTGCCAGGTTTAAAGTTAAACCATTTTAATATATAAAATATTATTTATTAAAAGAAAATCATTTCAATATAATAAATTAAACCATTTTAATATATAAAATATTATTTATTAAAAAAAAAACATTTCAATATAATAAAATATTTATATTTAATTGTAATAAAAAATAAAATATTTATATTTACTTATAATAAAAAATAAATCTATTTAAATATTATACTATTTTTGCTATTTATAAATAAGAATTTTGCAGGTTCAATTAACGATCCACTTCCTGTCATCATTTTCTTCTCTCCTTGTATCATTCTCTATTTAACCTCTTGTTGTTAGTAATAGCCATTATGCGTTATTTAACAAAATACCACAATGAAAGTTTAGTTCGATCAAAATTCATTCTCTACTTAACCGTTTGCTTTTTAGTAATAGCCATTATGCATTATTTAACAATATACCACAATGAAAGTGTAGTTTGATAAAAATTGATAGGAAATTTAGCAAGAGTTGTAAGAAATTAAGAATAGGTCATTCATGTATTAGATTACTACTCAACCTCTAACATCCTCGCTAAATTAGCCACTTGGGTTTCAAATAGTGATCATACATGGCTACACTAGAACCACTACCTTCAAACCATTTATATGTACTACCTTATTGTGTCAGGTTTTTTAAAAGAAATGATGCAAAAGATGAAAGCATGTTAATGCTGGAATAAATATCTTTGCAAATGAAAGATTTGAACCATTGTCTCGAGTGCATCTAGGTTAGTCTTGCACCAAGATTTGGTCTAGGTGTCACCAAACCAATATTAATTATGTGGGTTTTCTCTTTACATCAAATTCTATATTATCAGGATCAAGTCTAACATTTTCACGAATAAAAAACTCTCATTACAAATATATTTATTTCACTTTACTTGAAAATACAAACAAAAGGTTTGATAGAAATGAAGTTATGGCTTGTAAGGTTTATAGAAAATGTTATTAAAGTTACAATGATACATTATTATTGAAATTCATTCATACATAGCTCTCACATATTCAAAAGAGTACGTTATATGAATTTTTCAAACATATTCAAAAGAGTACGTTATATGAATTTTTCAAACAAATCCATTAACACATTTGAGAGATGTTATCCATGGTTATGGGTGTGTAGATATGGATGTGGAGGAAGAGAAATAAACAGATGTAAGTACATATAGAGAATAATGTATGTTTTGATATGTATTTTATTTTTTGAAATCTCTAAGTAGAAATATATGATATATATTGTATATATATTTTAATTATATATGTTATTACCTATACTAACACATAGAGTTTATATATTTCGATTACATATGTTATATAAAAGATATGTGATGATAAAGATGGTAACTTTCTAATTAAAATCCAAAACCTAGATTTTGACATTCCTCAACAATGTGACATTGATCCCGTGACAAAGAGACAAAGAAAACAATGACCCACTCACAATAGAGAGATAGAGGGACTCATCGCGACCATGTCCACAATGTGAAATAATATGTTTGGTCATGTCTCGAAACATAGAAGATTGGTAAGCTAGATTATTTTTTGGAAATTGAACATGTTCTGGTAGGAAAATTTCAAAAATTATAACTCTTAGTGGTAACGTAAGTTTCTTGTAGAGTTTCATGAGGGAATCTACTGAAAATGGGCTTAGAGAGTGATTATTTGGGATTTGCAGGACTTGGTTGATTGAATTAGGGGTTATGAAGAACAAAATGTCTCCATTCTTGGCCACAACTACCCTCTGACTAGGAATATACTTAAAATGACAGCAGGAGACAAATTCAGGGAAATGGTATGTCTAGGGAAAAATGAATTGGGGTAGGAGAGAGTCCCAAAGACTCTGGTCATCACTCTGGTCTAAGAATTTTTTCTTTAACCAGTTGTGAACTTCATATAAGTCAAATTTACAACTAGTTTTAGCAATTTTGTACTCCTAGTCCACCAAAGGTTGATGGTCCAGGTTTATCACTGGGGGTAACATGGGGTTTTCCTCATTCTTTTTAGAATTTCCTTTAGGGACCATGATGAACATAAAAAAGTAAAAATGGAAGGTGTAATTACACGGGAAAGCAAAACTGGAGATTAGTGTCTTGGTTCCTATGCATGTGCTAGGTAATCCTGATGGCTTAAGGTTGTACAGGCTCAACTTCTGCTGACTGGGCCACAAAGGTTGGTAAATTTTGTTGATCGGTCACTGCAAAGAATATCTTTCGTTTTAATTTCCAGGAACAAAATGAAGAATTTGGCCACTAAGTGGGGTGTGGTTTTTTATAGTATTAAAATGTATTATAGTTGGGTTTGGGCTGTTAGGGAGAAGATCTATTGACAAAGGGGAAACATTCACATGGGGAATGGGTAATTAACGGACATGCATAACTGGGAGGATAGATGGTAGGATGGGGTTGGAGTAAGAGTGGGGGAAGAGTAATGTTAGGCAGGAGCGGGGAAGGTAGATGGTAGAGGGATAGTGGATGGAATGGAAGACATGGTGGGGTGACGGTATTATTTTTGGCTAGAGGCAGATGACAGATTTCAGGGGGGGGGGGAAGGGTAGTAAGGGGTTTTTGGGGGGTTTTGGGGGGGGGGGGGGGGGGGTGCGAAGCACCTGGGAGGCCACCATGTCACCAAAATTAGGAAATTTTTTACCACCTTTTCGGACCCCCCCAATGATTAAATGTTGGAGGGGCTCGGGGGGGCTAAATGTGATCACTCGTCGTTGATCTAGGTAGGCTGAATCATGGCCGCTTGATTTTCCACACTGTTTATTATAAATGACAAAATTTCATATGTTATAACTAAGAAATTTATCATGTAGCCACAAGTTACTAGATGGATCAAAGTACACCACGTAAGGCCAATTTTACCATAGTAAAATTGCTTTCACTGCGAGAAATTACTTAATAAAGCACATTTGTTAAGTAATTTATAATTAAATCTATGAATAATAATTAAATAAATCACTATTTATTATATTTTCTTCTAAGAATAATTAATTGAAGCATTTATTAAATATTCCTTGTCATATTTGCCCAAGTTATGAAAAATAAACAAATAAATTATTAATTGTCTTATTTTTCTCTAGGAATAATTAATTAATTGCTAATTAATTATTATTCCTTGTCAAGTTTGACTAAATTCCCTGGGAATAATTAAATAGATCATTATTTGTTTATTATTCCTTAACCATATTTCTTGAGATGATAAATAAATCATTTATTTATTTATTATTTATAAATAAAAGTTTAAATACTTTTCCCTCCTAACCAAATATAATAAAATATTCCAAGTGGTTATTCCTAGAATGGGGTTAATAATATTTTAGTATTGCTCATTATTAGAGGATAACTCAATATTTTGTTATAAATATAAGGATTTTCTATTCATTATTCACTCTTGATTATTTTCATTATTGCACTCACTATTGTAACGTTGATAATTATCATTGTCGCACACCATTTTTCTTCCATTTGAGTTCCCATTAAGCTCAAACATTTTATTTGTTGGGTTTACACATTATAGAGGAGAGAAACTCTACACAAGATGAAGACATTTGAGGATAGCCAAAAACGCATCCCATGGAGGGGGACTGGTAACAACTATTTGTTCTCTTCACAGGTGTTATTTAATAAGATCTATTCTTTGTATATCTAGTTTCCATTGGATTATTGGAGTTACCTGCATTTATTACTATTTCATTTTTTTTGTTTAACTATGATTGTGGCATAGATCAGGACTTTGGCAGGTTTTGTTTCTATCATTTGCTGCATATCTACAATGTTTAACAACCATTTATATTGTTGAGACTATTTGTCATCCACAATCCTAAGTGTTTTCTTTTCATACACCTTCAAGGAGAAAACACTATAGAAAAATTGGCAACTCCACTGGGTTTTCACTTCATATCCAGAAACCTGTGGACCATCACTTTTCAGCTTAGGGTTTCTTCTTTTTTTAGTCTCTTAATGTTGTTTACTAGCTTTCTAACCGTAGATCTATAAAATTTCTATCTTCTGGAAGTCTTCTAGTCTTTTCCACAGGTCACAGGAATGAGCTGTGACAAAGACGACAAATTTTTTTGAGACTTGCTAACAGGAATCAAGGACAACAAATCACACTTTTCTACCCAAAAGTGTGATCTCAAGGCCTAGAGTGCACCTTTCATCCCAAAAAGTGTGATCCCGCTGAAATCAGGTCAGTAGCTGCGATTTTTAGGGTTTTTGGAATTTTTTCAGATCTGTTTCTTGGTTTTGCTAAGAGCTGTCTACTTGGTTGGTTGACCATTGTCCTATCCCACTTAGCCTTCATCTACTCTGATTTACTCGTCGAAGTGGAATTTATTCCCTTAGGGCTTCTAGTACGCTTCCACCTTTATAGGAGGAGTTTAGATGAGTAAGAAGTTTGAGTTTATGCAACGCTTTCACCAATATTTTTTGGATTTGTACCCTTTTGTTTCAAGTATTCAAAGATAGGTTGTTTCCATCCAGAGTTTCATTTCAAACCTTATTTGGTCATTTGTAATAAGGTCCCATCGGTTTCCCTAGGTTTTACACCCATCTCCATATCTTTTTGCAGCGATCTTCCTCTCTAGTTTTTTGTTGTTTCTGCACCACTTTCTAGCAGCCTAGTGTCATTTGATCCTAGTCACACCAACACTTAGATATATTGACATTTTTAGTGTGTTTTCAGATGATTTCACCAGTAACCAAAACAATGTTTGCAAACCTAGTTTGGGTGGGGTTTAGTTAATTGATTTGTTGTTCATTTTATTTTGATAATTTTAGTCCATTTTCAGAATTCTTTTTCTTTTCTCAAAAATGATATGGGCTTAATTAATAAACACACTTGCATGCACAAGCACACCTTAAGTGAAGGGCACTTGGTTTACACTCCCAAGCCAAGACTTAATATAATTAATTTTATCTCCGTACACAAATACAAAGGCATATTGTTGATCTCCCTTCACCATTTTCATGTCACATGTATCTTACCACCATTGTGCCACCAAGGCATTTGTCGTAGAGACTCTTAGGCCTTTGTCCCCAGTTTCTGCTTGGGCATATTACTCCTCCTCATAGGGTTTGAGTTCATAGTCCCATGAGTCCCCATACCAACTCTTCCCCTTCTTCATCTGGTTCCTAATCTGATTCCGAGCCTCCTGCACCACATATTGTCACCATGTCTGGACCCACAGCTAGTGTAGGAACCCAACCTAGTGATGGCTCCGGTTCTACTCCGCTAATCAAATCTAGCAGAACCATCTCAGGAACCATTATGACAACCCCCATCCTCCCTTTTATGGATGGGTTAAGTCTCCCAGATTTTAGCCAGTTGATAAATGATCCAATACACCATGATGCTAGTTAGCTTGTTATGCCAACTAAGCTTCCCTCATACATCCTAAAGTTTGAGGGTAATTCTGGAGAGGACCCTACCAATCGTGTCTACTCCTTCCACATATGGTTTTCATCCAGTTCCATTATCGATGACTCGATTCGTCTTCGACTGTTCCAATGCACACTCACTAGAGATGATTCAAAATTGCATGTATACCAACCCGTCACATCTCATTCCATTTTTGAGATGCTTGCTAAAGCGTTCTTCTCATATCTTCACTTACCTCTCCAATATGAAATTGGTGTCAAGTTCAAAAATGGCGTATAAAGAGGAGCACATGTCATGCCCCGCCCTCCGAAGACCGTGTCTATCTTGATGGGTTTCTTAGCATCCTTTTATCACCCATTGGAAAATATGTTGCATCCCATTTTCCTCAAATAGAGGAAGAAGCTCTCCAAACCACTCTAAGATATGACCTGATTTATGTGCAATCTAGTTATGTCTATACCATCATTCCAGACATCCCCCATCCTGGTGGTGCTAATGCATCGTGGGCATCTCATGCCATCGATGGTATCATTGGAACCCTTTCATATCCTTCGCCATATATTCATTAAATTTATGACTATCTGCAGGAGGGAACAAATTCCTCCAACACTTATGCCCCTCCTGCTAGAAATGTGTTTTCAGGGCCAACCAATGCTCAACCTCTCTACCAAATCATTGTTCCTCCATATGCACAGTTGAGTGCTCTAGCCCCTCAAGAATTAGCGCCCCAACCTCCCATGCATCCTTAGCCCCAGTCGTCTTCGCCCCCTTAGGGTCCAGTGTTTGCAGAGAAGAGTGCAACCAATCCCCAAAATTCAAAGAAAAATAATAAGGGGAAAGGTAACAAGGGTAACCAAGGTAATAAAGGTAATCAACCTAGTGAACCCCAAGGGAACCAACCTAACACCAGCAACCACCAACAGGGCAGTCATCCCAAGCAGAACAATGTTATTTGTATGGACAAGCCTTGTGAATGTTGTGGTGTAAATGGACATTATACACATGAGTTTCCTATCTTACCCTAGATTTTCCAAATGCAGGAAGCTCAAGTAGCTTCTAGAGATCAATGATCGCCTCAAAATCCTACACCATCTCAACCGATAGTTCTTACCAATCCTTTTCCTCAGTAATGTTTTTTTGCTACTCAAACTCAGCCAAGTCAAGTAGCCCATCCCCCCCAACCTTGTGGTCCTAGTGACTATTAGATCCTCATGATGAACTTTGATGAGGTTAATCCCTCCAATATGAACCTGCAAACTCAGTCATGTCAATATGATGAGCCATTGACTTCGTCTGCCACTGAGTCCAAAACCAAAGCATGTACTAAGCCTCTTACGAAACCAAATGGTCTGTTATAGATCCCTCACCCTAAAGTTGAGGTCATTCCCAAGTTCCCAAAGGGACCATTACACCATAACATGGATTCTAACCAAGCTGCCCACACATATAGTATAGTAGATGACTTGACATAATCACCTACTTCCATGTCGATGCTGGAAGTCCTCTAGTCATGCCCATCTCAAAAGAAATCTCTAGTAACTACTTTGGGTGTACTAGATCCTTCTGAAAATCGTTTGATTGTCTTCACTGTTGATACATCAAATCATCCCCCATTATCTTCATCCATTGCTTTCTAGATACTAGACTGAGTCCGTAATGCCATCATCTCCTGATGCATTATTGACAAAGGTGCATCCACCTATGTGATGTTCGTTGCCGTTTGGAAATAACATAAGTCACCTGAGTTGTCCCAATCCACCATCACTTTGTGTGCTTGGTATGGTCACTCCTAACAGTCTCTTGGCTTGTATTGCAATTTTCTAGTGACCCTTGCAGGTAAGAGTGTCCATGTAGACATTGAGGTTATTGATGCCCCTTTAAATTACAACATTCTCTTGGGTTGTAGTTACACATATTCCATGTCAGCCATCACTTCTGTGATTTTCCGCAAGATGTTCTTACCCCATGAAGGTTTTTGGTCAATTTAGTGTCCTAAATTGCTCTACATAAGTTATCAATTTGGGTATCGTAAAATGATGAAGTGTAGTGCATTATATGTGCTAGATGACCCTTCTTACTTCATCGTTTTTTAGTTTTATGTTGTTTTGGGGGTTTTGATCTTTTAATCCCTAATGATTTACAATGTACTTTACAAAATCTTAATTCTAACTTCTGTAAAGACTGCTAAGATCCTAAAGAAGTGAGTACTAAAAAGAGCTTAAGTGAGATTTGGAAGCAAATTTTAATCAAGAAATGAAAAAAGAGTTTCTATTTCTAATCATATCATTATTTCCAAATCATGAGCTACAACCTAAGAAGTACAATTGCAACTATTGTCTATTTCAATTACAAAAAGAAGACTAAATGAAATATTGAAAATTGAAAGTGAAATTGCAACTATTGTCTAATCTATTACAAGAACAAAACCACATGAAATACTAAAACTGAAAGTGAAATTGCAACTATCTATTATGGAAACAAAACCAAAATGAAATACTGAAACTGAAAGTGAGATTACAACTACTATTTATTCTATTGCAGAAAAAAAAAAACTTAATGAAAAACTGAAAGTGAAATTGCAACAAAACAAAATGAAATACTTAGTTGCTATGCCTCTCAATTTTATAACACAAACCTCCTTGGGGAGACACTTTGAGGAATTCTGTACTTCATTATTCTAAGAGAAGATAAATGTAAAAATGCAGAAAAGACTTATTGCATGAATGAAGTATTCAACCATTTAGTTTAAGATGAGTTATCAACTAGAAGGGCTTTTTAGAAACATTAATCTACACCATGAGTCACTAAACTAGTAATAAAATGGCAAGAATAGTAATGGAACTAATGAGTTGAATTGAAAACTTAAAGACTAATGAAACAACAAATGAAACAGGCTACTTTACACTACTGAATTCAATTTCAAGCTACTGATAAAAACTAGAAAGAAATTAAGCAAAGAGAAAGCTATTTTTCATTAGTGAGAAAATGATAAAGACTGCATTATAAACAAGGTTAGTCAATGGTTATGAACATTATGGAAGAAATGATGAACTTACAGTTTAACTATAAAAGGCAAAACAAAATGAAATGAAACCTCAGTCAGTGCAGGGTTCCTCTGCAACTACTCAGGTTATGCGTACTCAATCAAAACTCCAAGAAACACTTTCAGATGTCCATAAAACACACGGTCTTAATATTAAAAATAGAGAATGAGTTTTCAAAATTACAGCGTAGTAATCTGAGCTTAATTACATTAGGAAAATTAGAACTGGTTCTGCGTTCTTCACATAGGTATTTATAAGAAAATTATACAACTGTTTGTGGAGAAAAATAAGCTACAGCCAAAAACATGTAGCAGACAGGCACACAAAATTCTCTTCTTCGGCTGCTGGAGACATAAATCTAAGGTGATCGCTATTGGATTCAGTTGCACAGATGGCTGTTGGAGTCTGTGGGTTCAAGAAGTTGTTTAGGATCCCATCACTGTGAAACGTGTACAAAACAAAGTCCTGTTTGCCTTTGGTCTCTACATTTGAATTCTTCTTTGACCGGAGTCTTGTACCATCTTCCTTGTCAACCTAGGCTAGGTGAATAGGATATGATCCATGTCATGATGTTTTCCAAGCTGCCCATGTAGCTAGTTTCTCCTTTTGACACCTGAAACCTATTAAAGAATGGAAGTAGTTGAGGGAGCTAGTTAGAGTTTCTTGTGAGGTAATAGGCTGCTTCGGATTAGCTTAAGCCCCTAGGTCTACTAATGTACAATTTTTCTCTAATGACTCTATGTAGTCATAGATTTGTTGTTTTATTGGATCAATGCCCAGAGAAGCTCTACCTTGGCTGCCTTCAAAGTTTTGTGGAGGAGAGTTCTGTGGACTTTGCTCATATGGGATTCTGTCAAGGGACTGAGCTGGAATTTCTTCCTCAAAATTTATAAACTAGGCCTCTTTTGATTTCACCTTCTTCACTTTGCTTTGGAGTCTAGAACTCCTCCTCAAGTTTTGAAAGCCTATGGTTTCTTCTTTTGTATCCTCTTTCCTCTTTCCTTTCTCCTTATCTTTCTTGATTTGCTCCTTGATCTTAGTTAGTCTTTCAAAAAGAATCTATTCATCCTCCTGAGGTGATGAAGGTTCAAGAATATCCTTATTGATTTCTTCAACCCTTTCTTTCATTTTTCTCCTCTGCTTAGTCTGTTTTCTGATCTCCGTTAATTTTTTAGAGATTGGTTCTTCATCATTTTTCTGTGTGAAGTTTCAGGGGTGCTTTGAATGGTGAGATTGGTATTATTTCTCCTACTTCTTTTAACATGACTCCCCTCATGTAAATCTGGAGCATCTTGGAAGAAATTCCTTACCAAAAAGTCTTCCCATGTTTCTCCTACACTTATCAAATGAAATTCAACTAAAATATTCACTAGTCCATGGTGATATAGAGTGGTTTATATTGATTCCACTTTCATTTGAACATCAGTTGCCATTCTTCTCAGACTATTCAAAAAGGAAAAAGGGAAGATTGAGGGTTCCATTCTCTAGAAAATTCATTAATAATTGTATGTGATAAACATACATAGACCCAAACCTCCCTTCACATGTAATAATTTTTTGCAGTATTAACAACATGCTACTGCATTTGTTTTTGAGTGCAGAAATTGGAATCCCTTTTCTAAAAACTGAAATGTCCATACGTGGGTTTTTAAGAATCACCTTCCAGGATTCATCATAAAACTCTTTGTTCTTAAACCACCTTTCTTCTAGCCTTGGGAGTTATATTGCTTCAACTATGAAGGACTCGGTAACTGCAAATTTGATGTCACCTATTTCCACTTCCGTGCCATGAAATGACCTGGAAAAGGATTTGGTGATTTCCTTACTGTAACTGTTGAATTTTTCAATAAAACACAACCGACCAACCTTCTGTAACATTCCCTTCAGCTGTGGATAACTCTCCATGTATTTTTCCCCTACAGTTTTAGTTCTAACAATAAACCCCATAACCTTTGTTCTAGGCCACCCTTCAAAACTACTCTCACTATCTGAGAAATGGAATGACTGCGTATATGGTAATAAGAAGACTGTGTATACAAAAGCAGAATGATTATGGATATGGAAACAGGTTGACAGGGTATATAGGAACAGAATGACCAGAAATAGAATGGTTGTGAATATGAAACAAAACGACACTATATACGAAATATATGGAAATAGAGTAGCTATATACATAAAAGGTATGGAAACAGAGTGACTGTATGCACAAAGTATATGGAAATAGAGTGATTGTATGCACAAAGTGGCTACATAAATATGAGAGAAAAACTTAAGAGTTGGCATGTAATAAATAAACAGTTAGGGTTTGAGGAGTCGTATATAGGTAGGTCATTTCATTAACCTGACCATTAACAAATGTAGTTGTAGAAGTCCAATTAAGTACCAGATATGGATTTTAAAATGGATATCAGTTATGAAGGAATCGATGGACCGTTTTTCATTAAATACAGAAGATATGGTGGAGACATCGTGGCAGTGAAATCACATGATGATTAATCAAGGGAAAATGTGATCATACATGTTATACAAGCTTACGTTTTTGAATTGCTTTTTGAAATAAATTTTTGTATTTTACCTTTGGAACCTTACCTTCTGCTTAATAATATTTTGATGTTTGCTCCACAGGTGATTTAGGCATGATTGGTCTTCAAAGTTGATTTTCTTCAATTACCTACATACAAGATTTTATTATGAACTAGCCACTTGTGCTTGGACTAATAATCAAGAAGTTGTCATAGAATCAGATTAGCTACAAAACAGGATCAACTACGGAATGGAATCAGCTGCAGAATGTGAAAATAGCTACAGAATGTGAAACACAGAGTAAAATATGGCTTATGAATGGATGAAATAGAAATGGCTGTGTAAATGAAAATATGACAAGATGATAAATGAAAATGGAGATGAAAGAAATGCTAGAAAAAGAAAAAATTATTGGTGGAATATGGCAATGGAATGAAGTGAAACTATAAAAGTAAAACAAATTGAAATGAAATGAGACATTGAATTTTGTAGAATGCAGAGTGACTGTGTCTTTTCGTCACCACCTTTTCAGAAGAAATGGAAAATATAGGGTGTCAGAAACTTCTGATTTTCACCCTGTATTTTCTATATAAGCATGCCAATCAGTGATTGATTTTCAACCTTATACAACACACACACACATATTAGATAGGAAAAATAAAGACTAAGTTGGTGGAGAAGAAGGATTCTTCTTCCCTAACTTCACTTCAGAATTGTTCTGGAAGATCTTGATGAACTCCTCCTTTGAAATTGGTTTTTGATATATTTTCAATCTATGACCATTCACAATAGGATGAGTTTGACTTTCATCTATTGTTCTAATCCTCACTGCTCCATTACTTAAAACTTTTTCAATCTTATATGGCCCAAGCCAATGAGTTTGAAACTTCTCTTGAAAATCTTTAAACTTTGAATCAAATAATAGTTCCCAATATCCCTCTTGAAACCTCTTGTCTTTGATGTATTTGTCATTCCATTTAGCCCTCTGTTGTTGGAATATACCCATCCTTTGAACTACCTCTTGTCTAATTTCATCAAGTTCATTTAATTGCTCCAACCTATGTTTTTGGGCCTTTGATAATTCCATCCCCAACTGGACTACCATCTTGAAAGTTTTGATTTGGAACTCTATAGGGAACATGATTTGTTTCCCATAAACAAGTTCATAGGGTGTATGTCTCGTTGTGTTCCTCCATGTAGTACTATAGGCCCATAAGACTTCAGCAAACCTTTCTACCCAATCTCTTCTATGTAGATGCACAGTCTTGGTGAGGATTCCTACAACACCACCTACTCCACCAAGAGTTAGAAAAGACACACCTCCATCCCAAAATCATACTCCCAATCATAGGATTCCTGGAATTCAAGGGGAAAAAACTCAATTAAAAGATTCTCCTACCTCATCTACCAAAACAATCATAGGAGAGAAAATTTTTGAATCTCCAACAGCAGGGATAACCTTTTTCCCCTCCACAGGAGAGCCTATTGTAATTGAAGAATTATGAATACCTGGTGAGGAAGAAGAAGTAGAAACACTCTCCCATAGTTTGTTAATAGAAGAACCAGAGGAGGAGGGAATAACCTTGCAGGTTGATCCCTATACTAACTCTAAAGAAACTATAATGGTAGAAGAAGAACAAGATGGAGAATTCTCATTGTTTGGAGGAGGGGTTAGAGGGAGAGGTAGAGGAAACAATGGAGGAGGTAGAGGTAATAACGGAGGAGAACTTCTGCCGCTAGCTATAAATCTACCCCTAAAGCCTCTTTCTCTATGCATGTCATCGTTTTTTTTTTTTTTTTTTTGAATATAAGAGATAAGGCTACTTAGTTACACTTCCCCAGCAATGGTGCCAAAACATTTGGTCAATTTAGTGTCCTAAATTTCTCTACATAAATTATCAATCTTGGTATCGTAAAATGATGAAGTGTAGTGCACTATGTGTGCTAGATGACTCTTCTTACTTCATTGTTTTTGAGTTTGATGTTGTTTTGGGGGTTTTGATCTTTTAATCCCTAATGATTTACAATACACTTTACAAAATCTTAAATCTAAATTCTGTAAAGACTACTAAGATCCTAAAGAAATGAGAACTAAAAAGAGCTTAAGTGAGATTTGGAAGCAAAGTTGAATCAAGAAATGAAAATAGAGTTTCTATTTCCAATCATATCATTATTTCCAAATCATGAGCTACAACCTAAGAAGTACAATTGCAACTATTGTCTATTTCAATTACAAAAAGAAGACTAAATGAAATATTGAAAATTGAAAGTGAAATTGCAACTATTGTCTAATCTATTACAAGAACAAAACCACATGAAATACTAAAACTGAAAGTGAAATTGCAACTATCTATTATGGAAACAAAACCAAAATGAAATTTTGAAACTGAAAGTGATATTACAACTACTGTTTAGTCTATTGCAAAAATAAAACTTAATGAAAAACTGAAAGTGAAATTGCACCAAAACTAAATTAAATACTTAGTTGCTCTGCCTCTCAATTTTGGAACACAACCCTCCTTGGGAAGACATTTTAAAAAATTATGTACTTCATTATTCTAAGAGAAGATGAATGCAAAAACACAGAAAAGACTCATTCCATGAATAAAGTATTGAACCACTTAGCTTAAGATGAGTTATAAACTAAAGAGGCTTGTTAGTAACATTCATCTACACCATGAGTCACTAAACTAGTAATAAAATGGCAAAAACAGTAATGGCACTGACCAGTTTAATTGAAAACCTAAAGACTAATGAAACAACAAATGAAACAAACTACTCTACACTACTGAATTCAATTTCACGCTACTGATAAAAAGTAGAAAGAAATTAAGCAAAGAGAAAGCTATTTTGCATTGAACGAAGCTATTCTGCATTAGTGAGAAAATGATAAAGACTAAATTATAGAAAAGGTTAGTGAATGGTTATGAACATTATGGAAGAAATGATGAATTTAATGTTTAACTATAAAAGACAAAACAAAATGAAATGAAACCTCAGTCAGTGCAGGGACCCTCTTCAACTACTCAGGTTATGTGTACTCAATCAAAACTCCAAGAAATGCTTTACACGATCTTCATATTAAAAATATAGAATCAGTTTTCAAAATTACAGAGTAGTAATCTAAGATTAATATATCAGGAAAATTAGAACTAGTTCTGCATTCTTCACATAGGTATTTATAAGAAAATTATACAACTGTTTGTGGAGAAAAATAAGCTATAGCCAAAAACATGTAGCAGACAGGCAAATAGAATTCTCTTCCTTGGCTGCTAGAGACATAAATCTAAGCTGATGGTTGTTAGATTCGGTTGCACACATGGTTGTTGGAGTCCGTGGCTTCAGAAAGTTGTTTTGGATCCCATCACTGTGAAACATGTACAAAACAGAGTCTTGTTTGCCTTTGGTATCTACATTTGACTTCTTCTTTGACCGGAGTCTTGAACCATCTTCCTTGTTGACCTAGCCTAGGTGAATAGGACACGATCCATGTCATGATGTTTTCAAAGCTACCCATGTAGCTAGTTTCTCCTTTTGACACCTGAAACCTGTTAAAGCATGGAAGTACCTGCAGAATAGCTGATTAGCTGCAGAATAGGCTGCGATTCGTATCTAAAAGACAAAAACTTATTCAAACAGAAAAACATAAAGCATAACATGTAAATCCCTAAAATGTTCTCCTTAAGGAAATGTATACTGGTTATTCATGATAGGGATTCATTTTCTTCATGGAAAAACAAAGAAAAGGGAGGAGAAGAGTCACTAAGAAAAGGGAATTTTTGAGGTTCAGCATACCCCCACTGCAAGACTATTGCATGTTCCCATGCAATCAAAATTGTGAACTTCCTCCTCCTAATGCATTTGTTGTAATACTTCAGCCAACACATCCAACTTCCTCTTCTTTTTTTCCTTTGCACCGACTGCCATCCTTGGCTTACTCATGAGAAATCTATACTTGAGGTTAATAATAGCCCTGTTCAACTTCTTATTCTTCCTTTTTAGTTTCCTATTCTTTTTGTACCATAAACCCAAGTGAAGCATAGTGTTGTCATGAATAGTTCTATCCAGCTTATTCTATTCCTTTAAGGTTTCATTTTCTCCTTGGATGTACCTATTTAGAATTTCAAGCTCAAAGATCTCCTATTTGAGGGAGAAAGTTAGAGATTCTTATGAGGTAATAGGCTGCTCTAGATTAGCTAAAGTCCCTGTGTCTACTGATGTACTCTTTTTCTCTAATGACTCTATGTAGTCATAGACTTGTTGTTGTTTCGGATCAATGTCTGGAGAAGCTCTACTTGGGCTACCTTCAAAGTTTTGTCGAGGAGAGTTTTGTGGACTTTGCTCATATGGAATACTATCAAGGGACTGAGCTAGAGTTTCTTCCTATAAATTTATAAACTGGGCCTCTTTTGATTTCACCATCTTCACTTTGCTTCAAAGTCTAGAACTACTCCTCAAGTTTTGGAAGCCTATGGTTTCTTCTTTTGTATCCTCTTTTCTCTTTCCTTTCTCATCTTTTTTGATTTGCTCCTTGATCTTAGTTAGTCTTTCAGAAAGCAGTTGTTCATCCTCTTGAGGTGATGAAGGTTCAGGAATATCCTTATTGATTTCTTCAACCCTTTCTTTCATTTTTCTCGTCTACTTAGTCTGTTTTCTGATCTCTGTTAATTTCTCAGAGATTAGTTCTTGTTCATCATTTTTCTGTGCTAAAGTTCTAGGGGTTCTTTGAATGGTGAGATTGATTTTCTTTCTCATACTTCTTTTAACATGACTTCTGTTGTGGCCAGCAACAACCCCCCTTCTATTTAGTTTTAGTAATAAAGCTAAATAAATGGGGACCCTTCTCAAAATAAAAAACTAGCACTCATGTTTCCCTTTGAATAAAACATGCTATTATAAACTTAGGAAAACATCTACTAAATCGAAAACAATTTAAGTTTTATGATAAGTTCTGAATAAAATCATTCTCTTAACAATAAACCATCACATCACAAAGGATAATGGAGGACGTCATATAAACAAAACTCCGAAATTGAGAAAATGCGATGCGAGGTCATGCGCCTTAAAGACCCATCGCGCATCGTAGCTTTCATACATCGCAAGTATCACCTAAGGTAAAATATCTCGATCTAGCAATATGCGATAAGGCATCTCACAATTCGCATCTCGTAGATGCATAACATGATAAATGATTGTTGACAAAATGGATTAGTGATATTGCGATCTATGATATTGCGATTTGCGATATTGTGAAGCAAATCGCAAAATCGCTTTATCACAGATCTATAGTGCTCATCATTGAATAAAGTTTTTATCATAATCCGATACCAAGTTATGGGCATTAATGCCAATTTAATGGTTAGTTGGTAGTCATTTATGAGATAAGATTTAAATCTGATAGAAAGGTTATTTCACGTAGGGTGGTATATTGGATATGATTTCAAAGTTAAAGAGCTTTCCCATCACTTTATCTCTTTCCTTACTTGTAAATTTGCAGGAGTGGCAAGTAGAGTAATATACGCAGTAGTGGGCAGAATATAATGGGAAAGAAGGGAAAAGCTCCGATTGTAGAGGAGAAAGAGATGATGCCCTTATACACAGACACCACTTGTAACAAACATGGTAGCATAACTACTTGGGAAGCCATGTACAGTCTGCTCGAAGAAGAAAATCCGAGAGTTATGGAGGTTAAAGCAACAACAGACTCATGCAGGTCATCTGAGGCATGAATCACTAAACTTACATGTTTGTTCTTGCATCGAATAGCGGCATGACCGAAGATTCTTCCATACAAAGACATGGTCAAGTGGGTACTGGACAGTGCCGATATAACAGATAGACAATTCAAGACTCCAGGCTAAGACATCATTGAGCCATTCACTGCACAAGATTTAAGGCTTATGTATCATCTACCAGAGCCACAGGCAACCTACAAGTAGTTCATGGAGAAGTTTGCCAAAGAAAATGAAGATTTGGTAGAGTGCACCAAGAGTTGGTTAGCAAGGGAAGAACCATTAGAAAGGACAAACACAGTATGTACAGTACTAGTTCCCTCTCCTCCCCATATTGCTTTGCTGCTGTTATGCTCTGTAGACTATTTGGAAAGCCCAAAGTCAACAAGTTTTCATCTAAGTGGCTACCCCTATTAGATGCAGCCACTAATGCCACTATTATGGATTGGGCTCAGATATTGTCTGACAATTTAGCTACAACTGTTTGGAACTGTCGGTCCAAAAGGACTACCATTGAGAGGATTTATCCTCCTTTCTATTTAGCTACTTATGTTATGGATGCAATCTACTATGTTTCCAAATTTCCTTTAATGGGTTGAAAGTGGACTATACAGAAACCCTTACCCATTCACATGTATCATAAAGAATTGTGCGATTCCAAGTTTATTCTGTATTTTTACAGAATTTGCCATGGAATTATGTTGCCTCTTTATAAAATGTTGTATAATAGGGATGCCGCAAGATTTTCTCCTGAAGCGGAAGTTGACATTCTCCCTATCGCAAGATGGTTTTGGGAAAAGATTTTTACCTATGTCAGAGTATTTGGAAGCATTGCTTCCCCTCTTGTCCTACCCTTATATGTTCCTGATAAGTTATTGGCTCAAGAAATTGCCTACCAGACCTGTGGAGTGGGAGGAATGAGAAAAGAGTTGAAAGATAAGAAAAAGGCGATTTGGTCGCAATTTCCTGTGCCCTGTGGGGCCTTTTCATTGTTTGATTTAGGTCATGCATTCAAAGAAGTAGACAATATGCTATGTCTATGACTATTCAAGTTTCTGGGAAGACAATTTGACCCTTTTGATGTCATTAAGAATTTCACTATTGTTGTCAAGATAAAAGTATTTTCCAAAGAAGATGATCTTTTTTATGATGCCTTCTGTTGGGTCCCTATAATACTAGTGATTACCCCATTACTATTGTAGTTATACCCCTTATTTATATTGTTGTGCCCCTATTACCCCATATTGTTATTTTTGTGCCCCATAGAATCCCTCTATTGTTATTTTTGTGGCTTTATATTATTATTGTTAGGTCGGCTGGATTATATTGTGACTC
Organism: Pinus tabuliformis; assembly: GCA_031772625.1. Lineage (NCBI taxonomy): Eukaryota > Viridiplantae > Streptophyta > Pinopsida > Pinales > Pinaceae > Pinus > Pinus tabuliformis. The sequence goes on along the minus strand of CM062817.1, from coordinate 1,418,879,756 downwards.
CTTAGACTCCTATATATAGAAAGGAGGTTTTGTCATTTGAATCATCGAATAATTGTTCATTTATGTAATGTAAAGGAGGTTGCACCCTCAAAGAGGATGAAGTTTAAGGCGTTGATCTATCTTTTCTATCTTTTCTTGAGCTGGTTTCATAACATTTGGTATCAAAGCTTTGGATTCTAGGGTTTCGCTGCTCCAAACAGGTCATTGTGACATTTTCGCTATAACTTTTTTCTGTGATGTTTCAGAAGTTACAAAAAAAACCCATTTGAGAAGAATCGCGTTGAACCTTGGGTCCGAATTTTAGAGCTTTTTAGGCGATATTTGCGGAGATATGATCTGAGGAAGTTGGTATTTTTGCAGACTCCTGAATTACATTCAAAACAAGTGACCTGGGGAAAATCGTCATAACTTTCTCTCTGGGAATCAGATTGAAATTTCATAAGAAGTTACAGAAAGAGGACAGATTGTAGTTTCTTGTATATCTTTTTCAGAACCAGAGATCAAAAATTGTACATGTGGCACTTCATACAAGTTCACTCTTCTGGAAAGGTCTATAATTAGGTCATCTTGGGAGATTGGGCATAACTCTTTCTTGGAGAATCCAATTTGGATCAGACTAGTGGCATTGGAAAGAGGACACAGAGAGCTACTACAGGTCACAAATTTAGAACTAGATGATTGGAAAGTACAAAGATACATCGGAGGCAATATCGAGCTCCTACAAAGTGAAAAAAGGTGTGTAGATTTTTTTAAATTTTTGCTTAAGCTTGGTTTGAAAATTTATTTTGAAGGAATTCAAATGGCATAGTAGAGCATTATTATTGGTAACTGATGCCCCGAGGAAAGAAAATGCAAACACCTAGTAAGCAACCTGAAAGCTCTAGCATGACTCATGAAGAAGAGGAAGAAATGCTACATGATATATCAAAATTACAAGAACAAGTGAAACAAATGTCACGCTCACAAAAGTTAACAGAAGCTAAGATGAATGGTGTGGAAGCTAAGATGAATGGCATGGAAGCTAAGATGGACAATTTGAAGATAGATTTGAACACAAATTTGAAGACAGGCATGGCAGATTTGAAGATAGATTTGACAAATTTTCTACAAGAAATACTTACTAATGGTGAAAAGGTAGTAAAGGAAACTCATGATGAGAACAAAAGAAATGTTAATCATGATTCCATAGACGCTAATGTTGGATTGAAGAATCACCATATTCCAAAAATCGATATGAGGAAGTTTGATGGCAAGGATCCCGCCACATGGATATTACAGATGGAGCAATTCTTCGATCTCAATAATGTGCAAAACACAAAAAAGGTACGTATGGAAACTGTATATTTGGAACCAAATCAGTTTGTATGGTATCAATGGCTTTGTTCTCGTAAACAATTTATCACTTGGGCAATTTTTACGGAAGAATTGATAGCACATTATGAGGATACAAAAAGCAACACTTTTTTTAGCCAATTGATAAGTCTCAAACAAAAGGGTTCAATAATGGAGCACATTGAGGAGTTCCAAAAATTGAACATAAGGGTAAAAGATATTCCAGAGGAGCATAGGATTGATGTGTTCATAGGGTCTTTAAAGGATAATATCCAACATGATGTTCGCCTTTGGGAACCTGATTCATTAGAGAAGGCATTCAGGTTAGCAAGAAAAATGGAAAGCAAAATTATGGCAACTAGGAAGCATACCACTCACAACTATAAAGATGGAAGTGTTGTTGACCCTAGTCTTCCACAACCTACAAGGTTGACACCACAAAAATTGGAAGAAAAAAGAGAAAAAGGGCTTTGTTACAGTTGTGATAGCAAATACACAAAAGGTCATAAGTGTGCTGAGAAGAAATTATTCTACATAGATTGTGAAGAGGAAGAAGAAAAGGGGCAAGAAAGGTCAAAAGAAGAGGATATACTCCAGGAACAAAGCCTAGATGAAGAACAAATAAATCTGACCATATCTTTTAATGCATTGGCGGGAATTACCACTCCTCAAACCATCAAGATAGAAGGACAAATCAAGAAGAAAAAGGTAATAGTGTTGATTGATTCAGGAAGCACCCACAATTTTATTCATTGTAGGGTAGCAAAAGAATTGAATTGCTTCCTATATCCAACACCAGAGTGTCAAGTGATGATTGCAAATGGAGGAACAATAAATTTCTCTGGAAAGTGCCATAATATCAAGCTATCCATGGGAGAATATGTATTGACTAGCCCAATGCTTTCCATTCCAATGGGAGGTGCTGATGTTGTACTAGGAGTCCAATGGCTACAATCCTTGGGTACAATAGCTTTTAATTTTCAAGAACTTTTCATCAAATTTTCTACGGAAGGAAAGGAAGTTGAATTAAGGGGTATTGCAGGGAAACCAGGAAAGATAATCAGCTCTAATGGCATGACAAAGCTTCTAAAAAAGGAGCAAAGAGGTGTAATTGCACAATTATGTTCGCTAGATGTTTCCACATTGGAATCATCTATTTCTCCAAATCTCCAAAAAGTCCTGGACAATCATTCCAAGGTATTTGAGACTCCCAAAGGTCTCCCACCTATGCGTGATCATGATCATGCTATTCATCTGATTCCAGGAAGTGTTCCTCCAAACATCAGGCCGTACAGATATCCCCTATCCAAAAAAGTGAAATTGAATATATGGTTGCAGCAATGCTAGAGGCTGGTACAATTCAACCGAGTCAAAGTTCTTTCTCAGCTCCAGTAGTATTGGTGCACAAGAAGGATGGATCATGGCGCATGTGTCCAGATTATAGGGAGCTCAACAAGCTCACTATTAAAGATAAGTTCCCCATTCCTGTCATTGATGAATTACTGGATGAATTGCATGGATCAATTTACTTCACCAAGTTGGATCTTTGTTCGAGATATCATCAAATCAGAATGAAGATTGAAGACATTCCGAAAACGGGATTTGGAACTCATGAGGGTCATTATGAATTTTTGGTCATGCCTTTTGGCCTTACCAATGCACCTTCAACATTTCAAGGTTTGATGAATTCAATTTTCAAACCATTCCTTAGAAAATTTGTGTTAGTATTTTTTGATGATATACTAATCTACAACAAGTCTTGGAAGGATCATGTTGAACATGTTGACAGGGTGCTACAACTATTGGAGGAGAAACAATTATACGAAAAAAGATCCAAATGTTTCTTTGGAGTCCAGGAGGTGGAATTATTGGGTCATATTGTATCTCATGAAGGAGTTAAGGTAGACCCTAGCAAAATTAAAGCCATTAAGGAATGGAAAATCCCCACATCCATAAAGCATCTGCGAGGATTTCTTCGGTTGACAGGGTATTATCGCAAGTTTGTTAAGAATTATGGGAGAATAGCAGCACCTCTAACAACATTATTGAAGAAAGATTCATTTTCATGGACTCCGGAAGCAACAAAGGCCTTTGAAAATCTTAAAGAGACAATGTGCCAAGCACTAGCCTTAGCTACACCGGACTTCACAAAAACCTTTATTATGGAATGTGATGCTTCAGGAAATGGAATTGGTGCTGTTCTAATGCAAGATGAAAGACCCATTGCTTTTGAAAGTCGTCCAATCAAGGGAAAGTTTTTAAGAAAAGCTATTTATGAGAAGGAAATGTTGGCAATACTCCATGCACTTAAGAAATGGTGACCCTACCTAATGGGAAGACACTTCAAGGTAAAAACGGATCATGATAGCCTTAAATACTTTTTAGAACAAATATTATCTTCTGAAGAGCAACAAAAGTGGGTCACAAAGATGTTGGGTTATGACTTTGAAATCATCTACAAAAAAGGGAAGCAAAATGTGGTGGCAGATGCACTCTCAAGAAAGGATGAGGATGTGGAAGCATTGTTGTGTGCCATTTCTATTATCCAACCAGATTGGATAAACAAAGCAAGGGAGGAATGGAGTAATGACGAAGAAGTGTGGGCACTTATTCGAAAGCTACAACAAGATTCCAGTACTTCTGATACATTTAGCTGGAAAAATGATTCGTTATGGTACAAAGATCGCTTATACCTCTGTAAGAATTCCCAACTAAAACAAAAGATTCTTATGGAATTGCACACTTCTCCCTTAGGAGGGCACTCAGGATTTTTAAAAACTTACCAGAGGGTTAAGAAGGAATTTTTTTGGGATGGCCTTAAATCAGATATTCAAAAGTTTGTGGTGGAATGTTTGGTTTGCCAACAAAATAAAGTTGAAACAATTAAGACACCGGGTCTATTACAACCTTTATCCATTCCAAGCCAACGTTGGGAGGATGTTTCAATGGATTTTATCACAGGTTTACTCAAGTCTGAGGGAAAGAGTGTCATCATGGTGGTAGTTGACAGACTTACCAAGTATGCACACTTTTGTGCATTATCACATCCATTTAAAGCCAATACAGTTTCTACTGCATTTATGGAAACAGTTCAAAAGCTACATGGAAACCCAAAGATTATTGTAAGTGACAGAGATCCCATTTTCACTGGAAATTTTTGGACAAAATTATTTTCTTGTCTTGGTACTCAGTTAGCTCATAGCTCATCTTATCATCCTCAATCTGATGGGCAAACTGAGATAGTAAACAAATGTTTGGAAGGATATCTTCGTTGCTTTGTATCTGATAAACGGACACAATGGGTCAAATGGTTGCCTCTGGCTGAATGGTGGTATAACACTTCCTTCCATACAAAAACAAAAATGACCCCATTTATGGCACTTTATGGGTATCAACCACCATCCATCACATCATATTTAAGAGAAAATTCTAAGGTTCAGGCAGTGGAACATCACATCGAACATCAACAACAAGTCCTCCAACTCTTAAAGGATAACCTCGTGTTGGCACAAAATAGAATGAAACAACAGGCAGATCAACATCGCAGTGAAAGAAGTTTTGATGTAGGTGATTGGGTATTCCTACGGCTACAACCATATAAGCAAATGTCCCTAAAGCAAGCTAAGAAGGATAATAAATTATCACCAAAGTATTATGGTCCGTACAACGTGTTGCAAAAGATTGGTAATATGGCATACAAATTGGAGCTTCCTGCAGCTTCTCGATTGCACCCAGTTTTCCATGTTTCGTGTTTAAAGAAGGTTATAGGCGACAAGCTCCCAATTCAAACAATATTGCCAGAACTTGACGAGGAAGGAAAAATTATATTGGAACCGGAAGCAGTCACAGAAACAAGAACTCGACAGCTACGAAATCGATCAATTTCAAAATATCTTATCAAGTGGAAGAATTTATCCGCTGAAGATTCCACATGGGAGGATGAGAATTTTATGCAGAAGTATCCAGAACTACTCAAGTGTTGAGGACAACACTTTTTTGAAGGAGAGGGGCATGTTGGGTCCCTATAATACTAGTGATTACCCCATTACTATTGTAGTTATACCCCTTATTTATATTGTTGTGCCCCTATTACCCCCATATTGTTATTTCTGTGCCCCATAGAATCCCTCTATTGTTATTTTTGTGGCTTTATATTATTATTATTAGGTCGGCTGGATTATATTGTGACTCCTTAGACTCCTATATATAGAAAGGAGGTTTTTTCATTTGAATCATCGAATAATTGTTCATTTATGTAATGTAAAGGAGGTTTCCCCCTCGAAGAGGCTGAATTCTAAGGCGTTGATCTATATTTTCTATCTTTTCTTGTGCTAGTTTCATAACACCTTCCAACAGAAAAGTACACTAAAAGAATTTTTTCATATGGATCAAATTCATTTTCCCCGAACAAAATTCCAAGAATTCAAATTGTACAAAGAAAGGAGATTAGCTAACATCCCCTTGGATAAGTTACACTTGGAATTAATAAGGGAGCCAAATCCTAGTATCAGTTTAAGTGGAATCTCAGGTACAGACAAGTCCAAGTCTAAGTCTGGAAAAGAATCACCAGAATGCTCTAAACGATCTGGGAGAAACCATAATAAAAGTGAAGGGTCAGTTAGAGACACTGCCTAATCTAAAGAGCACTCGGAGCAACAGGTATTGACTACATCACAGGTAAAAGTTACCCCTCCCATCATCCAACCACCAAAGCCAGTAAGAACTAAGCTGGATAAAGAGTGGGAAACATTCAATGAATTGATTAGTACTAAGGAGCAAAGCACAAAGACACCTGAGAATACAGTATGAACACTGACAAATATGATCGTGGAAATAGTCAGCAATGCTGCAGAAATAGAGCATATTCCCATTACCCCATCATCTGAAATCATGCTCAAGATAGAGGAGATTCCTCCTCTAGATGTATTCTATAGTCCACAATAGAAGGTAGTGGTACGAAGGCAAAGAAAGAAAAGGAAACTCGACAGCCTGCTCTCACCTAAGGTAGAGCAGCTAGACGTCCTTGAGCAAGACCCTACTACTGACCCTACTGAAAACCTCACTAAGTTATCTCAGATCACAGGAGCTTATGCTTCTGCTACCATTGACAAAGCATCCGAGGTACAATAATTACCGAAGGAAAGAGAGGAACAAATACATGTTTTGCAGCAACAACTACAACAAGCTAGTGCCAACCGCGAAGTAGAGGAAAAATTAGAAAAGTTACAGCAAGATTTTTAAGAGATGTAGCTAGGATACCAGAACAATTTGGCTGAAAAAGAAAATCAGTTGCAAGCTATGCTAGAGATGCATAGAGATGACCCCAAGCTTTCAGAGTTTGTTTCAAAAGCCCTTGCCTTAAACGACCAACTCTTGCAACAGCAAGAAGCATTATGCCAAAGAATATCGCAATGGAGTTCCCATTGCGAGATGAGCGACAAAATTACCAATCAAGTCATGGACTTGCGACATGATTATGATTTAATTGACAAAAGAATTTCTGATTATTTGGCTTGGCAGGAATCAGAAGAAGGAAAGAAGGAAGGTGCATTCAGAATCAATGAAGCACATAAAGAAATGCTTTTCCATAAATGGGATGCACAGATTATAAATGTAGAACAGACAACAGAAGAAGCAGCTACAGTGGAAAATAACGTCATTGACTGTGTCAATGAAAACCTGCACAGAGCAAATCTCATTTCAGAGACTACACAGGATTTCTCCCAAAGACACAGCAGTTGCAGACAAGCTGCAGACAGAAAGCTAAGGAAAGGACAGAGTCCATAAAGAAGCTAACCAAGTTAAATTGGTAAACTTACTGGCAGTACTTGGTTAAACCGAACAGTCAATGCATGACTCTTAAATGCCTTACGAACTCTGCCAAGAAGATAGTGCTAGCACTTGTCGATTCTATTTTCGCAGGGAAACTAAAATTGAAGCTCGACCAACCAACTCTCCTCAAGCCAATGATGAATGCTTATGACCAAAGAGAACAAATACATAGATACTTAATTTCCAAATTTAGTTTTAGTTTTAGTTTCGATTTATATTTGCCTTAGATGAGGATGGTCATTTAAACCTCCTCCTATATTTTTTTTAATAAACTATTTTTAGTATTTAGGAAGTAGTATTTTAACTCCTCTCATGCATTTAGAGAAGGGTCCTGAAATTTGTTAAAAACATTTCCTCAGAACATGCACTTCTGCACCCTTAGAGGAGGTTTTGATGAATGAATGGAACAAGATTTATTGATATCTATGTTTAATGATTACTACTGAAATGCACTTTTGTACTCTTAGTAGATGTTGAATTAGGAAGAGATAAATCTATATTTCTAAAGCTCATGAGTAGGACTTGTTATCAATGGTACTTTTATCTCTTAATGATTTTTGCTTATGTGTCCAAGTAATAATTTATGCTCAGTTATTTATATATGAAAGCTTGAATGTTTGAGTTATCATTTGGCACTTTTATACGGTGATGACTATTCTGTTTATGCTCAATATATGAATGACTTTTTATGTGATATGCTTCTCACAATTTTTTCAGGTAACTTTTTATATGAAACAATTCATTTTTATCGACTTTTTTTCTTGTAGCGATTGAATGATCTTTATTACCAATTGTTGTTCGAAATTATTTTAGATAGCATAAGTAAAAAGTTGAATCTGTGGTTAGTTTTAGATTTAAATATTTATGTTCATTAGAATACGATTGCATTTTTAAATTAGACTTAGACTAAAAGCATTTTACTTAGAAATCTTTATAAAATAGAAATATTAATTCTTATCAACACACACAAATTTGGAAACTGGTCCCATTATCCCCAGTCGAACTCACCATCCCAAATGGAAAAGGAGCTGCTTCCAAGGTTTAGACCGGGCAGGTATCCCCCTTGTTGTAGACCCGATTTTTGGGGCTTCAACATATTTGGTGCTAGAAGGAGGGCCCCGAGCTATGAATGGCTAGTAAATCCAAATCTAAATACCATTCTGAGAGTAAATCACCCTCAACATCTCCCCCAACTTCTCCATCGCATTCCAAATCTTTAAATACTAAGAGAGAAGTTGAGAAAACAACAACCACTGCCACAAACCCAAACATTTTAGAGAAATCTACTATTGAACCTTCTGAAGTTGAAACTCTGATTCATAAGCTTCAAGGATTTTCCATATCATTGCAAAAGTCTGAAATATCTCAAGGTAGTGTGACTTTGCAATACAATCCTTCTCATCCTTTAACCAGATTGAAGAGTGAAAAGTTTGGTATCGAACCAACCGAGTTACCTCTACCTAAAAGGAAAAGAGCAAGGAAATCACCTCAAGGGTCTGATAGTGATACTCTTTCATCATCAACATCCATTCCAACTTCTCCATTGCAAAGTCAACCATCCACCCCTCCACTTCAAATTGTTGTCCATCAGAGTACTAGAACTTTAACATCCTCATCCCTTCCATAAGCAACTTCATTTGTGCTTTCCTCTATTAGTAGTTCAACGATGGGCCAAACCCCATGGATTAACCCAAGGGCAGTCTTAATGCCTGTGCCCTTGAGTCAATTACCGGCCCATCCTGAAAAATGACTACCTAAGTTTAATCATGAAGCAGGCATGCTAGTAGAAGAGCACATAAACAAATTTATGTTATCAATAAATTTAAATGGTGTTACTAATGAAGATGTTGTTGTTCAGCTTTTTCCTTACACTTTACAAGGAGCAGATGGATCCTGGTATTTTTCATTACCATTAGGATCCATCACTAGTTGGGACATTTTCCGAGAGCAATTCTTGACTAAGTTCAGTGATGATAGATCTACAACAACACTGATCAATGATCTATCAAATCTAAAAGCTGAATCAAGAGAACCTATCAAAGATTTTAACTCACGTTTCAACAAGATTTTGAATAAAATTCCAACTACTTACAAGCCTAGCGAAGAAGTTCAAAGTGAATGGTACATATCTGCTTTCCCATCAAACATAGCGATCTTCATTGATAGGGCTGCCAAGACAAGATTAGCTGAAAACATGAAGGAAGAAATAACAGTATAGAAACGTATCTTATCTTTAGAAAAGAAAAATGTTGTTGATGAAAGAAAATCTAAGAAGGTTACTTTTAGAGATGATCCTAAGAAAAAGCAATCGAAAGACCCATTTGATTTAGAAGGATTACAGAAAGTCTTAAAAACCATGTCTAACGAAATGGTTGACATTAAGAAACAAGCAGCAAAGACTTCTTCCAAAAAGCCCTACAAGCCTTATAGAAAAAATCCCTCAACTAATTCAAAGCCTCTTAACGCTATAACAAATGCAGAATCAGAAGAATAAGAAGAGGAAGTTTCTAACAAAGGACCTACTAATGAAGATGAAGTTGTAGAAGTACAGGGAATGTGGGACTTCATTCTTCCAGATGAAGAGGATCAAGAGGTATTACCAGTTAGTACAAGAAGTAGAAATCAACTCGATCCTCCACAACCTAGTCCTAAACAGAAGAGCGCAAGCTCAACATCTAAAGATAAAGTCATAAGTAAGAAATCATCATCAAAAGCGACTTAAACAAGCCCAGTCCAATCTAATTTCTCAACTCCATCAAAAACACTAATTGTTTTTGATGAGATGGAGTATAATATCATTGAAGACATGAAGAAGACTAGGCCTAACATTACTTTTCATGAATTGAGAAAATTGAAACATCAACAAAAGATACTTTTGAAAGAGTTACATGCAGTACCTATTGCACCTCTTCCTGCCGCTGTAATCTCGCAAGCTTCTCATGAGATGGGAAAACCTCTAACTAATATGGTAAATAAAGTTGATCCGAATGATATTGCTTTAATTGGAGGTAGGTCAAAATCCCATACTCCACCATTCCTTCTTACTTATGAGATTTTCAATAAAAACTTGCATAATTGTTTGGTAGATTCAGGAGCTTCATCTAATATCTTACCTAAAACAATATGTGCAAAGTTAAATGTCCAACCTAAAAAATCTGTAGTACACATAGTTCAGCTCGACCAATCACAGGTTAAAGTAATCAGTGAACTAAATCAAGTTACCATAAGGTTGTCATCTAATCCAAAGGTATGCCAAGTTATTGATATTCTAGTTGCAGACATTCATGAATTTTATGGTTTAATTCTAAGTAGGGATTGGTCTGAAAAGCTTGATGGATACTTTGCAACCAATTGGTCACATATGTGGCTCCCTTACAATTGTAAACCAAAACAGACAAAGGTTGAGTGAGAAAGACACCAAAAATACATAGTAATGGAATTGGAAGGAGAAAATGGACCTGTAGCATACAACAACAATATAATTGGGAACTATTCTATTGACTCTTTCTTAGGAAATTTTAATGCTCATACTTCTCCTTACCTAGAACATTCTATTCTGTTTCAAGTGGAAATTTTTTCTCAAACAGATAGTTCTAAATGTGTTAATTTTATGGATAGTCCTGTAAATAAATCTTTATTTTGGAAATTATTTTTTGATGGTTCTAATTCTAATGATGGATCAGGAACAGGACGTGTATTAGTTAGTCTAGAGGGAAACAAAACTATGCTAACATGTAGACTCGAGTTTGATTGCACAAACAACAGTGCAGAATACGAAGCTCTAGTCCAAGGACTATACAAGGCAATCAAATTAGATATCAAGTATCTACAAGTCTTCGGAGACTCTGAGATTTTCATTAAATAGGTACGAAATACTATACATTGTGTATCAGGTCATTTAAAACATTATCAATCTTTAGTGCAAGATTTGACTGAACATTTTATAGCATTTGATATTTCACCTATTCCTAGACTCCAAAATGCTAGTGCTAACCTCCTGGATAATGTAGCGTCCAAGCTCATTCCATCAGAAGACTATAGCCCAGACAGATTCGAATTGATCTTTAGGCCCTCCATCCCTGATAATGTTACAAACTGGAGAATTTTCAACAATGATCCTGACATTGTAAGTTTCTTGACATCGGAAGGATCTTACAGTAATCAAATAATTGATGAGGACCAGCATGACCAGTAGTTACAACAAGAAAGCACTAATAATGTTATACCAAAATCTGTAGTCAAGTTCGAAGACCTATATGATTTGAAAGACTGTTTTAAAAGACCTACCAATTCAAAACTTTAGAGTTCAACTCTAAACTATGAATTAGTAAATCTAGGAACGGATACCAAGCCACAGAATATCAACCTAGGTCTTGGCCTAGCCCCAGAAGAAAAATTAGCCTATGTTCGGCTCCTGAAACAATACAAAAATGTCTTTTACTGGAACTATGATGACCTTAAGACTTACAACACTTCGATTATTCAGCATACTGTCCCAATGATAGCTGATGGAAAACCTGTCCAGCAAAAGCTGAGAAAAATCCATCCTAATCTTGAAAGTTAGATTAAGTCTGAGCTTAATAAATTATTGAAAGCCAAAATTATTTTTCCCATTCGACATTCTAGGTGGGTTTCCAATATGGTCCCAGTTAGAAAGAAAAACAGAGATATTAGAATTTGTATTGACTTTCGAAATCTTAACAAAGCCTGTCAAAAAGATAATTTTCCCCTGCCTCCTATGGAACAAATATTGCAAGTAGTTGCAGGATCAGAATTAATGTCCTTTTTAGATGGTTTCTCCGGCTACAACCAAGTCTTGGTCCATCCTGACGATTAGCTAAAAACCACATTCAGAACCAAATCAGGTACTTATGCATATCAAAAGATGTTGTTTGGCTTGATTAACGTTGGCGCCACATGTCAAAGGGCCATGGATATTGCATTTAAGGGGTTAGTAAACAAATTAGTAGTGATTTACTTAGATGACATAACAGTATATTCTAAAAAACGGGGTAATCACCCTAGATACTTAAAGCAAACCTTCCAACATTGCCAAAGGTATGGGATTTCACTTAACCCAAAAAAATCCCTTTTTGCATTAAGTGAAGGAAAAATTCTTGGATTTATAGTGTCAAAATCTAGAATCCATATTGATCCTGATAGAATTAAGGAAATTTCCAAAATATCCTTGCCACATAATAAGAAAGCCATGCAATCCTTCCTTGGCCAGATTAATTTTGTCAAAAGATTTGTTCCAGACTTCTCAAGGATTGTGTCACCATTACAAGCAATGATAAAAAAGAATTCACTTTTCAAATGGGACCAAGAAGAATATGAAGCATTCAATCTGATTAAGCAAGCGATTATTAATGCCCCATCCTTAGCGACTCCAAATTTTTCTGATCCTTTTATTTTGTACACATTTGCCTCTGATAAGTCATATGCTGCAATACTCACTCAAGCCAATCAAGACAAGGCAGAAGCCCCAATTACCCTCTTTAGTTCAAATCTGCAAGGGGCTGAATTAAATTATTCTGATGTTGAGAAACAAGCTTATGTTGTTTTCAAAACAATCAAATATTTTATACCCTTTCTTCTTAAAACCCATACAAAGATCATAGTACCGTTTCTAGCAGTAAGAAAACTTTTAGTACAGAGAGATGTGGGTGAAAAGAGAGAAAATTGGGTCACTACCTTATAAGAATACAACGCTGAGATCAGGCCAGCAAATATTGTAAAAGGTCAAGGCTTTTGCAAGATGTTGGCTGGAGCATCGCTTATTTTTGAGATATCATCTTCAAATCAAGAGGCACAAATGTATGAGGTAACCCTAAATTATATTGAATCGAGATATGTTGATATCATATTTTATCTAAAGAACAGATATGCTCCTTCAAATCTGGATTATACAAAGAAAAGAGCTTTAAGATTGAAGGCTAAGTAGTATCAACTCGTAAATGATGTACTTTTTAGGATGAATTATGATTATATTCTCCTTTGATGTCTTGAGAAACCTGAAGCTGAAAAGGTGTTGTAGGAACTCCATGATGGACTAGCAGGTGGACATTATGTAGGATATGCTACAGCACATAAAATCTTGCACGTAGGATACTATTGGCCTACACTATTTAAAGATGCGCATAACTATGTAAGGAAATGTCAAGTTTGTCAAACTGTTGCCGGAAGACAAAAGAAACCATCATTGCCTTTGCAACCAGTCAATATCGATCAACCTTTTGATCAATGGGGATTGGATATAATAGGTGAGATCTTTCCTCACTCTTCTAAATAGCATAGGTATATCCTCACAACGACAGATTATTTTACTAAATGGGTAGAAGAAGTTCCGCTCAAGACAGCCAATGCTAAACATATCATTGATTTCATAGATCAATTCATAATCACCAGGTTTGGTTTACCCTCCGCTTTAATGTTTGATAATGCATCATATTTTTCTGGCAATGCTATGACTGAATTTGCACTTAAAAGAGGTTTTAAGCTTAAATATTCTGCCAATTATTACCCACAAGGGAACGGGTTGGCCGAATCAACAAATAAAAAATTAATCAGAATCATTAAGTGAACCATTGATCAGAATCAGGAAAATTGGCACAAATCTTTGATGTATGCTTTATGGGCAAACCGAATTACCCAAAAGGCTTCATTGGCACTTCTCCCTTTAATTTAGTTTATGGGAAAGAAGTAGTTCTCCCAACTCATCTAGCAATTCCTTCTTTGGCCTTAGTTCAATTTATCGATGAAACACCAACTTCGTCTTTACAACTAAGACAATTGCAGATCTTTAAGCTAGAAAAGCAACGAGAACATGCTAAAATCACACACACTCATCATCAAGCATTAGTAAAGGCTTCCTTTGATTCAAGCATGGTATCTAGGAAGGATTTTCAAATTGGAGATTTAGTTTTGAAATGGAATAAGGCTCATGAGGAAAAAGGCAAACATTCTAAATTCCAACGAATGTGGCTCGGCCCATTCCAAATTGTTGAAATCATAGGTCCATCCACTTTCATGTTGCAAGATTTAGCAGGGAAAAAGGAATCTTTGGCTGTTAATGGGCAGATCCTTAAAAAATACTTTCCAAAGAAAATGAACTCTTATGTTTTTGTAGGTTAGTGTTTATAGTTTTACTTTGATAATAAAACATGTTGTAAATGGTTAACTTTGGGAATTCACAAAAAAGATTAGTGTTTTTTTTAGATTTTGTTTTTTCGCTTGTATAAATAGAATTGATTTGGAAAATTGATCATTATTATTGAAAAATACAGTCAAATGCTATAAGCCTGAAAATGCTACTAGTTTCAGCCTTACGAATTTTGATGAAAAACAACCTTTAGCGAGAATTTGTTTTATATCAGTCAATGAAAAGCATCAATAACAAAACAAAGGTTCTCTGTAGAAACGTTGTTTCCAAAAACTCTATATTTATTGTCCAGAGCTATTCGTAAGGAACCAATGACTTCCTCCCCACCTAGGGATTATGAGTTTCAAGGAACAATCCAATGATACACTCTAAGCTTAAAGAATAATAGGTCTCATCACAAGTTGACTTATCATGATCACAGATATTATGACTTGCTAACATTTCCAAAACTGCATACCACAACAGGGAAATGGCTCAAGATTGTTGCAATCCAAAGACAAGGGGTCTCATCATGAGCTAGCTTGTTCAGCAAAGTTATAAATCAAGTGAATGGCACTGTCATAATTTGGCTACCAAACAAAGACATTGTTCTTCAAGAATTAAAAAAAAAAAAAAAACAAGTGTGGAAGTGGATTTATCTTTGAAAATTGTATATTTCTCCAAGAAGGATACAAGATCATTGTTGGTTTTTTAAGAATCACCTTCTAGGATTCATCATGAAATGCTTTGTTCTTAAACCACCTTTCTCCTAGCCTTGGGAGTTCTGTTGCTTCAGCTATGAAGGACTCAGTAACTACAAATTTGATGTCACCTATTTACACTTTCGTGTCATCAAATGACCTGGCAAAGGATTTGGTGATTTCCTTATGGTAACTGTTGAATTTTTCAATAAAACACAACCAACCAGCCTTCTGTAACATTCCCTTCAGCTGTGGATAACCCTCCATGTATTTTACCCCTACGAGTTCAGTTCTAACAATAAGCCCCATAACCTTTGTTCTCGGCTACCCTTCAAAACTACTCTCACTGTCTGAGAAATGGAATGACTGCGTATATGGTAATAAGAAGACTGTGTATACAAAAGAAAAATGATTATGGATATGGAAATAGGATGACAGGGTATATGGGAATAGAATGACCGGAAACAAAATGACTGTGAATATGAAAAAAAACGACTATATATACGGAATATATGGAAACAGAGTAGCTGTATACACAAAAGGTATGGAAACAGAGTGACTATATGCACAAAGTATATGGTAATAGAGTGACTGTATGAACAAAGTGGCTGTGTAAATATGAGAGAAAAACTTAAGAGTTGGCATGTAATAAATAAACATCAGGGTTTGAAGAGTCATATATAGGTAGGTCAAGTCATTAACCTGACCATTAATAAATGTAGTTGTAGAAGTCCGGTTAAGTACAAGTTATGGATTTTAAAACAGAGATCAGTTATGAAGGAATCATTGGACCGTTTGTCACTGAAGATGGAAGATATGGTGGAGACATTGTGGTGGTCAAATCACATGATGATTAATCAAGGAGACATGTGATCATACATGTTATACAAGCTTATGTTTTTGAATTGCTTTTTGAAATAATATTTCGTATTTTACCTTTGGAACCTTACTTTCTGCATGCTAATATTTTGATATTTTCTCCACAGGTGCTTCAGGCATGATTGGTCTTCAAAGTTGATTTTTCTTCAATTCCCTGCATACAAGATTTTACTATGAACTGACCACTTGTGATTGCACTGATAATCAAATTGTTGCTGCAAAATCAGATTACCTGTAGAATAGGATCAGCTACATAATAGAATCAGCTGTAGAACATGAAAACAACTGCAAAATGTGAAACAAAGAGTAAAATATGGCTTATGAATGGATGAAATGGAAATGGTTGTTTAAGTGAAAACATGACAAGATGATAAATGAAAATGGAGATGAAAGAAATGTTGGAAAAAGAAAAAATTATTGGTGGAATATGGAAATGGAATGAAGTGAAACTGTAAAAGTAAAATAGAGTCAAATGAAATGAGACAATGAATTTTGCAGAATGTAGAGTGATTGTGGCTTTTTTTCACCACTTTTTTAGAAGAAAAGGGAAAATATAGGGTGTTAGAAAGTTCTGATTTTCACCTTGTATTTCCTGTATAAGCATGCCAACCAGTGATTGGTTTTCAACCTTATATACATACATACATACATACATACATACATATATATATATATATATATATATATATATATTAGATAGGAAAAATAAAGACTAAGTTGGTGGAGAAGAAGGATTCTTCTTCACTAACTTCATTTTAGAATTGTTTTGGAAGATCTTGATGAACTCTTATTTGAAATTGGTTTTTGATATATTTTCAATCTATGAACATTCACAAGAAGAGGCGTTTGACTTTCATCTATTTTTTTGATCCTCACTGCTCCATTACTAAATTCTTTTTCAATCTCATATGGCCCAAGCCAATGAGTTTGAAACTTCCCTTGAAAATCTTTAAAATTTGAATCAGATAACAATGCCCAATCTCCTTCTTGAAACCTCTTGTCCTTAATGTATTTGTCATGCCATTTAGCCCTGTGTTGTTGGACTATACCTGTCCTTTGAACTGCCTCTTCTCTGATTTCATCAAGTTCGTTTAGTTGCTCCAGCCTATGTTTTTGGGCCTCTCATAATTCCATCCCCAACTGGATTGCCATCTTGAAAGTTCTGATTTGGAACTCTATAGGGAATAGGACTTGTTTCCCATAAACATGTTCATCTGGTGTATGTCCCGTTGTGTTCATCCAAGTAGTTATATAGGCCCATAAGGCTTCGGGAAGCCTTTCTACCCAATCTCTTCTATGAAGATGCACAGTCTTGGTGAGGATTCCTACAACACTGCCTACTACACCAAGTGTTAGAAAAGACACACCTCCATCCTAGACTCATACTTCCAGCCATAGGATTCCTGGAATTCAAGGGGAAGAAACTCAATCAAAAGATTCTCCTACTTTATCTACCAAAATAGTCCTAGGAGAGAAAAATTTTGAATCTCCAACAACAAGGATAACCTTTTTCACCTCCACAAGAGAGCCTATTATAGTGGAAGAATTAGGAATACCTTGTGAGTAAGAACAAGTAGAAACTCTCTCCCATAGTCCATTAATAGAAGAACCATAGGAGGAGGGAATAGCCTTGCAGGTTGAGCCCTATACTAACTCTAAAGAAACTATAATGGCAAAAGAAGAAGAAGATGGAGAATTCTCACTGTTTGGAGGAGGGGGTAGAGGGAGAGGTAGAGGAAACAATGGATGAGGTAGAGGTAATAATGGAGGAGAACTTCTACCCCTAGCTATAAATATAACCCTAAAGTCTCTTTATCTATGCATGTCATTGTTTTGTTTTGCTCTTTTTTTTTAATGTAAGAGATAAGGATACCTAGTTACACTTCCGCAGCAATGGCACCAAAATGTTTGGTCAATTTAGTGTCCTAAATTGTTCTACATAAATTATCAATCCAGGTATCGTAAACTGATGAAGTGTAATGCACTATATGTGCTATATGATCCTTCTTAATTCATTGTTTTTTAGTTTTATGTTGTTTTGCGGGTTTTGATCTTTTAATCCCTAATGATTTACAATGTATTTTACAAAATCTTAAATCTAACTTCTATAAAGACTGCTACGATCCTAAAGAAATGAGAACTAAAAAGAGCTTAAGTGATATTTGGAAGCAAAGTTTAATCAAGAAATGAAAACAGAGTTTCTATTTCTAATCATATCATTATTTCCAAGTCATGAGCTACAACCTAAGAAGTACAATTGCAACTACTGTCTATTTCAATTACAAAAGCAAGACTAAATGAAATATTGAAAAGTGAAAGTGAAATTGCAACTATTGTCTAATCTATTACAAGAACAAAACTAAATGAAATACTAAAACTGAAAGTGAAATTGCAACTATCTATTATGGAAAGAAAACCAAAATGAAATATTGAAACTGAAAGTGAGATTACAATGACTGTTTAGTCTATTACAGAAACAAAACTTAATGAAAAACTAAAAGTGAAATTGCAACAAAACTAAATGAAATATTTAGTTGCTCTGCCTCTCAATTTTCGAAGACAAACCTCCTTGGGAAGACATTTTGAGGAATTTTGTACTTCATTATTCTAAGAGAAGATAAATGCAAAAATGCAGAAAAGACTTATTGCATGAATGAAGTGTTCAACCAATTAGTTTAGATGAGTTATCAACTAGAAGGGCTTTTTAGAAACATTCATTTACAACATGAGTCACTAAACTAGTAATAAAATGGCAAGAATAGTAATGGCGCTGTTGAGTTTAATTGAAATCCTAAAGACTAATGAAACAACAAATGAAATAGACTACTCTACACTACTGAATTCAATTTCAAGCTACTGATAAAAACTAGAAAGAAATTAAGCAAAGAGAAAGTTATTCTGCACTAAATGAAGCTATTTTGCATAGTGAGAAAATGATAAAGACTGCATTATAAACAAGGTTAGTGAATGTTTATGAACATTATGGAAGAAATGATGAATTTACAGCTTAACTATAAAAGAAAAAACAAAATGAAATGAAACTTCAGTCAACACAGGGGCCCTCTGCAACTGCTCAGGTTATGCGTACTCAATCAAAACTCAGAAACAATTTTAGATGTCAATAAAGCACACGGTCTTCATATTAAAAATAGAGAATGAGTTTTAAAAAATCACAGAGTAGTAAACTGAGCTTAATACATCAGGAAAATTTGAATTGGTTCTACGTTCTTCACACAGGTATTTATAACAAAACTATACAATTGTCTGTGGAGAAAAATAAATCTAAGGTGATGGTTATTGGATTTGGTTGCATAGATGCCTGTTGGAGTCTGTGGGTTCAATAAGTTGTTTCATATCCCATCACTGTGAAACATGTACAGAACAGAGTCTTGTTTGCCTTTGGTCTCTATGTTTGACTTCTTCTTTGACCAGAGTCTTGTACCATCTTCCTTGTCGACCTGGGCTAGGTGAATAGGACACGATCCATGTCATGATGTTTTCCAAGCTGCCCATGTATCTAGTTTCTCCTTCTAACACCTGAAACCTGTTAAAGCATGGAAATAGCTATAGAATAGCCAATTAGCTGCAGAATAGACTACGTTCCATAGCTAAAAGACAAAAACTTATTCAAACAGCAAAACATAAATCATAACATGTAAATCACTAAAATGCTTTCCTTAAGGCAATGTATACTAGTTATTGATGATAGCGATGCATTTTCTTCATGGAAAAACAAAGAAAAGGGATGAGAAGAGTCACTAAGGAAAGGGCAGTTTTGAGGCTCAACAAAAGGCAAGATCATTATCATTGATTAGTTGACATACTATGAGCTGGCATCCATAACCTCCCCTCAGTCCATTATCTCATCAATGTTAGGTAAGCAGTATTCAACTACTCACACCGGTGTTTCACCTATAGTCTACAAAGATTCCTCATTGTTGGGTGTTTTCCCTGGTCCTCCCCCTCTCATCTCAAAGCCTCACTCTTAGAGTTTTTGCATGTTACAAGCATCACAGACTCTCTCAAGTAGTCTGGTACATATGCTCAACAGTGAGCTCCTCAACACTCTATTGTTACCCTCTCATTCAAGTCATCTAGATCCACCCCCTAGGATCTGCTCCGTTTGTGGGTGCCTCTCCTATGTTCCCACTAGGAACTATTCCTCCAGGTCTCAACCATTCAAGAGTTGTTATATTGAGACATTACCATGCATGTCAGATACCTTTCTTATTTCCTCCAATAATATTTTTTGTCCCTGCCATGGCTTCACTCGTCCTCCCTAATATGACTTTGGGGATCTAAGTATGGTACATTGATCCCCCTGCAAGTGCTCTGCCTAGTCAGCTATGACCTTATCATGTTTTGACCCTAGTGTTGGGTTGTTTTATATTCTTTCCATGACTAGCCCATGTAGTTAATCGAGGGGCTAGAGGGGGGGTGGAGCCCCCCCTTCGTTGCATTTATTATGCAGGGGGGGTCATAGGGGGGGCAGAAGCCCCCCTTGTCGATGGGGTTTCAGGGGGTCGGGTATCCCCCCTCTACGTGGTTCAGGGCAGTGCCCCAGGAAAAATTGTTTTTGGACCCTATATTAGGTTGGGTGGACCTACCTATGGTTTTGTGCATGGTTTTCACACATGGTTTTGGACGCGATGGGTTTCAAACCATGGTTTTGGATGCGATGGTTTTTCGTCCATGGTATTGGATGCTTCAACATGTAAAATATGTATTGTAACATTGAAAGGAATATAATGAAAAATCAAGCTGGTAGTCCCGGTTTTGGGATCCAAGAGAAAATCTTTGTGTATATGTGTTTTATGTGTTATGCTCTCGCATTGTTTATTTTATGTGTTTTAGAATTTGTATGCAGATAATTTCTATATGGGGTTAAAACCTACATTTAGTATCAAAACTGTTTTGGCTTCAAGGGGATGCCTTTGTTGCTGAGGGGTTCCGCTCAGCCTTGTGGTAGAGTCTATTTAGTGGAAGATCTGCGAAATCGATTCTGGTGGTGAAAGAAGATGGAAAGCAGTGGAAGGATAGAGATCGATAAATTTAATGGTGAGGGTTTTGAGTTTTGGAAACTCAAGATGGAGGATCTGTTGGTGGATAAAGATCAGTGCATTGCGGTAGATCCAGGTACTAAACCAGCGTGAGTGTCCGATGAAGAATGGAAGAAGTTAGATCGGAAGAAAAAGAGAACAATACGATTTTGTGTCTCAAATTCAATATTTTTGAATGTATTAGGGGAAGCTACGGCTAAGGATTTGTGGGACAAGTTAGGGACTTTGTACCAATCTAAGTCTTTGGAGAATAAACTGTTGCTGCGAAAAAAGTTGTATAACTTGAGGATGAAGGATGGAGACTCGGTGACAGAGCATCTGAACACATTTAATATTGTGGTAAGTCAGTTATTATCTATTGATATTGAAATTTTAGATGAAGATAAGTGCATCAGTTTGTTGTGTTCTCTACCAGATTCGTGGGATAGTCTGATTATTACAATAGGTAGCAATAAAAATGCATCGCAGTTTGATGAAATAGTCTCATCCTTGTTGATAGAGGAGATGAGACGAAAAAATATGGAGAGCTAGAATGTTGATGCCTTGTCTATATGAGGAGAGACCTAGAATAGAAAAAAGAATAAGTCATCGAGTGGGAGATCTAAATCTAGAGGGAGATCTAAGTCTCCAGGAAAACCTGTAAAGGTGGTGTGCTAGAAATGCGGAAAGGAAGGGCACTACAAAAGGGTCTGTAAATCTAAAGCTCCTCACAAAGGAAAGAAATATAATGATGCTCCTTTTGCAGAGGTGAAAACGACCTCAGATGAAGGTGGGGATGTTTACTTGGCTTCTTCAAGTACACATGTAGATCATGAGGCATGGTTGATTGACTCAGGTGCATCCATTCACTTCACTCCCAATAGAGAGTGGTTTTGTGAATATGAGAAATACGATAGTGATGATGTATTCTTAGGGGATGATAGGCATTATCACTCAGATTTCCCTTAGAAGTTATTGGGAAGAAGGAAAGAATTTGAGGTAACCACAAACCAACTTTTAGACTCAGGTGCTAGCCCACCTAAGTCTAGAGAGGGCTCTTTCTTTATGATTTAGCTATGTTTGAAAGGATTTTAGGCTAGTATTAATATTCAATGAGACTATTTTGTTTGAGAGTGGTGGAGTTCTAAAACAAATGGGAAAACTAGGCTTTAGTCCATTGGGCTATGGAGTTAATCAGGGATAATTCACTGAATTAACTCAAATTGCTAAGGTATGAATTCAACAGGCAGGATAATAGAGTAAAAAAAAACTTTGGGGCTTGAATGGATGATATTTATGCTCAAAAATAGAGGGCGATTGAGAATCCTCAAGTTAGGATGAGACAGAGGAGAGGAAGATAGGTCAACTAGCAGAGAGCAATTAAGAATCCTATACCACGGGCTTATTAGAAAAAAACTATAGGGATAGAGTAGTAGGTAAGAATTCCTTTATCGAAATAGTTTAGAAGAAAACATATAAATTGTAGACTGTTGATAGCAGAGAGCAATAAAGCTAATCTTGATATACTTTGACTATTTTACCATTTAGATTTAAAATGCATGAAACATGGAAATATATAGAAAACACATAAAATCACAAGGATAGAATACTTATTTGTAATTATACTGCACGAGAATCTCATGAAATGTCCTCAACTTTCATTCCTTTTCTAGCAAAAATCCAGATTTGACTACAAAAGCTTTCTCAGCTTGATAGCATAGATTTATAGAGATGTTATAGAATCCATCCAAAATACTTCAAATGAAGAAGTATTTATACTAATTCTAAACTAAAATATCTTGAAGGAATATCAAGATTGGTTTTACAAATATCTCAAACTATTTTACATTAATAGAAATTAAATAAAGGACATTCAAAACTAATGAATCTATCTGGCACTATTTTTATAGATTTATGGTGACAAAGAAGAGAAAGTAGAATTTGGTAGCAACTCTTAATTGATGATGAGGCAACCCAGTCACTAACTGCATCCTTTCTTTGTGCATTGTGCCCCAGAAATTCTGTCAACATAGGGTCCAATGATACGTTTGTATATCTCAATCCGAGCTAGATATGTAAAAAGTGAAAGAGTTTATTGTAGATAAGTATGTTATTGAGATAAACCTCTCTTAGTGTGCCAAAAATCAGCTCCAGTTGTTCACAATATTCTCTGCAAAAAGATGTCAAAAAAAGGACTTTGCACAGACTGAAAAATAGGCTGTGAAGACATGCACTTATCTCCCTTTTTGTAATACCTGTGTAAAAAGTGAGATAGATTTTTGTATATTGGCCTGTTAGTAACAAAAATCTCCTCCAGTTTCTCGAAATACTTCTTGGATTGGCCACAATAGTTTCTGAAAAACTATGACTTTAACATGAAATTTCTAAAGAATGTACCATTTTTGCTCTAATTTCATCTTTTAACCTTAAACTTCGTTTAACTGTTTTTCACTTTTACTTTGGATAAACTTCATTGTTGTTGGTGAAAGTTCTTTCATCTTTGTTTAACCCTGACTGCATCCATTTTTACTGTTTACTTTTACCACTCTGTTTTTTCATCTGTCTTCACTTTGACATGAATTTGTATGCTCTGTAATTGTTTTCCATGTTGTTTATCTTCATGCTAGTTGCTTTACATGACTTGGTCTTCAATCTAATACTCTTTAACCCTGATACAGTTTGACTATTCTTTACTGTGTCCTTTTACCTTCACTGTATATTTTAGGTTTTTTTATTGTCTATTTCAACAGTAAATCATTTATTTTCATGTTTCCTCTGCGTGTCTTTTAACTATATGTTTTTTTTCCATCTCTGTTTGAATAGATTTGATAACAATCTTGGAGTAAATAGGTCTTATGACTAGTATTAAGACTATTTATCCAAGGTTGCAGTCTTTTGATCACCTGTAAAAAAAAAACAAACTGTTAGGAAAACATTGGGTTGACAGGAGGGTCATTAATGGCTTTATCGAGCTTTATAGGTCTACGGAGTGAGTCCAAAGTGATTTCTGGAGGTAAACCATGCTTGAATTGGTTATCATAGCCTTCAAGTGGAGGCATTGGAGGGTTTCACAGGTTTACACAGTCGAACGTGCGAAAACCATGAAAACACAGGTTTTTACGTTATAAGGTTTAAATGGCAGAATTTTTTTTTTTTTTTTTTAACAGTGGAATCGGCAACAGGGGCAGCCTCGCGACTTGCGTTACATGGGGTCGATTCTGACCGCTACCTATATAACCACTGGGAGCATGCACCCGCCCCTCTCCACAGCTCCGGGTTAGTCCGGGGGATTTGAACTCGTGACCTTCAGTGCGGAGCCGCCTTTCTAACGACTTCACCGCGATGTGATTACCAACTCGCCTACCCCCGTGGGGCTTTAAATGGCAGAATTTCGAAATATGGTGCAAAAGTCAACTAAATGAACAGATGGGTGGTTTATCTAAAGTTGGGGAAGCGATATTGAAAGGTCCATCACACCGCTTATGAGTCGTGGGCGGTTTTGAGGGGAGGCCACCCGATGCCATTCACCGGGCACCACATAGTAGCGAGGTGAACAATGAAACTGCTCACATCGGCTAGGTAAAGGTCGGCCTTTGGAGGCCACCCGATATGAGCGTAAGCTATTATATCTGAAGGGGTTAGATCGCATGGTGGTTGGGGGTATGATTTGATCAGAGGTTTAATGGAGGGGCTCGACAGGGTTTTAATGAGAAAAAGAGGTTAATTAAATGCAGTTTAGGGAGGCTTAATGACATCAAGCGTGATATGATTGGAGGAACAAGTTATTAATTAATCACCATTTGATCAATTAACCCATTTTTGTTTGGCAGAGGGTTATGGCTCTTAATTAGTGGCAGATCGACTAATTAATCCATTTAATTAATTTACTAATAAGGTTTATATTTCAAACCTTGGGGCAGGATATTATTATATGGGATTTAATAAAACATACGGGAAAGGGGATTTTATTTTCAGGAGTTAAATATAATAAAAATTAAAGTTAATATGAAGTGAAAGAGGGAAGGAAAATGCGCTAAGTATAATGTATTGATATTTATTTTCATATCCATATCTACACATCATAACTTGGGTTAGATGCTTTTGGTGGGTTTTTTGTGGAAGAAAGGGGTTTTATGTAAAGTTAATTACTTTGCCTAGGTAAATGGTGATTTCACCTTAGGAAAAGGGATTTTTAGATGAAATGAATGTTTTATGGAGGGAGTGAATGTTGGTGGTAAGGTGGTTTTAGTACTTAGACCCTATAAGTTATTGGGCCGAGGGTCCGGTCCCTCTAGAAGTCAAAGAAATGCTCTGAGCCCCCTTAACTTAAGGTTTTATGTACTTTTGGCTTTTCTCATGGGAAAATTAGTAAATTAAATGTGAAATGAATGGGGAAATTAATCATTTGACTTTTTAAATGTTCCATTATCATCCATACACTTTGCAACTTGATGATGAAAGTAAATGATATGAATTTATCCAATCAATCACCATAATTCTGCAACCATCCAACTACCTACCCATCTACTCAACCTACCATTTTTTCTATTCTTTATTAGGGTGCACTTAAACTGGAAAACTCTTATCAAACTTTTCTTTCCTTTTACAATAAAAAATCTAAGTCTATCCTTATTACATCCAAGGGCTCAGATTAAACTATTGAGCTCCTTTTATTCACTCTACCTATCTACTTATCTGCCAAGATTAAAAAGTTTGGTCAGATTTTATTCTCTATCTATAAACATGAAATTCAAAACATGGAATAACCAAGATTAAACTATTTGGCTACCATGGATTGTGGCATAAGTAACAAGTTGCACACAATCATTTATACAAAAATTGAAATAGTAGTGGCATTTTGACTTGCACACTTTCATGGTCTTTTCATTTTTCTTTGGGGTTCATTTTATTTCATTTTTTTGACCTTTTCTTTATTATTTTTTCCTTTGATTTTTCTTTTAAGACATACCCTCTTTAAATTTTTTAATTTTTTAATTTTTTTACAGATATGGATAATTATTGCAAAAAGCAAAGGTATGTACATATTTCAAAGTTAAACTAAATCAATCATAAATTATGACACCTATTGGTATAGGAACATATTAGTGGCTCCACTTCAGGATGGCTTTCCCTGGTGGAATGTCAAGAACTGTAGACCAATGGCCTTCTGAGAGACTGTGATTATACTTTGCAATTTCCTTTGATTCTACTGCTTTATTGATATCTATGACAATGATAATCCTGAAGCTTAGGGCCTTCTCTTCGGGCTTCAACTCCAAAACTTAACCATCCAATCAACACTTAAACATTTATCCTTCCTTCTTGAATCCCACTTGAGCACCTTGTCACTTAGGTAGGAATCTTCAGCCCTAGTCCTTTTATCAAAAATCCTTTTTACCTTTTCCTGCACAACTTGAGATCTGACCTGAAACTAAAAGGTGTTGCAACCTTCAAACCAAATTAGTAAATCATCAAGACCTTAGGGCCTTTTGCTTGGTTTCAAATCATTTACAATTTATTGCATAATCTACTGAAAAATGAATTAAATCAAACTGAAATGCTACGTACTCTATATTGTTGAAAATTAGGCTGACTTAAATAATACAAAAATGCCAATGAAGCTAGTCAAGAAACTTTAGAAACAAATGAATTACTTGACTGATTGTCAGTAAATTCAGAAGCATAATTTGATCATGTACCCACATATTCGAAACTGTGATATATAAAGGCCACTACTGATGTTTTTGGTCCACATAGAGAAAACATGTTAAAGAACTTGAGTTGAGAAGAACCTCAATCTAATCTACTATAGGATCAACAAAAGCATAAAGTATGATAGTTTCTTCTAGGCCTTCAATGTCTAATTGATCAGCTGTATCCTCAATACTAAACCCTAAAACTACTTCTTCAGTCTTGCCCTTGAAAGCATAATCATCCTCAATCTGGAAATCAAAAGGCAGTACAATTTCCTCTTGGTTTGGAGAAGGAATATTTTGTAAGAATTCTTTAGGATCTCAGAAATTATATGGCTAAATTTGAGAATGCAAAAGTTTAATTTCATTTTTCATATTTTTCAACAACTAACTCAAGAAAACAAATTTTAGTTCCATGAGAGTATTTTCTTGATTCGATAATTATAAACATAGCTTTGAAAAAAGCTTCATCAAGCTGAAATTTTGATAACTCATCCCTGAATTCATTTAAAATTTCATAAAATGAAAGATTTTCCATAAACCCTGTCATCCTGTATCACAATTAATGCTTTGGAATATGGATTATTTGGTTGCAGAATTGCTCTGAAATTTGAAGCTCTAGATCTTTGAACAATGGAGTCTTGATTATTTGAGGCTTCTTGATTGGAAAATGATTATCAAAAGAGTCAAAAGGATGATTCTCAAATGTGCAAGGAGATTTCATATTTACAATTTTCAAAAGAAAATAATTGAACACTAATCTAAGATCTTCTTTAAAATACTATATACATTGAAAGACTTTCTTGATGAGAAAGAACATAATGTCTCAGATAACAATCCAAGTTAAAAGCCTGATCTTTTCACATAGTTCTTTCAAGTGCATTCCTCCGGTGGAGTCTTCATTGTAGAATTGATTTTGGAGTTGCCAGGTGGATGATTCTAACCTTTGTGTGTCTAATCACTGTCGATCATAGATCAGATCTAAACCTAGAAAACAATTCTGAAGAAAATGTTAGTTCTGCTGGAAGCCAGATTTCATTTTTTTTATGATTATTTTCCTTTTTTATGAAATTTTGAAATAACTTCTAATAACCCTTTAATATGCTTAAAAATAAAAAAATTATGTTTTCTAAAAGGTTTACTTCAATTGAGGATATGTTCTTCCCCAGTATGGTCACCACTACGTTATCACTCATATTTTCCTTAGAAGTTATTGGAAAGAAGGAAAGAATCCGAGGTAACCACAAACCAACTTTTAGACTCAGGTGCTAGCCAACATAAGTATAGAGAGGGCTCTCCCTTTATGATTTAGCTAAGTTTGAAAGGATTCTAGGTTAGTATTAATGTTCAATGTGGCTGTTTTGTTTGAGAGTGGTGGAGTTCTGAAACAAATGGGAAAACTAGGCTTTATGCCATTGGGCTATGGAGTCGATCAGAGATAATTCACTGGATTAAGTCAAATTGTTGAAGTACAAATTGAATAGGCAGGATAATAGAGTAAAAACAAACTTTGGGCTTGAATGGATGATATTTCTGCTCAAAACTAGAGGGCAATCAAGAATCCTCAAGTTAGGATGAGAAAGAGGAAAGGAAGATAGGTCAACTGGCAGAGGGAAATTAAGAATCCTATAACATGAACTTATTAGAAAAAAACTACAGGGATACAGGAGCAGTTAAGAATTCCTTTATCGAAATAGCTTAGAAGAAAACATATAAATGGTAGACTGTTGATAGTAGAGAGAAATAAAGCTAATTTTGATATACTTTTACTATTTTACCATTTATATTTAAGATGCATGAAACATTGAAACATATAGAAAACACATAAAATCACAAGAATAGAATACGTATTTGTAATTATACTGCACGAGAATCTGATGAAATGTCCTCAACTTTCATTCCTTTTCTAGCAAAAATCCAGATTTGAGTACAAAATATTTCTCAGATTGATAACATAGATTTACAGAGATGTTATAGAATCCAACCAAAATACTTCAAATGAAGAAGTATTTATACTAATTCTAAACTGAAATATCTTGAATAAATATCAAGATTGGTTTTACAAATATCTCAAACTATTTCACATTAATAGAACTTAAATAAAGGACATTCAAAGCTAATGAATCTATCTGGCACTATTTTTATGGATTTATGGTGACAAAGAAGAGAAAGTCTAATTTGGTAGCAACTCTTAATTGATGATGAGGCAACCCAGTCACTAATTGCATCCTTTCCTTGTGCATTCTGCCCCAGAAATTATGCAAACTTAGGGTCCAATGATATGCTTGTATATCTCAATTTGAGCTATATATGTAAAAAGTGAAAGAGGTTATTGTAGATAGGTATTTTATTGAGATAAACCTCTCTCAGTTTCCTAAACTTCAGCTCCCGTTGTTCACAATATTCTCTTCAAAAGATGTCAAAAACAGGACTTTGCACAAACTAAACAATAGGCTATGAAGAGATGCACTTATCTCCATTTCGGTAATACCTGTGTAAAAAGTGAGATGGGCTTTTGTATATTGGTCTATTAGGAACAAAAACCTCCTCTAGTTTCTTGAAATACTTCTTGGATTGGCCACAATAGTGTTGGAAATAATACTGAGAGGGGGGGGGGGGGGTGAATCAGTATTATCAAATTCTTATCAATCTATCTTCCTTATTTATACTTTGAATAATTCTTCAAATATTGATCATTACTTTGTATGTCAGTATCATAAAATAATGAGCAGGAACAAGAAAAGCAAATAGTCACACAAAAGAACACCAGATATAAGGTGGAAACCCAATGTGGGTGAAAACCACCTGCTGCAATATGTCTCTATCTTCTTTCAATTAGAAACTCCTTTTACAATGATTTTGTACTGGTGCAGTCCTTTACCAGTACGCAGGCTACAACCTGCAGAGAGCTACAACCCTCTCTCGTTCTCCAGCTTCTCCTGGAAGGGAGCTACAACCCCCTTAGCTCTTGTACTAGCCAAGATACTAGTACGTAGGTGCTGGCTTACTGAAGGCTACAACCTTCTCTTTCTTCCAGGGACCACGTTTCATAAATTTTCAGACTGGATTCATGAACATCAATCAATCATCAAGTATATTTGCATCAAACAATCTCCTTTTCCCAATTAGCACTGAATCAAGTAAACACTTCTCTGACAGCTGTACCCAGAACACAGTAACAATAACCACACACCAAATTCTGAACCCAGAATACTGCAGCAATAGACAGAGGAAGCTAGATCATAATTTGAAGATATACGCTACTTCAACAACCTGAAATCTGCGTGCAGATCTATAAAGGATAATTCCTTCTTTCAAATATTCAGACACTAATTAACCCAGATTGTCAGATTTATAGATCAAGCATGCGCCTCATATAACAGATCAAAATCATGCAAAGATACTATTATTCAAGCATAAATATTATGACCCATCAAAAGAACTTATCCTTCTTTATGCGCTAAGGTTCCTCCTTCATTCAGATCCAGATCTGCACCATAACCCAATCACAAATATTTTAGATCTAGCACTTATTAGATATTCAATTCATTCGATGATGCTTTGCCAAATGATCTCCTTCCTCTTTTATAGTCTTAGGCCTTCCACAATACCACGGTCCAAAACCATAGAATCAAAAAACTGTAGGACTAATACCATGAACCAACCATGAAAGTGTGTGAGATCAACACTTTTGGATGCAATACCACGGACCAAAACCATAGGATCAAAAACTGTCGGACTAATACCATGAGCCAACCATGAAAGTGCGTGAAATTTTCTCTTCATGAAAGGAACTTTTCTCTGCATGAAAGTGCATGAACTTTTTCTCTACATGAAAGGAACTTTTCTCTGCATAAAAGTGCGCGAAATTTTCTCTACATGAAATAAACTTTTCTCTGCATAAAAGTGCATGAACTTTTCTCTACATGAAATAAAATTTTCTCTGCATAAAAGTGCGTGAACTTTTCTCTACATGAAATAAACTTTTCTCTGCATAAAAGTGCATGAACTTTTCTCTACATGAAATAAACTTTTCTCTACATAAAAGTGCGTGAACTTTTCTCTACATGAAATAAACTTTTCTCTGCATAAAAGTGCGTGAACTTTTCTGCACTATAATTTATCATCTGAGATGAGTGGGTTGCCATCAAGTACAACATATGTATCATAATGCCAAAAATCTCCCCCTTTGGACTTGATGGCAACAACAACCAATCACTCTCCCCCTTTGACATCAAGGGCAAAGGGTTATGCTCCCCCTAAGAACATGCTCCTCCTGACTATAAACCAGATCTGCAAAGAAGAACCATAATCCATCAAACACCATAAATGACCATGAAAGAGATAGAGACGTATTGCAGCAATATTCAGACCAGCATCCATGATCTCCTTCTGTGCTTCCTCCATAATGCCAACAATGCATGATATGCTCCCCCTGAACCTGTGCCATTCGATCTTTGACCAATCCGCAACCCAGCACATGTATGCATATACTTCAGATGAACCTTGCGTACAACCAACAATCAGAAGAGATTCAACAACAAGATGATGCATCAACAACCCCCAGCTTTTGCCTGAGGTATTCAAAGGTCTCCCTAGGCAATGGTTTGGTGAGTATATCAGCAACCTGTTCCTTAGAAGGAACATACTCCAACTTGACCTTTTGTTCAAGCACTTGTTCCCGGAGAAAGTGATACTTGATTGGTATGTGCTTGGTTTTTGAATGCATGACTGGGTTCTTTGAAATGCTGATTGCACTTTTAGTATCACATAAGATGGAGATGGGTGGTGTACAAGTGATTTGAAAATCCTGCAAGGTCTACATCATCCAAAGGAGTTTAGTGCAGCAAGATGCAGCAGCAACATATTCTGCTTCAGCTATAGACAAGGCAATCGAACTCTGTTTCTTGCTAAACCAAGATACTAATCTGGAACCCATAAAGAATGCACCACCACTTGTGCTCTTCCTGTCATCCACGCTTCCGGCCCAATCTGCATCAGTATAAGCATGAAGTGTGAGATCTGTATCTCTAGGATACCATAAGCCATAATTTTGAGTCCCTTGAAGATATTTGAAGATTCTCTTTACTGCCTGAAGATGAGTTTCCTTTGGATTTGCCTGAAATCTTCCAACTATTCCCACTGCATGCATGATGTCTGGTCGGGTACCTGTCAAATAAAGTAGACTTCCAATCATAGATCTGTAGGTTGGTTGATGTACTGTTGCTGATTCATCATTTGCACTGAGGCTACATCCTGTGACCATGGGTGTACATACTGGTTTTGCATCTTCCATGCCATATTTCTTCAAAATCTGCTTGAGATACTTGGTTTGAGACAAGAAGATCCCTCCTTCCTTTTGTTGGATTTGCAGGCCAAGAAAATATGTCAATTCTCCAAGCAAGGACATTTCGAATTCTTTCTGCATCACCAAGGCAAAGCTTTGACTCATAGATTTTTCATTGCTGCCAAAGATAATGTCATCTACATACACAACAAGTATCAACAATTTGTCATTTTCAATTTTTATATAAAGATTGCTATCTGCTGATCCTTTTGAAAAACCTTGTTGATGAAGATATTTGTCCAAACGATAGTACCAAGCCCTTGGAGCTTGTTTAAGACCATAGAGAGCCTTTTTCAATCTGCATACAAGATTTGGATCATTTCCAAGAATGAAACCATCTGGCTGCTCAATGTATACTTCTTCTTCTAAGTCTCCATTCAGAAAGGCTGATTTCACATCCATTTGAAATACTTTGAACTTTTGAAAGCTTGAGAGAGCAAGGAACATTCGGATGGCCTCAAGTCTTGCAACAGGAGCAAAAGTTTCTTCAAAATCTATTCCTTCTTGCTGCGCATACCCTTTACAAACAAGTCTGGCCTTGTTTCTAATTACTTCCCCATTTTCATTCAACTTATTTTTGAAGACCCATTTTGTCCCTATAACATTCTTATCCTTTGGTCTAGGAACCAACTCCCAAGTGTTGTTCTTTTCGATCTGCTCAAGTTCTTCATCCATTGCTTTGACCCAACATTCATCTTTGCATGCCTCTTTTACATTTTGTGGTTGAGTGGATGAGAGTAATGCCAAATAGCTTGAAGCTTCTGCAATTGTTCTTCTTGTTTGTACACCTGCTTCTTTTTGCCCCAAAATCTGAGATTCTGGATGATTCTTCTGAACGTACTTGGATGGAGTCTTCTCTTCTACCCTTATTTGTTCCTCTGGTGCTTCTTGAGGTTCTTCTTCTTCATCATTCTGTCTTTGAGGGTAGTCTTCATCTTCTTCGATATTTTCATGATTTACTTGCCTAGGAATGTATCCTTTTTCATCAACCACTACATCAATGCTGTCAACAATTCCTCCAAGTCTTTTATTGTAGCACTTATATGCTTTGCTGTGTGGAGAATAACCAAGAAGAATGCCTTCATCTGCTCTAGGTTCAAGTTTGCCAAGTTGCTCATTAGTATTGTTAATATAGCATTTGCTCCCAAAGATTTTGAAGTGTTTTACCGAAGGAGTCTCACCATACCAGAGTTCATGAGGAGTTTGAGTGCTATTCACTCGGACATTTGTTTTATTGAGAATAACAACCATAGCATATGCAACTTCACCCTAGAAAGTTGCGGGAGTTCCGGACTCATCAAGCATAGCACGGGCCATTTGTTGGATTGTTCTGTTCATCCTTTCAACCACTCCATTTTGTTGAGGAGTTCTAGCTGTAGAGAATTCCCTTTTTATCCCATGTTCTTCACAGAAATCGAAAAATTAATTTGAGGTAAACTCCCCACCTCTGTCAGACCTGAGGCACTTAATTTTGTAACCTGATTCATTTTCAACCAAGGCTTTGAAGGATTTGATTTTTTCGAATCCTTCGTCTTTGTGCTTCAAAAGTCCTAACCAAACAAACCTGGAGAAATTGTCAATGAATAATATCAAGTATTCTTCTCCTCTAGGTGACCTCGTCCTGAAAGGACCACATACATCTGTATGGACTAGTTCAAGAGGCCTGCTAGCTGATCCTTCCTTCTCTGGGAAGTTGGTTTTGGTTTGCTTACCAAACTGACATGATTTGCATATAGTGTTGTCCGGAATTTTGATATCTGGAAGACCACGAACTGCCTGATATTTGCATGCCTTCCTTATTTGTGAAAAGCTTAAATGCCCAACCTCCAGTGCCATAACCAATGTTCATCATCCTTGCTCAAATAGCATTGTTGTTGTCCTTCTTCAAATATGTATAGATTATTTGGAGTTCTTCTACCTTTGATCACTGTTTTCCCTGTATCAAGATCACGAATGCTACATCCATTTGATCGAAATATGACCTCGATTCCTTGATCGCACATCTGACTGACACTCAGAAGGTTATGCTTCTGAGTGTCAGTCAGAAGCATAACTCATGCAAGCACATGGCAGCCACTCATGCAAGCAAGGAAGCAGTTTGGTTGCAAATATTGTGTTCAAGTATGGGGTTAGTATAGGGAGCTATAAGGATAGACTATGATAGCAAACGTGAAATTTTCTCAGCAAAGAACAGTACTTACCATTCAAAGACAAGTCACATTGATGTTCAGTATCACTTTGTGAGGGATATGATAGAAGACAAAAAGGTGTTGCTAGTAAAGGTGGACACTTTGAAGAATATTGCAGATGCATTGAAAAATTTGTGAGATTTGAGAAGTTCTCTTGGTGTAGAGAAACAATGGGTGTTGCAGGGCAGGATAAATGACTAAGCTATCCTGTGGCCCCCCGTGGAAAGAAGAAAACAAGTGGGATAATGTTGGGTTTTGTTATGTTAGGTTGGGCGGACCTACCTATGGTTTTTTGGATGGTTTTCACACATGGTTTTGGAAGCGATGGTTTTCGGTCCATGGTTTTAGACACGATGGTTTTTGGTCCATCATTTTGGATGCAATGGTTTTCAGTCCATGGTATTGGATGCTTCAACATGTATAAATATGTATTGTAACATTGAAAGGAATATAATGAAAAAACAAGCTGGTAGTCCCGATTTTGGGATCCAGGGGAAAATCTTTGTGTATATGTGTTTTATAATTCGTATGCAGGTAATTTTTGTATGAGGTTAAAACCTACACCCAGTTCAACGAGCCCCTACAACCCCTACCCCTGCTCCAGTTCCATCACAACCTCAACAGGAACCCACTCATGTTGTGAAAGAATCGAGACATGGGGTAAAATTAGACAGGAAAGAACCTAAGGACAAGCCTCCCCAATCTCCTCTAGCCCCCAAGGCCCCAAATTTGTCACCTTTGTGCGCTTTGTGTAAATTTTTTGGTCACGCCACCAATAGTTGTCTTGAACTCCTTCATATTAAACTATTGGTTCATAAAATGTTCCCTAAGTCAAATATCCCTAAGGTCCATGTTAGCCCACCTGGTCCAGACAAGAAACTTAGAATGTTATGCACAAATCACCCTTGTGCGTTTTGTGATCATCATGGTCACTATTCCCATTATTTCCCTCATCTCGAAGAATTTTGCGATTTCCTTGAGGTGATTCGTGAATGTGAGACTACTCTTAGTGGATCACATACTCCTCTACCTGTAGATTTTGGTACCACTAGTAAACCACAACAGGGGGACTTTGGTCCCACCATCGTGATCCCTGCCCCCTATGTCGAGATGACGGACACCATGGACCATATCCTTTACTTGTCGCCTGATCCGGATTTAAACAGGAACGCAATAGATTACAGAGATAACCATAAATACAGAGATGCGATAACCATATACACAAAGATGCAGCGGAAATAATACTTCATTTCATTACTATAAAATACTGAAATATGCTTACAAACAGAAATGGAAAGAAACCAGCTAGGGCGATGGTAGCTTATCTCTGAGAAGAGATGTGGCGGCTACATGCCTCTGAACTGTTCCGAACTGTATTACAATGAGGCTCGAAGGCCTATTTATTGTTGAGAAACAATGGAAAACCCTTCACATCCCGAAACCTAACCCTAGAAGATGAAACGCCAAATTGTGGGCCTCGTTTGGGTAAATTGGTACATCAATTTCCCGGGGTCGTAACTTTGGCATACGATCTCCGTTTGACGCGTACGATAGCTCGTTAGAAAGATCTATCCGAGTACTACCACTTTGGGAGGAAACATGGGTCCTTGGACCCATGTTTCCCCAGAATCCCAAAAAAACGTCGTTTAGGGCCTCAAAACGGCTCCGGAAGTTCAGGACCTGAAAAACTGCTAAAAATAGTAAACTGTGCTACAATTTAGGAAACTAAAAAGACTGAAAGAGACAGTTGTGGGGGTCCAAATGGGATAGGTGGGTGGCCACCAACATCCACCTGGATCATCGCCATCCTTGAGTTCCTCGTGGGCAAACCTTTCCGAGGTTTATGCGTGCACTTCTATCGAACCTCTTTTGATAGAATCCCAGGTCTCAACATCCATAGATCTTCCATATACTAGCTCAATGTCTTCCATTCAAGATGATGCGTATATGAACCTTTTTTGTAAAGTTGATGCACCACATACGACCACCGCATCATGTAGTCAGTCCTATTCCCATCTGCCCAACTTCCATTATGATAAGGATATCATCGAAGCTATGTCTACCCATGATTACCCTTGCACTTAGGCAAGGGGGTATATTTTTTGGAGGATTCTGAAGGCCATCTCCTTCCTAATTCTCCTAACGCACTCTACCTGAACAAAATTTTCACATGGCTTTGCATGTCTTTATTTCTGTCATGAATTTAGGTATGTTGCATCATCTCATTTGTTTCCTTTTGTACCTTTGAGATGGATCCATCATCTGCACCATGTATCAGTCATGTCGATGGTGCGAGTTGCTTCTCCAGGAATCTAGCCTCGACAGCTTGGGCCATTTTTACCCTCTTGCATACCTTAGACCTTTCAAATGACATGTGAATTGGATCTTCCACCATTAACCAAGCCGAACATGATGCAATGATAGGTTTTTTATTCGATGCCCTCACTCATCTAATCCTTTATCTTCATGTTTGTTTAGATTCCTTGCTACTTGTCATGCAATAGAATGGTGTGTATCATGTTCATAATCAATTCCTATTTAGAAAATACCTACGAGTTAAGTTGTTGGTACATGAATTTGAAACCATTACTTTTAGTCATGTCCCTAGAGCTCAAAATAACTATGTAGATGCCATTGCAAATCAAATTCTAGATTGGCATTTATCACATGTATAACACAGAAGACAACCATAAAACACAACACATGGTGAACCATCATCATCATATAAAATGCATAATCATATTATGTATCACATAAAACATATAATTGTTTGGATTCCACCACTCTAAATACATCAAGTACGCCCATATCATACTGGGGGGAACATAGGCCCCTACATCTCCTTTGGAGGATCTCGTGCCAAGTTGGGCCGAGATGCTTGAATCCCTTTTTCAAGCACTCGACACACAATGGCACTCCACAAACTCCTCCTACTAGGGGGCATAATTACCATCTTTGCATACCAGATTAGTCCCCTACATCATATATATTTGTGGGAAGTATCCCATGGTTGGGGCATGATGGTTTTCCCCCAACCATCTTTGCAATTAATTAACATAAGTCTCATCCTAGATCCCACTAAATCTAGGTATGGTTGATTCTCCTCCCATTCCTTTGATAGTTTGTCCTATTGGCCTCTCTGGTGAGCCATATGCACATCGCATACCATAGATGATTGATACCATATCTTCAGATATTCTATGCTATGTCCACTTAGTTCCCATGTTTGACTTAGTGGGTGAGAATGATTCTAGGCCTCCTCTAGTAGTTCATTCTCGTTTTCCTCTTCCCTTAATTCTTCACCAGGAACCATCATTCCAAGAAGCATTAAGGCCATCTTTAGACAAGTAAGTGAACTTACCTAAAAGCCGTAGATCCCAATTCCAATGGTTGGTTTGTCTGCTATGATCTTTAGAATATTTAGGGCCGTCTCCTCCTCTCAAATTGGAAGGAGAACACCCTTTTATAGGAAAACCCATAGTTGTTCTGTCACACATTATGACTAGACAATAGCTCTTTTTGATGAACCATCAACGCCATTGGAAATTTCTCACCTATTACTATAATGGGTATCTCTCAGTTTTTGATGATTTGAAACTTCACCATGAAGTCATTTTTCCAAGAAGGGTCACCTCGTTGCCTCTCAAAATCGAATTTCTTCATAACATGACACTTGTACTTTGAGGTCCACCTCCTCTTAATAATTTTTGTCTCATGTGTCAACTTTCTTCATTAGTAAGCATCATTTAATCATGCCTTCATGGTCCCGACCAAGCCTATTCTGTGTGGCAGCGTCTTCAAGTCACCCTTGTTTAGAGCATCCGCAATGAGCCACCCTTGCATCCATGGAGTCTGTTTTGTATCCAATTATATCATGTCACAGTATTCCATCCATCTCTGCATCCCATTCATCATGTGTTTCCCATTTTGGCCTCCAGACATATTGTCCCCCATCCCCTCCGAAGTCGAGTGAGTCGCTGGTAGGTCAACCATGCACTTTATGCTCTAACAAGGTAAGTCATATGTTTGTCCCTTAGTCCCATTTTCCCCATTATTATTTTCCCTCATGCCTTAGTTGAGGATCCTCATTGTCTCACCTATTGTGGGCCCTATTTTTTCGACATCAGCTCATTTATTCTAGAAGAATGGCCTAGAGAGCATTGTATCTTGGTCCTAGCATCAATAATGGCCTAAAGAGCATTGTATCTTGGTCCTAACATCCATTCTTGTTCGGTATCTCAGATCGAGAATATGGAACCATTATTGCCCCTTGAATTGGTTGTTTCATGCTCTTGATTCATACACCTCATGGTCTAGTGATGCAGTAGATTGTACCAGTGATTTCCCAGTGTCTGTGAGATGTTTTAGCCCTCATGAGGGGGTGGCCCTTCAGGTATCCCCCAACATGCTAGGATGCCTTCATATTATGCTACAACCTCATATGTAGTTCCACATATTTCATGGGTTTGGTTCCTATTGGTCTGTTGGCTTAGGGGGTCCTAACTTAGGTTCAGAGTTAGTTGCGCCAACTAACAAATCCCTACACTACTTGCCCTTTCGGCAAAAACCTATGTATCGCAGGCTACAGTCTCACCCGAAACATTATGGGGGGATGCAAGAACCAAGTTTCTACACCCAGAGATGAGTGTAGTGCCCTAGATTTTTCTTCACATAGATCAATAAGCCCCTAGGGCTCAGTACTGAAACTCTACTAAAACGACCTTCAGACCTTCTGGAAGGTCCATGATTAGTCTTTACGGACCCTTAATAGTCTTTTTATCCACTTATGTGTATCACTAACTACTCTAGACTAGGGCTCGCGTAGATAAGCTCATGTTATTAATAAACATTAGATCATTCATCAAAGTCTTCGCGGAATTACATAAACATCTTTGCACACATCATCTAAGAATTATTCAATATAATCGCGTAGATCAATATTTTATAAACATATTATTTCATGAACAACATAATTTATAAACAGAGGTAAACAACAATACACAATATTTCTCCAGAATGGCTTCTTTATTGATTTCCAGTTCAGAATACAAACCCAAAACTTGGCACAAGATCCTCCAAAGGAGATGTAGGGGTTAGCACACTCAGCTGCGGACTCTACCTAGGCCTCTGCGTACAAAGCTACAGAGCCTTTCTCTCGTACTTGACCGAATTCTCTCTGCTAAGACTTGTCTTCTATTCACCCATTACATCCATCATTACATTAGATATCTTCTTGTTGAAGGTTTGAAAAATCGGGTCTACAACAAGGCAGATAACCACCCGGTCTGGACCTTGAAAGCAAATCCTTTTCCACTTGGAATAGTGGCTCTGACTAGGGATGAAGGGACCAGTTTCCCAATCTGTTTATGATGGGTACACTAATGGGATGTTGCTTTACTTTTTTGGGGTTTATGGGGTGTATTCTTATTCTAAATCTAGTCTATCTTTAATTATCATATGCAATTTATTCTAATCACAACAAACATCTAACTTTAAACTATCCCGCGAGTACTATTTCACTTATGCAACCTAAAATAATTTCTAACAACAATCGATAATATAAATCATTCAATCACTACGAGAAAAGAATCCATTAAAAATGTTTGTTTCATATAAAAAGTTAGTTGAAACAATTATGAAAGACATATCGCATAAGAATTATTCATATACTCAGCATAAAAGTAAGTCATTGCCATATAGAAGTGCAATAATGACAACTAAACATTCAGACTTTCATATATCAATCACTGAAAATAATTTATCACTTATCACATCAGTAAAAAGTATTAGGAGATAAAATACCATTGGTAATAGGTTCTACTCATGAGCTACAACTATATAAATTTATCTTCAAATCACTCAGCATCCACTAAGAGTACAAAAGTGCATTTCAGTAGTAGACACTAAACTCATATAAATATAAATCTCATTCCATCCATTTTATCAAAACCTCCTCAGTAGGGGGAAACTGCACATTTTGATGAATTGTTTTTGATAAAATCCTGGATCCCTCTCCAATGTAATGAGAGAGGTTAAAATACTACCAGGTGAAATCAAAAAATAAATATTACAAAAATAGATGAGGAGGTTTAAATGACCTGCCTCATTTTAAGCAAAAACTAACTAATAATAAAACTAAACTATATCTATGATAAATCATGTATCTGATCTTTTAAGTTGCAAATATCCAGCATTGGCTTCAAGAGCATCGGTTGGACGACTTCAACTTTTAATTGTCCTACAAATATGAAATTGGCAAGGGCTGGCACTATCTTCTCAGCAGAGGTTATGAGGCATTTTAGGGTCATCCATTGGCTATGTGGCTTTACCAGATACTACCAGTATGTGTTCCAGTTTAACCTGTTTACCTGTTTAATTGACTCTTCCTTTTCCTCTACTTTTTGTTTCCACTTTGTTTGAAGCTCCCGTGCCTTTGGGAGGAATCCTGGGGTGGTCTCCGATATCAAATTTGCCTTGTGCAGATTTTCATTGCTACACTCGATGACATTGTTTGTTGCTGTCACTGTCTCTTCCATCACTTGTTCTGCTTCTTTAAGCTGGGAATCCCATTTTGCAAATAACATTTCCTTATGAGATTCATCGATTCTAGGCAATTCCTCTATTTTTCCTTCCTCTAATCTCTTCCAGCTCAAAAAGTTCGAAACCTTCTTAAAAATTGAATCATAATCAAGTCATAAATCTACGACCTGATTTGTAATGTTATTGCTCTTTTCATAATGGGAATTCCATTGTGAGATCTTTTGGCAGAGTGTTTCTTCCTATTGCAAGATTTGGGAATTAAGAGCAACTGATTCGATGATAAATTCTTCAATCTTAGGATCATCCTTATGCTGTCCTATCATGCACTGTAAATGTTCTTCTTTATTGGCCAGACTACTTTGATAATCCAATTTCATTTGCTTGAAGTTCTGCTGGAGTTCTGCCAATTGTATCTCTGCTTCTTGACTGATGTCGGCATGTTGTAGTTGTTTTTCCAAAAAATAGAATCTTATCCTCCTTTTCCTTTAGTAGCATTTGAACTTCTACTGCTTTATCAATTGTTGCAGAAGCATATGCCCTACGATCTGAGAGAGCCTAGTTAGGTTTTCAGATGGGTTTGTAGTTGGGTCTTTCCAAAGAACATCCAGACGTTCATCCTCTCGAGTGAGCACGACATCTATTTTTTTCTTCCTTTACCTCCTGACGACAGCCTTATGTTGTGGGCTATAAAAAACATCCAGAGGAGGAATCTCCTCTATTTTCAGTACAATTTCAGATGATGGAGCAACATGAATATGCTCTGTCTCTTGAGTATTAATAGCCCCTTCTACTATCATTTTTGTGGTTGTCTCTCTTAGGTTTGTCAGTGGCTCTGCACTCTGTTCCTCAGTGTTGATTAGCTCATTAAAATTCTCCCATTCCTTTTCTAGATCCACTACAAGTGGCTTTGTTGGCTTTGCGAGGCGAGCAGGAGTATCAGCTTGTTTCGGGGATAAAACCTGCTGATTAGGCTTTTCTTTAGATTGAGCTGTATTTAATTGACCCCTCACTTCTGTTGTGTTCACTCTTGGACTGCTCACTGGATTTTTCAACTAATTCTTTTTCAGAATTTGATTTAGACTTCTCTTCTTCTGAACTTCCACTTATGCTAACACTGGGAGTGGGCTCCCTTATTGGTTCAATGCGCAATTGGTCCAACGGGACCTTTTTTAACCTCTGTTCTCTGTAATTGTTAAAGTTTTGAAGCTTTTCCTGGTCAAACTAAATTTCTGCGATATGTAGAACCTCTTTGAAAGTTTTCTTCTGCAGAAAGACATCGTCAAAGAGATCTTCTTCATTGGTAAACACTTTTATTTTGACCATTGTGGTAAAATTACTTATAACACCAAAGGGATTGTACTACCTCCCTGGGAAATTTGGTAGTTGTAAGCATAACATATTATCAACCTCTTTAAAAGCATGACCTAAATCAAATAATGAAAAAGCTCTGCAGACTACAAGGAATTGAGGCCAGATGGCCTTCTTAGAATCCTTGAGTACTTCGCTCATTCCCCCAACACCACAAGTCTGCTAAGCTATTTCCCTGGCCATTAGTTTGTCAGTAACGTACAAAGGAAGCACATGGGGTGAAGAAATGATACCAAATACCGTGATGTATGTGAATAACTCCTCCCCATACCACCTTCCCACCAAGAGAATGTCAACTTTGGCTTCTAGTGAGAATCTTGGGGCATCTCTATTATATAGAATTTTATGAATAGGGAGCATCACTCCATGAAAAATCTTGTAGAAATGTGGGATGAAATTGGATTCCCACAATTCTTTGTGATAAACCTAAATAGGAAGAGGTTCTGTACTGTCCACTTCCACCCAATAATAGGAAAATTGGAAGAAAAGAAAATGGCATCCATAACATAGACACTTAAAAATAATGGAGGGTAAACCCTCCGAGGAAAGCTTCTTTTAGTTTGATAACCTAAAATTGCTATAGCTAAATTGTCCGATAGAATTTGGGCCTAATTCGTTATCGTGGCATTGGTAGCCGCATCTAATAGAGGCAACCATATGATGAAAACTTGTTGATGTCTGGCTTCCCAAATAGTCTACATAACATGGCAGTAGAAAAACAATAAGGAGAACAGAGGGAGCCAGTGGCATACATACCATTTTTATCCTTCTTTAGTCATTCCTCATTGGCAGAGCAAATTTTTGTGCACTCCACAAAATCTTCATTCTCTTTGGCGAATTTTTCTACAAATTGCTTGTTATAGCTGGTCTGGGGTTCTAGTAAGTTATACATATGCCTCAAATTGTTTGGAGTGAATGACCCCATGATCTCCTGGCTCCTTGTTTTGAACTCCCTATCTGATATGTCAGCGTGGTCTATAATCCATTTCACCATATCCGTGTAGGGGAGTATCTTCGGCCTTGCAGCAATATGGTGTAGAAACGAGCATGCAAGTTCTATTAATGATGCCTCAGAAGAACCGCGCCCATCTGTTGTAACCTTATCTTGCATAATCCTTGGTTTTTCATCCTCTAACAATGTATACATGGCTTCCCAAATAGATATCCCTGCTTCCCTAGTACAAGTGGTGTCTTTGAATAACAGAGTCATTTCTGACTTTTTAGATGCGGGAGCCTTGCCTTTCTTTCCCATTACACTCTGTGTGCTTCTCCTGAAAGTTGTAAGCAGAGAACAAAGATACGATAAGGATGATAGTGAATAATGAACAAAAATAAGGTGATGGGAAAGCTTTTAATTCTAAATCATATCAAAAGATATCACCTTGCATCAAATGGTCCTTTTTCTCTGATCCAAATGATTTTTCAATAAATGACCACTAATGAAGCATTAAAATAAAATTAATGT
Source organism: Pinus tabuliformis (assembly GCA_031772625.1). Taxonomy (NCBI): domain Eukaryota; kingdom Viridiplantae; phylum Streptophyta; class Pinopsida; order Pinales; family Pinaceae; genus Pinus; species Pinus tabuliformis. The sequence continues at coordinate 1,418,836,230 of CM062817.1, read as the reverse complement.
TCATAACTTTTGCATTGAACAACGGAAAGTATAGTCCTAGAACTCTGAGCCCTTCGATCTATGATATAAGCGATTTTTCCATTTTCTTCGCAATATTGCTGATCGAAATATCACAAAACTTGCTATCATTATTCCATTGTTACGCCGGGAAGCTATGATATGTGATTTGCAAGAGACTATTGCATTTCACGATATTGAAGTGTGTTACGTGAAGTGGCGTTGCGAAATTTAGAATTTGTGATGCGATAATGTTGTAGGAATTAAGGTTTCGCATCCTCACAGATCGTGTTTTCAAGGAGTTCTTTGTATAAGAGATGCCTGCCATGACCTTTTTGCGATGCGATACTATCATTTAAAAGCGGGTTTTATTAAAGGTTTACTTAATATTTGAGACTTTCCGCTTACAAAGCTTTTCTGGGTTTTGTGGTCATGTGGTGCTTTTTGTAAGGAAACTCAAACTTTGTAATGTTTTATTCACCTAAAGTATGAAAAGGTAAGATTTCATGTTTTAGCAAGTTTCACTTTGATATCTTGTTTTATTGAAAACAAAAAGGCAACCTTAAATGCTAAGATATGATTTTTTTCTTTTTAGAAGGGTCCCCATTTATTAGTCTTATTGCTAATACTAATAAAAAGGGGGGTTGTTGATGGTCATAACAATTGGTGATTCACTTGAAAGAACCAGTTATCTCTGGTAAATTTTTGAATTTTCTAAAACTTCTAAAATAGAAATGGTTTTGAAAATGAAACTTCATTGTAGAAATATAAGGAAAATAGTGCTATTTGCTAACAAAAACATCTTGTTCCAACTATCCTTATTCTGATTATCTTTTTTCCAAAGTTAGTTATTGTACTTATATCAGTCATTACTGGGTGTGTAAAGATAAAAACAAAGATATCTCTTTAGATCAATTTAGGTATAATCATTTGTCGTAGGTAGAGTCTCTACTGCCAGCAGGTGTCCATAGCCTCGACAGGGTTACCTATTACCCAGCAATGATCCAATATCCCATGTAAGAAGTATGCAATTTTCAAAGATAAATCGTCAAATACACTTATTGCTTTTACTTTTCCTATTTTTCTTTTCATTCTTAAAGAACAATGTCTTGTTTTGGTGGCCAAAATTGATAGTGTCATTCACTTGATTTATAACTTAACTGAACAATCTAGTTCATGATGAGACCCCTTGTCTTTTGATTGAAACAATCTCCAGCCATTACCCTATTTTGGTATGCAGTTTGGCAATGTCAGCTAGTTATAACCTTTATGATCATGATAAGCTAGCTCTTGATGAGACCTCTTATTCTTTAAGTTAAAAGTGCATAATTGGATTACTCTTTGAATCTTGCAATTTCCTAAAGTGAGGAGGAAGTCATTGATTCCTTAAGAATTTCTGGACAAAAATTGTAGAGTTTTCAAATAGCTTTTCTGTAGAGAATCTTTGTTTTGTTATTGATACCTTTTATGACTGATATGAGGACAAATTCTTCCTAAGGTTGATTTTAACCAAAACTTGCATAATTGAAGCAAAGAATCAATAAGAATTTTTAGAATGATAGCACTTGATCCTATGCTTCAAAAATAAAGATTAATTTTCCTAACCACATCCACTTATACAAGTGAAAATCAAAATCAACATGAGACACTTTTTCCTTTTCATGGAAACCAAAAGTAAACATTTTCAACCCGTGTTATTATCGAAAAAGAAAAAAAAACTAAAAATAATAATTTACAAAAATAGAAGAGATCATCTTCTATGGAAATTATTTTTTAAGGATCTATCCATTAACAGGTAAATACTCTCTTTTCCTTGCTAAATCTTGTAACATGAAATTTGATGGACCGATGATTTCGACAATTTGGTATGGTCCAAGCCACATCCGTAGGAATTTAGTATTCTTTCCTTTCTCTTCATGGGCCTTATCCCATTTCAAAACTAAGTCTCCAAGCTGAAAACCGTTTCTAGATACCAAGTTTGAATCAAAATAAGCTTTTACTAATTGTTGATGATGCGCATGGGTAATTCTGGCTTTTTCTCGTTCCTCTTCCAGCTTAAAGATCTACAATTGTCTCAATTGCAAGGATGAGGAAGGAGTTTCTTCAATAAATTGAACTAAGGCTAAAGAAGGAATAGCTAGATTTGTTGGGAGGACCACTTCTTTCCCATAAACTAAATTAAAAGGAGAAGTGCCAATAGAAGTTTTCTGAGTTATTCGATCTACCCAAAGAGCGTATGTCAAAGATTTATGCCAGTTTCTATGATTTTGATCAATAGTTCATTTAATGATTCTAATAATTTTTTTGTTTGTTGATTCAACCAACCCATTTCCTTGCGAATAATAATTGGCAGAATATTTAAGCTTAAAACCTCTTTTCAGTGCAAATTTAGTCATAGCATTACCTAAGAAATATGATGCATTATCAAACATTAAAGCAGAAGGTAAGCCAAACCTGGTAATTATGAATTGATCTATGAATTTGATGATACTCTCGGAGTTGGCTGACTTGAGTGGAACTGCTTCCACCCATTTAGTAAATTAATTGGTAGTAGTAAGGATGCATTTATGTTGTTTAGAAGAGTGAGGAACAATCTCACCTATTATATCTAATCCCCATTGTTCGAATGGTTGATCAATGTTGACCGGTTGTAATGGTAATGATGGTTTCCTCTATCTTCCAGTAGTAGTTTGATGAACCTGACATCTTCTTACATAGCTATGTGCATCCTTAAATAACGTAGGCCAGTAGTATCCTGTGCGCAATCTTTTTTGTGTTGTCACATCTCCTGCATAGTGACTACCTGCTGGTCCGTCATGAAGTTCATGCAATACCTTTTTAGCTTCAGATTTCTCTAGGCATCTAAGGAGAATAGAATCATAATTCATCCTAAAGAGTACATCATTTACAATTTGGTATTGTTTAGCTTTCAGCCTCAGGGCTCTTTTCTTTGTATGATTCAAATGTGGAGGAGCATATCCATTCTTTAAATAGAACATGATATTAGCATACATTGATTTGTTATCATTTAGGCTTACCTCATACACTTGTACTTGACTATTTGAAGGTTGCGTTTTGGGTATTTGTGATGCTCTTGCCAACATCCTATAAAAACCTTGACCTTTTACAATATCTGTTGGTTTGATTTTCGCATCATATTCTTGCAAGACTGTGACCCAATTTTCCCTCTTTTCACCCACGTCTTTTTGTTCCAAAAGATTTCTTACCACTGGGAATGGTACTATTATTTTCGTATGAGTCTTGAAAAGGAAGGGTCTAAAGTGTTTGATTGCTTTGAATACTGCATAAGTTTGTTTATCAATGTCTAAATAATTTAATTCAACTCCTTGCAAGTTTGAAATGAAGAAGGCAATTAGGGCCTCGACATTATCTTGATTACCCTGTGTGAGTATTACAATGTATGATTTCTCAGAGGAAAATGTATACAAAATAAAAGGATCAGTAAAGTTTGGAGTCACTAGAGATGGGGCATTTATAATTTCTTGTTTTATCAGGCTGAACGCTTCATGTTCTACCTAACCCATTTGAAGAGAGAGTTTTTCTTTATCATGGCTTGGAGAGGTGATATGATTCTTGAGAAGTCAGGGACAAATCTTTTAACGAAATTAATCTGACCAAGGAAATACTGCATTGCTTTCTTATTATGGGGTAAGGATATCTCAGAAATTTCCTTAATTCTATCTGGATCAATATGGATTCCAGCTTTAGATACTATAAATCTGAGAAGCATTCCTTCACTTAATGCAAAAAAAGAATTTTTTGGATTAAGTGAGATCCCATATTTTTGACATCGTTGGAAGATCAGTTTTAAGTCTCTAAGATGATTACTGTGTTTTTAGAATATACTATTATGTCATCTAATTAAATCACCATTGACTTATTCACTAATCCTTTGAATGCAATTTCCGTTGCCCTTTGAAATGTGGCACCAACATTAATCAGCCAAAAAGGAATCTTTTGATATCCGTAAGTGCCCCATTTTGTTCTAAATGTAGTCTTTAATTGATCATCTGGGTGGACCAAAATTTGGTTATACCTTGAGAAGCCATCTAAGAAGGACATTAATCTAGACCCTGCAATTGATTATAATACTTGCTCCATAGGGGGTAGTGGAAAGTTATCCTTTTGAAAGCTTTATTATGATTTCAAAAGTCAATACAAATCTTGATATCTCCGCTTTTCTTTCTGACTAGTACCAGGTTGGAAACCCATTTAGAATGCCTAACAGGAAAAATAATTTTGGCTTTCAGTAATTTGTTCAACTCAGACTTAATCTGGTTTTCCAAATTAGGATGGATTTTCCTTAATTTCTGCTAGACAGGCTTCTTGTCAGTGATCATCAGAATTGTATGGTCTATAATTGAAGTGTTATAAGTTTTGAGGTCATCTTAATTCTAGGAAAAGACATTTTTGTATTTTTTTAACAATCGAATGAAAGCTGATTTTTCTTCAAGTGTCAAACCGAGACCTAAGTTGATATTCTATGGTTTTATGTCATTCCCCAGATTCACTAATTCATATCTCAGAGTTGAACTCTGAAGTTTTGAATTGGTGGACTTTCTAAATCTGTCGTTTAAATCATATAGGTCTTCCAACTTAACTACGGATTTAGATATAGCATTATTGTTTTTTTCTTGTTTTAGCTATTTGTCATGCTGGTTTTCATCAATTATCTGATTATTGTAAGAGCCTTCCGAAGTCAGAAAAGTTACAATATCAGGGTCATAATTGAAAACTTTCATGTTCGTAACATTATCAGGAATGGGTGGTCTAAATATTAACTCAATTGAGAATCTGTCTGGACTATAGTTTTTTGATGGAATAAGCTTGGAAGCTACATTAGCAAGGAGATTAGCACTAGCATTTTGGAGTCTGGGAATATATGAAATATTAAATGCTATAAAGTGTGAAGTCAATTCTTGGACTAACGATTGATAATGCTTCAGGTGTCTTGATAAACAATGTATAGTATTTCTTACCTGTTTGATAACAATCACAGAATCTGCAAAGACTTGTAGATATTTGATATCAAGCTCGATTGCCTTGTATAACCCTTGAACTAATGCTTCATATTTAGCAGTATTATTTGTGCAATCGAACTTGAGTCTACATGTTAGCATGGTTTTTTCTCCTTTTGGACTTGCCAATACACAACATGCTCCTGTTCCATTATTAGACTTAGAACAATCAAAAAATAATTTCCAAATCAAAGTTTTACTTACAGGTTTATCTACAAAATTTATGCACCTAGAAGTATCTGTTTGGGAGAAGTTTTCTACCTGAGATAAAACGAATTTTTCTAAAAAAGGCGAGTTATGAGCATTGAAATTCCTAAGAATGAATCAACAGAATAGTTTCCAATTATATTGTTGTTGTATGCTACAGGTTCATTTTCTCCTTCTACTTCCGTTACTATATACTTTTAGTGCCTTTCTCATTCAACCTTTATCTGATTTGGTTTACAGTTATAAGGGAGCCACATATGAGACCAGCCGATCGCAAAATAACCATGAAGCTTCTCTAACCAATCCCTTCTATGAATTAGTCCATAAAATTCAGGAATATCTACAACAAGTATATCAATGACTTGACATACCTTTGGATTTGATGAAAGCCTTATGGTTACTTGATTAAGTTCACCAATAACCTCTACTTGAGACCGATCTAGTTGTACTATACGAACTGTAAATTTCTGAGGTTGAACATTTAACTTTGCACAAACTATCTTAGGCAAAATATTAGAAGAAGCACTAGAATCTACTAGACAGTTATGCAAATTTTTATTGAAAACCTCAAAAGTAAGGAGAAATGGCGGAGTATGGGTTTTCGACCTTCCTCCAATCAAGGCAATGTCATTTGCGTCAACTTTATATGACATACCAGTCAGAGGTCTTTCCATTTCATGAGTAGCTTGTGAAATTACAACAACAGGTAAAGGTGCAATTGGTAATGCATTTAGTTCTTTCAAGAGCAATTTATATTGGTTCTTTAATTTGCTGAGCTCATGAAAAGTAATATTAGCCCTAGTTTTCTTCATGTCTTCACCAATACTATACTCCATTCCATCACATATCATAAGCATTTTAGATGGAGTTGTCGAATCAGATTGGACTGGGTTTGTCTGAGTAGATTTTGGTGAGGATTTCTTACCTGTGATCTTATCCTTAAGAGTGGGGCTTGGATTTTTCTGTTTAGAACTAGATTGTTGAGGATCAAGTTGATTTCTATTTCTTGTAGCAATAGACAACACCTCTTGATCTTCTTCATCTGGAATATTGAAGTCCCACATTCCTTGTAGTTCCACGACTTCGTCATCATCAATTTGTTCCTTGTTTGAAACTTCCTCTTCTTCCCCTTCTAACTCTACATTTGTTATAGCATTTGGAGGTTTCAAATCAGTTGAAGGATTCCTCCTGAAGGGTTTGAAAGGTTTCTTGGAATAGATTTCTGCTACTTGTTTCTTAATATCAACCATTTCATTGGACACAGTTTTCAAAACTTTCTGTAACCCTTCTAGATCGAATGGTTCCTTTGATTGCTTTTCCTTAGGATCATCTCTAAAAGCAACCATTTTAGATTTTCTTTCATCTACAACATTTTTCTTTTCTACGGCTAGGATATGTTTCTCTACAGCTATCACCTCTTTCATATTTTTAGCTAGCATCGGTTTAGCAGCCCGATCTACAAAGATGGCTGAGTTTGAAGGCAAAGAGGAAATGTACCATTCATTTTGGACTTCGTTGCTAGGCTTTCATGCCACTGGTATTTTATTTAATAGTTTATTGAAGCGAGAATTGAAATCCTTAATTGGTTCTCTTGGTTCGGCTTTCAACTTGGAGAGGTCATTGATTAAAGTTACTATAGATTGGTCATCTCCAAATTTTCTTAAAAAATTATCTTTAAATGTATCCCAGTTATTAATGGAGCCTAATGGTAATGAAAAATACCATGATCCTGCTGCTCCTTTTAAAGTATAAGGGAATAGTCATACAACTGCATCCTCTTCTGTTAATCCATTTAAATTTATGGACAACACAAAATTATTAATATGCTCTTCGGCTGATAGACCATTGTCAGGATTGAACTTAGGGAGCCATTTCTCAGGATGAGCTGGTAATTTCGATAAGGGTGCAGGCATGCTCACAGCTCCTAGATTAGCCCATGGCCTTGGTGGAGGATTTCCTTCCATTGTTGGGGTATGAGTAGGAGGAGGAGTTGCAGTAATTGAAGGTGGTTGAGTAGAGGCAGATGTTGCTCGTGTACTAGTGTGAACCATGATCTGGAGTTGTGGGATGGACGTTTGAACTTGTGATGATATGGATGGGATGGCAGATGAAGATGATGATAAAACCTCACTCTGAGATTCTACTAGGTTTTCCTAGCTTTCTTATGACTTGGTAAAGGAAACTCAACTAGTGGGATTAGTAGATTTTCGCTTTGCACACTAGTTAGTCGCTGAGTAGGGGTCAGATGGGAAGTGACACTACCTTGGGAAAACTCAGATTCTTCTTGAGATTAAGAAATTCCATGTAACTTATGAATTAAATTTTGTAACTCACGGGGATCCGAAGAAGACTGATCTGGCTTCTTTTGGATTTCAGTAATGTGCTCTGTATTTTTCTTTTCAACTTCTCTTTCAGTGACGGGAGATTGAGAATGTGAGCGAGAAGTTGAAGGTGATGGTGAGGGAGTCTTACTCTTAGAATGCCATGAAGATGTAAATTTACTTGCCATTCATAGCTCAGGCCCTCCTTCTAGCACCAAATATGTTGAAGGCTCAAAAAATTGGGTCTACAACAAGGGGGATAACCACCAGGTCTGAACCTTGAAAGTAGCTCCTTTTCCATTTGGAATAGTAGCTCCGACTGGGGATGATGGGAACAATTTCCCAATCTATTTATGATGGGCATATTGATGGGATGATGCTTTTATTTTTCGGGGTTTATCGAGTGTATGCTTATTCTAAATATAATCTATCTTTAATTATCATATGCAATTTATTCTAATGACAACAAACATCTAACTTTCAACTATCCCAGGAGTATTGTTTCACTTATGCGATCTAAAATAATTTTTAACAACAATTGATAATATAAATCATTCAATCACTACGAGAAAAGAATCCATTAAAAATGATTGTTTCATATAAAAAGTTAGCCGAAACAATTATGAAAGACATATCGCATAAGAATTATTCATATACTTAGCATAAAAGTAAGTTATCACCATACAAAAGTGCAATAATGACAACTAAACATTCAGACTTTCATATATCAATAACTAAAAATAATTTATCACTTAGCACATCAATAAAAAGTATTAGGAGATAAAAATACCATCGGTAATGGGTTCTACTCATGAACGACAACAATATATATTTATCTTCAAATCACTCAGCATCCACTAAGAATACAAAAGTGCATTTCAGTAGTAGACACCAAACTCATATAAATATAAATCTTGTTCCATCCATTTTATCAAAACCTCCAAAGTAGGGGGGAAACTGCACGTTCTAAAGAATTGTTTTTGATAAAATCCTAGACCCCTCTCCAATGCAATGAGAGGGGTTAAAATATTACTATGTGAAATCTAAAAGTAAATATTAAAAGAATAGATGAGGTTTAAACGACCTGCCTCATTTTAAGCAAAAACAAACTAATAATAAAACTAAAGTGTATCTATGATAAATCACGTATCTGATCTTTTAAGTTGCAAATATCCAGCATTGGCTTCAAGAGCTCGGTTGGCCTCAGCTTCTATTTCCCTGCAAATACGGAATTGGAAAGGGCTGGCACTATATTCTCGATGGAGGTTATGAGGCATTTCAAGGTCATCCATTGGCCATGTGGCTTTACCAGGTACTCCCAGTATGGATCCAAGTTTAACTTGTTTACCTATTTAATTGACTCTGCCTTTTCCTCTACTATTTGTTTCCACTTTGTTTGAAGCTATTGTGCATTTGGGAGGAATCCTGGGGTGGTCTCTAATATCGAATTTGCCTTGTGTAGATTTTCATTGATGGACTCGATGACATTGTTTGCTATTGTCATTGCCTCCTCCATCGCCTATTCTTCTTATTGAAGTTGGGAATCCCATTTTGAAAATAAAATTTCTTCATGAGATTCATTGATTCTGGGCAATTCTGCTCTTTTTCCTTCCTCTAATCTCTGCTAGCTCAAAAAGGTAGAAACCTTCTTAAAAATTGAATCATAATCAAGTCGTAAATCTATGACCTAATTTGTAATGTTATTGCTCTTTTCGCAATGGGAATTCCATTGCAATACCTTTTGGCTAAGTATTTCTTCCTGTTGCAAGGGTTGGGCTTTAATAGTGAGTGCTTATGTGATAAATTCTTCAATATTAGGATCGTCCTTATGCAGTCCTATCATGGTCTGTAACTATTCTTCTTTATTGGCTAGACTGCTTTGACAATACAATTACATTTGCAGGAAGTTTTGCTGGAGTTTTGCCAATTGTATCTCTGCTTCTTGACTGATACTGGCCTGCTGTAATTGTTGTTCCAAAAACATAATCTTAACCTCCTTTTCTTTTCATAGCATTTGAACTTCTTTTGCTTTATCAATTTTTGCAGAAGCATATGCCCCTACGATCCAAGAGAGCCTAGTTAGATTTTTCATTGGGTCTATAGTTCGGTCTTTCCAAACAACATCCAAAGGTTCATCCTTTGGAGTGAGCACAACATCTATTTTTCTTTTCTTCCTTTGCCTCTTGACATCAGCCTTATGTTACGAGCTGTAAAATACATCCAGAGGAGGAATATCCTCTATTTTCAGTACAATTTCGGATGATGGAGCAATAGGAATATCCTCTATCTCTTAAGTATTAATAGCCCCTTCTACTATCATTTCTATGGTTGTCTCTCTTAGGTTTGTCAGTGGCTCTGCACTCTGTTCCTCAGTGTTGATTAGCTCATTAAAATTCTCCCATTCCTTTTCTAGATCCACTACAAGTGGCTTTGCTGGCTTTGCGAGGGGAGCGGGAGTCTCAGCTTGTTTCGGGGACAAAACCTGCTGATCAGGCTTTTCTTTAGATTGAGCTGTGTCTTTAATTGACCCCTCACTTCTGCTGTGTTCACTCTTGGACTGCTCACCGGATTTTTCAGCTAATTCTTTTTCGGAATTTGATTTAGACTTCTCTTCTTCTGAACTTCCACTTATGCTAACACTGGGAGTGGGCTCCCTTATTGGTTCAATGCACAATTGGTCCAATGGGACCTTTGTTAACCTCTGTTCTCTGTAATTGTTAAACTTTTGAAGTTTTTCTTGGTCAAACTGAATTTGTGCCATATGTAGAACCTCTCTGAAAGTGTTCTTCTGCAGAAAGACATCGTCAAAGAGATCTTCTTCATTGGTAAACATTTTTATTTTGACCATTGTGGTAAAATTACTTATAACACCAATAGGATTGTACTGCCTCCCTGGGAACTTTGGTAGTTGTAAGAATAACATATTATCAACCTCTTTAAAAGCATGACCTAAATCAAATAATGCAAAAGCTCCATAGACTACAGGGAATTGAGGCCAGATGGCCTTCTTAGAATCCTTGAGTACTTTGCTCATTCCCCTAACACCACAAGTCTACTAAGCTATTTCCCTGGCCATTAGTTTGTCAGGAATGTACAAAGGAAGCACGTGGGGTGAAGAAATGCTACCAAATACCCTGATGTATGTGAATAACTCCTCCCCAAGCCACCTTCCCACCAAGAGAATGTCAACTTCCGCTTCTAGTGAGAATATTGGGGCATCTCTATTATATAGAATTTTATGAATAAGGAGCATCACTCCATGACAAATCCTGTAGAAATGTGGGATGAAATTGGATTCCCACAGTTCTTTGTGATAAACCTGAATAGGAAGAGGGTTTTGTACTGTCCACTTCCACCCCATAATAGGAAAATCGGAAACAAAGCAAATGACATCCATAACATAGGCACTTAAAAAGAATGGAGGGTAAACCCTTTGAGCAAAACTTCTTTTAGTTCGGTAACCTAAAATTGTTGTAGCTAAATTTTCCGACAGAATTTGGGCCCAATCCATTACTGTGGCATTGGTAACCGCATCCAATAGAGGAAACCATTATGATGAAAACTTGTTGATGACTTGCTTCCCAAATAGTCTACATAACATTATAACAGCAAAACAATAAGGAGAGCAGAGGGAGAGAGTGGCCTACATATCATTTTTATCCTTCTTTAGTCATTCCTCATTGGTAGACCAACCTTTTGTGCACTCTGTCAAATCTTGGTTCTCTTTGGCGAATTTTTCTACAAATTTCTTGTTATAGCTGGCCTAGGGTTCTGGTAAGTGATACATACGCCTAAAATTGTTTGGAGTGAATGACCCCATGATCTCCTGGCTCCTTGTTTTGAACTCCCTATCTAATATGTTAGCGTGGTCTATAATCCATTTCACCATATCCATGTAGGGGAGTATCTTCAGCCTCACAGCAATACAGTGTTGAAATGAGCATGCAAGTTCTGTTAGTGATGCCTCAGAAGAACCACGCCCATATGCTATAACCATAACTTGCATAATCCTTGGCTATTCATCCTCTAACAATTTGTACATGGATTCCAAGGTAGATATCCCTGCTTCCCTAGTACAAGTGGTGTCTGTGAATAACATAGTCATTTCTGACTTTTTAGATGCGGGAGCCTTGCCTTTCTTTCCCATTACGCTCTATGTGATTCTCCTGAAAGTTATAAGCAAAGAAAAAAGATACAATAAGGATGATAGTCAATAACGAACAAAAATAAGGTGACTGGAAATCTTTTAATTATAAATCTTCTCAAAAGATATCACCTTGCATCAAATGGTCCTTTTCTCTGAACCGAATGATTTTTCAATAAATGACCACTAATGAACCGTTAAGATAAAATTAATGTTAATAACTTTTGCATTGAACAATGAAAAGTACAGTCCTAGAACTCTGAACCCTTCGATTTGTGATATAAGCAATTTTGTGATTTGCTTCACAATATCACAGATCGCAATATCACAAAACTTGCTATTGTTAATCCATTGTTACATTGGACAGCTACGATATACGATTTGTGCGAGACTATCGCATGTCGCGATATTGAAGTGTGCTACGTAAAGTGGCGTCGCGAAATTTAGAATTTGTGATGCGATAAGGTTGTAGGACTTAAGATCTCGCATTCTCACAGATTGCATTTTTGAGGAGTTCTTTGTATAAGAGACGCCCACCATGACCTTTTTATGATGCAGTACTATCGTTTAAAAGCGGGTTTTATTAAAGGTTTACTTACTATTTGATACTTTCTGCTTACAAAGCTTTTCTTGGGTTTTGTGGTCATATGGAACTTTTTGTAAGGAAACTCAAAGTTTGTAATGTTTTATGTGCCTAGAGTATGAAAAGGTAATATTTCATGTTTTAGAAAGTTTCACTTTGATATCTTGTTTTATTGAAAACAAAAAGGCAACCTTAAATGCTAAGATTTGATTTTATTCTTTTTAGAAGGGTCCCATTTATTAGTCTTAGTGCTAATACTAATAAAAAGGGGGGTTGTTGATGGTCACAACACTTCCTTAGACTCTCTAAGACGCAACTACTTATATCTTTTTACATAGAATCCCATGGTCCACGGACCATGGGTTGACCTCAAAATTGACTCAACTTTTACATAAACAAGGGGCTAAGACCCCTTGGAATCCTAACCATTTACACACTCCACATCCACAAATCACAAACACTTTACATCATTTACAACAATTACATCAAAAAATGGGTTTTCAACCCCAAAACTAACCCAGGGGACCCCATCCCAATAGGCCCCCAACACAAAGATTGTGACTTTCCCTTGATTCACTTGATTGGTGCTGCAATCGTGCTGCAAAGATCCCCCAACTCCACCTAAAATGTTGCAACCTTGGGAGTGCTCTACATAGCTTCCTACTTGACTCTTTCCACTAGTGTGGTATGCTTCCTTCGGGACACATGTAACTGAACTGGCATTTTCTACTTCTACTTTGCTGGAAGTTGCTTTTCCTTTACCATAGATTGTTTTAGCCTTGGTGACCTCAGCACCGTCGGCACTGTAGGCGTAGTTTCATCACTTGATATTTCAGGTCCTAGGCCATCAGATACAGTAACTTCCACACTCAAAGCCTCAGTGGGGTTGGTGGCAGTCATCTTCTCCATAAACAACTCACATGCTTCAAGAGACATGTCTATGTGGGGGAAGAATTCCTCCCCAACCCCCTAGCTCATTGACAAAAAACAAATTAAAAAAATATATAAGTGTTCAAAGTGTTCTCTGTTGGACTGGCACATGTAATTTATAGCAGTTTTTAAAAACAAATCCAACCATTCCCCCAAAATTTTGACTATTAATGTTGTTTGGCACCAGATATTCAAAGCTTTTGGCCTTAAATGCCATCAGCCCACTCCTCTTAACTGTCTTCTTGCTATCAAATCATGAACAATGACTCCAATGGTCACTTTTCTATTGTACTGCATGACATCTCCCTTCATAGATTGCAGCTTCACTATCTTCTGTGCAGCCCTCCTTCTGCATAGTCATCTAATCTTGGTAGTGTAGTTTATAGTGTCATGCTCCCTTACAACTACTTGGAGCACTAAGGTTGTCCTGCCGCCATATAGTCTTTGCACAGGATCCCATGTATATAGCATTAATCGGCTTCCATTCACTCTTCCATAAAAAGGTTCTCCATTCAGCTTCGCGAGCTGAACTGTGTCTCCATCTGTAATTTCATTGACAATATATGGCCCTAGCCAATCCATCTGAAATTTAACCAGAAAATTAGTAAAATTACTATCATATAAGAAGACTAGGTGATTTATCTTGAACATGTGAAGCTTGATGCATCGATCATGCCACACTTTTCCACGTTCCTTCTATACTTTCTAATGGAAGCCAGCCAAGAACTAATCCTCTTCAAGCTCCATTAGTTGCGCGAGATGTTCCTCCAAGGCTTCACGATCTTCCATAATTGTGAGAGTTTCTATGTATTAGGGACAATATACTCCATTTATATCACAACTTCTACACTGTAGACTAACTTGAACAACATTTGTCCTGTCAGCTTCTTGTAGGTAGTCCTATATACCCAGAGCATTATAGTTACATGCACATCCCAGTCATTTTTCTACGCATTGCAGATATTTGTTAGCGCATTCTCCAAAATCTTGTTGAAGGCCTCCACAGTACCATTGGCCTATGGGTGATATGGTGTACTCTTCAAATGATAAACCTAGAATTATTTCATTAGCACATTGATCTACCAGTTCAGAAAGTGTGTACCTCTATAGCTCATCAACACTTCTGGGCAATCAAACCTAGTTATGACATATTCAAACAAAACTTCGTTGTTGTAGCCCCTATACAATCCTTAACTGGTTGTGCCTCTGCCCATCTTGTTAGATACTCCGTCACGATGATGATGTAGCACGCACCTGTCTTCTTTCCTGGGCGCTGAATTGGACCAACAAAATCAGTTGCCCATTTTTCAAATGGATGCAATGATACTTAAGGACGTAATGAAAATTCATCCCCTCATGATGGTCTTCCCATTTTTTGACACACATCACATGCCTTACAATATGCTTTAGAATCCTTATGCAGCATTGGAACCATATACCTATGCACAAATCTTTTGTGCAGATGTTTTTCCTTCATATTGTCTTCCCGCATCCCCTCCATGAGCTTCAGCGAGAATTTTGTTTCTCTCAAAATCTGGCACAAATCATTGCAATATCTCATATACACCCATCTTATACAGATCTCCCACAATCACTAAAATTTCTGTCACACGAACTACTAATTCCTTCTTTTTTTGACTTGTATACCCTTTTGGTGCCATTCCCATCATCAAAAAGTGGATGATATTGACAAAATGATTATATGCTATGCACACCGCGAAGAGTTTCACATCCGCAACCCTTCCTCCCAATTAGTAGGTTCCTCTCATGTTTCGATACACGACATATGGTCAAGTCCTGCATTCAACCTCCCTGGCTTCACAATGACCTCAAAGTGATACTCATGGAATAGTAGCAGCCATCTACAGATCTTCCCCCCAACACAATCTTATTGACCAGCTATTTCAAGGTAAAATGATCTGTGTACATTTTGAAATGTTCACCCAACAAATAGTTCCTGAAATTTTGTAGTGCATACACCATAGCCAACCCTTCGAGCTCCGACGTTGAGTAATTCTTCTTGACCTTCGATAATTTCCTACTTGTGAAGGCTATTGTCCATTTCTCGTTTGCTATCTTCTGTTAACACTGCACCCAACGCAATGAAAGAGGCATTAACGTGTACATGAAATTCCTTCTTCCAATCCAAGAATACCAAGATTGGTGCAGTGACCATCTTTTCTTTCGATACATCCAAACATTGCTGACATTCTTCATCCTAATAGAATGTGGCAACCTTCTTTAGCAACTTCTCCATAGGCACAGTAATCAAAGTGTATGCTTTCATAAATTTTCTGTAATACCTTGTATGTCCCAATGTTGTGCGCAATTGATTTACTTTCCTCGAGGCCTCCTGTTGGGAACGGGATCCCCCAAGGATAGTTTTGGGGCTAAAATCCCATGTTTTGGGTCAAATTTTGTCGTAAAATTGTAAAGTCTCCAGATCTTGTGGTTGCAGAATGCGAAGGTGTCATGAGCCATAAAGGGTTGTCTGCCCTTATTTTGTAAAGTGTAAAGTCAAATTTAAATATATACCCATGTTTGTGGACCATGGGATCGTATAAAAAGAGCTAAGTAAGTAAGCTCTAAGTAGTTTTGAAGAAGTAAGAATTCTTGAGTGATAACGAGGTAGTCCTTAGAGAAGTCTAGGTTTCGGGTCATAGCGTATGTAGAGGCTCTGCAGTTGAGTGCACAGAGGCCTAAGGTGGAAGTCCACAATCGAGTGTGTGAACCCCTACAACTATGTGTTCAAGGCGAATAGAGTCTGTAATCATCTAAAGATATCAATAAAGAGAAACCTTCTACAAATTCTATGTCTTTGTTTCCTGTTAATGCATATTGTCATATTGTGTATGAATTTCATTTACAATGCTTATACACTACATGAATGTATGTAATTATGTTAGTTAATTGAACACAAGTAAGAATATCTGTTTACACGATGCTAATTGTGATCATTTAATAATACAAGTAAGACATGTAAGATAACTTGGGAATTTGTGCAATACATTCTCTTAGCAATGGGAAAGTACTTGAACTACAGGTTAGGGTTGTGTGAAGGTCAATCGTACCCCTTCGTGGAGGTATCGAAGGGCGGAATAAAGGGCTACACAGATAGAGCCCTTGAACTTAACGACTGAGTGAAAATTGGAACATAAGGAATAAACTGACATCATGACCATCTCAGGGTGCAGAAACTTGATTCCAGCATCCTCCCATATTGTTTCATGTGAGACTTTGGCCCATGCTCTATGTGATGATGCTGAAAATGCCAGTAGTGTAGGGATTTGTCTGGCTAACTAACGTTGAACTTGGGTCAAGCCCTACAGAGCCAACAAATGGTTTTGTTGATGGGACTAGAATCTGCATAAGAGACGTGTGATGTCATATCATTGAAATCCAACTAAGAAAGAGTTTGGAGACTGGTTGGATAGGAAGATCCATGAATTCACAGCGCAGGAAAACAAAATTCGGCAATTGACAAAGGAACAATGGTTAGACAGGTACCTATATACAAAGATCCAGGAGATCTTTTTTCGTTCCTTTCCAGTTGAGCTATACGAGTGAATCGCGAAGCTAGCAAATAGCCAAGGAAGGTGGATACTTGATGGTCCTATTTTCTAGACCCCGAGTTAGTACAAATATTGGAAGAATCTAATGATAAGATCGCCCATGTTGTTGATCATTGGCTCAGTCGCATCATAGGAGGATATGTGACTGAATTCACGGTCGATACCTCAGTTAGCTACTCCAAGGCATAGCAACACCTTTTCAAAGGTCCACAATGTAAGTACTTGAAGTCTTTGAATACCTGGATTAAGATGTTATTATGCAAAAAACAAGATATGCATATACCTTGATGTTTGGGGCTACGCAAGGTGGAAAGAATTATAGGAACAAAGGAAGAAAGGGTCCTGAATATAGTCCATTGATTTCACCTCCACCAGGTGACGAAGAGGGAGTAGCGCAGGCTTCTCCTTGAAGTGCTATTCAATTAATAAGACAAGGATTCCCGTGACTACCACCTCCACCCACACCACCTCCAAATTCAAATTCATCACTTGAGGCTTCATTCAAAGACTCAAGGTTAACGTCATCCTCAGGACCATGCGGGTTCCCTACACGGGAGAAAATTTGGCCATGATGTTTGGTGGAAAAGGTGGTGAGTAGGCCCTCGAAGAGGCCATGAAGGAGAAGTTTAAGCTGGTGAAGAAGTCATGTGAATATGCAATATCAGGCGTCAGTGACCCTATTGTAAAGCTGGCTATGCAGATTTTGGTAGGGAAAGTGATGAGGAAGTGTCGGGTCGATGAGGTGTCGGCGCTTGTCATCACACTAGCACCCCGGTGCATCGGAGGAGTCTAGTTCAATTGGGTGGACTATCTCCACGGAGAGTTCCTAGCGAACTGCTGTGAGGCATAGAAGCTCAGCAAGACGTTCCACTATACATGGCTCTTGCTGTCTATTGTGCTCATAGCATGGGAGCTACTAGAGGACAGTTAATTCCCTTTGGTTGCACTAGACATACTAGAAGCAACGAAGTATGCTTCATTATGGGTGACCAAGGATGTGCAATGAATTAAGGATAGAAATATCTTCTAGATCTTGATGGAGATGAACATCTGCATGGCCATCAATCACAAACTGTGGTTGTCTCTTATGGTGTTTACCAACCAGTAGGGCTACGTGAAGTTTAAGGCTGATTTTCACCATGTGTCCATTCGGGTGTGGAAAGACCCTGCTCAGACATGGTATGACTTGCCTTACCTAGCAATGAATAATGCAATCGATGGAGTACTTGATCACTGGCTGGTAAAATGGCACACTACAACAGACTTGGTGGTGGGAGGAAGAAAGTCTGTTGGGTAGCACAATAAGGAGGAGGCCAAGCTCAAGATGACAAAGCTAGCCAAAAATTGAAAGAAGGAGGCCGTTGATAAGGCCCAGGAAAAGTGTGATGCCACTCGGAAGACAGAGAAGCAAATAGGTGGAACAAAGTAGGGCTCTGACAAAGGCGCGAGGTCACCTTAACTCGAGACAGAGGAGGAGACGAATAAGCAGATAGAGCAGCATGGTGCAGACCCACAAGCGATGTCTGCTCACATCAACCGTCTAAGGGAACAAGATAAATGTGGGTCGAGGAAGATTTCCAAGGCCACAAAGACGTGTGGGACCCAATCACCCTCACAAAGGGCAACTTGCACGACATTGGAGACATAGTGCGAGATGTCACCGCGGAGGCCCTACAATAGTGTGAGCAGCAACTATAGGAGTTGGAGACCTGCACATCATAGGCTGGCATGATGTCTACCAACCTTGCTATCAGCACTTCAGAAGTTGTCGAGATGCTACACATGAGGGTATCCAACACGATAGTGCTACCCGATGAAGTAGTGACGATGGAGAATGAAGCTGACAGGCCCATTGCCAGTTCCCTCAAGGGAGCAGGGTTGAATTTGGGATTTCTCCCTGGCGAGGAAATCCACCTATTGCAGGATGGAGTAATTACAGAGTTGAGGGCCTGTGAGCACCATGCCATACAGGTGATTAGTGAGTAGCGGATTAACAATGAGCATATGGCACTATAGCAAGACTCTGCCATTGCTGCCATGACTGAGGCGAACAATGAAAACACGTGTATGCTTCAGGTTGTGGAGGAGCCATGTTGAATGGTCCTAGAGTTGGCCATTCCTGAGGAAGGACCAGTCAAGGTGCATGTCCACAAGCTAGATACAGGGGTGCACAATGCTTGTACAGAAACGGGGAGGGTTTAGTTGGAGTTGAACCTATAGATCACCAAATTATAGTTGAAGGCCCAGCCTTCAACTCCGCCAAAAGTAAGGGAGCAGCCTACAACCGCTGTCATAGAGGCAATAGTCACAGTTGACAGTGTAGTAGCAATTTGCACATAACTCTTTGAATAGTTGTTAAAGGTCTTGATGAGCTTGTAAGAGGACCTTAATGTACAACGACTGGAGACAAAAGTGCGAGAGCTGCAAGAGTGCTATGATGAGGTCAAAGTCACAGTGTCAACTGTCGTGCTCACACAGAGACTAGCAAAGTTGCCGGAGGCCAAGCAACTGAAAGAACATGTGGATGTAGCGTAGCGCAAGGAAGTAGTGCTGAAGGCGTGACTGAAGACCTAACTGGATGAGGCTTATGCGGTTACAGCCTCTATTGAAGGAAATCTTACAACTCTACAAGCAACTCAGCAAAAGCTTCAAGCCAAAAGTTTAGGAGTAGTGACCAAGCAAATAGTTAAAGGCGTGAAGCAGGTGACTGCACAGTGCATTGCCAAGGTTGCAGTCATACATGTTGAGCTGGGAGGTCTTCATGCTAAGTAAGATCTATGAGCCTATAGAGTGACTCAAGGACAAGTCACAATGTTTGTGTTGGCGGCCTGTTGGGAACGGGATCCCCCAAGGACAGTTTTGGGGCTAAAAGCCCATGTTTTGGGTTAAATTTTGTGATAAAATTGTAAAGTCTCCACATTTTGTGGTTGCAGAGCGCGAAGGTGTCATGAGTCAGAAAGGGTTGTCGACCCTTATTTTGTAAAGTGTAAATTTAGCTATAAAGATCTACCCATGGTCCACGGACCATGGGATTGTATAAAAAGAGCTAAGTAAGTAAGCTCTAAGTAGTTTTGAAGAAGTAAGATGTCTTGAGCGATAAGGAGGAAGTATTTAGAGAAATCTAAGTTTTAGGTCATAGCATAGGTTGAGGCTTTGAAGGTGAGTGCACAAAGGCCTAGGGTGGAAGTCCGTAGCTGAGTTCGCAGATCCCTCCAGCTATGTGTGCAAGGTGAATAGAGTCTATAATCATCTAAAGATATCAATAAAGAGAATCATTCTACAAATTTTGTTTATTTTGTTTCCTCTTAATGCTATTGAAAAGTGTGCAACAAGAAATGTAAATTTAGAAATTTCTAAAAATAGAACTGCTAAAAATAGCATATTCTAAAGATAGCATTTCTGGGTCCCTTCCTATTTATAGCAGTCCCTGGTCTATCTATAGGGAGTAAATTCGAATTTGGTCTTACCAGTAGTTTGGAATATTAATCAATTAATTCTCCATGAGTTAATTAGTTAAGGAAAAGAAAACTTGAAGTCTCTGTGAGAACATGCAATTATTTCTCCACTAATTGGGGAATGTGTCCATGATTTACTCCACTGATTGAGGAATTAAGGATGAGTTCTATATTGAGAGGATTAGTTGGCTTAGTTTAACTTAGTCAAGTTTAGTTAGATTAATTTAACAAGTTGTTATATTAATGAGATACAACTTGTTGATGCTTGCATGCATGTGACAACTGTTATTTTCAGATAATTGTGTATTCACTCATGGATAACTGATGCATGTCAGTTCTGTCAGAGACCCAATTGAGATCAAATGCGGGATAGTGTACTATCAATTGGATGAATATTTTTCCTATAAAGGAAGCTCATCCATGATGAGGATTTATCTCCTTCAAGTTTGTATAGTTATTTCAGAGGTCAGTGTTGTGTGTGAGGTGAGAATCACACAGGTTGTAGTTGGAGGACCCAGGAAAATCTGTGCATAGAAATAGGAGGCTTGGATGGCAGAGGAGAAGGTTTGTGAGAAGCCTTTGATTGTCTATGAGTAGCAGAGGTATTTTACTAAGAGCTGGATAGCTTCTGAGCTAAGGCTTTGTGTAATTTGGACTATATTTCCACTTGTATGATAATACATGGATGGGGTTTGAAGTAGGTGCTTTCCCTAGGTAAATTCTTCTATGTTATGTGTGATTGATTCATTCTTATCAGTTATATTTGTTCTTATTGATGTTTCTCATGGTTGATTAAGCTTCCACTAAATTTTTTGTAGAAGTACATCAAGTGTTTTGCTTTAGTACATTACATTGCCAGGTTGATCTACAGGTGGGAATTTCTACATGGTATCAGAGCTAGCTGATTTGTAGAAAAATTCTACATAGTATTAGAGCTGACTGATTTGTAGAAAAATTCTACAAAATTCTACATGGTATCAGAGCATAGGTGATCAAGGAGAGAACAATATACTGAGAGGAGATTTCAAAGTTTTGAGTTTTGGGCCAAGAGTTTGTAGGGCCGAGAGTTTGTAGAGCAGATCTGAAAATTTCTGTACAAAATTTTCAAAAATAAATAGCAGATTTGGATTCCTTGCGGAAAAATACCCAAAACCAAAAAAAGAAAAATCGGTTGAATCAGAGTTTGGATGAGGGAGATATCGTTGATTTAAAATTAGCTCTTTTTCTAGAAAATTTTGTGATGGCGGGAAAGTGGAAATAGATTGGTGTGGTAGCCAAGAACCTATATGCACTTGAGGTACAAGATGCATGCAAAGCCTAAGGAGTAAGGAAAAGGTTATATACTTGGTGGTTGAGAGGGAGAGTAAATTACCTCTCAACATGCAGAGCCAGAAGAAGTCTCAGACAATTGTGGAGGAGCCATGATTGGTGCAACAGCTTCTGGAGGTTGTGGAGCAGCCACAATATGGGGAGGTGAGAGGAGATCATGTAGAGACATCTACTTATGCAGAGACCTCCACTAGGGGTAAACTTCGAGCCAGGTGGGTAGAGGGATCACATGCAACCATACCTCCAGGTATGAGGTGGGGTGATGTGGAGTGATTGTCCCAAGGAGGAGGGGCAGGATCCTTGAGGTACCCAACCTCTTGGATGAGACCTTGCTACAGGAGCCCCGATGTGGAGTAGCAAGAACTGACTGACTGGGTAGAGACAGATGCGGATGGAGCAGGAGAGAGAGCTACAGTGCAGGGAATCCCAAGACAACGCAAAGCATGTAGGCTGCAACAATGTGAGAGGCACAAGTTTGTTGCACTATGCAGGGTAGCACATAGAAGGGTGCAATGGTGCGAGATGCATGGAGATGTTCCAGTAGCGCAGAGGTCAGAGAGGGAGCATTTGTCAGTAGTAGGTAGAGCTTCAGCATCAGAGTATGTTTCTAGCCCAACAGAGTGGTCAGTTGGGAGTTTTTTTGTTCCAAGTGTTGTTGGAGCAACCACACTTGGTAGATGTGTTGCATGCAGAACATTCCAGAGTTACAGGATTGGGTTCAAGAGGAAGCCTTTCTTGTTGAGAGGGAGTGTTGAAAAGTTTGCAACAAGAAATGTAAATTTAGAAATTGCTAAAAATAGAACTGCTAAAAATAGCAGATTGGCCAATGAACATTTTGGCCACCTTGGTTGAGAGGTGAAACTACTAAAAATAGCATCTTCTAAAAATAACATTTATGGGTTCCTTCCTATTTTAGCAGTTCCTGGTCTATATATAGGAAGTAAATTCAAATTTGGTCTTACCAACAGTTTGGAATATTAATTAATTAATTCTCCATGAGTTAATTAGTTAAGGAAAAGCAAAGTTGAAGTCTTTTTGAGAACATGCAATTATTTCTTCACTAATTGGGGAATGTGTCCTTGATTTGCTCCACTGATTAAGGAATTAAGGATGAGTTCTATATTGAGAGGATCAGTTGGCTTAGTTTAACTTAGTCAAGTTTAGTTAGATTAATTTAACAAGTTTTTAAATTAATGAAATATAGTTTGTTGATTCTTGCATGCATGTGACAACTGTTATTTTCAGATAATTGTGTATTCACTCATGGATAACTGATGCATGTCAGTTCTGTCAGAGACCCAGTTGAGATCAGATGTGGGATAGTGTACAATCAGTTGGATGAATATTTTTCCTATAAAGGAAGCTCATCCATGATGAGGATTTATCTCCTTCAGGTTTGTGCAGTTATTTCAGAGGTCAGTGTTGTGTGTGAGGTGAGAATCACATAGGTTGCAGATGGAGGATCTAGGAAAAATTGTGCATAGAAATAGGAGGCTTGGGGGGCAGAGGAGAAGGTTTGTGAGAAGCCTTTGACTGCCTATGAGCAGCAAAGGGATTGTATTGAGGGTTGGATAGCTTCCCAGCTAAGGCTTTGTGTAATCTATACTATATTTCCACTTGTATGATAATACAAAGATGGGGTTTTAGGCAGGTTCTTTCCCCGGGTAAATTCTTCTATGTTATGTGTGATTGATTCATTCTTATTAGTTATATGTGTTCTTATTGATGTTGCTCATAATTGATTAAGCTTCTGCTAAATTGTTTGTAGAAGTAGATCAAGTGTTTTTCTTTAATACATTGTATTACCAAGTTGATCTACAGGTGGGAATTTCTACATGGTATCAGAGCTAGCTGATTTGTAGAAAAATTCTACATGGTATCAGAGTTGACTGATTTAGAAAAATTCTACAAAATTCTACAAATGCATCTTGTCATATTATGTATGAATTTCATTTACAATGCTTATATGATGCGTGAATGTATGTAATTATGTTGGTTAATTGAACGCAAGTAATAATATCTATTTATTCAATGCTAAATGTGATCATTTAATAAGATAATTAAGACACCTAAGATAACCTACGAATCTGTGCAATACGTTGTCTTAGCAGCGTGAAAGTACCTGGACTGCAGGTTATGGTTGTATGAAGGTCAATCATACACCTTCGCAAAGGTACCGAAGGGTGGAATAAAGGGCTAGACAGATAGAGACCTCGAACTTAACGACCTACACGGAAGGAGGAACAGAAGGAATAAACTGACATGACAACCATCTCAAGGTGCAGAAACTTGGGTCCAGCATCCCCCCATACTGCTTCGAGTGAGACTTCGGTCTGTTCTATGCAGGCTGATGCCGAAAGGGCCAGTAGTGTAGGGATTTCTTTGGCTAATTAACGTTGAACCTGGGTCAGGCCCCATGCAGCCAACACCTCCTGATTCACTATCACCACAATCTTAGCTGGGTCCACCATCAACCTTTTTTTACACACCACATGACCTAGCACAACTCCAAAGGGAACACATAATATTCATTTATTCACATTTAGTGTCATCTGGTATCTGTGATATGTATCCAACATCAAGTGTAGACTTGCTACATGGCGCTTTACTAGTTTGAACATCGTCTAGTCATCAAAGTACACATCCAAGAACTTATGAATAAACTCCTTGGTCGCTGCAATGAATACACAAGAAAATATCACAGGTTCATTCTTGATTCCAAACAACATTACAGTGTATCGAAAACAACCCCATTCTATCACAAAGGTCATTTTGCTTCTATCCTCATGCATGATATTAATCTGATGGTACCCCGAAAACCCATCAGTGAACAAGTAGGCCTCCTTCCCTCAAGCATTATCTAATGCCTCATCAATAAATGGTGTTGGAAATGGATCATGGACACAAGCATCATTAAGCTTCCTCAGTTCTACGTAAATCCTTATCTTTCCATTCTACTTCTTCTCCTGAACCACCATTGGGCTCAGCCAATCAGATTCTTCCACTTGTTCTATGATTCCTACTTCCAATATCTTATCCAACTCCAAGCGAACATTTTCCTTGTAGTTAGGATTTAGGTGATACAACCTCTACTTAACAGGCTTCGCGTCTGGCTTCAGAGTGATTTCATAACACAAAACTCTCCTATTATTCCCTTCAAGTCTAGAAACTTAGTAGTGAACAAATCTTGATATTCATTGAGTAACTCAGTAACATTATCCATAGTATCATCATCCTAATA
Organism: Pinus tabuliformis; assembly: GCA_031772625.1. Classification (NCBI taxonomy): domain Eukaryota; kingdom Viridiplantae; phylum Streptophyta; class Pinopsida; order Pinales; family Pinaceae; genus Pinus; species Pinus tabuliformis. Next base: position 1,418,811,412 of record CM062817.1, on the reverse strand, counting down.
ATCCCTAATTTTTGCAAACTATGTTTCTACTTCAGTCCCAATTTTCACTTGCTTGGTTTTCAATGGTGCAGTGATGTCTGAGTTGTCTATTTATGGGCCATCAACTTCTCGATGCCCTTCGGCCTATGGAATATTAATATTTATTGGTTCTTCATCCTCCCCCTCAACGGTCACATTATAACATTCCAGTGCATTGTGTAGATGGGTGCTCCAATTTGGTTGGACCCATTCCATAGGTTCTTGCAGTATATTGAAGATCACTCCCTTAATCTCTTGCAGAGCTTCACTAATGCTCTCGAATGCATCTTCAAAACTAAAGGTCATTAAGAATCCTTCCCTTAATATATCCCACTCCGTGGTGCTATGGCGGAGCTCTGTCTCCAAATGCTAGTTCATGGGGATTGTGTCTAAAGTATGGTAAAACAAGTGTACCCACTCCAACTGTGGCTCTGTTCCATAAGCTTTAGTCCACTTTGCAATATGATTGCACGCATAATTTCTCCCATCGTATTTCTTGGTCAATCGAATGTTAGGTCGACCAAACTGTAGTGTCATCATTCTTCTGTAATCAAGCCATCCATCAAAGAAATTCTTGTGCGTGACCCACTATCATGTGGGCGTAACACAGAGTACCAAATCTAATGCTTGGAAGCAGTGATACTCAGGGAATTCACACTCAAGCACATCCAAAAAATTATCCACGCCAGTTAAACCATCATAATAAGGTAAGTTCCTTACCTCTGAAAAAACACAGCACAATGATTTAGTCATCATGTTGCAGTGTAGTGTAGATACTTCATACATCTAAGTCTTCTAATGATCCAACTCTTCATCTGAATCAAAGGTGAAAGAACTCTCTCGGTGCCATGTAATCTGCCCATCTACTATTGGATTGATCCAGTCTCAATCTCACACTATTATTTTGTAGATTTGATCTAAGTCATCCTTACTTTTTTCATAATCATGAACCGATTTAGTGTAGCCCATCCCTTTTGCAGGTTCCAACGACACTACAACTTGAAGTGATTTATTTTCAAATAACATTGTCCTCTTCTTCGATTTGATGTCTCCATTCATGTCAATGTCCTAGTCAATTCCGAGTAGTGTGAGGTATGGATTAATGTCATCAATGATCTCTATTACTTAAAAATCATACAGTATGCTCGCACCTTCTATATCCACTGTTACTCCATGTAGTCATCCCATAGGGACGATATTTTGTTGGTTTTCCATTCTAAGCTGGATTCGAGACCACTATAGCATGGGTCTCCCAATTCTCTCCCAGGTTTTTTTTGGAAAACCTTCGCATCCAACCCTAGATCCAAGATATCCTGGTCAATCTCATAATCTCCTATATGCATGGTGAGCTTCATTTTGTGCCCTGTTCTTGCCTTATGTTTGCCAATTTTTCTTACTACGCAGTGTCGATCAGGGGTGTTTTCTTTGTGAGTGCATTTTTTTATTAACTCCTGCAAGCCTCTCATATATTTTATATCATGCATCAGTCTCATGCAAGTCTCCAAGAACATGGTAAGCACAGAGGGATCAACCTATGTAGGGGTGCTTGTCTCTTTCACTGTGTTCTAGCTTCCTAAGGTGGAGGCCTCAACAAAGCTTTTATTAGATTCCGTAAAAGTTTCCTTAGTGCATGCCAAATCAAACCCAACTTCTTTTTCTAGGGCCTCGCAGACCCATCCATCCTCTTCATGTTGTTTTCCCTTACCATCGCCTCTCGTTATTATGCTCCTCAGTACTATATTCACATTATGATCTTCCATGTGGGGCTTAGATCTCATCATTTGTAATTTCTATGTAGGTTGTTGGGGCTGCACATTTTTCTCATACATCTTGGTTATAAGTACCTCGCATTCCTCTATAGTGTGATAAAACTAGCTGCAGTACTGAAATAATGGTTGTGTCTAATTCTGACAGTCCCACGTGTAGTGCCAAGTGTTCCATAGTTGTAACAAATAACCTAACCCTGACCTCTACTAGGCCCTCCTCCTCCTCTTCCTTGTTGTTGTCCAAGATATCCTTTGTGCGCTCCTCTAGTACCCTGCTCTAGAGGCCACATTTCTACTTGCATTTGGTAGGTAGGTGTTCTTTCCATAATCAACTCATAACTGCAACAGTGGCGCTCATCGTGGCCCACTAATTTGCAAAAATCATAGAATAATTCTTGTGGTGTCTAAACTAACTTTTGAAGCAAATGACAATTATCTGTCGCATGCTTTCCAACCACTGGACAAATAGCATACCATAGCACAACCCTCATGCTCGATCCTTTTGGAGCTTCTTGTCTTAGGGGGGACTGGTCCCCCTTCTATGATATAGTTCAAAAATATGAGATAGTGGTCTTTATCATGCCCGTGACTCTTATATTTTAGACACCAAACTTTCTCAAGCACCTCTACCTTAGCCTCCTTATCTTTCTTCAATCTTGGCAATTCTAAGCACAGGCTCTGTAACTGAGAAAGGATTTGTTGTACCAGTAACGTTGTATCCTGCATAAGCATAGCATGAAACCTCATTGTGATTTCCAGGGCTTCTACCTGAGTTCCTATCTTCTGTTGTGACAAAGAAATCCTTAGGTGGGGAAGAAGTGAGGCTATAAACCACTCGCGATGTTGACCATTTGTGAGCCGCATGTTAGCTTCATGGATCACACATTTAAACCTTTAATCTAACTCCCAAGGCATCTCATCAACCCTCAACGTGATCTCATTAAATCCAACTATTGAATGCGAGTCAAACTTAGGCTTACTATACTCTTTGTTTAAAGCAACCTTAGTCTCTGCTATCATTGCCACAGGATAATCAGAACAATACTTAATATACCACGTAAGGGCGCGATCCTAAAGAGAAGTAACTAATTATGCCTTCTTTATGTTGTCATCATTAATCTGTTGTTATGTCCACACAACATTCACAACAACCAAAAATGATATGCGTCTTCACTCCCTATACCTTTGAAAATTTGCAACTTCATTGTGTTCGACATGTTGAACGATGGTGGTGGTGGTGTTGGTGTGGGTGAAGGTGTATTTGGTGGAGGTGGAGGTGGAGGTGGAGGTGGAGGCGGAGGTGAAGGTGGAGTGGATGGATGATGTGTCTACGGAAAAACCTACCTTATCAGCTAAACAACACTCCGCGGGGAGGCCTATACTTCTCCCTTGTTGTCACTCAAAGGGGGTCCAATTAATGGGTTATATTCAAGACCTGATCTCTCTTGATCTCTAAAGATTTTTTGACTTCGTGTAGCCCCGAACATCAAGGAAATGGCATAACCCATTTTTCAGACAACAACATCTTAATCCAGGTATTCAAAGATCTCAAATACTTACCTCGCTTTCCATTTAAAAACCTTCACTCTGCCTCGATGTAGCTCATTGAGGTATCAACCATGAACTCTGTAATGAATCCTCCTATAATTCGATCAAGTCAGTGATAAACAGCTCGCACAATGTTGTCTTCAAAGGCTTCTAATCGTCATACCAGTTCTAGAGTCCACACTATTGGATCGTCAAGCTTCCACCTCCCTCACCCGTTTTCCACTTAGCTAACCACTCATATAATTCGATCAGGAAGGTGTAGAAGAAAATTTTGTGTATCTCTGTGTACAAATATCTATCCAACCACTGCTCCTTTGATAGGCGCAGATTCCTGCTTTCCCGCGCCATGAATTCATGAATCTTTCTGTCCAACCCCTTTTCAATTTTCTTCTTGGTTGGATTCTAGTGACGTGACATCACACATCTCCTTCAAGCATATCTCGGTGTCGACAATGTAACCATTTTTTGGCTTAGGGGCTCGTAACCTAGGTTTAGAGTTAGTTGTGCCAACCAACAAATCCTTACACTACTGACATTTTCAGCAACAACCCCCATAGTGTAAGCTACATTCTCACCCGAATTAGTATGGGGGGATGAAAGAACCAAGTTTCTTCATCCAGAGATGAATGTGATGACTTTTAGTGCCCTATATCTGCCTTCATGGAGATCTATAAGCCCCTAGGGCTCGATACTGCAACTCTACTAAAATGACCTTTAGACATTCATGAAGGTACATGAGCGATATTTACAGACACCTAACAGTTTGTTATCCACTTACGCATATTAGAGAACTACTCTAGACTAGGGATCACATAGATAAGCTGAGGTTATTAATAAACATTAGATAATTCATCAAAGTCTTCACAGAATTATATAAAAATGCTTGAGTACATCATCTAATAATTATTCAATAGAATCATGCATCATTAGTTCAATATTTCATAAACATATTATTTCATCAACAACATAAGTTATAAACAGAAGTAAACAACAATACATAATTTTTCTCTAGAACAACTTCTTTATTGATTTCCAATTCAGAATAAAGACCCAAAAATTCCCTGCGCACTCAACTACAAGGGTCCGTGCACACAACTGTGAAGTCCTCCTAGGCCTCTGCGCACTCAACTGCATAGCTTTTCTCTCCTACCTAACCCCCTTCTCTTCTATTCACCCATGACATCCATCATTACTTTAGATATTTGCCTTAAACTCTCTAAGACACACCTACTTATAGATTTTTACATACAATCCCATGGTATGCAGACCATGGGTGGATCTCAAAACTTACTCAAATTTTACATAAACAAGGGGCTAAAACCCCTTGGACTCCTAACCATGTATGTGCTTCGCATCCACAAATCGCGGAGACTTTACATCATTTACAACAATTACATAAAAACTTGGGTTTTCAACACGAAAACTGACCTAGGGGACCACATCCCAACAGGTCATAGTGTTCATAGCATGCATGTCTCCTTCAGATAATCCATTCAGTTTTGCAGAGCCCTTCCCTATTCAATAGGGCTTCTTCCATTGTTCTACCCTCCCTCCCTCCCATTTTTTGATGGAAGGGCCATTATACCTCATGTACTCATATGATATTGTATTCAGTCCTGGCTCATGTTTGTTCTAGGTGCATTATATATATATGGGACAAATTGTATTATTTTCTGGCTCAATTATGTCAACGTGTCATGTACCATTCAACATGTACTTCATTGCTCAATTTTATATTTTTGGGCGCATCATTATTTTTGGACTAAGTTATCTCGACAAGTATAAGTATTCCTCCCACCCCTCACTGAGATCCAATACCACAACATCAAATGAGACTTGCATTGGTCTCGCCCCCTCTGTCCCTATCCTCTTTCACTTAAGCTCTATTGGTCTCTCTCTCTCTCTTTGACTCCACTTTGTTGTCTAGTGATTTTGTCCTTACAACATACTTCGGTCATACGTTTTGCTCCTAACACTCATATGTTGGGGGGCAATCTGTTATCACCAAAAAAATTGATCATATAGCGATAAGTTACTAGATGGATCGAATTACACCCTGTAAGGCTAATTTCACCATAGTAAAATTGTTTCACTGCGAGAAATTACTTAATAAACCACATTTGTTAAGTAATTTATAATTAAACCAATGAAGAATAAGTAAATAAATCACTATTTATTTAATTTTCTTCTAGGCATAATTAATTAAACCATTGATTAATTAATATTACTTGTCATATTTGACGCAGTTACGAAAAATAAACAGATAAATAATTAATTATCTTGTTTTTTTCCAGGATTAATTAATTAATTATTATTCCTTGTCAAGTTTGACTAAATCCCTCAGGAATAATTAAATAAACCATTATTTTTTTAACATTCCTTAACCATATTCCTTGAGATTATAAATAAATTATTTATTTATTTATTATTTCTAAATAAAAGTTTAAATACTTTTCCCTCCTAACCAAATATAATAAAATATTCCAAGTGGTTATTCCTAGAATGGGGTTAATAGTATTTTATTATTGCTCATTGTTCAAGGATAACTCAATTTGTTTTGTTGTAAATAGAAGGGTTTTCCATTTATTATTCTCTCTTGATTATTGTCATTGTTGCACTCACTATTGTAACTCTGATTATTATCATTGTCGCACACCATTTTCTTCCATTTAAGTTTCCATTGAGCTCAGACATTCTATTTGATCCGTTTACACATTATAGAGGAGAGATTCTCTACACAAGTTTAAGACGTTTGAGGATAGTCAAGAACCCATCCCATAGAGGGGGATTGGTAACATCTATTTGTTCCCTTCACAAGTGTTATCTAATAGAAAAAATTCTTTGTGTATATGGTTTCCATTGGATTATTGGAGTTTACCTGCATATTAGTATTTCATTTTGTTATTTAACTATGGTTGTGGCATAGATCAAGACTTTGGTAGGTTTTATTTCTATCATTTGTTGTAGATATACAATGTTTAACAACCATTTATATTGTTGAGACTGTTTGTCATCCACAGTCTTAAGTGTTTTCGTTTCGTACACCTTCAAGGAGAAAACACTATAACATTGTATTCACCAAATATATTTTTTACAACTATATTAGTTGGACTTATACGATGTTATTAATTAATTTTGAGCACACTTAATTAACCTTAATGTGGCATTTGGACATGCAAGAGCATGATGACTTTTTCTAAGGTTATTCATCATTTTCTTTTTATATTTTGAAAAATACATCTATTTTTATTTTTAAGTCACATTTAGTCTAGCTCACTCATTGGGGCTATTTTGATTCTTTTTTTTAGTTCTTTCATTTTTTTCCCATTTTTCATTTTTTCACAATATATATAGATTTTTTTTGTATCCCCTTATTTTTTCCTTTTTTCATTTCTCTTTATATATATATATATGAAATAATTTGCAGAAAGTAAGATTGCTTACAATAATCATATACAAAAATCAATAGCTAATAATCAGCTCATCCTATAAAATATAGGACCCTAGCAATACCCAGATCTTGCAATTCAAACATATGTGATTGAAACAATTGAGTTTTGCACACTTAACATGACATTGGATGAGTATGCTCTTTCCCTTTAGATCATAAGAAATCTATGAAATAAAAAAATCAATAATTATCTATAAATATTTGGTTTCATTCACTCACTAAATTAAATGAGTTGAACCACCTCCCAACTCTAAGCTTCGTTAAAAGTAATATTAATTCAACACAGTAAGCTCCTCCATTGAGAAGTCAAAAAAATTATTGTATCTTGGTTAATAATTATGGGATATGCTTTCAAATAACCCCTCTTAATCACCTTCACCTTAAATGTAGTAGTTTCTTTTTAGGGAGATTCAACCCTAAAATAGTTCTTAACACTAATGAGAATGTATTTTTCTCATGATTTTGAATGTGCAACATAAACACCTTAGTCACCTGACATGCGAATACACACACATACATAACGATATAATTTTCTTAGCACTCCAAAAAATTAACTACAAGGAATGAAAGACCAAATAATACCTAATACCTAATTTACCATACATATAGGACCATAAACTATAGTTTATATATAATTATCTTAAAATTCCAAAATGTGCACTATAATGAATGAAAGACACAAGAATACATGTTTTATCATATATATATATAAGTATTATTTTGTATTTGATGCACTGTAGTTTATAACATTTTGAAAATAGAACTACAATGCATCAAATACACAAGAATACACCATGTCACATACATATAGAACCATAAACTCTAGTACACACATCTAATGTTATTAACATGTATGACACAAATAAGATGATAAATCTAAATTCCAATTGCAAAAACAAAACAGAGTAGAAGAATCTCATAACTCACCTACCTGGATCTCATATTCAATCAATCGTCAACACTGCCACTATTAACAATGTTAATGTGTTATCCTTCATCCTCCTCCAACATATATAATTAAATTATTGCATTTATCTATGCAGAAAATGAACCCTCAAGAGTATCACCATCATCAAAAGTGATCTTGTCTAAGGCTAGTGAATTAAGATCCAAACTATTGATACTTTGAAAGTAATTTTCCAATTCCAACACACTATACATGGCCAACATTGGGACGTGCATGGCCAAAGTGTTGGAAATGCACAAGTCATGTGCCCAAATTAGGACAATATTCTCATAAGTTGACACTTGTGTCATGATTATCTTGAATTTCTACATGTCTAATACACACGGGACAAGTGGCCTAAAAGAAGAGTGTTGTGGGACTTACAAAATCACTAATGATCATTGGAAATTCTTTATAAAAGGTGTGATTGAGTTAGAAAATAATATCACACTTGATGCAATGACAATTTACATTCAATTTCACTTCCACCAACTTATGAATACTTATAGGAAGAAGAAGAGATCAAGGTGCAATTTTGCAAAATCCTTGATTGATTGCAAGATACATGCATGAAAGTGTTGGGAAATTAGAAATCCCACAAATTTAAAACATTGTTAGAAATGGATGAACATGAATTTCTAGTAAAGTTAAGTATTGGAAATTATTGAAAATAAAATAGTAAGTTTATCTAAAATTAAAAGTGAAGGTTTCTTGTAATGTTTTGCAAACTAGTTTATGTATTTTAGGCAATGGATCATGATTTCAAAAGTTCACATAATAAGATAAATTTGTCATATTTTTAATACTTAAAATTGACAACAAGCAACATCAAAACACAACAAATTGATGGCGGAAAAGCCCCTTCTGGGCTACATCTCCGAGTCTATCTTCCAATGGTGGCCCTTTATATTATATGCTCAAAAATTTAAAATAAATCAACATACAATGCTCAAATTGCAAAAATAGAACTGTTGTTATGTGTATAATGCCCAAAAATGCTTGTTTAGGGTCTTATTAGGCTCCAAAAGGCTAAAAAATGGCCACGATAGGTCTCCTTCTCCAAACTATATGCAAAACCCTCTACAAAATGCCTTTCACTACAAAATTAGCAACAAACAGCCTCATTGACGTACTGGTAAGGCACATAGGGTCCAACTCTTAGGTCTCGGGTTTGACCACAAGTTTTGTCGCATTGGGTGTGTTTTCCTTAACCATTAATTATTATTTTTAATGTGTCAGTTGTAAGCCCCTAGCATTGATTCTGCCATACCTATGGTTATCCATATGAAAATATTGGTGACCAAGGGATGTGGGACATACACCAAACACCTCCCTAGCCCCCCCCCCTAGTCTCATGGTGGTGTATGTGACCTGTGGCAAGTGCTAACTTTGTGCCTTTCCCTTTGCTCCTACCGAAACTCTCGCCCATTGTCTTGAAGGCTAATATAACGATGGGCTCTGGTGTTGGCATGGTTCCATGGGCCCTACCCCTCCAATCATCTACCTTTTGTCACTTTCAATAAATATATCTTGGGGTTGACACTCACCCCAATGACTGATACCATATGAATTTAAATATAACCCTACTGCCTATGTTTAATAAGAAACATTGGTGGTGCACTGGTAGGATGGTCAGTTAGTTTGTGGGAGGTCAATAGTTCAAAAGATATAGAGTGTTAGTCAATTGACCCAACCAATTTTTTCCTCATCTAGAGTGTCGCATGGTGCCCTGTGCTTAGTCCACATGTAACTCTGAGATTAGGCCATACCAAAACAGCTTCAACCAATATGAATGCACCAATTGTCCATGTACGATTGAGCCACATGTCAGTTGTTGTTTGGATTCGCACTACTTGGTCATCGTACTGATGACAATAATATGTCAGCATATATACTGCCACATGGCATCTGTAGACTTCCCAATCAACCCTATAGGTTGATTTTTTTTATATTTTACCAAAAACTTTGGAACACAATAACTTCCTCATATGATGTTAAATTTAGGCGATTCAAGCATTTTTGGAATTGAAACAATGAGGTCTATGATTTTGCACTAGTTTTGGGAGATTTTGAGCACTTTCATTTTTAGCATATTTTTCATCCCCTAGATCATTCCTCCCCACTGGAAGCTTTTGGACTCCAAAAGCCTGTTTTACTTAGCAAGTGAAGGTACAAATCCCTCATTTTCCCAATATTGTTCCACCTTGCTTTACTTGGATTGGTACTTTGAGCCCCACTCGAAGACACTCCACATTGCCCCTACATGAAGTCCATATCCTCCTATCAAGAATTGAGTCTTCCTACAACTCATTTAAATATTTAGGAGAAAAATATTCCACATTCACAGTGAAATAAATTTGCATGCAAGGTGGAAAATCTAACTGGATAGCATTGTTACCAATCTTTTCCAAGGTTTTGAAAGGACTATATCTGTTTGGCTTGAGATTTTTACCTTCACCTTGTAGTCTTTCCTTACTGATGAAAACCAAACTTGATCTGCCACTTGGAAATCATGATCAACCTTATGCTTATCATGTCTTTCTTTGTACTTGGCTTTTCTTTTCTCCAACTTTTCTTGTACCCTTTGATGCATTTGCTGAATTTGTTTAATAAAATACTTGGATTCATCCACATCACTATGTCCATCTATTGAAATATCTTTACCAAAGATGAAATCCAAATGAGACTTTGGAAAATAGCCCAAACAAGCTTCAAAAGGAGATACTTGTATAGATGAATGTTTGGCATGATTGTAGGCAGGTTGGATGTAATGAAAATGCCCATCCCAAAGTTTAGGATGCTTACCATGATATCCTCAAAGGAGATGCACTACTATTTTGTTCACTACTTTTGACTGGTCGTGAGTTTGTGGATGAAATGTTGCACTCTTCTTCAACTTTGTATCCATGAGTTCCATAAATTTACTAAAACTTTGCGATAAATCAAGAATCTTGATAAAAAATAATCGAAGTACGTAAACCAATATGAACCCATACATTTTGGAATAACACATTTGTGGTCTATTTTCCTATAACCTACTTCTTCCATGGAATCAACACACATTTTTCTAAAATTATCCACTACAACATATAAATAATCATGACCATTCCTAGACATTGGTAGTCCCCTAAAAAAATCCGTAGAATAATTTTCCAAGCACGATAAGGGATAGGAAGTGGAGTGTAGAAACCAAATTTGTTATTTCTTGGCTTGCTAGTAGTGCACATATAACATCCTTTTACATATCTTGATATAGTTTCATTCATGTGAGGCCAATAACAATACCTCTGTAATTGAGCAGTTGTTTTTCCTACACCAAAGTTACCAACAATAAGAGAAGTATGGGCTTACCTTATGACATTGACTCTTTCACCCTACGGAACACATTACTTTCCAAGATGGTACAACAACTTGTTATGAACATGATAATCTAACTCTTCAATATGGTTTCCTTGACTCAAACTTGCATAAACATATTTAAAATCTTCATCTTGAGCATATTCTTCGATATAAATTTCATGCATGATTGAATTATGCATAAGAATGACATATGCATTAACGTTATGCCTTGATAACATATCTGCAAATTTGTTGTATATACCTTTCTGATACCTGATTACCAAATGAAATTATAGTAGGAATCACATCCATCTTAAATGTCTAGCTTTTTGTAGCTTGGTTTGCGATTGTAAATATTGCAAAGGTTGATGGTCAGTTGAATAATCATCTTTACCCACTAAATAATGCTTCCACTTCTTCACGCTTTGTACCAAATCATACGAATCTTTATCACAAGTTGGATAGTTAATTATTGCATTGGAAAAGGTTTTAGAATGATAACACATTGACTTACCATGTTGGATCAAAACTGCTCCTATATCATATTCCCTTGCATCAATTTAAATATTAGAATTGCTAGAACTAGCTGTACTTATTTTCTCTTTCAAAGTATCAAATAATTTTTGTTTCTTGCCTCCCCACTGAAGGACTTTATTCACACTTGTCAAAGCATGTAATGGTGCTGCAATGAATGAGAAGTTAGTGATAAATTTTCTTCAATATTGGGTTTCTCCCAAAATGATCCTAACTTCTGGTACATTGTTGGGTTTAGGGAAATTCACAATAGCATCAACTTTTGAGGGATCAATCTTGAATTCACCCCCTCCTACAATATGACACAAATAAACCAAAGTGGTTTTCCTAAATTCACATTTAGAAATCTTCAAATATAACTTTTCCTTTTGCAAGACATATAGAACTTCTTTGACATGGTTGACATGCTCTTAATGAGTCTTACTAAAAATCAAAATATCATATAAGTAGACTATGAAAAAATCATCAAGAAATGGTCGCAATACATCATTCACAACTCTCATGAATGTAGGAGGTGAATTGTAAAGCCCAAATGACATAACTAACCATTCGAAGAAACCTTGTTTTGTCTTGAAATCAATGTTCCAACTTTTATCTTCACCAATCCTTATCTCATGATTACCACTTTTCAAATATAACTTAGTAAAATAAACAACTTCCTTTAACTGATCTAGCAAATCATCAATTCAAGGAATATGATAGTGATTCTTTACCATGATCTTGTTCAAAACTCAAAAATCCACACACATGCACCATGTACCATATTTCTTCCAAGCAAAAGCAATAGGAGACCCAAAAGGAGATGTACGAAGTCTGATGACCCCTTTTTCAAGTAGTTCTTAAATTTTCTTCTTAATTTTTTCATTCTCCAAAACTAACATTCTATACATGCCAATAATTTCAAGTTGTTATGGATATGATATGAAAATATATGATATTGCAAATAAACCCAAGAAATAAGAAGATAGAAATAGATAGAAATGCTTCTTTATTGATCAAATCCTTAAGGTAGGGCAACACCATACATTCACTCCTTAAGGAAGGAGAACACTCCACAAGCCATATGCTTGTTCATACAATATTCCTTGACATCCCTCAATTTGGAGTCTCTAGCCTCTATATAGGCCTCATACATACAATACCATGGGTCATTACCATGGTTCCATTACTACCATCTATCTAATACCATGGGCCCATTACATTATTACATTATTCCCTTGGGTACCTCCCTTTGTACCCCATATTATCCCCCCTAGGTACACTACATTCCACCCCACTTAACATGTTTTGTCCTTGAAACATGGGAAGAACACAAATAATAAGATCTACTCAAAAGAGTAGTCCACTGGTACCATGCATGTGCATCTAGCCATCCAAGAGAAAGGTGAACCCTCAATCTCGCTGGTGCCTCGCTTGCTTGAGATGGAAGTTGACCGTGGTAGCCCTTCTGTGTTGATGTGTAGTAGGTGTATCTTCGCTCCTCGCTATCTATCATGCAGGGGTTGTTGTCCTTGTGGCTAATTCGTTGCCATCTTGTTGGTTGTTTTCTTGTTGGGTGATGTGGGTGGCGATATGCTGAAGTGTTAACCGAGGATGTATATTTATTTAATTCACCACCTAATGGAGCCTGATGGGTATCTGGTACCTATTGTGGTGCCCGTAATTGTTTCTTATTTTTCAATATTACTTCAACCACTGAGTCCCCCTCTGATATAACATTTTCTGCTTCCACCTCTCCCTATTTTTCTGGTACCTGGTTTGATGTTTGCGTGTGGTTGTCGACCATCAATGGCTCATCATCTGATATGTCAGTCCCTGAAACATCCTCTACATCAACCTCCATGGACTCTACCTTTTTATTAATGGAATATCTTGTAATGTAATTTTCTTCTTTTTATACCAGAGCTTCAGGAATTTCTTTTGCACATTAATATTGATAGTACCCACGGATTCCATCTAAGGATATCCCAAAACAACATCCATGTTATCCATATCTGAAGTATAAAATTCACCATGCAACACATACTTATCCATAGAAAGCTTCAAATCTTTATAAACTTGAACATCCTCATCATTAGCCTGTGTGTTTTCAATGTGTTTTGCTGGAACTTGCAATTTTTTTGCCAAATTAACATTGATAAAATTATGCTTGCAACTAGGATTTATAGACACAACAATATTCTCCTTCTAAATCAATCCATGAACCTACAATAAGGAAACACTAGTCGAAAATAACCCCTTACGTGTCTCATTCTCCTTCTCTCTAGCACGAGACCATTTGTCTAAAAGGGCTCTTTTAAATTCTGCATCTGAAAGTTTGGTCAACTGCTTGTTGTCAAGTGAGAACTGCCATCTATAAGACTCATATTTGAAACCAAGCCACACTGAATCCTTCCAATTTTTTGTCCATACTGAATTTTTTTGTTTTATGTATTCTTCAATGGGAGGCCCATTATCTTTTCCTATAAAACATAGAACTACCATGAAGAGGGTTTTGAAAAAAATTCACTTACTTGGAAAAAATTTGAAATGGCCAAAATTCCGTCAATATTGCTCAGAATCCCTATTATGACCTATTTTCAGAAATGGAACAACCATTATGCATCTTCCCATGTGATAGAAATCCCGATCTAGACACTGGAATTTCAAATCCGTGCTGCAACTCTCTCGCCGTCACCAAAAATGCTGAAAAAGCGCTGATTTTAAATTAGTGATATCTCCCTCATCTAGACTCTGATTCGACTGATTCCTTTTTTTAAATTGGGTATTTTTTCACAAATAATCCAGATATACAATTATATTTTTCATATTTTTCCCCAAAACGTACATATCTGTGCCACAAACTCGCTGCCCCGAAAAACTGTCTACAACACCACTGATTTCTAAATCACCAATATCTCCTTCATCCAGACTCCGATTTGGCCAATTTTTTGTTTTTGAAATCGGGTATTTTTTCACAAAGAATCTAGATCTACAATTAGATTCTTTAATTTTTTCCCCAGAACGTACAGATCTAAGCTTCAAATTCGCCGCCCCAAAAAATGTCTGCAAATTTTAAAAAAAAATTCTCCACTTTTGCCCAAGAAAGTGCTCTGATCCCACTTGTTATAGATATGACCTGCAAATATATGAAATGATACCAATATACCTAATAACTGTAATAATCACAAGAAATAATAAACCCCAGAAAGAATAAGATCTGAATATAGATAGAAATGATTCACTTTATTGATTAAACCCTTAAGGTAGGGCAACACCATACATTCACTCCTTAAGGAAGGAGAACACTCAACAACCCATATGCTTGTTATAGCTTTGATTCCACTTTTTATGGATATGATATGAAAATATATGATATTGATAATAAACCCAAGAAATAAGAAGATAGAAATAGATAGAAATGCTTCTTTATTGACCAAACCCTTAAGGTAGGGCAACACCATACATTCACTCCTTAAGAAAGGAGAACACTCCACAAGCCATATGCCTGTTCATACAATATTCCTTGACATCCCTCAATATGGAGTCTCTAGCCTCTATATAGACCTCATACATACAATACCATGGGTCATTACCATGGTTCCCTCAATACCATCTATCTAATTCCATGGGCCCAGTACATTATTACTAACTACTTGTGGTCCCTTACATGATACGGGTTAACCACCTTATTTATTACTATGGCACATCCCATTATTACATTATTCCCTTGGGTACCTCCCTTTTTACCCCATATTATCCCCCCTAGGTACACTACAGAAGTGATGTATCCTCCTACAATTGAATCTCATGTTGGATTCCTCCTTTAGGAGGTAACCCTTCAGGTTCCTGAAACATATGGTCATATGTGTTAACAAATTAAAAAAATTCATGTTTGAGTTTAGAATAAGATCATGTGAAATATTCATTTTCAATAATATCTTTATCTTTAATCATCAACAACACATACTTATTACTAGAATTTACAAGCCTTTTCATCTGACCAACACAAACAAGAGATACACTCATCTTCTTGCCATGTGCGATAACAATATACTCATCTCCATCTTTAAAAATATGATATTTGTTCTAATGATGGTAGAATATGACTTTTTGGTCACACAAGAATGCACTCCCTAAAACAATCCTGCAAATATCAAGTGGTATGACATCAAGCTCTACCTCATCTGCCGAATTAGCAGTGATGGCGAATTTGAGTTTACATTTTGTTGTTACTTGTAATTTGGCATCATCACATACCCAACAAAAAGGGTATGGTTATGTATGAGGTGTAGTCTCTGAATTAAGTTTCTTGAAAATTTCTTCAGAGATAAGATTGACTTCGGATCCACTATCAAATAATGTATTAACCTTAGTATATTTTGTAATGAACCTGATATGGAAAATCTCACTTCTTTCTTTATCATTTTGAGATTCAATAGGATTACTAGAATAACTAGTACTTTTATTAGAAGCTATAACTTTCATTCCCATGGTTGTGATTTTGGTTTCATCACCTAGATCAAATCCTAGATCTTGTTGAGTTGTAGCACTAGACTCTTGTTTCCCCTTGTTATTCAACTTCTTCGGTCTCAATTTTGGATCTAATTTCAATCAGTGGTCTTCATCATTCCCATATTTTGAAGAATGTTTACAGGTAAGTTTCTCCCCCTCTTTCTTGACAACAACATTCTTCTTTCCTTTTTCTTTATACTTCCCCTTTCCTTTGTCTCCATATTTAAAAGGTTTATTATTTGTCTCTTTAGGAACATTCTCGCCTCTTGATTCTAAACAAGTTTCTTGAAAACATACTTCATCTAGATTGGTGGGATTAAACATAAGTATAGCATGTCTCAAATAACCATGTAACTCACCTATATATTTAAGGAGAGTATCTTTTGAACTCAAACAAACACCCAAGATTAAATCTCTTCTTCTAAATTATTGTGCGTAACTTGGACACTCTGACCTTTAGCTTGTCTAAATTTTTTCCAATTCATAATTTATTTTTTCATGTAAGCTAATAGATAAAATTTCCTTCTTAATGCAATTATAATCTCATTCCAAGAAGAGATAATTTTACCACTTTTCTTCAAATATTCTTGAGTTATGGCCTCCCACTAGATGAGAGTTGCACCTTCCAATCAAAGAGAAGCAAGTTGGATTTTTGCGACATCATCATCAATCTTTTGAATCTTACAATAGATTTCAAATTGACAATCCCAATTATCCAAATTTTTATAATTTACTTCCCCATTGTAAATAGGGAATTCAAACTTGGTATCAAGCTTAATCAAATGAAACTTAACATGTCCTTTTGGAGATGAAGGAGGAGTAGGTCTATGGGATGAAGAAGGTGAAGAAGGAGGTGAGGATGGAGGTGTAGATGGAGGTGGAGGAGGAGGTGGAGGTTTTATCCCATCCCCACCATTACCTTTTGGTTGATTATAACTTTATCCTTGCAACCTTGGTATTATTTCATTATACAAAACTTTCACCATCTCAGTCACATCATAGAAATCCTTTCTAAAAGCTCTCTCATCCTCACACATCAATTATCGTCCTTGTCCCTCTTCATGTGCCATGACTTGTGGAGTTTGTGGCCTCCTTGAACTAATTTGAGGGTTTGGTTCTTCAAGTAATCCTTTTCCTCTTCTCAATTTATACCTTTTAATCATTCAATTGATACACTTGCGAAATCTATCAAACATAAAAAACCATGCTCTGATACCAAATTGATCTGTAATTAAAAGTGAAAATTTCATGTAATGTTTTGCAAGATAGTTTATATCTTTTAAGAAATGGATCATGATTGCAAAAGAACACAAACTAAGCTAAATTTTTCATTTTTTTTTAGTCAAAATGGACAATAAGCAACATCAAAATACAAAAAATTGATGATGGAGTTCACCCCTCCTAGGCTACGTGTCCAGGTCTAGCTTTCGATGTTGACCCTTTATAGTATATGCTGAAATGTTAAAATACATCTACATAAAATGATGAAATTGAAAAAATAATGTTGCCATTTCTTCCAAAATTCCTGAAAACCCCTATGTCGACTCTTCTTAGGCTCAAAAGGGTTGAAAAATAGCCAAGATAGGCCTCCTTCTCCAAACTATCTACAAAACTCTCTACAAAATGCACCGCACTGAAAAATTGGCAAAAAATAGGATCATTAGTGTATTGGTAAGGCACAGAGTTGGAAAATCATACGTCTCGGGTTCAACCCATGATTTCCACCACATTGGGTGTGTTTTATTGAGTCATTAACTAAATTTTTTAATGCATGGGCCTTAAGCCCCTAACTTTGATTTTTCCACACCTCTGGTCAGTCATATGGAAACCTTGGTGATCGAGGGGTGTAAGCCATATGCAACGTGTCAACCTGACTAGCACCTAGTCTCCCAGTAGTGTATATGACCTGTGGTTGGCACTAAATCCATGTCTTCCCCTTCGCTCCCATTGAAGCTTCCATCCTTGGTATCCACGAGTAATATAACGGTGGGTTGGGGCATATGCAGGGTGCCATGCACCTAGCCCTTCCAACCATTCACCTTTGGTAACATTGAATACATATATCCTGGGGTTGGTCTAGTTGGGTGCACTCCCGAGCCTGACCTTACCCTTAACCGCTGATTCCATATGACTTTAAATATAACCCTGCCACATATGTTTAATAAGCGACATTTGAGGTGGACCCATAGGGTGGTCAGTTAGTTCATGGGAGGTCGACAATTTGAAACCTATGGAGTGTTTTTTGGTTGACCTAACCAATTTTAGCTTCATCCATAGTGCCACGTCGTACCCTATGATTTGGCCACATGTCACTCTATGATTGGCTCATAACAAAACTCCTTCAACAATAAGAATATTCCATTTGTCCATGTACGAATCGACCATATGTTAGTTTCTTATTGGCTCTGTACTTCTCAATCATACTGTTGATATCAGTAGCACGTCAGTGTATGGACTACCATGTGCCATCAGTACATTGCACAGTCAACCCTACATGTTGACTTTTTCACTATTTACCAAAAACTTCAAAACACGATAACTTCCTAATACGATGTCAAATTGAGGCAATTCCAACGTCCTTGGAATGGAGTCGATGTGATAAATGATTTGGCCCCAGTGTTGGGAGATTTTGAGAACTTTCGTTTTTTAACATATTTTTTTATCCCCTAGATCATAAGTTGATGCCTAAAAATAGAAAAAGTTTAGAAACATGGTATTGGAAGATTTGTTGAAATGTAGACAATATTGTTGAAATTAACTAAGTTGCAAAAAGATGTTTCTATGGCAATAGTACCTAAATGTTGATTGGTAAATTGACATCGAAAACCCAGATGAAATGAGTATTATGATATGTTTTAAGGTATCCACAACAACATCATGTGGAGATTAGATCATTGTAATTTGAGATTCAAGAAAATGGTCAGTTGCAAAATTCATCTGTAATTTAGCATCAGTAAGGAGGAGGGATGAAAAATAAGTGTAAAATGTCAACAACAAAAGTTTCCTAAAGTCATTTGTAATCCAACATCAAGAAGTTTGAGAGACATGTAGAGGTAGAAAATACAGATAGATCTGATAAGATCATATAAGATAATTTTGTTACTTAATCCAATAAATTACCACAAAAGTAGGATAAGATAAAGAATATTTTAGAGCAGATAATGAATATAAAAAAGGATGGGACTAGTTGACCAAATCACAAATTTTTTTTTTTTCTTGAAAAAATGGCTTATATTATCATATATTTATTTACAAACAAAAATGAATGGAAAAATATTACCTAAAATGGAAAATAATATCCTCTTACTTAGTGTTTATTGAGCATAAATAAAAAATGAAGTATTTGAAACACCTAAATATTTATCATCTCTAATTAGCAACTATCCTTTCACCAACAATTTCTTACATACTTTTTCCTATTATTTTCTACAAAATATTGATAAGAGTTGTCCCAAATAGAAAAAACAAGTTTTTATTTTAACCTCTAGACACTATGTAAGGAAATAATTCAAAGTCAAAGAAAAATGCCTAAAAAAGAAAATAGAACTAGATATCAAGAATCATGAAAGAATGCATCTCCCTAATGAACATTCCCATGAAAAAAAATGTGTTTATCCTATATGCACTACCAACAATCCCTGGCAAATGGGAAAACCCAAAAACTATGTTTCTTTATATGTAGTTTACCACAAATTTAAAAAATATCACCTTTTACTTGACTTTTTTTTATAGATGACCAACCAAGCATAGAATTTGACTTTGGAACTAAGGTGGATGTAACATACCTTGTATAATATGAAAATCAGCATATCCTCTAGGTTGGAATAATTCCGTCAAGCATTTAGAATAGGAATGCTGGTATTTTTACAATCTAATGAGAAGTAAAGTTCTTTGGATTCAAAATATTGAAGATGGATTCCAAACACCCACCCCAATCATTCCATTGGGTGGGGGTCACAGACATAACCATTTAACTTAGACAAGTTATCTAGAAGAATCATCCCAATAATGTCTTTGATGGCCATCTTATCAGAAGAGGAGAGGGTTTTAATATCCCGAAAAGTAATTTGACAATGTTTTCCATAATTTTGCTTCAAAAAATTACACCATCAATTTATTTATTTAAAACCCAATCAAATTCCATTGGCACCATTAAATTATTAGCACAAGTAGCAAATTATTGTACAAGTAGCTAATTTTTTCAATGTGAAAACCAGGAAATGTTGCATCTAAAAAGTACACATGAGAAATATGCAACAAAAGTCAGACTTATTATATAAATATGGATCTAAAAATACATACCAAATATGGTTCTAAGAACCTTTTAAAATCACTAGAAAGATGTTAGCATTGTTGATGATTTCTCCTCCAATGTTATGTAACTACAAGATATCTGATTCTCCTCTCCTTGAGATCTCCACGTTCAGGCCAATGGGTGGACTCTTATTTGAACCCTCCCTTTTTGAGTGGCTAGGGCATATGTCTCAATACCGAAACCCCTATTGATTGGATAAGGTAGAGTGGATAAATTTCCACCAAAATTAACCCTCTACATAAGATGGGTTCTCATTTAGACAAGCTCCAAGAGCTGAACTCAACAACAACAAAAAAATAATCTAAATTCATGCCTAAGAACTAAGCTCTCATCTCCTTTAAAATTCATGGGCTATTGGAATACCATGAGTCCTTTTCTTCTTTTATTTAAGTGACTTATAATATTCTTTTTCCTTATTCCCTTTTTAATCAATTAATTCCTATCCATTGCATCATTACTTTTTTAATCTTTAACCTATGTAAATGGCTAGGTATTGAGTTAGACTCTTCTCCTAGTTCTTGGAAAAAGGAACATTACAAGGGTCTTATACTAACATAATACTAGCTAATACTTCCAAGACATGGGCTAAAATTCCCAAAAATCCCCCTAGGAGAAAATTATCTTCCTACTCAACCTATGAATTTTGAACCACAAAAATTTAACAATACAGTAACCCTACCTTTCAGCTCTAACAAAATTACCAAGCTGGATTTGAACCTAACAAACTACCTAATAATTTCCATTGGATAAGTCTAGGAACAAATTCACAAGCCTCACCATGTTGGATTTTGTATCTATGGTTGGTCTTCATAATTTATATTTTAGCCCTTGTAATGTATAAAGAATTTGTAAGACATGTTGTTCATGCTATTTGGTTTATTAAGCCCTTGAAAGAATTTATATATGGCACATTCTTCATGTCATATTTAAAAGAGAAAATTTAAAAATACTAATTTTATTTTTTTTGCTCCAAAATAGTAAGGTTGGGCCTCCCTCAAGTCAACTCAGCTTAGTTAAGAGACACACGCATTCTCGATAGGTAAAACACTAAGGCCATTCCACCTCCTTCACAAAGGCACCATTTGAGATCTCAAAAGAAATACAGTTTCTAGGCATCCAAGTGAAGGACAAGAAGAACAAGAAGGACAAAAAGGAAATATATCATATTTCTCTCTGGATCTAACTCACATCTCTCTATCTCCTAGCTTGCACGTATGTTTATGGGTAGCATATTTTGGGCAGGCCAGATTTCTGGGTAGATTAGGAAGCTAAATTTCAAGGTTTCTAGACAATTTCTGGGAGGATGAATTTTGGTCTAGGGTAGATAAGATCAGGCCGAGTTATAGGGCACATTAGAGGTTTGACTTGAGTGTCGTTGACTATGTTCTACCATAAGCATTATTTTTCATTTTAACCTCATAGTTGATTAGCAGCATTAGATGTATCTCTTGTTGAACTAAACAAATTGTCTAAGAAAAGGGTTGTTGGGTTTTCCCCTAAGTCAATTTTCCTAGGGTAAATCTTGTGTTCTTTTTGTGCATTGTGATCTCTAGGGTCATTATGTTTTTATGGTTGAATTTCTAAAATGTAATTTATTAATGATAAAATGAAACTGTTATAACAATATCTACATCATTAGAATTAATTGTCAGTATTTTAGAAATATTGTGCTTGTATCCATTACACTTTAAAAATACACATGAAATCAGAGCTTTAGTGATGAAAAGGGCCACGAGATCACTCTTGAAGAAGCTTTGATAAGTGGCCACTCTTGAGGAAAGCTGTACATCTACAATTTATGACTATGTATTCCCTTATGAAGGCAGAAACAAATTAGAAGGAGCTACAAACTTTAGGGCTTAGAAAACAAGGATTGATCTTCTTCTCCCAAAAGAGGATCTATTGGGTATTGTGAAGGGAAAGATCACTGAACCTGAAAAATATGAAGAGGAATTAAAATTTGAGAAATATGACATTACAAATAGAAGCATTATTGTAGATTCCATTAGAGATCATTTGATCCCATATATCAAAAATCTTGCCTCTTCAAAGAAAATGTATGATGCCATAATTAGCTTGTAAACTATCAATAATATTGGTCAAGCAATAAGTTTGAAGAATGAGCTTCATGATATTTGAATGAAAAAAATGATATTATACCCTCATATTTTATGAGGAAGTATCAATTGAGAGATCAAATTCAGTCGATTGATGAAATCATTCCTAAAATGGAACTAGTGACTACAATAGTTAATGGTTTACCTAAATCATGGTACTCATTTTTAGTAGAAATATGTGCCTGAACAGAAGCTCCAAAGTTAGTGTTAGGTATTTGGTAGATTCTTTCCATGACTAGTCACATGCAGGGGAGGATGATAACCCCTCTTATTCATTGCATCAGGTGCTATAGAGGGGTCAGAGGGTTGTGCAACCCCTCTTGTCAGGGGATTTCAGGGGTGTGGAACCCCCTATATAGGGTCAAGGGTATCGCCCCGAGAATTATTTTTTAACCGTATATTATGTGAGTGAACCTACCTATGGTTTCTGCATGGGTTCCACACATGTTTTTGGGCATGATAATTTTTTTCCCATGGTATTTTGTAGATCCGGTCAAGGGAACTACGATTATGTTCTAATCCAAGGTTAATGGATTGGGGTTTATGAATTGTTTGATATGTATATATATTTATTGTAATATTGAAAGGAACATAATGAAAAATAAATCTAGCAGTCTCAGTTTTGGTATCCAGGAGAAAATATTTTTTTTATTTGTTTTGTGTTTCTTGCCATCATATATTTTTGCTTTTTAAGAATTTATTTGTAGGAAAATTTTGGGCAGTGTTAAAACCTACAGTTCGATGAGCTATAAACTGCATGTACTCAAGAAGAATCAAGGCTCATGTCAAGAGAGAGGATTGAAAGATCCAAATAAGGTGACTCTCAGGCATATGCAACACGTTTCAAGAAGGGTGGAGGATGAAATAAGTTTGTCTTTCAAAGAAGAAATTGAAGAAGAAGAAATGAAGGAGGAGAACTCAAGGAAAGAAGATATGCTCCTCAACGAAAGAGAGACATGTTAAAGATTTAATGCTATTATTGTCACAAATCTGGTCATTACAGAAGAAATTATCTTGAAAGATTTAATGATATAAAGAGGAAGGGAAACCATCATGCTACCATTGCATACTTGGATGAACATCCAAAGAAGCATAAGAATGAAGGTCTAGGTAATCAATATTCTTCTATTTTTTTCCTCTTACTAGTTCTATTGTAGATGGTGAAGACCTATGGCTAGTAGATAGTGGTGTGTCAAGGCACATAATGTGAGATCAAGACAACCTCACAAGTCTAATGGAAATCATATTATCAAAAAAGATGGAACTTGGGGACAACAATATCTATGTAGTCAAAGGAATTGGGAAAACATCCATTGTTAATTTTCATCTTAGCAACATATTTATGTACCATGTTTGAAGAAGAATTTAGTTTCTATTAACTCCTTGCAAGATAAAAGAGACAAAGTACCATTTTTTGAGGGAAAATTTCTTGTTTGACCCAAAGGATCTAGTATAGATTCAACTAGAGTGATTGGAGTTTGTGAAGCAAGGTTTTATACACTTTTGGAACAACCTACCCAAGCACTAGTACATAATGATATTAATCCATGTGAGCTTTGGCATAGAAGATATTATCACCTTCACTCTAAAGCTTTCTTGTTCTTAAATAAAATGGTTTTAGGTGTTCTAGGGTTGGAGGTAGAACACAAAGTAGTATGTAAAGGATTTGTGCTTGGGGAGAGCGTCAAGAAGCCTTTTCCAAGAAACAAAAGTATATATACATAAATATTAGATCTAGTTCAGTGTTGAAGTATGTAGTTTGATGCCAATAAAATCTATTGGAGGCTCCTTTTACTTTCTAACATTGATTGATGACTTCTCTCGTAAGACATGAATTTAATTCATGAAGACAAATGAAACATTCTTTGACAATATTTTGGAATTCAAGGCTGAAGTGGAGTATGTGAAGGGAAATAAAATGAAGATTATGAGATCAGATAATGGAGGAGAATACGCCTCCAAGGAGATCATTTCATTTTTCAAATAACTAGGATAAAGAGGGAGTCGATAGTCCCTCACAATGTATAACAAAAATGAATTGTGAAAATAAAGAACATAACCATTGAAGAATATGTTAAGGAAAGGATGTACGATCAAGAATTGCCTATGTTTCTATGGAGTGAAGCATCAGTGACAATTTTCTACTATTAGGTCCCTGTACTACTTGTGTAACCCCTTATTGTTATTAGCGCAACCCCCTTATTGTATTATTGTGCCAATGTAGTCCCCATGTTGTTATTATTGTGCCCCATAGAAGCCCACTATTGTTATTGTTGTGCCCCTAGAATATTATTGTTATGCAGGCTCTAATTATATTGGACCCCCTAGACTCCTATATATAGAAAGGATGTCTTTTCATTTGTATCATCTTAGAATTATTCGTTTATGTAATGTAGAGGAGGATTCCCCATTGAAGAGGATGATTTTGAAGTCGTTTATCAATATTTTCTTCTATTTTGTGAGCTGGTTGCATAACATTTGGTATCAAAGCTTTGGATTCTAGGGTTTTCCTCCTTCAAACGAATCTTGTCTTGCTATATTTCTTGGATATATGATCTGATGACGTTATGGTTTTTGCAAGCTCCCAAATTATATCTCAAATAGGTTCGAAGGTCGAAATAGTGACACGTGGCACTTCGTACAAGTTCACTCTACTGAACTAGTCTATAATCAGGTCATCGTGGGAGATTTGGAATAAATATTTCTTGGAGAATCTAATATTGACAGAGTTGTGGGGTTGTAAAGAGGACTCACAGGGCTACCATAGGACAAAATTTCAGACCTTGGAGATATGAAATTATAGAGATACAATAGATTCAATATTGAGCTCCTACAATGCGAAAAAAAGGTGTGGTCTTTTAAAAAATTTGCATAAGTTTGGTTTGAAAAATTAGTTTGAAGTAATTAAAAGGGCATAGTGAAGCATAATTATCATTAATTGATGTCCCGAAGAAATAAAATGGAAACAACTAGTAAGGAACATAAAATCTCTATGATGGCTCATGACGAAGAGGAAGAAATGCAACATGTTATATCAAAATTACGAGGCCAAGTGCAACAAATTTCACTCTCACAAAAGGTAACAGAAGTTAAGATGGATTTTTTAAAGAAAGGCATGGAATCTAAGATGAATGGCATGGAAGTTAAGAAGGGTGTAGTGGAATCTAAGATGGATGGTTTAGAAGTAAACATTGCAGATTTGAAGAAAGACATGGAAGGCTTGAAAGGACATTTGGCAAAGTTGCTTCAAGAAATAATTCCTAATGGAGAAAAGGTAGTAGAGGAAACTCATGATGAGAACAAAAAAAACATTAATCATGATTCCATATAATATAATGTTGGATTGAAGACCCACTTTGTTCCAAATTTCAATATGAGGAATTTTGATGGCAATGATCCCATAACATGGATACTAAAAATGGAGCAATATTTCAATCTCCATAATGTGCAAAACACACAAAAGGTATGGGTAGCAACTTTATATTTAGAACCCAATCATTTTGTTTGGTATCGATGGATTTTCTCTTATAAAAAAATTGTCACTTGGTCAATTTTTATGGAGGAAATGATAGCACATTATGAGGATACAAAAAGCAACACCTTCATCCAATTGATAAATCTCAAACAAAAGGGTTAAATGGTGGAGCACATTGAGGAATTCCAAAAATTGAATATAAGGGTAAAAGATATTCCAGAGGAGCATAGAATTAGTGTGTTCATAGGGACTTGAAAGGATAACATCCAACATGAGGTTCACCTTTAGGAACCTGATTCATTGGACGAGGCATTCATGTTGGCAAGAAAAATTATGGAAAAAAGGAAGCCTACCACTCACAACTATAAAGATGGAAGTGTTGCTACCCCTAGCCTTCCACAACCTACAAGGTTGACACCATAATAATTGGAAGAAAAAAGAGAAAAAGGGCTTTGTTACATTTGTGATAGAAAATACACTAAAGGTCATAAGTGTGTTGAGAAGAAATTATTTTACATAGAATGTGAAGAGGAGGAAGAAAAGGAACAAGAAATGCCAAAAGAAGAGGATATACACTAGGAACCAACCCTAGAAAAAGAAGAAATGAATCCGACCATATCTTGTAATGCATTACCATGAATTACCACTCCTCAAACTCTCAAGATAGAATGACATATCAAGAAGAAAAAGGTAATAGTGTTGATTGATTCAAGTAGTACCCATAATTTTATTCATTGTAAGATAGCCAAGGAATTGAATTTCTCCCTATATCCATCACCAGAGTGTCAAGTGATGGTTGCAAATGGAGGAACCATAAATTGCTCTAGAAAGTTCCATAATATCAATCTATCCATGGGAGAATATGAATTGAATAGTTCAATGCTTTCCATTCCAATGGGTGGTGTTGATTTTGTACTAGGATTTCAATGGCTAAAATCTTTGGGTACAATAGCCTTTAACTTTCAAGAACATTTCTTGATTTTTTTTTGGGAAGTAAAGGAATTTGAATTAAGGGGTATCGCAGGGAAAGCACGAAATATAATCAGCACTAACAACATGGCAAAGCTTCAAAATAAATAACAATGAGGCGTAATTAAACAATTTTGTTCACTAGAGGTTCCCACATCGAAATCATATATTTCTCCAGATCTCCAAAAAGTTTTGGACAATCATGCCAAGGTATTTGAGACTCCCAAAGGCCTCCCACCTGTTTGTGATCATGATAATGCTATTCATTTGATTCCAATAAGTGTTCCTCCAAACATCAAGCCTTACAGATATCCATATTCCCAAAAGAGTGAAATTGAACGTATGGTTGCAGAAATGCTAGAGGCTAGTATAATTCAAGCTAGTCAAAGTTATTTCTCTGCTCCAGTAGTATTAGTATAGGAGAAGGATGGATCATGGCGCATTTCTCAAGATTATAGGGAGCTCAACAAGTTCACTATTAAAGATAAATTTCCCATTCTTGTCATTGATGAATTATTGGATCAATTACATGGATCAGTTTACTTCACCAAGTTGGATCTTCATTCAGGATATCATCAAATCAAAATGAAGACTGAATGCATTCCAAAAATAGCATTTAGAACTCATTCGGGTCATTATGAATTTTTGGTCATGCCTTTTGGCCTTACCAATGCACCTTCTACATTTCAAGGTTTGATGAATTCCATTTTCAAATACTTCCTTAGAAAATTTGTGCTAGTATTTTTTAATGATATACTAATCTAAAGTAAGTCTTGGAAGGATCATGTTCAACATGTTGACGAGGTGCTCAAACTATTGGAGGAGAAACAATTATATGCACAAATCTCCAAATGTTTCTGTGGAGTATAAAAGGTGGAATATCTCAGTCATATTGTATCTCTCTCATGAAGGTGTTAAGGTAGACCCTAGCAAAATTAAAGCCATTAAGGAATGGAAAATCCCCACATCCATAAATCATTTGTGATGATTTGTCAGGTTGATAGGGTATTATCACATGTTTGTTAAGCATTATGGGAGACTAGTAGCACCTCTAACAACATTACTAAAGAAAGATGCATTTTCTTAGACTCGAGAAGCAACAAAGGCCTTTGAACATCTTTAAGAGGTAATGTTCCAAGCACTAGTATTAACTACTACAGACTTCACAAAAACCTTTATTGTGGAATGTGATGCCTCAAGTAATGGAATTTATGTTATTTTAATGCAAGACGAAAAAACCCATTTCTTTCGAAAGTCATCCAATCAAAGGAACGTATTTATAGAAAGCTATTTATGAGAAGGAAATGTTGATAATACTACATGCACTTAAGATATGGTGACCTTACCTAATGGGAAGACAATTCGAGGTAAAACTGGATCATGATAGTCTTAAGTACTTTTTAGAACAAATATTATGTTCAAAAGAGAAGCAAAAATGGGTCACAAAGATGTTGGGTGATGACTTTGAAATCATCTACAAAAAAGAGAAGCAAAATGTTGTTGTAAATTCACTCTCAACATACATCTCAAAGCCTATACATATGAAAATTTGGTAGGGATTGTTGAAGAAAGAAAGAGTACCTATGGAGGCTACTTTAGTTTGTGATCCATTATGATTTAATGAATGAGAATGAAGAAGAAATATGTTTCACTCAACACTACCAAGAAAAAATATATTATAGTGGGCTTAGTGATTTGTGAAGCAATATGGCTTCAAAAGCTACTCGTGGGATTTTTCGATCATGTGCTAGAACTTCCCATGATATATTGTGATAATCAGAGTTGTGTGAAGCTGACAAAGAATCTTGTTTTCCATGATAGGTTGAAGCAAATCGAGATCAAGTACCACATGATTTGTGTCATGGTGAAAAACAGAGCAGTGAAGCTCTAATATATTTCTACTAATGAGCAAATTGTTGATATTTTTATAAAGCCTCTATCTAGTGTGAAGTTTTCATACTTCAGGGACAATATTGGACTTTTTCAGAATACCTCTCTCTTTGAGAGCGAGTATTGATGAGATAGCATTGTGGACTGGAATTCTCCTTGTATCATATATGAATAGAATTAGGTTGTTGGTAGAGTGTACGGATATGGAGTGGTGACTGTTCTATACACCCATATATGGAGTGGTTCCTGTTCTATATGAGTCAACCAAAATCAAGGCGTATGTACCCGTTCAAATGAGAAAAAATTAAACAAATATAGGCAATTGGGCAAGTGAAAGGAAGACTTAGAGGGAACCAAAGTATGTTGTATTCTTGTTATGTTTTTTTTTACCCTATTAGACTTTGACACTTTGAATATCAGAGAATAAAGCAACAATTTTTCTTTGGTTTATGTGATTCAAGTGCAAATATTCAAATTACCCTCTTTGCCTAAAAACAAGAATAATTCATAAATAAATTTACCGTTTCCGAGGATTTGGTGAAGTCGAATGATAGTCTGTTCCTCTTTGAGACTAAATTTCCCATGCTTTATTTCAGGTCTCATATAGTAGTTTGTCTGTTGCAGTCAAAAACTCTTCCTGCATCACCAAAATCCTGCATGACAACATACAATTCGTACACACAGCTTTGGTACAGTAATTAAAGTTTATCCCTAGGTTTGGTGAGAAATGGAAGAGTGCATGAATGAATGACTCATCCCCAGAACTTAAGGTCCCAGAGTAGAAGCCTAAAGATTAGCCAGTCTTAGCACTATCTCGGCGTCTTAGGTTAATATAAATTTGAACCTCAATCTCACTGTAAGTATGTGTTAATTAAATTTTACACGCAGGGATGCATTTCAAAAATAAAAGAAACTACCAAACCACCTCTCCCTTTGGTCGAGCAGCTTTAGTGAGCTTTCCTCTACTGGCCATGATTCCTCAGGGGTTCTTGTTGTGCAGGTCTCTGACCCTATTGTTTCTATTTGTCTTTGTTGCTGGTGAGGTTGTCTCTATTGTTGCCTTTGCTGCAGTAGCGCCAGTGGTTGTCTAGATGAGGATTGTTTTCAGAAGCAAGGCAATAACCAACCAGCTTACAAATATCTTACCCAAGAGAAAGAGTGGCATGAAAAAAGGTGGCAGATCCACTCTTTTCTGGTCCTTTTCCCAATCCCTAATCGAATTCCAATGGGCAGATCCTAAATATCTAGAGG
The DNA here is from genome assembly GCA_031772625.1 of Pinus tabuliformis. Lineage (NCBI taxonomy): Eukaryota > Viridiplantae > Streptophyta > Pinopsida > Pinales > Pinaceae > Pinus > Pinus tabuliformis. Next base: position 1,418,781,299 of record CM062817.1, on the reverse strand, counting down.
CAAAAATGCCATGATCAAATTGTACGCACAGATCCTAAATATCCAGATGCAAAAATGACAGGGCATGTAAGCCGAAACAACCATTGTTGTTGTGATTTTGATAAGATGGTGTTTTTACAGTTTTTATTTTATCTTACTAGGTGGTTGTATTCTTTAGAGACATGAAGACAAGTTTCATTTTCCTCAGATGCATGAAGACATGTTTCATTTTCGATGAGCATAATATGTTTCATTTTCTTTCTCTCACTACGTGGTTTCATCTGCCAAGTGTGACTGTGCACTTGATTCTTTCTTCAACTTGCTATATCCTGCTTTGGGGGTCTTGCAATCGTTGATGACTAAACACTCTTTGTGCCATTCTTGTGCTCCTTTTGTCTACAGAAGTGAATGTGCCAATTGACCAAACAGAAGCACTTAATAACCAGGATGATATGGAACAACAGTCCCTCAATAGATTTATTAAAGGTATTGATTCGGGATATAAATCCATTAAGGAGTGGTGCTAATGTGTTTACCAATAGCGGGCATTACCAGTCGTACGAGAGGAATGGGCCTTAAGGCTAGGAAGGTCGATCTTATAAGGCATTCTGACTTGCCTTATGGAAGGGAATCCATTTCCCCACCTTCTAACTTGCCAATATTCAGAAGATCCATTAATGGCTAGCCCTCTAACTTGCTTTTTGACTAAGGATCCATTCATTCCCCCCTTTATATAAGTTTTTCCTTCTTATTAGCGATGGAGTACCATAATGAAGACCCATCGCAGCACTTGTAAGGTCATTGATGACATTTTACAATTAAATATTATTCAAGAATTGGCCTCATCCCACACTTCCTTTAGCTTTTGTGCATCTTCTTTATTCTTAGGCGCCTATCCCTTCACCCTCAAACCAAAATATTGTAGCTTCCCCTCATTCATATGGGAATACAACTAGGAAAACATCTAACAGTTTAAGCGTTGATTCCTGTTCCATAATACACAGATGTTGATCCTAGCATTGCAGATTCAGAACCATATACAGATCCTATTTACTAAGTCTCATAACCACCCCTATAGATCGAAACCCGTTTTGACTCTACTGGTGATGCTGCTTGACATACACTGTATTTGAAACAACCTTTACAGATTGGAACACATGTGTCCGATGACGGAACAACACCTATAGTAGTAACAAATGCAAATGTCAGAATGCCACTTGTTGGAACACTTGCAGATGTTGGTGTAACAAGCTATCATTTTCACACTTATGTTATGACTGTTTCGAGGCTGTGCCCCTTCCAACTCAAGGTAGGGACTAGATACCATGCAACCTCCTTGCTTTAATATTATTTAAAGTTTATGAACATATCGTTAGTGGTGCCTTCTTTACTTCATTACCATACCTGCTTCTTTACTAGATTATGGATTCTCAGAGCTTTGTTTAGGCACATTCAATAATGTGGTCTAAAGAGAATCATCTCAGGACTTTTTCTTTTTCTCTTTTATTAAATTGATTCCCATACCTGCTTCTTTACTAGATTATGGATTCTCAATCCTCTATTTAAGAACATTCAATTATGTGGGGAAAAGAGAATCAACTCATGACTTTTTCTTTTTCTCTTTTATTTAATTAATTTAATTTACACATTGGACCCATTTTTCACATTCTTATCAAGTAATTGTAATTTAATTTACACATTGTGCCCATCTTTCACATTGTTATCACATAATTGTTTTTGTTCAATCTTCAAAGTTAAACCTTTTAATATATAAAATGTTATGTATAAAAAATTAAAACTATTTCAATATGGTAAAATATTTCTAATAAATATTATATTATTTTTATTACTTATAAATAATAGCATTTTTCTTTCCCAAATCAGAATTCCAAAAATAAATAATTATCATTATTTCTCTTAAATCATAAAATTAAAAATCTGGTTTTTCTCCTATTTTTGTTAAGCTTTATTATTTTTTTCTCTCTTTGCATCATTATTTACCTCATCTCTTACTTTCAATAATAGCCATGATGCATCAAAGACCACAATGCCACAATTAAAGTTGACGTCATGGTTTGTGTGGGTGACACAAGGATAAATATTTGACGTGAATATTCAATCATACTTCATAGGAAAATAGAAAGTGGTAGGAAGTGAAGGAATAAGTCATCCATGAATGAGACTGCTAGGTCTCTAACATTCTCACTCAAGTAGCCACTTGGATTGTAGATTTTGATTAAACAGGGGGACACTAAGCTAGTAACTTCACACCATTGATTTGTACTAGCAAATGAAAGTCCCATTGTGTCAAATTTATTAAAAATAAATAATGCAAAAGATGAAGTCATATTAATTATTGACGAAATTCTGTTGTAAATCAAATATCTAAACAATCATCTAAACAATTGTTTGGAGTGCATCTAGGCTAGTTTGGCCTCAAGATGTGGTCTAAGTACCACAAAAACTAAAACTAATATTAATTATGTGGTTTTTATATTTGCATAAAATACTATATTATCGTGATCAAATGTAACATTTCCATGAATAAAAAAGTCTCATTGCAAATATATTTATTTTGCTCTACTTGAAAATACAAACAAAAGGTTATAACAAAAGTAAACTTATGACTTGTAAAGTTTACCAAAAATATTATTAAAGTTACAATGATACAATATTATTGAAATGCATTCAAAAATAGTTCTCATTTAGTTAGAAAAAAGGTATGTTATATGAAGATTTTTCAAAATAATCCATAAACACATGTGAGAGATGCTATCCATGGTTACGGGTGCGTAGATATGGATGAAAGGAAATAGATAGATGGAAGCACCTATAGAGAATAATGTAAGTCTTGATAAGTGTTTTATTTATTAAAATCTATGTGTAGAAATATATGACATAAATTGTATATATATTTTTAATTATATATGTTATTACTTACAATAACACATAGAGTACATATTTAAATTGCATTTGCTATATAAAATATATATGATGATAAAGATGGAAACTTCCTAATTAAAAACCAAAACTTGGATTTTGATATTCTTGAACAGTGTGACATTGATTCGATGACAAAGGGACAAATCAAACAATGACCCACTCACAATAGAGTGATAGGGGGACTCATGGTCTCCTAGTCCAACCTAAAAAAAAAAAAAAAAAAGCATAACACTGAAAGCACAATAATGATCTAACATGATCAACACTTGTCATATCTACTGCAATCAAATACACATTACAACATTAACAAGGGATTAGAAAAATTCCTAAACCCTTCTTTCCCAAGCTATAACTCTATTAATAAAGCAAAATGTTCTAAATTTATGTAGCAAAATAAGCATGAGCAAGGAACCATCAATGGATCAATGAATTGTGGAAATATTGAGTGTCAATTAAACTATAGGTTATAGAGCGGGTACAAATTTTCACTAAAACGCTTAAACATTTTATTTTACATGCAATATTTAATTTATTTGTTTACTATTTTGTCTGTAATATATCTTTAAAGGTTATGTAAATATTGGTTGTATTAAATTGTAGTGAACACACACTAATATCAATTCAATAATTTGCTGAGAAGAGATGTACAAGATAAAGGAATGGTGTTTGTTTATGAATTTACTTAATCAACCATCAATTCCCAAAGGATTAGTTAATTGCTCATCATGTATACCAATGTTCAATTCATGAACTGGTAATGTTTAATTTTGAGTGAAAGGATTCAATAAGGCTTGTCCAAAAGACAAATAATTGAGGTTGTCTAGTGTTCAAAAACTAGTAATATTTAATTTTGAGTGAAAAGATTCAATAAGGCTTGTCCAAAAGACAAATAATTGAGGTTGTTTAGTATTCAAAATTAATTCCATAGTAGCCATTATGAGTAGATGTTTTGAGTGTACACCAAGACTCATCATCACGAAAAATACCTATAAAGAAAAGTGCAAAATGTATGAGATTAATATAGAATAAAAAGATATGAAATATGAAAGAGCCCACTAATTAATATTTTTTATTTAAAGAGATTTAATAAATTATCATAAATTTTATTAGATTCATTGATAGTATTAATTATTACTACTCACAATTAATAATAATAAAGTGAATAATTAAAATTATAAGTATTGGTATTATTAATTATTATTATTAGAATTAATTACTTAATAAGTACGGATAATAAATTTAATTAATAATAATAATAATAATAATAATAATAACCATAATAATTATTATTATTAACCTTATTATCATTTATTTGCTATTATTTAAGTGGAATTAATAAATTACAAATTTATATTAGATTCATTAATAATGTTAATTATTATTATTGATAATTAATAATACTAAAGTGAATAATTATAATTATAATTATTGTTATTACTACTATTACTAGTATTAATTACTTAATTAAAACTAATAATAAAGTTAGTTAATAATAATAATGATTATAATCATTATTATTATATACCCATTGAGTTAGTAATAATAATAATTGTTAATGTTAATAATAATAATAACAACAACAACAACAACAACAACAACAACAACAACAACAACAACTACTACAACAACTCTTATAATTGAATTAATCATTGTTGTTGTTAATTTAATAATTATTAAAAGGGGATAGTGTTATCTTTAGGCTGGATTAATAGAGAACGCTTTCATGATATGATTGCTAAGATTAGGAGCTAATAAGGAGGAAAGGAGGAAAGGAGAAGGGATGGGAGAGAAGATTAAGAGGGAAAATGAATATGGAGGAGAGGGGTGAAGAAAAGCTTATGAGGTCATATGGGAGAGAGGTACTAGTCAAGATTGTGAGACATGGATACCTGAGTGAGTAAAGATGCTTTATAATTTATTTATTTTTAAAAAGTTAGGTTAGTTACTTTTTTTTTTCTTTTTCGAAATATTTTTTTTTATTAGTTTTGCCTTTTTGTTTAGTGTAGTTTTGTGTTCTTTTTCCACAAATATAATTTCAAGTTTTGGTTTAAAATATTGTGACCTTTAGAATGATATTATTTTAAATTTTGGCTTATGCATTTACAAGTATTTTTATATTTGTATTAATAAGTTATTATTCACTAAAGTAAATAAATATGGATGTTATTCTATTAAAAAAATCACTGATTTGAGTGTGTGGTATCCTTTGCATATTTTATTTTTTGAATTTTATGTTTTTTAATAAAAAGAATAGTTGAGTTTCACTTGGGTTTAGTTGGGTTTATCTCAAGTGGTTTTGAGGAATGACTGTTATCCTCCCCAACCTGTTTCAATTCACACAAGGGACATGATGAACTTTGTTATAATGACTTTGATCCTTGTTGTTGAGTCTTATGAGTTCTAAAAACAATGAAACATGTACACTCCTCTATGGAAAGTATTGTAAGTTTTTTCCTAAAAAAAGAGGACTAAAAACACTAAATCAAGAAGATAAGAAATACAAAATAACCAATTCCACCAAACTTAAAGATGCATAAAATACTCCATTAAAAAATAAATGTAAAGCTACAAACCATATGTTATTATCTCCAGTTTTGCTAGAAAAACTGCAAATTGTTGGAATGTTCAAGCCCTCTCAGCATGTCCAAGTCCTCTGGGCTCAAGAGGCATGATATACTCCACATGAGGAGACTTTTCATTGAAATATGCATGAAATATCAAAGAGGAAAACAATATACCATTATCTCTAAATTTTTTCAAAAGATTACAAAAGTATTAGTTACCGCAACATATCTACTATTAGGGAATTTCCAAATTGTATCCTCATCTTAATGGCCTCCTTGAGAGTTTGAACATCCAAACATAAATTAATTTGAATGGTCCACAAATTTCCTCGTGATCTTTGATAACGAAGAGGCTAGCCATACTAGAAGTTATAAGACCATCAAAATTCATGGGTAATCCAAAAACACAATTTTGTTTCAACTACATCAAAATTTAATATGTTTCATCTACATAAATGTTCAATATGTTTCAACCATATCAACATTCAATACGAGAGAGAACAACACTATCAAAATTGAAGAGAGCTCTTCAATCTCATAGCAATCGAAAATATGAAAATGATGCAAAAATAAAAATAATAAATGGAGTACAAATCATGCAGCTTTCATGCAACTTTTACGGAACAAAACATCTTACACTATGATTTAAGGAAAAGTATTTGAATGATGGAATCCATCATGGGAAAATGGATGAAAATTGTTATCAACTACAACAAATTGCAACATAGTAATTAGAGCCTAAGAATTACAAATTTGATTTTTTTAAAATAATTTATATCTTACCGTTTTTTCCTTCTAGAACATCTGCTTCTAAAGTTGCATCGTACATGAAAAAACTGATATTATTGTATGATGTTTGTATTTCACCGTGTAATGATTTTGTGGCTCAATATTTCCAATGGATTTTCCACCCATCAAAGATTATCGCTCTTTCCAAAGGACCTAGCTAGAGAATAATTCCATAAACTTGCAAGAAAGGAGAAAAATTGGAAAAGAGAATAAAATTTGTATCTTCACTAGTGATCAATACATAAAACAGCTAAGTTAAGATTAACTTCATGCAAACACTCAAGCTAACTAAAATTAACTAAAGCTAAGTATGCTTTATGCTATGTTAATGTGCATGCACACCACAGTGTGTTTTGTGTTATGTTAATGTACATGTACACCACATGAAAGCACTAAAGCTAGGCTGTCTACTATGTACATTAAACCCAAGCACTAAAAGGTACTTTATGCTATGTTAATATACATATACACCAACACAGGAAGAAATAATAATTTACCCAAACACTAAAGTTAACTATATGTACTTTATACTATATTAATATACATATACACCAACACAAGAAGAAATAATAATTATTAACTTATTATAAACTTACCTAGAATCTATAGATTTAAAATAGCTTTTAAAATAATTTATATTTTATAAGCTTTGCAACAAAATTCTCAAGCAACAATCTAATTAAGAATAAATTAATTAACATCTCATAAAATTCTTACATTAAAAATCAAAATTATTTATAGAAACACTGAAACAAAAAATTCTAACACTAAAAATTCATAAAGAATATGCACCTGCGTTCTGATATTTTCATCCCATTCAAATTTCCATATTGAAAAAGCATAATTTCCCATCAAAATTTATATTCTGATAATTTGGTCTTATTCAGAATTCTGTGTTACAAAAGAATCATTTCCTGTAAACATAGAATCCTGAAAACTGGTTGGAACAGAATGTCTGACCTGTAAAACTCGTCAAACAAATTACAGGAAACTTGTTTTCACTGATTCAACTAAACGCTTGGCAGTATCATATTAAGTAGTGTGAAATGCAGGAACCTTTGCTTCTTAAGAGATTAATTATTTCACTGAAACTTCTCACTGCCTAAGGCCACCAAACGTTGCTGGATTCGAAGGCTAAAACAAGCCATTGAAAGATTCTCAGGTCGCTGCGAAGCTGCCCTGGTAATGAAATTTTCTGTGTCGATTTTCGCTCCAAGTTATACAAATATACTTCCATTCCGTGGACAACCATAATTACCCAACCGTTGTTTACTTCGAGCGAATAAATGCTATGGCATTCTGGGATGCATATATCATGCAATTCATGCCATTCTGCAGCGTCTCGAACATTATTTAACCTCCACATGCGGATACTGCGACCACGTGTCTCTTCCCAACGTATTAACACCACTCGCCCATCGGAGCCACTTAGATAAGGGCAGATACTTCTGCAAACTTCTGGCAGTGTAATTTGTGTCCAACTACTCTCTGCAATATCGAATGCTGCCATGAAATAGATGGCACGCCATGACATTATCCAATAAAACTTTCTATTTGAATAGAAACCGTTGCCATGAGGATTAATGAAGAAGGGTACTTTCATGGAAACCCTAGTCCATGCATTGGACTCTGAATCATAAATCTGCAACACCATTACATACCCAGTCCGTTCTTTACCAGTAATTTGACCGAGCAAGACAGTGCAACGCCTCAGGGTAGCGTCGAAGTGCAGTGCATTGAAATGCCAATGTGGGTTAAAATCGGCAGGGCGAGGGAGTTGTCTCCAGGTTCTGGTAGCAGGATTGAATAGGGAAAGATTCAATCTGTCTCCATTTCTCATACAGAGGCAGATGCTCTGGCTTGAATCCACAATCATTAGGTTATTAATTGGAGAAAGGGCTTTATAAATATTTATATCCGAACCGCCACCGTGTGCTAATTCTATGACCCACGGCTCCTGATATAGGGGATCCCAATAGAGTTGAATGAGAAATGCAGGGATTGAATTCACTGAAAAGTTTGGATCAATTCTTTGCAGGGCATCGCCAGGATGTAACAGATTTTTCCATCGTTTGCAGACAATCCTCATTCGGGCAACATCCCGAACAGGAAGCCTAGCTAAAATCGAACAAAGTAAACTGTCGGGCAAGGCATCCCAAATATGCGTTTCTGTTTCCATCTGTTGATTGACAGCACAAAAAAGTTTACTGTAAAGGATACATCAATCAAGAACAGAGGTTTCTGTTTCCATATGTTGATTGACTGCACAAAAAAAAGCATACTTGAATCAAGAACAGAGGTTTCTGTTTCGATCTGTTGATTGACTGCACAAGAAAAACATCAATCAAGAACAGACGACCTTTAATTGTTCCTTCACCTCCTCAGCTTCACAAAATATAAATACCATAATTTCATCAACAAAATTGGATTTAAATAAAGTTAGTAAGTTTCAATGCTATAATAAAAAGAAATAAATCTTAACTTAGTAAAAATAACTAAATCTTAACTTAATGATAGGCTTCCATTCCTCACATAAAAAAATAACAATATTGGGTTTAAATAAAAATAATTTAATAAATTTCTAAAACTAAAACTTAACCTGTAACTTAAAACTGAAATAAATCAGATGTAACTGAAACTTAATAATATTATATTTAAATTTTGATTTTTTATTTAAATTGTTATTATATTTACAATTTTGATTTTTGTTATTTTAATAAACCAGCAAAAAAACTTCCAAAAACTCACCCTAAAAACAATTTCTTATATTTAAGTTAAACTACATGTAACCCACCGCCTCTTCCTTAAGTTAAACTACATGTAACCCACCGCCTCTTCCTTGACGAGCTAGTAGACCGACCTGCAGTAGAGGGTGCAGGCAGGCAGTTTTACCCACTACTGCCCGGGCATGCATGCGTTGCGTAGTGGCCTACCCGAACCGAACAGTGAGTGAATGAAGAAGAAGCGAACGTCGTGTGCGGGCCGCTATAATTAATAGGCGTGCATGAGAGTCTATGTATTGGGACCAACGGAGAAAACTATTGACATCGTCTCACTAGAATTGGATGACTCTTCACATCCCTCATTATTATTATTAAAATTTCGGTACTTTTTATTTTTATTTAATTTATTTTTTAATAATATAATATTTATATATTATTTTTAAAGGATAATTGATCGAGTTTTTATTGTTAAGTATTTTGCTGATTGAGAGGTTATAAGGTCAAATCTCTTGGATGTCTTTAGGGTTAGGTCTAATATATTAAGTTGCTTTAATGGATCCGTGTGGATTGGTTGCCTATATATATATATATATATATATATATATATATAGCCATTTATTTTTTGATATTAATTACTCTCTTTATTATTATTACTAGCATAGATCCATTTTAACTCTAAATTTACCAATCGTCAAGAGGGATCACATCTCTTTTCACTTTAAAAAAAGTTTGCATGTCAAGAAATTTGATCCCTCTGGGCAGATCCCAACGTAAGATGGATTTATGCTGGTTTAATTATTAATTATAATTTTAGTTATAAATATAAATATAAATACTATGTTTTTTAATTTTATTTTTACCAAGTCAAAATGTTAGCGATTACAACATCTCTACCAAACTGGGCTCAAATGTTACATAGGAGTTAAGGATTTTTTTAATAAAATGTGAATTGGGTGAAAGGAATTCTATAAAATATAATAGCCATGGGTTGGGGGAATAATAATTATACTAATTAAAACGTAATATTATTACATTTTACTCAATATTTCCCCTCACTCATATTAATTATATAGTTAAGTTCGTTTATTTTCAAACTTCAAATATAAAGAAAAATTACAATCAGAAGTGGACTACTGGAGGGGAAATATAACATAAAATGTAATATTATAACATTATATTTTTCTCAATATAACCTAGTTGAAAGTGGATGTGGTGAAAAATATTAAATACAATGTAAAGGTGGTTGTGGCCAAAGTTTGAAGCAATTTTAGAAAACCTCTTTTTTTCATATTGTTTAACTTGTTCTTATGCATTAGGTATCTCATCATAGTCATGCTCTTAATGGAGGAAAGACTCACTCATAAGGAATATTTATTTTACTGTTGAGATTATAGGTTATAAATTTATTTTGGATCTATTATATCTTTCTCCAAGATTCTCTGAATATATTTCATCCCCAAACATCACATCTATAAAAAAAATATGAGTAACATGAGTCTTAAAGAGGATATTTTTTAGTTCCATTTCTAAATATTTTCTAATTTACAATTATTTTCAAGTTTGTAATAGAAAAAAAATATGAAAGACAAAGTAAAGAAAGTGAGATGCAACTCTCAAATGAGGCACTACTCATGCTAGACAGGTTGCCCACACACTTTTTCTCACATTCAACATGGCGACATTTGAACACGTAATTGAATTACAAGGTACTTTAGTAGTCTGAACAAATTCCTGAATAATAGGATATGAAATTTAAATAAGAGAAACAATCTCAATGAAAACATAACAAAACCTAAATAATGTTTTTCCAAATTTTCTTTATTATTATGCCAACATGCCCCCTTAGTGGAGAAATGGATTAATTATTTAGCTTGGATCACATCCATCTGAAGTCTTTTTTTCATTTATTTTAGTGTTACATGACGGGACACTGTAAACCTTATGATATGGATTATCCTAATATGGAAGTGCATTCTTACTCAGTGCATTTTTCGAAACACTGCTTCTAGTGTCAAGCATCCGAGTACACAATTATGTCCACACAAACAAGGTTTTTTCTACTTCAATATGCTCCTTGTCAGTCACCCCATCAGGATCCATTCTCATGGTTGTTGAGGATGTATAATATGATTTGTTTTCTCATCCATAGGTTACTTTAGATATTTGAGATGAGAAAATTTGATATTATGATTGCCTTGGATAAGAATTGTTAGCTCCACTAGACAAACTCTACGGTCCTTTCTATCTCTACTACATTTTTAATCATGTGTTTCCTTGGTCATCATCTAGGTATTCAAAAATAGGTTATTGACCAAATTTTTTATTCCCTTCCTCATGATTAAATAACATCTCTTCAATTACAAGATCCTGTCAAGCGAACGATAGTTCCTAATACTCATGGCCATCAATGTAACCATTTTGTTTTTCAAAGAATTCTTCTAACACAAAAAAAAAATTTGACCCAAAAACACTTGCAAATGGACTCATGAAAAATGGATCATCTAAAGGGTCAATGTCAACTATACTTGGGAAAATATTTATCATGCTCATGGAACCAAATGGGTTTGAAAGGAAGACATATTCCAATATCTTATTCGAGACAACCTTTTACCACACTATCAAAATGAATTCAATACCACTTGAATTTAACACCACTTGAATGATTCCAAATAAAGCATGGAAATTTATTTCCAAACTAAAATTTCCAAGCAATTTAATTATGATGGGGATTAGTCCAAAGTGAATTTGATAATCCACCTTTTCAAGTCAAACTTTCAAATATTTAAAAACAACCAATATTTTTATTCACTGGAGTTCCACTAACATGAACAATGACATCAATTAAATTATTTTATGCAAATTACCATCACTATTTAGCTTGTTGAGTGCAAAGCTCCAATGATCTACAACCAATCTTTCAATTTCCATTAATCAAATAGTTAACATGCACAAGCATCATACTTCTAATTATGACACATAGATTGAGGAAATAATTATAATTAACATAGCAAGAGTAATTTTCATCGCTGAAGATTATGATATCAATTTTCACACTCCAATAAAAAATAAAAGAACAACCCAATCTTTATCATTTTTTAAATTATATAGCATGTGTAGTAGAATACACTTTTATGACCTGTTAATTACTTCCTAATGATTCTCAAATGATCTTTCTCATGGCACTAATATCATTGAACAATTATATACCAAAAATATCAATAGTAAATGTAGTGGAAATGATAAAGTTCATTGAAATAAAACCACACACAATAGAAATAATTTTCTACCTTGGAAGAAAACCCAACAATATTTTCTTTACGAGAAATCGTCTTTCAATATAAAGGTTTACAAATAAGAAATTTGTCTAGAAATATATGCTAATAATAGAAGTCAAATACCGATTAAACTTGGTCGAACTATTGTGTAGTCAATGATAGTCAAACCAATAAAAAATTAGAAGTCAAACCTTTCAATGATGGTCAAAGTTGGCCATGCATTCGACAATTTTGTCAAATCCTCACATGTGTGGTTGTGGTAAAATTCAAACTATGCTCAACTATCTCCACATGTGGTTGAGTTCAAATAAGTCAAACAATGGCTATAAGGATCACACATGCAATATAGTTAAACTTGATACAATTGTGGTCAACTCAGTCGGTCAAATCAGTCAACCTCCTCACGCATGTGGCATCTTAAAGAAAGATAAAAATGATAAAGATAATTTGCAGCAACATATTTCTCTTTAGCCAAATTTCTCTTCCATTCGAAAAGATTCAATGAGCTTGATATGTTGATGATTTTCCTCTCACATGCTTGTTTATTTATATAGAACTCTAATGTTGAGTGGAGACTCATCAAGGTGCACCTCAACAGAAGAAATGCCTTCACTAATGGAGCCTACATCATAGCTCAACATTAGACTCCAAACAATAAATAATTTAAATCTTGTCTATAAAAAATAGATCACCCCATCCTAGAGTACAATGTGAGCATCATGGGCTAATTTCCCCTAGCCAAATCAGTATGGTACCATGGGAGAAATCTGACTTCCCTTAGGCCTTTCAACCCTATCCAAATCAACATGGACCCATGGGTGATTGTATCAATCTCCCCTAGTCAAATAAACATGACACCATGGGAGAATGTCTTCCTGATGCTATAAAACCATCAACACTCCCTCTCAATGAGGGGGACATTTTGCAGCATGACAAACTTACCTTAGAAGTATAAACCCCCCCTGCACATAGGCTTGGTCAAAATGCCAACAATTTGTTTGTTTGTGGATATGTATTGGAGCTTCATTGCTCCCTTCTACACCATATCTCAGATGAACTGATATTTTATCTCATTGTGCTTCAACCTATCATGAAATATTGGATTCTTCAAAATATTTACACAATTTTGATTATCACAATATATTAAGGCCTTCTCTAGCACCTGATAAAATATCCCTACAAGAAAATTTGGAAGTCGCACTAATTCCTGACTTGTGGAACTCGTTGTGATATACTATTCTTTTGATTTATTGAGTGCAAAATAAGTTTGATTCCTGCTAAACAAGGATATCATAATTGATCCCAAGTTGAAGCAGCGTATCAAGGTGATATTTATATCCATTTATTTCCCAACCCATTTACAATTAACATACCTCTATAGCCTCACTTCACCATATGAGACATATCTCAAACCATATCCAACTGTACCATGTAGGTACATCAACATGTGCTTCACTGCAACCCAATATGCATGCTTAGACTCAATTATATACTGGCTCAAAGTGTTCACAACAAATAGAGCATTTAGCTTGGTGTTAACCAAGCACATCAAGAATACAATTAACTACCTATACATAGTGGGATCCACCCAATCTGAATTTAAAGTAGAATCCCTTAGATAATTTAGATTGGTAAGCATAGGTGTAGCCATCGACTTGAAACCCATCATACCAAATTTTCTCAAGATATGAGATATGTTATTCCCTTATCCAAAGAATATCTCCCCAAGTCTCTACCACACCTTAAATCCCAAGGAATAATGCATCAAGCCAAGATATTTCATCTCAAAAAGGAGACATCAATAATAAAAAGGTAGCAAAGAAATAGCTCACAACCTTTTTGGTTAGCTTTCGCTTGGATCAGTTTTGAGAGAGAGATAGGGAGATCCAAGAGAAGAAAGAAAGGAGGCAAGCAAACACAAACAAATGAAAACAAGGTAAGGAAAAAACAAGAAAAGGAAAGTGAAGGAAAAGAAGGAGAAGGTTGGATCAACAAATTCAACACGAGGATTTTGTGGGTAATAGGTTCCATGTATGATTTCCTAGCTAAGGTGTGAATGCATAGTACATGCATTTTTTTATTTGTTTCATTTGCTATAATTAGCATGGGGTTTTCCTAGTTTGACAGTGGTTTCAAGATTTCCTTGCCATTTTCTAGATAGCCATGGTGTGATGGGATTCATTCTCGGTTGAGATTTGGATTGCCCGAAGGTTTTGGAACCGGGTGAGGTGGTTTCAAGAAAATTCCAAAGTGTTATGGGTGGAGATGGTTTTTTTAGGAATTCCTTGATAGGTGTGCAGAGACAGTGAAATTGCTCAAATGTATGGTAAAGAAAATCAGAGGTATCCGGGCTTTGATTGGTTTTTGACCTTGGGACTAGTTTAGGTGAAATCACGGTAGCTTAAGGATGGAGGTGGTTTAACATATGGATTCCCTAGTTGTTATGTCTTGGTTTATCACATGAGATCCCACAATCATGCTTGGAATATGGCATGGGGGTGATTGGATACAATAAATATTTTGTTCATCCCAATCTATGGTCGGGTGGTATGTGGAATTCCCTGACTTGGTTGGATTTTTCATAAGTTAATAAGAGTTATTTTCCTATTGTGATCTATGAGTACTTGTACTTGTTATTGTGTTGATTTAATGGATTATTTTTCTTGGTTAATATTCTAGTTATGTTCTAGTTATAAGGGTGGATCTATGATGTGCTATAACTATGTCTCTTGTTAATGATCAGATAAGTATTTGAATGGTTGATCAGTGCAGGGGATAACAAATGTTTTTGCAACTACTTGTGAGGGAATTAAACCTTCTTGGTGACTTTGAGATGAACTTCAGAGATTTATAATCATATATGAATTCATGACCTATAGCTTACATGTCTACCATATGTTTAAAGAAATGTATTTCATGTTGTAGGAAGTATAGGTGAAGTTCTTTCTTCAAGTGTAAATGTTTGGCATTTTCATCACTTTAATTATAATTTTGGAAAGTTACAGGCAGTTTTGGGAAGTGGTCTAGAGGCTAGCCTAAAAAAGTAGTTCAGATGTCAGAACCACATGCAATGAACTAGAACATTTGGGTCATAATCACATGGAAGCGGGCTTGTGCATGCGGTTGGGGCCTCATAACCACATTCTTCCATTGTTGTGAGTGTGGTTGGGGTTAGACTTGTGAAAAGGTAGTTCTAGCTGACAATTTGGTCATCAGAGGTTGTGGACTAACTTCTGGGTGTCTAGTGCTCCTGAGGGGTGCCGTAAGTTTTTGAATTGAAGGCTCCACTTCCATAATTGGAACTTGGAGGTCATGTCATAGTAGCACCCAGTCTCTCATTTACCTGGTAGCTTGTAAAAGTGGGTAAACGTTGGGTAGGGTGTTACAGAGTGGTATCATATTGGGTTTCATTCTTTTTGGGTGATATTTGATACCACATATTGGTAACAAAGCTTCCAATTTCAAACATTTGGATTGCACGAGCTAGATATGATTTTTATGCATGCATGTCAATTGTATGCATGCATTACAGTGGCTATAGTTCTTATGTATATAGTCGATGTTACATTGAGTTATCATGCATGACGTTAATAGGTTGATAAGTTGGTGTCATTATATATAAATACATGTATATTGTGCTAATTTCGACTGACTTGTGCAGATAAAATAGCCTCCCCTAAAATTCACTAAGGTATGATTTTGATTATGTATAGTTTATTTATATAATGTCCCTTAATAATAAATAATAATAAATAAATAATAATAAGTAATAAATAACAATACTAAAGCTCTAAATAAATATAAATAGAAATAAAACAAGAAAGCAATAAAGTTGCATGTTGACACATGGAGTGTGTGCATATGGTTCCCCTTCCAATGTTTCCTTTATTTAATAGATGGTGAGGAAGATGAGAGGCATTCTATCATTCCATGATTCCATTTTCCGTTCTATTGGGAGAATAGTGTTGTGAGACAAAGGATCCATGGCAGTAGTACGTTGATTGAGGGCTCGGGGGTGGTCAGTGGTAGCAAGACTTTGTGCAATTGAGCCTATGGTTGGGTGGAGAGTCATCCCCAAGACTTTGTTGTAGTTAGCAGAATTCAACTGGCGTTCAACCCTAAAATCACAAGTGAGAAACATCTTCACCACAGGTAAGTTGTCTCTACTCATATTTATGAAATTGATGTTAATTAGTTGATAAATTGCGTGTTGATTATAAATCGCATGATTAATCTAATTAATTACATGTTTTTATTTCAAGGCTGTTACATATGGTATCAGAGCCTAGGTTCAACTCTTAGGGCCTATAGACATTTTAATGTAGAAAACTTTGATCTAAATGATTTAACGAAAAAAAAAAAAACAAAACAAAAAAAAAAGTTTATAGTGAGAGCAGGTTCTACTCTATGTAAGTTATTAAATAAATATAATACAATTACTTTTAAGATAGTAGATAAATTTTCTTTATTTATATTTATAAAACTTGGTCATAAAATTTGTAAGCTAAGATTTCTTTCTTGAATCCTTAATCTTATTAGATCTCTGTTTGTCTCTGCTCTTTTTGTCCAAAGTTGTATGAGGATTCATCTTCTTAATGCCTAGATTGGTGGTTTCTCTGTAGAAGCTTTTATTCACACTTCTAAAGTGTTTTGAATGGTAAAATTTCTTGAAGCTTTATTCCCGTGCTATTTTCCATGTTTAATCAGTGCAGTCCTTGGAAAGATCTGTTCTCTAATATGTTAGATCCACTGTTTTGTTGAGTTTTTGTCTTGAACAAACTGCTCCATGTAGATCTCTTCTGGAATTGACCATATTAGCCTCGTTAATGAGTTTGAAAGCTTTATGTCCTGTATGAATGCCTGGAAAGTTTGAAGGCACTAATACTCTGTTTTAATGTGTCTCGATCTCTAAAATGCTAAGAGCTTCAAGGCTTCATAAAATCATTGAATGTATCTTGATTCTCGAATGGATGATAGTTGGAGGCTGTGTTTTTTTTATAATCATTGTTGTTCAGAATGATCAGGGTTTGAAGGCTTTATTGCATGTTTTAGTGCATCCACGCTTATACTTCTTAACTGATGAAAGTTTGAAGACTTCATGCTATTTTGAAATGTGTCTTGATCCTTAATATGAATCTTTTACTTTTCCTTTAAGGTTGTTTTAATGGAATTTTTTTGTTACAAAACTTCAAAATATCTATTTATATTCCCTGATTTCTGTTAGTTCCCAGTTAGGGAGATCATTATCTAAGCATTAATGCATTAGATTTTTATGTTAAATTTTTACTTCTCTAATGATCCTTGTCCATTTAACTATTGATGTTTATAAAGTTAATTCCTAGAAGGGTTTTCCTTGCATTAGGATCGCCAAGTTTTTAAAGCTTCAATCATAGATCAGCACTTTGAATGTAAAAGAAATCTGACCTTTAGTTTCTTATGCCTTAATAATGGTCCAACCTACTACTCATTTTTATTTATTTATTTATGCTTTAATTAAGTTGATTTCATGCGAGCCTTGTTTTTCATTTATCGATTTCTTTTGGGAACTCGTCAACATTTCTGAGCGAAAATATCTACAGTATTTGAAGTCGATTTTGAGAAATAAATTATTCAAAGCATTGGAATCTATAATTTAATTTCTAAGGCTGTTATTCACTTTACCTAGTGCGTAATTTTCATCGTTGAGCTTTGACGTCAATTACTTTGATTTTTTTTTTTAAAGGAAAATTAATTTCCTTTGGGAGAAAGGTTATCATTTTAAGTTTTATAAAATCACTGCAAAGGGGTATTTAAATTTTTTTTTTATTTGTAAACTTTCCTTAAAGGTTTAAATTCCTCTTTTATTATCTAAGAGCTTTAAATTATTTTTTTGACTATTTAAGAGGGTTATTCCTTAGAAAATATTATAGTCACATCCTTCCTTCCGAAAAAAAAAAATCGAACAAAATACATTTTTTCAAAGAACTCAATCTTTAACTAGAGAGTATCCAACATCAACCCATATCGCATGCAGGATGAATGTAGAATGATACTTGATATACTAGCATCTATCTACTATTTATAATTTCTAGACTACAACTTATTCAAAACCCAAAGTGCCCTTTCCATAAGACAGTTTCCCATCATGGACACTGACATCCTCTCACACAATAATTCTAAGAGATATTAATTGTGTGTAAAAACCAGTTGGTCATCAGAACGATATCGTGAGCTTTCGCAAGACCATTCCCATCCCGGAAGAAGAGAGAATGGCATTATTAAGTCATAATTTTTCGCATTACAACATCTTAACTAACAGTGGAAGGACAGCCATATAAAAGGCAAAAACAGACACTGGTGTCATCTTAATATGAATTTCATGAAAAATTTGAAATGATTCACAATTTTGCAGCATACTTTAAGACTATCAAAACTCAACGAGACTGAGAGCTCATACCCGAAGTTGAACAGTGTAAAAAATATGTGAAAATCAGTTCACAAGTGAAATGCCAAAAACCTTGATGCAAATTGCTAAAAGCTCATACACGACCTAAAATATGTGTCTAGCCCAGTTAATTAGATTATACACACATGCACACAAGGAATTGATATCGTCAAAGAGCATAATTCAACTATGACGCTTGTTTATTGGTTTTTTTTTTTTTAAAGTAGGAATGTATGTAATGTATTTTGTCTAGTTATTTATGATTCAAGATTTTCCTTGTTCCACGTGTTTTATTCCATTGTTAGAAAGGATAGTAATACCAAAAACCTGAATTAGCCGGAAGTGAAGTGCATTTCTAATGGATTAGAATATATGATATCCACTTTAGTGCTTGGACTACGCTTTTTTTTTTTTGCAAGGAGGGATTTCTGCTAGAATTCAGGTTAACTGTATATGTACATTAGAGAGATAAGCCATGGGCTCTTCAATCTTTTACTAGGATCCCATCCAGTCTTAGCAGAATAGCTTTACTGTTTTTTAGATGGTAGGCCCAACAAAATCTATCACAATCATATATAAGCGTACCTATACTTGGCATATATCTATTAGATATGCCAGGATTGTCTTTTTGATACCACTCTAATCATCATGATAACGAGGTTTATAATGTCTAAATAGTAAAAACAGACAAAATTTTCCTAACATCAGACATGTTCATAAAAGGACAAATTGGTTGCCTCTCAATTTCTCCAGGATTTGACGATTCCAGGGGTGATATCCAAGATAGCGCCTGCCCATGAGGCTAAAAGTGTTAGTTTTTATAATATATGTAAACGCGTTGAGTTTATTCTATTTTACTATTATTATGTTTTAAATAGGCATATAAAAATAAAAAAATTATTTTATATTAATAAATATTATGTATGGCTACATATAATTCTGGATTAATAAAATGGTTGATAAAAAATTTAAATTATTTTATGTGATATTGTAAATGAGTTAATTAAATATATGATTGTAAAGAGAAATTTGATAAATTATTTTTGGAATGTTTTATTTACATTGATTTTTGATAGTTGACAAATTGTGAACTTGTGAATTTTATGAATTTCATGGTTGATTTATAATCATTGAGTGACATCTTGAATATAATTAGTAATAATATTTGGAATGTATGTAGTTATTGATAGAATCTATTTGGAAGTTTGAGTGTATACTAAAGATAAAAGAAGAGACCTTCTAATATGAAGGAACATACTAAATTGATAATATGCTAAACTAATCAAGGTTCAATGGGACCAATATAGGCCTAGGTCAGCTACCTCAGAAGATGGAGGATGGATATGCTATTCATTGTGATTTTCCTTATCCTTTTTATTAAATTGTGTGGTGAATCAAAGGATTGTATAACTTAGCTTAGATATATACTTTTGTGAAATGTCTAAATCAAGTTTTATTGTTTAAATCTTATTGATACATCTAAATCACACTATGATTTCAGTTAAGGTTTTGTTTAACTATTATGTCAAAATAATGTTGGATGAGATTTCGTGATATGATGGTATGAGGATAACGATGCACATGTGGTTCTTATAATTGTTATAATAGTGATGATGTATCCTTATGATGATGATGATAGGCATATGCATTATGATGTTATGTCGAGGTATATTGACATATTCATTTACTACGTGATGATAGGTATTTAATATTGAATACTCATGATGGATATGATATGCATAACATAGGAATTATGATGCTAGAATATGAGGTTTATTGACATGTGGTTCATTTATTATGTGAATTCATGATATGTCTTTGATGCAAATATGTTTATGTTATAACTTATGATGGTATTTCATGAGGTGAAGCATGTGATAGTTGCGTACAAATTTATGACATGCATGAGCATGCAGTTCATAATGTTGCGATTAACAATGATGAATGTTACATGATGACATGCAAGACTTGGCATGTGGATTATTTTCTATGATACTACGCTGGTATAGTTAATGCATTGGTTGCATGTTTAGGTGTGATGATTGACAGGACTCCACAAATGGGCTGAGAGGGTTGGTTTATTTGATGATCTCGTGCGAGCCCATACACACGAGGGAGAATAAGTAACACCATATGGGTTGGGGACAAACTCAATCAACACTACATATGCCAGTGGTTCCTTTGTCTTGTGTAGCTCTTGAAGGGCTGTGGGACCATTTTGAGGAGACTAAGTGCCTGATGTTCTAGGCTAGGTAACTATTATTGGATTGGGATGCTAAAGTCTGGTGGGGGTGTAAGGACTTCAATGCCTAGGGTTTTGCATCTTAGTGAGTTGTGGAGGGAGTCGGCCAACCTTGCGAGATGCTCGGAGTCATTGAGTACCGTACCGAATGCCTGCCTTGGAGCAGATGAGGTCTGAGTTAGGTGCTAGCCTTGGACTAGGATACAGACCAGGGAGGCTTATGCCTAGTTCCAAAAGTGGGAAAAAGGATAGAGATTTGTTAGGATTTCCGAGGTGTTGTGAAACTTTTGATCCCTGCTGGTTATACTAGTTCAGCAGAGGGTGTTGGCAAACATGAAGTAATATATAACAAAATAAAATGTTAAATAATTCAACTTAACTTTGGGATGAAGTTCCTTAAAGTTGGGGAGTATGTAATGTCCCTTAATAATAAATAATAAATAATAATAAATAACAAATAATAAAAATAGTGAATAATAAATAATATAATATAATAATAAAATACAATAAAATAAATAATAAACAATAAATAAAAAATAGTAATAGTAAATAAATAATAATAAAATAATAAATAACAATACTAAAGCTCTAAATAAATATAAATAGAAATAAAACAAGAAAGCAGTAAAAATCAGTAAAGCTATCAAAAAGTAAAAACAAAAGAAATAAAACAAGAAAGCAATAAAGTTGCATGTTGACACATGGAGTGTGTGCATGTGGTTACCCTTCCAATTTTTGCTCTATTTAATAGATGGTGAGGAAGATGAGAGGCATTCCATGATTCCATTATTCCATCATCCATTCTCTTAGGAGAATAGTGTTGTGAGACAAAGGATCCCTGGCAGTAGTACATTGATTGAGGGCTTGGGTGTGGCCAGTTGTAGCAAGATTTTGCGCAATTGACCTATGGCTGGGTGGAGAGTCATCCCCAAGACTTTGATGCAGTTAGCAGAATTCAAATGGAATTCAACCCTAAAATCTCAAGTGAGAAACATCATCGCCACAGGTAAGTTATCTCTACTCATATTTTTGAAATTGATGTTAATTAGTTGATAAATTGTGTGTTGATTATAAATCGCATGATTAATCTAATTAATTACATGTTTTTATTTCGGGGCTATTACAAATTATCTAACACGGTATGTTTGTAGGAAGAAGAATGTCATAGATAATGAGCATAATTGTGGATTACATATCATGTGACTCTCCTTTTATATCAACTGAGAAGTAATGAGATAGGTAGTCTCCTGATATAATATATGCACTAAAAAGTTTGAAGGAAGAAATCAAAAGTTGTAAGGAAAATAAAAACAAGATAATTGAGTCATAGGAAAGGATTTCCAGAGCTGAGGAAAAGCAAGTTGAGGTTAATGTAGTGATCCTTTAGAGCTTATTAGATTTGTAGAGATAGGTACAACCACTAATCAATCATGGATAAGAGGAAAGGACCAATGGGGCATATGGCAGAAAGTCTCGATCACGATACAAGCTGGAAAAGGTTGACATAACTAGAGGTGGAATATGGTTGGATACACCTAGCATGAGAGGTAGTTCTTATGGGTTCTATTCTAGTTCTAGTCTATAGAGACATCATTTTCAACACCTCCATCACCCTTATAGGAGGAGTGAGAGGGGTACTTTGTAGATGAGTTCAATAAATATTAGCCTCCTACATTTGATTCAGATATGAGAAGACCATAGGATGCAGAAACATGGCTACTTGGGATGAAGAAGTTCTTCAAATTGCATGATTATACAAAGAATATGAAAGTCAGGATAACTATTTTCAGTCTCATAGGGAAAGAAAATATTTTATGGGAAGACATCAAGCGTGTCAAAGGCATCAAAGTAGAAGCATTGTGTTGGCATGAGTTTAAAATACTCTTCAGAAAGAAGTAATTTTTTGAGAGATACTATGATGAAAAGGAAAAGGATTCTATGGGTTAAAGATGTGATCTATGATAGATGAAGAGTATACAACCAAGTTTCTAAGATTGTTGAGATATGTTCCTTACCTTAAGGATGAGAAGACAATTGTTCAAAGTTTCATCATTAGTGTTGGTGAAATATTCTAAGAGATAAAGACCTTGTGTTCAACCGCAGGGGCCAACAAAAAGGTCCCTTGTAGTCGAGTGCAATGCTGACATTTTCAACTTACTCTGAAGAAGTAAGGTGTCTCACACAAGGTATCCCAAGGCTTGAGTAGGATAGGGACTAGAACCAGACATAGAGGGGTGTTATGCAACAATTATCATCCACATCTATTCAGGGAATCACATTAGCAGACATGCAAGTTGAGGTTAATGTAGTGATCCTTTAGAGCTTATTAGATTTGTAGAGATAGGTACAACCACTAATCAATCATGGATAAGAGGAAGGGACCAATGGTGCATATGGCGGAAATTCTTGATCACGATACAAGTTGGAAATGGTTGACATAATTAGAGGTGGAATAGGGTTGGATACACCTAGCATGAGAGGTAGTTGTTATGGGTTCTATTCTAGTTCTAGTCTATAGAGACATCATTTTCAACACCTCCATCACCCTTATAGGAGGAGTGAGAGGGGATACTTTCTAGATGAGTTCAATAAATATTAGCCTCCTACATTTGATTTAGATATGAGAAGACCATAGGATGCAGAAGCATGGCTACTTGGGATGAAGAAGTTCTTCAAATTGCATGATTATACAAAGAATATGAAAGTCAGGATAACTATTTTCAGTCTCATGGGGAAAGAAAATATTTGATGGGAAGACATCAAGCATGTCAAAGGCATCAAAGTAGAAGCATTGTGTTGGCATGAGTTTAAAATACTCTTCAGAAAGAAGTAATTTTTTGAGAGATACTATGATGAAAAGGAAAATGAATTCTATGGGTTAAAGATGTGATCTATGATAGATGAAGAGTATACAACCAAGTTTATAAGATTGTTGAGATATGTTCCTTACCTTAAGGATGAGAAGAAAATTGTTCAAAATTTCATCATTAGTGTTGGTGAAAAATTCTAAGAGATAAAGACCTTGGGTTCAATCGCAGGGGCCAACAAAAGGGTCCCTTGTAGTCCAGTGCAATGCTGACATTTTCAACTTACTCTGAAGAAGTAAGGTGTCTCACACAAGGTATCCTAAGGCTTGAGTATGATAGGGACTAGAACCAGACATCGAGGGGTGTTATGCAACAATTATCATCCACATCTATTCAGGGAATCACATTAGCAGACATGCAATAGGCGCAAAGTATGACTTGCAACGCATCCGAAGAGATAGGTAATACTCTCATTCATGCATAATAAAATTTTAAAAGACCATATAAAACAACACATTCATAAGCATAGAAAATTCACAGAAATTCTATCCACTAAACATAAATGATCATTACATCTTGGCACTCTGGCCCTTCAGGTAGAATTAGAAGAATCATTATACAATTTGGCTTCGAAAGAGAAGAACTAAGAACAAAATAAATTTCAATAAACCCAATGAAAACATCTCAGAATATGGTCTTTGCCTCCTCTCTGTTGTCTTCTCCTTTGATTCTTATAAACCTCACTCACCTGAAGTTCCAATCATTCCCTCAGATACTACAGACTTTCCTCTTTGGTGTCTTTAATAATTTTTCTGTAACCGGTCCATCTCTCCTCAACAGCCTTTGTGAACACTGATACACTTTCATTTTCCCATACCTTCCACTTTCCAACTTCAGTTTCTCACAAATATTGGAAGATTTTATCTCTTTTCCTTTGTGATTTCTTGTGAAAGTACCCTTCAGTCAAAGGTGGTCAAAATGTGTCAAAATTATATCCCCCAAAATGAAGGATGCAACAGGCCCCGACCACAATTGATTGATTCGTCCCCAAGTCAATCCTTCGATGATGTTATTGCTTCTTCTTGCAATTGTGGGGCTTTTGCATGTGTTTCTTCTTATTGAAATTTTCCTTCACATGTTGCAAGTTCTACTTCAAAAAACGGATCCATCTTTGGGATAGATTGGATGTCTTAGATCTTGAATCTAGTGTATTCAGTGATTACACAATGCCAGGAATCAAACAAATAAGAAACTTTGTCAAGGAATGGCATGGTAATTTCAACTATTAGATGTGCAGGTTAGTTAGTCATGAGGGAATTATATTGGGTCTTCGCTTAAGTTATAAGCAACCACAAATTCTAAAAATGGTTCTGTGTTGGGGGTTTGAGGTCACAGAGAAAAGCCTCAGTGGCTTGAGAGTCATCCTTAATGAGTATCATACTTGGTATAAAAATATTGTCACGTGTTTTCTTTCAGCACTTAGAGGCGGTTTGGAATGTAGGTAACATAGTGGTTCCCATAGCAGATAACCCCACCATCCTTTGCATGTCACTAACATGTCTTAGGTACTCTCAGTCGATCCATAAGGATCCTCTAACACCCTCCTCCCACATTTACCCAAGCTAACTAGTCTGCTTGAGGTAACCATGTGATGAGGGGCTACTAAGATCTGATTCAAATCCCCATGTATAGTTAAGGAAATGTAATTGACAAAACCAAACCCAATCTGACCTTCCACACATGCTACAAGACCTTCAAGAGCCAACCAACCCTTCTAGGTGACCATCCACTCCCATGACAAGCCATGTATGCGATTGAGGACTTCCAGTCGCTCCCACAATAAGGCATGCCAACGAATGTGGACATTTTCAACTAGTTTTGAGCTACTGATTGTGGATCGTGTGCCACTTTTTCAGGGCCAAGACTCAGACCACTACCCAAAACTTCATGAAACTCTAATAAAAGATAAATAATGATGGAATAAGGCTTCTAATGCAACCAATGGTACAAGTTCATGATCTGACCACTACTAGCCATGACAAACATTTCATCAAACATGTAACAAATATGTAATCTACATATCATAACAACATATCAGAGCATAGGTGTCTCATACTTATTGGAGTTTCATAAAGAATTATTGTATCTCTATCACATTAGCTGCATTATCATCTATTAGGTAATATATTCGTTGTACATTCATTTGCAAAGAAAAACATGATGAGAGCCACACATCAAGTCTATCATAAAACATACTCATAACCAACATATAACTAAGATAAATAAAAAGGGTGTAATAACCATAAGAATCATAAATAGACCAATATATTTACTCATGAAATACCAAGGAGAAATAACTCTTATTAATGAATTAATAAGCCAACCAAGTCTGGGACTTCCATGAACCATCGAACTATAGATTGGCTAAACCAAATATTAATTTTAGCCAGTCACCCTCATGTCATATTGCAAGCATGAATATGGGACTCACAACAAAACAAATACAAGTTTCCTTAGGTTTTATCCCAATCACAACTAGATCAATGAGACTTGTCGTAGCTACAACAACACCCTCCAAAAATTTTTCTTACACTCAATTTCAAATCCTTCCTTGGCCTTTTACATTGTTGTTGCAAACATCAAAACTCATTTCATGTAGTTTCTTGAAGTATTTTGCTCCCCTTTGTAGGTTGGGTAAACTGTCATATTTTCGCATGATTGACTAGTGCACAATGTGTAGAATCTTGTTCTAGTCGTTTCAAGGGTCTATCTTTGTGTATAAGAGTTATTATAACCATGTAAACATTTTTTGTACTCATTCGTAGAGTGTTAAGCACTGTAGCACAAGTGTCGTCATGGTCATCGCAAAGTGTATCATATGCGTTTCACTTATCATAATTGGTCATAAAGTTGATGCAAGGAAGGAAATCCATTGTTCATGTGTCTTGGGTGATCTATTTTGTTGTAGCATTAGGTATTCTAGGTGTGATATCACAGTCAAATTCATATCACTATTCACATCAGTCTAATCGGTCTTACACTTATCCATTTATGAGAAGTCTTCTCAACCAAGCAACTTGACTACACCCCACCTCCCTGAACTGCACAATACGTAATTTTAGTCCTACAGATGTGATTTTTCCCTTTGGCACTGCATAATTTATAGTTCCTGTTTCCCAGGACTACTGCACTGTGCATTTTCTGTGCTGAAGCTCTAGCCTTGACCTCCATAATTGTACGATCCTTCATCCCAACCTAGCATTCACTGCACACTTTGTAATCATAAGCCTCTGACTCATTCCCAAAGCCTCTAAACTAAATAGTTGTGCAATATCCCAACCTCCCTTATCTCCCAAAACTTTTCATTATTCCCTCTTAGTGCTTATCCCCTCATCATGTCCCACTGGCTCTCAGAACTACGCAGTTGTTTCCCTCAGTCCTTCTTGAACTATGCATTATGCAATCTTAGTGCTCAAACCTCATCCTACATTGATTGAAATGCTTAGTTGCGCAGTCACTGAGCCCTCTCTCCTGGCCAGTCACCTAATTTTGGCTCAGTTAATGGATCAAAATTTACTATCTTAGACTAGGGGGGTTTTAGACTAATGTAGTCTCGTCATGAGTGAATTGTAGATGCGGGTACTCTATAATACCACAAAATGATGATGTATAAGGAAATGAAGGATGGAAGCATGTTGAAATACACACTTGTAGCTAAACACATAAGCCAATCAATTAAGAAAAGTGAAGAGACACTAGTTCTTGACCACCATTCAACACTTGAGATTATTGAAGATTCCTTATCACCAAGCCATGTGGAGGTGAAAAGAAATGAATTCTCAAGAAGTAATTTAGAACTCAACAAAATTAGTGGCTTGACATTGGCACATCATCAAGTAGTCAATGTTAGTAGTGTCATGTCATGTTATGTCATGAGTGGTCACATGCCACAGCTTGTGGCCAATGACGTAACATATGTTTCATAAATATATTGTAAAGTGAAATTCCAAAGGACATGTGTGCATTACGAAGATTCATGTAAAGTTGAAAATTCATAGGATGTCAAAAAATCATGAGGGTATATGAAGAGTCACAAGGAAGGTGAAGCATCACCTCCTCATTTTTATATATACTCCCTCATTATAAGAGCAAAGGACTTTTCACCTTGGCTCCAACTACAAAGCATTAGAGAGACAAGCAAGTTATTTTAGGGAGAAAGGAGTGGCTCCAATGCTCCACTACTGGAGCTAGTGATGTTAATTCTATACATGTGCCTTGGAACTTTTACTTAATAATAGAATCCTTCAAGGCCAACATGCTATTCAAGCACAGATTATGAATGTTTGTAAGACTATTCTGCAAATGTTTGTACTTCATGTTTTCTTTTACATGTGCTAATATAGTTTAACTATTTTGATTGTTTTAGTACTTATCTTATTGTGAATTTGTTGTAATGGTTTTTATTGTTGTCCTATCCTTCTGGAATACTCCGTAGGACAATAGAAAATATTTTCTCATTTTTTGGTTGTAACAATCATTGCATTCTCTGTGGACTACTCTGTTGGATTTTAGATAGATCGTTCTGGTTCATGTGTGTCTCTTCTTGGGTGTACTACTACCTCTCTCTTATAGGCTCACTTTCCTCCCCTAGAATAACTTTGACACATTTACAACTGAACACTGACCAGGAACACCTTCTTTCTTTTCGAAGGCACAATTGCATCCCTCTCTCTTCTTGACAGTTAGAGCCAAGGAAAACCTTTAAGAGCTTGGAAACCTAGCCTTTATATCGAATGGGACTCCTACAAAAAATGGTGTGAGGTATAATTGGGAATTCATATCGGGGATGTCTCTTGAATGTTGACAAGTCTAGCATTGTTAATATTTTTGGTGCTTGTTGTGGCCACAACCACCACCCTATCGAAACTTGCTCTGGTAGCTAATTCGAATGTGTCCTGTAAAATTTTGGTCTTTCATTTCTCCGAATGATATCCCTATCGCATGATTCATCTATAACCCTTTCTAGCCCTTCATTCATATCCCTCATCAGGACCTTTTCAATCCTCATAAACCTTCACCAAAACCCCCACTCTCTACTATGGTTGTTTTTGGATCCAACTCGCAAAACATTCTATCGCATCCTTATTTTTATCTCAACGGTTTTGCAACAGAAATACTCTGCAAACATCCTTAACTTACCCTTTCTGTGCCCTTTCAGTCTTTACACATTTCCCTATGCCTTCCTTTATCACTATCACAATATCGCAATTTCCACAGTCACACTATGCATTCCCCTCTTGCATCTGATATGCGACGACCTTCCAGACTCTAAATACAATTAATCACATCCATATATATATCAGGTCCGCCGCTACATCACTTATCGCAATCGATGGAGTCCATGGCATATACATAAAGCACAATGCGATTAGCGGACCCACCGCGATTATTAAACACACCACATACATTTATCGAGTCTACCTCCCCAATCACAAATCACAATCGGCGGAACCCGAGGTCCATACACAAGGCGCTACGATATGGCAGACCTAACGATATTATTAAGCGCATCATATATATTTTCAGGTCTGCAGCCCAATTGCAAGTCATAATCGGCGGAGCCAGGGCTTATATATAAAACGCGTTGTGATATGGCAGACTCGCCAGAATTATTAACCATGGCACATATATTTTTTGGGTCTGGCCTATCACAAGACACAATCTACAGAACCCAAGGCTTAAACACAAGGTGCGACATGATTAGTGGACCTGATGATGATTATAGATCCAGGGGTATAGTATTTGAAGTCCGACCTTACGATTTGGCCACGAGTTTTCCTATGTATACCCATGTATTGCGATAATACATTGTGGTCAGGGTTTTCAAAGGGAAATATTATGTTGCAGAACCGAGGGGATTATGAACCACAACACATATATATTTCAGGTTTGGCCAATCACAAGTCACAATCGACAGAGCCCAAAGCTTAAACATAAGGCGATTTGTGATTAATGAACCCAGCGATAATTATATGCCCAAGTATATATTATTTGAAGTCTAGCCTTATGGCTCGACCGCGGGATTTCCCATGTTTTCCTGTGTATTGCGATAAAAGGTTGTGGTCCAGGTTTTCAAGGGAAAATCTCGTAAAGTGAATGGTCCACTTTTGATGCATTTATTAAGAAATCCTTGAGTAAAAATGAATATTATGGGCAAAGGAAATACATGTCACAGTAGGTTCTGTGGGTTGCTAATCATAGTGCCTCTACATTGTAAGGTTAAATAGAAATTGCGGCTTAATGCAAGGTTTGTTTCTGAGCATGTTTTTCATATTTCTCATACAAATTATTTCTGCAAGCGAGTTTGAGTGGACCCGGTAGTGGATAAAGGTGAATTATATCAAGATGACACCTCTGTACCATTGGTGTGAATATTGGAAAGAAATGTTTTGCAGAAATGGATACGAACAGCGATAGTGCATAATGAAGGCATGCTCCATGTGAAGAGGAAGCACAATGCCTTTACATCAAGATGTTATTACCTCCAAACAAACCTTCAATCATGCCATATAGGGAATAACATCCGCTTAATACAGGTGCGATGGGATGACACACAACCATTCTCTTTTAATCAACATCCATTCATTTCCCTAGAAAAGGAAGCATCACAATAGATATACCTTCTATGTGTCAGCAGTGACACCAACTGTTCTACATCTGTGCATTCTTATTTGTATATTGAAAATAACAGGGGGAGGAGAAAAGTTAAGGGAATAGCGAGAGTCATTTCCAACGGCATTTCCAGCGGCATAAGTATTACCTCCAGATAGGAGAGATAAGCTTTTTATTGGGAAAAAACAACATTTGATTTATTTTGAATAAAGAAGACTATTTGGGTCAAGAAGGGGCCTGTTGTTTCAGATTCACTTTCCTCTTCTTTCATGTGTTTAGAATCAGTGTGTTTTGGACGGCATGAAGATAAATGTGTTTTTCTTTGTGCATATTGATAACATACAGTTCATCGTTATTTCTAGTTATTCAAATATAATTCAATAGCATGGTTAACTCATGAAAGGTTTTTGATTCGAAACTTTGTTAAACATCAGTTGCAAATGTTATTTGTATGCAAAGGAATGTGTATTCCTGTATAAGTAATTGGGTTGCAATTAGGATTTAATACAGCCTTGTTCTTATGTGAACCAGTAATTGATTCATTTGGACTTGGAATCTATACATGATGTTTAACCTCTTTTTGTTATGCTCCTGTAGGATATATTAGGATAGTTAGGACTAGCTTAAGTGGTGAGATGTAGTGTAGATAAGATTTGATACATATAGGTTAGTTGTTTCTTTTGTTGATTTAATTGAAGTCTTCCTCCATGAAGAAATCTTTCAACATCTATAATAGTTTATAGGATCCTTTAAAACCTGTTGGAACTAGCCATTCCAAATGAAAGGAGATATAATTTGGGTCTACAATTGGGTTAGTTCCCCTTGTGGGCATATTGAACATTTGCCCTATCAACAAATTGGAGCTAGAAGGAGGGCCTGAACTATTGTCCACAGCTTTTTATGATTCCATCCATAAATGTTGCGCATCGACTCGAAAAGATTACTGCATGGATTGTAAAGGTCGAAAAGACCCTTCCTCCCATTTGGAAAAGCCTCATTTCAAAGAAACAGAGATCCCTCTAAGTCTTGTGCTTGGGTCACCCGAAGAAGGGACATTATGGGAGTATCTTGTCACTCAGGAACAACTAGTCATAGTACTTACTCGGGCTTATGCTCATTCCCTCTCTCAGCTCCCCATCTTTCACTCTTTACCTCCAACAACTAAAAGAAATCCAAGGATTTGTTCCATAAACGAAGAGACATCTGCAGCCCCTTCTCTTGAAGAGATTGTGCTAGAATCCTTGCGAAGTATTGACACTCCTTGGGAAGAAATTCCTGAGGATCCACTCTCTGAAGGTAATCCCTAGCGCGATTTGGGAAATCCTAATAAAGAATGCCTCGAAGATACCTTCGACTAGAACCTCCCTATCCATGATATGGTTAATGTTCCTCTTCAAGCTGGGATATGGCTAATGTTCCTCTTCAAGGTGGGAACTAGCTTCAACCGGATGGGAACCAACTCCCACCTCCCCTGGGAGCACTCCCTCCCTTGCTTACTCAGGATGTCGTAGTGGTACATGGGCAACATCATCCCCTACCCAAGAATTCAGAAAGATTATTACCTAAATTCGACCCTGAGCTGGGAGACACTGTTGATAACCATATTCACTCTTTCTTCCTAGTCATACACATGTTGGGGGTAGCCAATGAATATGTGGTATGTCGCTTGTTCCCTTTTACCCTGATTGGAGCGGCCTCCACATGGTACTTTAGCTCGAGAATAGGATTGCTCGCCTCATGGGTCGCCTTTCAAGAGGCCTTTTTAGACAAGTTTGGTGATGAAAAAACACCTGCGGCTTTAGTTTTAGAACTATCTCGTTTGAAAATGGAAGCCAAAGAAAAGGTCAAGGATTTTAATAACCAGTTCAACACTTTGTTCAATAGAATCCTGGATAATGCTAAACTTATTGAGCAGGTGCTTATGGAATTCTACATCACTACTCTCCCTGTCCTTACTTCGATGTGGTTCAAGAGGAGTAATGCACAAACCTTACAAGGTGATATCGATGAAGTGATGAAAGTCGAGAACGAAATGATCAGTCTCACAACATGTCATCATACAAACAAAGGAAAGAAAGCCTCTTAGTCATCCAAGAAGAATAATGGGAGTGATAACAAAGTGGCTGAGGGCAAAGAAAGGGACACCACAGATGTGAAGGTTTGCATTGGATCATTAAGAAAAGGATGAACATAGTCGTTGTTATCACCCAAAAATTCTCTAAAACTTGGACAGTTTACATTTGTTCCTAAGTCATAATGTTAGATAGTGGTTAAGTCATTTTTATGTTTCTAGAGTCTAAGTCATAGGGTTAGAGTCTCATTTCCATCATCAAATAAAGTTCAACAACCTTGTTTTACACTTTATGGGTCCCATATCATGTTTTTAAAGCCATGTGTTTACCCATTTTAAAAGAAAATTATGTTGAAAAATGAGCATACACAAGAATCCACAATTTCGTAGCGCAACCAGTTCGAAAAAGGTGATTTGCACTATGAAACTATTGTAGGTGCAATTTTGGTATTTTGCTAAAATTTCAAAGGGAAGAAATAGTTGGTATTTGGGAGGATGATGCTACTGGAGGGTGTGAAGAGATCCCCGATGAAAATTTAAGACTCAAGGCAGGAAAAACTAAAGGGTTAAAAGATATGTACAAAAGAAAAATTTTGTGCTACGAAAACAACAGACAGTTTCGTAGCGCAGCCAAATCAACCTCCTTTGTGTTCCTTCAGGGGTTTGATTTTTTTGTATAGGTGGAAGAGAAAAGTTCCAGGGATGATAGAACACATGTCACATGTCTTAAACGGTCACTTTTGTTAGCCGAAGGATTTGAAGACAAGCATAAGGATGAAACCATAAAAAGGAGGAACTTTGTCTCCTTGTTTTTAGCAGTCAACTTCCAAGGGGATTCCTGAGCAATTGAAAACTCATTTCTAAAAAGTGAAAGAGGTTTTTATCTACATACTGAACTAGAAAACCCTCTTTCAGTGTCTTGAAATTTAGTATGAGGTGGGATAAATGGATTGTTTAACTTGTGCTACAAAACTGCTAAGAGGAACTTTGTTTTATGCTTTTAGTAGTATTTTTAAAGATTAGTTTCTGGCCACATGCAAAATTATTTTGAAATTATGAGGGATTTTTATATTCATAAAATATCCAGCTACAATAACCTATCTCACTTTTTTCATAAGTGTAACCAGTTCAAAGATACAAGGCTTTATTTAAAGTCATAATTGTAGAAGACAGATTTCCTGGTTTTCAGGGCAGTTAGGTCATGGAATAGTAGGGTTCATAACGAGGCTGGAAACATCACAAAATCTGACCTCATGAGGTTGCAAGTGGCAAAGGTTTAATTGAATACTAGATAAGGTTGTTAGAAGTATATTTAGGATTTTAAGTCCTACTTGAATTAGGACTCTTCAAAGACAGTCAAGCTGTCGTTTTGTAATTAATAAGCTTGTTTTATGGTTAGAATAGGTGTCTAGGATAGGAATTCAAATTCCTCTGATGGTGGACGATAGGATCCAAGGTTGTAAATCTATATATGAAGCATGAGGTCAAATTCTTCGGGGTTGGCATTTGTATTAGCAAAAGAAGATGTGTGTTTTTCAAACTTAATTCAGAGATCAGTTTGACTACTCAAGATTCACAATGAGTTTATGTGTTTGATGCTCTTGTGGCTTTGTTCAATTACATACTTGCAGTGGTATGAGCTTGTGTTACTTAGAATTCGGTGGATAATGCTCTAATTTCTTTCACATGCTTGTAAAATGTATTGTTTCACTGTGTTACTATTTTAATCATAAACCTAAACTCTAAGTGCCTTGACTTCCATGTGAGGCTGATAACATTGTTTTGTTGAGGACTATTTTGACTCCATAGCCCAAAAGATATTTGCTAATCATAGTTTCAACCAGTCAACAAGTTATAATTCTGTTCATTTCATTCCTAGAGTTAGCCATCTAATCATTAATCAAAAACCCTAAGCTTAGTGAGAGAGACCTCTCAAGTTGAGGAGGCTAAGCCTCAACCAAAAGTTTGGTTTTAAATAGTTACTCAAAGTATTCCTGATTATAAGCCTATCAGGGTCTGGTTTTGTGATAATAGTCATCCATATGAAAAGGAATTCTGGAGAGAGTACAAGTGGGAAGGGAGGAGATTATAACAACAGGAAACCTTTCAAACCTTTCTATCGTAAGAAGGCAGAAAGTGGTCATGGTCAACTTGCATTGCCTGGTCCACCCAATGAAGGGAATTTAAATACGGAAGACCTGGCTCTTATTGGATCTCTCCTTAACCAAGAAGAACCTATAGTGGAGCTAGAGCCAGAATAAGAAAATGAGGAAGAATACCAAGTAGAAGAGCCCTTGGACAAAGAATATCAAATCAATGTACTATGGGATTTCTATACAAATGAGAATGATGAAGACGAAGGAGATAGTATGGTAGAAATCAACACTAATGAAATCCATACATGAATTAAAGGGCCACTTGCAGGTGTGATGAAGCTTATAGACTAGAAAAAGAAATATGTTCACCCTTTGAAGGCATCTGCTCCCAAAGTTCCTGTTGGGAATGGTAAACCTAGTGGAGATTCCAAGAGTATTCTAGTTACAAACTATCTGGAGAAAGATAATACACCTCCGATGGCAATGAAGGTGACTCAAAATGGTAAACTCCCATCTAAGAATGGAAAAACAAGTATGTTTACTCTGCCCTACCCTGTTTATAACATTGATTACAATATTGTGGATGATCTTAAGAAATCCTGAGCTAATATTACATACTTCGATTTGCTAAAGCTAACACAATAAAGAAACTTTCTTTCGAAAGCTATGAATGAATGGAATTGTAAAACTCCCACCATCCTGAGTAGCCAAACCAAGAAGTCGATGTCCAAACCTGTTAGTACACCCAGTACAACCCAAACCCCATTAGTTATGGAAGCCACTCTGTCCAAAATGAATCGAACCCCCCAAGATGTCAGTGCAGCCATGATAGGAAGGAAATCAAAATCCATGACTCCCCCTTTCCTTATCACATTTGAAATCTTCAACATGAATGTCCACAATTGCTTGGTAGACTCAGGTGCCTCATCCACTGTGATGCCTTACACTGTTGCTAAAAGACTTCATGTGATACTCGAGAAAACTGGAACTCGAATTATGAAATTGGACAGGACAAATGTGAAAGTAATTGGGGAATTGAAAGATGTGTTGATTCGGATGGCTACTAAACTACAATACACACAAGTCAATGATATAGTTATAGTCGACATGCCTGAGGCTTATGGAATGTTGTTTAGTAGGGACTGGTCATCAAAACTGAATGGATATTTCTCAACTGATTGGTCCCATCTCTAATTGCCTCAAAAGGGAAAAGGTGATATGTTGAGGGTTGATCGAGAAAGATACATGAAGTATGTGGTGAGGGAACTAAATGGCCCCAATAAACCTGTAATGTTTACCAACTCTATCCTTGGGAATTATAGTTTCGACATTTGTGCCAACGAAACATGTTTCAAAGAATTCCATGCAGAGATAGTTGAAGAAACTATGACAAACACATAGTTGGAAGCTCTCCCCTACAATCCAACTAATGAATTATCCTGTATTATAGTAGATGATAGGTATAATTTCGTAGAAAGCAATTAAATTGATTTAACATTAGATTCTATATTTTGGACACTCTATTTTGATGGCTCTAACTACCTTGAAGGTGCAGATGATGGGAGCATTCTCATTGACCCACAAGGGAACCAACATTTGATGGCCATCCGGTTGGAGTTCACATGCACCAACAACACGGCAGAATATGAAGGCTTGTTGCAGGGCCTGAAGAAAGACATTGATATGAAGGTGAAAAATCTTGAAGTTTTTGGTGAGTCACAGATAATTATCGACTAGGTAAGGAAAAGGATGCATTGCAAGTCGCCACACCTGGTAAGATACCAACATGAGATATGGAGCTTAATTGACAATTTTGAAACTTTTAATATCACATTCATACCTTGAGGGAAAAACTAAGATGCAAATCTGATGGCTAGTATGGTTGCAAATCATTTTCTTGATTTTAGATTAAAGAAGAATAAACGTTATGTTGAATTGATTTTCAGACCATCTGTGCCTGATAACATCTCAAATTCGCAGATGTTCGAAGATGACGAGAAAATCCTTGAGTTTTTGCACTGTGAGAAGACATTCAAGAATGCATTCATTGATGAAAAGGAGCATGACAAGCTTATGAACGAGAGGGAAGATGAAGAAGAGGATCAATCCAATATAATTCCCAAGTCAGTTGTCAAGATGGAGCACTTGTATGACCTGCACAATAAATTCAAGAAGTCGACAAACTGCAAAACCCACAGCTCATCCATGAAGTATGAACCAGTCAACCTTGGAACCAAAGAAGACCTAGAAACTATTAATTTGGGCTTGGGGTGCTCTCCACAAGAAAAGGCTACATTTGTCAAGCTATTTAAAGACTACAAGGACATATTTTCATGGACATATGGTGACTTGAAATCCTTTGATACCAATGTTATGTAGCATGTAATTCCTTTGGAAAAGGAGGCTAAGCCCTACCAACAAAATCTTTGTAAGACGCATCCAAACCTAGAACCGTTGGTGAAGAAAGAACTAAAAAAAATTCTGGATGCCAAAATCATTTTTCCAGTCAAACACACCCTCTGGGTAGCCAATCTTGTGCCAGTAAGAAAGAAAAATGGAGACATTAGGTTGTGTATCGATTTCAAAAACCTAAACAATGCATTGTAAAAGGATAACTATCATGTCCCTTCTATGGAACACATTCTTCAGTGTGTTTCAAGGTCTGAAATGTTATCCCTATTGAATGGGTTTATGGGTTATAATTAAGTGTTGGTGGCAAATGGAGATAGGTCAAGACAACCTTCAACACTAAATGGGTCACTTTTGCATATCGTAAAATGCATTTTGTTAATGTGGGTGCCACATTTCAGAGAGCTATGGACATAGCTTTCCGAGGATTGATTAACAAATTAGTAGTAGTGTACATGGATGATGTTACTGTGTATTCGTATCACAAAGGGGATCATATCTATCACCTGAAACAAATTTTCGAAAGATGCCGAAGGTATGGAATATCGTTGAATCCCAAGAAGAGCATTTTCGTAGTTACAGAAGGGAAACTACTGGGTCACATCCTCTCTAAAGAAGGGATTTTTATTGATCCTGAAAGAATAGAGACCATCATGAGAATACAAACCCCTACAAATAAAAAGGCAATGCAATCTTTCTTCGGGAAGATTAATTTTGTTGGGAAATTTGTTTCAGGTTTCACAGAAATAGTGCATCCCGTGCAGTTAATGATGAAGAAAGATGTTGTGTATAGGTGGAGCGATGAAGATAAGAAATCATTTCAGCGGATTAAGGAAGCCATCGCAAGAGCTCCCACGCTGGTCAGCCCTGATTTTGACAAGGAATTCTTCTTGTTCACTTTTGCTTCTAATGTTTCACATACCGCAATCCTCACTCAAAAAAATTATGATGGCAACGAAGTCCCTATTTCTTATATGAGCTCTAATCTTTAGGGAGCAGAACTAAACTACCCAGACATGGAGAAACAAGGCTTTGTAGTTTTTAAAGCCATAAAACACTTTCGCCCTTGTCTATTAAAGGCTAGGACTAAATTAATCATTCCCCGTCCTATTGTAGGAGCCCTCTTCATGCAAAAAGAAATGGGTGAACAGAGATGGCACTAGATAACCACACTTCAAGAATTTGACCTCGAGATTAAGCCGATGAAGATAGTTTAAGGGAAGGGATTATGTAGCCTAGCAGCAGAAGCCTTGGTGGATAAAGAAGGGGCATCTGAAGAACCAAAAGAGCAGAGCATGCAAAATGCACAAGTAGAATTGAGGGAGGAGCCCCTATGGATTAATGAGACAACGTCAGAAGCCCTTTTGGATCCTGATTCATGGTATTACGACATATGCTTTTATCTCACACGGGGATCATGTCCTGAACACATGGATGCATCACAAAGGAGAGCACTCAGATTGAAATCCAATTAGTATCACTTGGCCAATGACACACTATACAGAAAAATTATGATGAAATCTTGCTGAGGTGTTTGGAAAAGGATGATGTCCATCATGTCTTGAAAGAAATGTACGACGACCTAGCAGGTAGTCACTATGGAGGAGAGACCACTACTCACAAAATATTAAGGGCTGGATATTATTAGCCTAGAGTGTTCAGAGACTCACATGCCTACGCTCGGAAATGGAAGGTATGTCAAATTGCCGCAGGGCGAGAAAGAAAGCTATTCATTCCCCTAAGGCCCATTATGATTCATTGCTCGCTCCAGCAATGGGGCCTAGATGTCATAGAGGATATCACTTTGAACTATTCACAGCAGCATAAGTATATACTCATGACGAACGACTACTTCACCAGATGGACCGAAGCCATCCCACTTCAAAAGGTTAATGAAGACAAGGTAATATATTTTATTGGGAAATGTATTATCAGCAGGTTTTTCATCCCTAACAATCAAATATTTGATAATGCTTCTTACTTTTCATCTCTAAAATTGACTGAATTTTCAATTGATAAATCAATTCGCATAAGATATGCATCGAACTATTACCCCCAGGGAAATGGAGTTGCAGAGTCCTCAAATAAAATCCTCATCCACATAATCTGTAAGTATGTCGCTAGAAACCGGAGGAATTGGCACAACGCTCTGACAAACGCCCTTTGGGCCGATAGGGTCACCCCAAAAGTAGCATTAGGGAACTCCCCATACTTCCTCATCTATGGATAGGAAGCCATCTTGCCTCCTAGCATTAGCCTTCCCTCTTTACAACTCTCCCAAGCCTTAAGAGGGACCCCTTCAACCTTACCTCAGAAAAGGATCAAGGAACTAATGAGGTTGGAGAAATTAAGAGATAAAGCCAGAAATAAATTTAGAAATCACCAAATGATTGTGAAGAAATGGTTTGATCACCATTTGGTATGGGATAAAGATTACCAAGTGGGAGACCTAGTCCTGAAATGGGACAAGTTGAGTGAGCCAAAAGGTAAACACATGAAATTCCAACACTTATGGTTGGGCCCATTCCAAGTTGAGGAGAAAATTGGTTAAGGAACTTACAGATTGAAAACTTTAGAGGGAGAAACTAAAAAACTCCCTGTTAATGGCTAGCATCTTAAGAGATACTTCTAGTAGCCACCACATGGTGGTTACCACCTGAGTAGGTTAGGATTCATTTTATTTTTTTTGTTAGCTTAGTTATATTTTCATCCTGTCCTTTCCTGTTTTATGCAAACTTTATTTTCCTTTTGAATTTCAGTTCTTTTCAACCAATTGATTTTGGTCCTTCAGTCTCGTGTTCACCTTTACAACTCTCTTCAGATTGCTCTCATTTGCCACCTTCATCTTTTGCCTCTCTCATTAACATATTGATGAGTTGGCCAATCCTAAATTCATCATTACCTTGCAAATCAAGCAAACTTTCAATGAGCCCGTGAGAACTGGAAAATCAGCGGGAAAATTCAAATCAAAGCCACTCATTAGCATCTGTTTGGAACTAGGTAGGATCTGTTGATAACCTGGATACCTGGAGCATGTAGGGGCATCTTTATAAAATGGAAAAATGTGTAACAACAACTGGACTGGCATGGCGGAACGCTGCATTTTTAGAATCCCACTCAGACCTAGCTTATACTTGCCTGTAAGGTTTGCAGTTATTCTCCATTGGTCACATCCAGCACACTAAGTTTTACAATACCTGTCATCAACAAGCAAACCTCCTTTCATGGGCTAAGCTCACTGTCATATATCCTGTGGTAAATCCAATTGTGCTCTAGTCCTTGTGCCTAAAACTGGAAGGATTTACGTAAAATAAAATGAAATGTTAAGTCCTTGTGCCAATTTGGGAAGTCAGTTAGAGTAGGGACTATTGTTGGACTCAAAGTACCGGTTGACACAACAAACACAACCTTGCGTAAGTGGTTTAAAAATACGAAATGATCCATGACTACTCCCCATTCAATCATAGGAAAGTATAGCACTAAAATTCTTACATAAAGTGTAGATAAACATATTCACATGAAGTTTGATGAGCAATATAGAGCTGAGGTACACATCTAAATAGGTATTGAAACACCACTGATGGCCCCGAAAGGATTTTTGAAAGTAGAAAATAGGTAAAGGAAGGTCAATAAATCCCATAATATGACCATTGGAGAATTCCTATCAAAACCCTATCAGTAAGTACAAGATTTTTGTCTTTATCATGCCTAAAGCTATTAATGCTGAAGTGGAACCCATGCCTATCGGTCTATATAGTTTGCATTTGAAGTTTATCTCAACACCCTGATGTTCTACTGATCCAAGGATTATTTAGTAATAGAGATAACTGGTTCGCCTACCGGTTTGCCATTTGTTGTGGCCACAACCACCACCCTATCAAAATCTCCTCTAGTAGCTAATTTTAATGGGTCCCCTAAAAGTTTGGTCTTTCATTTCTCTGAATGATATCCCTACCGCATGATTCATCTATAACCATTTCTAGCCCTTCATTCATATCCTTCATCGCGACATTTTCAATCCTCATAAACCTTCACCAAGCCCCCCCCCACTCTCTACTATGGTTTTTTTGGGATCCAACCTGCAAAACCTTCTATCGATTCCTTATTTTTATCTCAACACTTTTACAACAGAAATTCTCTGCAAGCATCCTTAACTTACCATTTCTGCACCTTTTCAATCTTTACACATTTCCCTATGCCTACCTTTATCACTATCGCAATATCGCTATTTCCACAATCACACTACACATTCCCCTCTTGCATCCAATATGCAATGACCTTCTAGACTCTAAATACAATTAATCACATCCATATATATATCGGGTCCACTACTACATCACTTATCGCAATCAGTAGAGTCCATGGCATATACATAAAGCACAATGCGATTAGTGGACCCACCGCGATTATTAAACACAACACATACATTTATCGGGTCCGCCTTTCCAATCGCAAATCACAATTGGCAGAACTTAAGGTCCATACATAAGGCACTCCCCGACATGGCAGACCCACCGATATTATTAAGCACATCATATAAATTTTCGGGTCTGCAGCCCAATCGCAAGTCGCAATCGGTGGCGCTAGGGCTTATATATAAAACGTGATGCGATATGGTGGACCCACCAGCATTATTAACCATGGCACATATATATTTCGGGTCTGGCCTATTTCAAGGTGCAATTGGTAGAGCCCAAGGCCTAAACACAAGCCACGATGTGATTAGCGGACTCGACGATGATTATAGATCTGGGGGTATATTATTTGAAGTCTGGCCCTATGGTTCAACTATGGGTTTTCCCATGTATTCCCATGTATTTGGATAATACGTTATGGTCAGGGTTTTGAAAGGGAAATCTTATGTGGCGGACTCGAGGGGACTATGAACCACGACACATATATATTTCAGGTCTGGCCAATCACCAGTTGCAATCAGCAGAGCCCAAATCTTAAACATAAGGTGCTATGTGATTAACAGAGCTGGTGATAATTATATGCCCGGGTGTATATTATTTGAATTCTAGCCTTATGGCTCGGTCGCGGGTTTTCCTGTGTTTTCCTGTGTATTGTGATAAAAGGTTGTTGTTTGGGTTTTCAAGGGAAAATCTCTTAGAGTGAATGGTTTTCTTTTGATGCATTGATTAACCAATCCCTGAGTAAAAATGAATATTATGGGCAAAGGAAATACATGTCACAGCAGGTTCGATGGGTTGATAATCATAGTGGCTCTGTGTTGTAAGATTAAATAGAAATTGTGGCTGAATGCAAGGTTTGTTTGTGAGCATGTTTGTCATATTTCTCATATGAATTATTTCTGCAGGCGAGTTCGAGTGGACCTGGTAATGGATAAAGGAGAATTATATCACGATGACACCTCGGCACCACCAGTGTCAATATTGCAAAGGCATGTTTTGCAAAAAGGGATATGAACTACCATAGTGCATAATGAAGGCATGCTCCATGTCAAGAGGAAGCACAACGCCGATACATCAAGATGTTATTACCTCCAAACAAATGTTCAATCATGCCATATAGGGAATAATGTCCGCTCAGTAGAGGTGTGAAGGGATGACATGTAGCCATTCTCCTTTAAGCAACATCCATTCATTTACCTAGAAAAAGAAGCATCACAGCAGATATACCCTCTACGTGTTAGCAGTGACACTGATTATTCTACGTCTGTGTATTATGATTTGTATATTGAAAAGAACAGGGGGAGGTGAAAAGTTAAGGTAAGACCAACAATCATTTCCAATGGCATAAGTATTACCTCCAGATAGGAGAGAGGGGATTTTTTTTGGGCAAAAACAACTTTTGATGTATTGTGAATAAAGAAGATTGTTTGGGTCAAGAAGGGGCCTGTTCTTTCAGATTCATTTCCTCTTCTTTCATGTGTTTAGAATCAGTGTGTTGTTGTTGGCATGAAGATAAATGTAATTTGATTTGTGCATATTGATAACATACAGTTCATGGTTATTTCTGGTTATTCAAATATAATTCAATAGCATGGTCAACTCATGAAAGGTTGCTGATTCGAAACTTTGTTAAACATCAACTGCAAATACTATTTGTATGCAAAGGAATGTGTATTCTTTTATAAGTAATTGGGTTTCAACTAGGATTTGATACAACTTTCTTCTTATGTGAACCAATAATTGATTCATTTGGACTTGGAATCTATACATGATGTTTAACCACTTTTTGTTATGCTCCTGCAGGATAGACTAGGATAATTAGGACTAGCTTAAGTGGTGAGAAGTAGTAGTGTACATAAGATTTGATACATATAGGTTAGCTATTTCTTTTGTTGATTTAATTGAAGTCTTCCTCCAAGAAGCAATCTTTAAACACCTTATAACAGTTTACGAGATCCTTTAAAACCTGTTGGAACTAGCCATTCCAAACGAAAGCAGATCTGATGGGGGTCTACAATCAAGTTAGTTCCCCTTGTGGGCCTAGCAAACATTCACCCTATCAACAATGCTATATGGAGGGAAACCAAAATTTTATGGCTCACAACCACACCGACCCCAATATTACTTCCTCACTTGAGCTTCAAAACATATTCACTTGCAAACAATAGTCAATTGCTCCTTGCACAAAGAAAAACATTTCTATGATACCAACTTGATTTGAATGTGGAATATTATTTTTCCATGATAAGGTCCTCATTAGAATACAAAAATTTGCTTGAGGTTTGTACTCCAAAATAGCAAGTAAAAACATGAGTTTTTATGTGTGTTTTCTTAAGTT
This sequence comes from Pinus tabuliformis, assembly GCA_031772625.1. Lineage (NCBI taxonomy): Eukaryota > Viridiplantae > Streptophyta > Pinopsida > Pinales > Pinaceae > Pinus > Pinus tabuliformis. The sequence goes on along the minus strand of CM062817.1, from coordinate 1,418,737,552 downwards.
AATTTCATGAAATACTTTAAACATGAAATCAAAAAACTTAATGGAAGCATGCATCAATCAGTAATACACCAACCATTGTTAAAGGAGTTCACCCCTCCTGGGCTACATCTCCTTGGATCAGCTCTAATGGCATGATCCTTTCTAATTATGCTCAATGTTTGGAAAAGAAGAGTACATAAAGTGTTGAGAAATGGAATGGTTAGCTTCTCCTTCAAAGAAAAAAAATCTTGCAAGAGTTATCACTCAATATACATGTAAACCTATAGTCCAACATGTAAGCTTTTAGTAAATAAAGGAATCTTACACCAAGACCCCATACTCCAACATCATTGAGTATCAACATTACCACAATCCACTTGAAGTACATAAACAAGTATCTCCTCCAAAACACATAGAGAAAAGAAGAATAAAAGCTACAACAATTATGTAATAACTATTGGAGAAAGCACATGGAGGCTAGAAAACCTCTGCAAGGTCATATACATCTTCAAACTCCTCCATAAACTGAAGCAACACCCTGGTTGACCATGGAACCCATAGACTTCAATATGAAAAATGCCTATCTATAAGTGCTCCTTTGGTTCTGAAATGTACTCCAATGATTCCAAAATGTCCAAAAATGGCTACCTAGCCTCTTTTTGCACCCAATTTGGTAAAAATTTGGAGAAGTTATGACCTGTCCTAGTTTCTCCACTATTCGCTCTACAAATTACACAAAATCCTGCATCATTCTACAAATTTTCCCCATTTTCCGCTAATGGAGGGGAAAAATCACTGGATTTCTGGCAGATTTGTAAGATCATTAATTTATTCGTCGAGGCCTAAAATCAAAAATATTGGTCATATGGGGGGCCATGTGCCCAAGGGTTAGTCCTTGGCACTAGCTCCCTCCCTCTGGCGGTTACATAATATGTTAGCGGTTTAATGCGGGTGTCTTTACATGGGAGTTGTTGGCAATGCCTGTTATCAATATTCATTGGCGTTGACCATCGGCGGTTATGGTGTTCACATGGGGGGTGGTTAATTCTGCCCGAACCACCAAACATTACAGCAATAAACTTTATTATGAATTTGAATCCCTTACATGTTAAGAAACACGGTGAAGGCACATTGGTGAGTTCTTTGGTCTGTGCTATGGGAGGTCATGGGTTCGATCCTAACCTCTAACCTATCTGCCATAAAAAAACCATTAACACGAGGAGGACACATGGGGGCCTTAGGCTTGGCCATGTGTCACCTCCTCATTGGCCCAAATAGAAGACACGTGGACCAATAGAGCAATGCCATTGAGCCTAAGAATATTCTGAAGAATATGTTGAAGGAATATACCATGGGAATATACCAACAGTATTCCTTTTGGTGACTGGGCTATACAGATGCCCAATCAACATCCCTATCAGCACCTACAAAAAAATTACATGTTTTAGCAAACGATAACCACATGATATCTTGACCATATGATATCAATTTTCCATGAAATGAGTTGCACCGGAATCAAGATGAAGAGATCTATGTGGTTTTTTAGGTTACAAACCATTCTAATGACTTTGAATTTTTGGCAAGTTTTGAGCTCCTAATCACTCTTCCCCATTGAAAACTTTTGGTCCCCAAAATTTCACTTTCAATTGTTCAACATTTGAAGGTACAGTTTCTTCGCTTTTCCAAACTCAATCCAATTGATGATTGTATTGCATTGACTTCTACTTGTCTTGGCTCTTTCTCAAGTTGAACTTGAAATATAACCTGACCAAATAATTCAAGTTCAATATTCTTCTCAGCTTGTCCATGTCATTATGACCATCAACAACAACATCCCTCCCAATAAGAATTCCCATGGCAACCTTATGCAAAATCCTTATCAAGGATAATATCCCAAAAAGACTTCGAAAAATGAACCAAACAAGTTTCACATAGTGAATATTGTATAACTGAGTGCTCAACACATTTGTAATATACTAAATCTGCAACAACTACTCATACAACATTTTTAAAATTCTTTCTTAAGCTATAAATAGAAATGCGTTTTACAATGTGGAATAAACTTGACTCCCAATTTTTCCATTCAAAATGACTATCAACAAGCCAAACTAGCATAAAAATGCCAAAGAAAACACTACTGCATATAAGTGATTTGTTTATGAACATCACTTTTACAAATTTCCCAACTATGGGGATATGCAGCTAGTGAAAAACAAAGATTTACAAACTTTAGCTAGACAAATAATCCGCCCATTTCTTACCCAACCAGGTAAATGAACCATCTATTTGAACTTTTTCTCATTTTGGAACTGCTTCAGGGATGGTCGCATCTTGTGCCACTTTTTCTTTTGTCACTTCCTCTTCTGGTGTTTGCATCATTTTCTTTCCCTTGATAGGATGAAGTTATGGAAACAATTTCCAACACTTCATGACCCAATGCCCACTGATATTGCAGTTAGTGAAAAAGTTATTTTGAGCTTCTCTTGGCTAACATGTTTCTAACCTTGGATGAGAATTTATCTTTTCGGTCTCAATTCCATTAGACATAAACATCTTCTTGATGATTTCTTTCCTTTTATAGAAATTATCTACACAATGGTTAGGTGAAAGGAAAAAGGTGCATGGAAATACATTCCTCAACATCTTATTCAAATCAGCATGTTGTTTTCCATTATGAAAAGCATTTGAATTAACAGGATGATTATAACTCTTTTTATTGTCCTTTAGTTTATGCTTCTTGCACGAGGAAATTGTTAATAACTTAGCTTCATTTCTTCTTCAACTTGTTCATCTCTCTTTGGAGATGCTTTTCACGTGAAGTCCTCCTTATACTTGAGGAACCAAGTGAGTACCAATTCCGGATGCAAATCCCAATATCTTTCCTCCTCATGTCCTCTCTTATGGCAAAAGGAACACAATACCCATGTGTTGTCACTAGAAAACCATTCTTCTTTTGCAACATAGCCTAAGCCTTCATATTTAGGCCTCTCCTTTGCCCCAATTGGACTTTTAATGCCTTGATGGTTCACTCGAAGGCCTCCTCCCTTGTAACCCATCTTGTTCAAGAGCTTTCAACCTCTCTTTTGATTGTAGATGTGTCCTCTTGGACTCTTTGTCTTTCTTCTTTTGGCTCCTTGAATTTGGGTGTTGATAGAACCTCATCCTCCACATCATGTGGAAAATAGGTAAAAACTTGTCCATCTACCTTCTCTGAGGGACTTTCTACACTAGCATCTTGCATAAGAGTTGTAGAAAAACATGAATATTGTGGAGAAGGTGGTGGTCTATCACCATTCACGTTACCTTCTTCCCTTGGAGAACATTCTCCTCTTGTGGGTCTAGAGCTTCCACCTTGCAATTTAGTATTCCTTTCTTAATAGAGGACTTTCACCATTTTTTCCATGTCTAAGAAAGCCTTACTAAAATCCTTCACGTCCTCCAACATTCTTGCAGAATCTCCTCCTTGGGACATGATTTTCTTGAAGCTTCTACTGCAACTTGAGGTAGAAGTGGTGGTAGAGATTGTAACAATCTTGCTGTAATCTCTCCTTTCCAAAACCTTCTCCTCACTTGAGCTTCAAAACAAATTCACTTGCAAACAACAGTCAATTCCTCCTTGCACAAAGCAAACTAGTTCTTTGATACCTAAGATCCTCATCAGAATACAAAAATGTGCTTGAGGTTTGTACCCCAAAATAGAAAGTAAAAACATGAGTTTTTATGTGCGTTTTCATAAGTTAATTTCATGAAACATTTTAAACATGAAATCAAAACATTGAATGGAAGCATGCATCAATTAGTAATAAACTAGCCATTGTTAAAGGAATTTGCCCCTCCCGGGCTACATATCCTTGGATCAGATCTAATGGCATGACCCCTTGTCATTATGCTTAATATTTAGAAAAGAAGAGTACATAAATTTCTGAGAAATGGAATAGTTAGTTTCTCCTTCAAAGAAACAAAATTTTGCAATTTATCACTCCATATAGATGTAAACCTACCACCAAACATGTAAAATTTCAAAAAACAAAGGCATCTTAAACCAATACCCCTTACTCAAACCTTAAAGAGCATCAACATTACCAAAATCCACTTGAAGTACATAAACGAGTCCTCCAAAACATAGAGAAAAGAGGAATAAAATCTACAACATTGATGTAATAACTATTGCAAAAATAACATGGAGGTTGGAAAACCTATGCAAGGTCATCTCCATCTTCAAACTCCTCCATAAACTTAAACAACGTTCTAGTTGACCATGGCACCCATAGAATTCATTCTACAAAAATCTTATCTAGAAGTGCTCCTTTGATTTTGAAACCAACTCCAGTGAGTCCAAAGTGTCTAAAAATGGCTACATAGCCTCTTTTCACACCCAATTTGGTCAAAAACTGGAGAAGTTATGACCTCTCCTATTTCTCCACTACTCACTCTACAAATTTCACAAAATCTGGCATCATCCTACAAATTTGCCCCATTTTCCATTAACAGAGCAAAAAATTCCCCATATTTCTGGTGGATTTGTAAGATCATTAATTTTTCCGTTGAGGCCTAAAATTCAAAAGATTGGTCACATGGGGGGCCATGTGCCTGGGGCTAGCTCCCGGCACTGGCTCCCTCCCTCCGGTGGTTACATAACATGCTAGCGGTTTAATGTAGGAGTGTTCACATGGAAGACATTGGCAGTGACCATTGGTGGTTATGGTGTTCACATGGGGGGGTTAAGCCCACCCAACCCCGCAACCATTGTGTCCAAAAAATTTATTATGAACTCACCTCCCTTACATGTTAAGAAACATAGTGCAAGCATGTTGGTGAATTCTTTGGTCTGTGTTATGGGAGGTCATGGGGTTGAGCCCAGACTCCACCCTATTCACCATGAAAACTTTTGTATTAACACAAGGAGGACAAGTGGCAGCCTCTGGCTTATCCACGTGTCACGTCCTCGTTGGCCCAAACAAAAGACACGGGACCAAGAGAATGATGCCATTGGGCCTGAGAATATTCCAAAGAATATGCTGAAGGAATATACCATAGGAATATGCCAAAGGAATATACCAAGAATATTCCTTTTGCTAACTGGGCTTTATGGATGCCCAATCAACATCCCTATCAGCACGTGCAAAAATTTTACCTATTTGAGCAAACAACCAACATGCGATATATTTAGCATATGATATCAGTTTTCTGTGAAACGAGTCGCACCGAAATCAAGATGACTAGATCTACATGGTTTTTTAGGTTCCAAACCATTATGGAAACTTTGAATTTTTGGAAAATTTTGAGCTCCTGATCACCTAGAAAATTCAACAATCCTTCCCGTTGTAGATTACAATAGGGTTGAAGAAATGAAGAAGGTTTGTGAGAATATCTCAATGTTCAAACTAACAAATATCAAAATCCATTGGGACATCCTTGTATGTGCACTTGGGCATTCCACCACATGTAATGATGCTTCTTCACAAAAAAAATTTGATACACCCTCTAGTTCCCTCAAATCAATGCTTAAATCTTTAACAATGGATGCAAACACACTTTGCTCTCCATTCTTGTTAACTTTTGAAATCTTCAATTTCAATGTACACAATTTCTTGGTTGATTTCTGTGCATCGGTAAATGTAGTTCCATTATCTGTCACCAATAAAATCATTGCAAAATGGGACAAATAGATAGACAAATAATTCATCTCGATAGGACTCTTGTCCATAGAGTTGGTGAACTCAGTGATATGGTTATCCATTTATCATCCAATGAGAAAGTCCACGAATGTATCAACATAGTGATTGTGGACACTCTGGAAGCATATGGAGTATTGTTGAGCAACAATTTGTCCAACAAGCGATAAGGGTACTTTGCTACAGACTGGTTACATTTATGGCTTCCAATCAAGGGAAGAAATAGTCATATCTGAGTGAACTTAGAGAGATACATGAAACATATGGTCACTCCCTTGAATTGGCATAATGAACCAGTGGCTTTGCAAAACTTGTCTTTGGTAGTTTCTTCGTAGAAACTCATTTCCGGTGTTATCTTGCATAGCCATCCCTAGTCCTACCAGATATAGACTTGGAGCTCCTTCCCAGTCTAGCTGGTGAAAATGATGCTTGCAGAGTTAGTAGTAGTAATAGTAATAGTACTAGTTTAGTTCACAGTCCTGGTACATATGTGTTGTAGCGACTACAACCACCCTCCAAAATTTTGTCTATGCTTCGACTTTGGAGCCTCCCTTCTTAACCACAACAACTCATCTAACACTAATCTAGGTACTTTTTCTTTGACTGAGACTTATTCTTTCATTTTGTCTTATGTTTTCTTACTTAGTTCATTTTTTTATAGACATTTTTGTGCCTTACAGCATTGAGCATGAAATGTCCATAATCTAAGGGATCCAAAGTCCCTAAACATGTTGTTCTTACCCCTAGAGGAACAAGGCTAACAAACCACAGCAATTCACAGAAGTTCTCCACCAGAAACTGCTCAAAAACAAGTCAATTCAGGATCGTTTCAGTGGCTCCACTAGCTGTTTGCGCTGAATGTCAAAGCCAACACTAGCTACCTACGCTGAATGTCAAAGGAAACATTGGCTACCTGCGCTGAGCGAGAGTGGACATGTGGCAAGTTCATTTCTCAAGGTGTCAGAACCCAGGAATCTTCCAAAATGACACTTGCCTCAGGGAATTCGACTGGTGATGAGTAAGAGGTTCCAAATCTCCAAGTGGAAGCAAGAACCTCCAAGTGGAATCAAGAACTGACAGAGGGAGAGGACACTAGTCAGATCTCAAGCTGACTCATCCTCTCTCCAAACATCTATATATGGATCTCTCCTCCATGAGATCTAGAGGCTGGAATTTTGTTATTGCAAAGAATTGCTGTTGGTTTGAGATTGGAATCATTGGGTGCTTAATGCTTTGAAGGGGGTGAAGATAGGAATTCCATTTGCTGGGAAGGAGATGTTGGATTGGAGCCCTCTGGGTTGTATCTCTTCCTGAACCTTGTTATTCATCAATAAAGCTATCTTGGTTTCTCCTATATACTGATGTATTTTTGATGTATGATTGCATTAGTATGTTTAGTTTATTTCTAATCCTAAACTAGTTATGAATATGAATCCATGTCTTGTGTAGTGTTCTCTTCCTATGATCTTGCAGAAACCTCTTGAAGCTGGGCGAGCGAGAAGGCAAGTAGCTGGGAACTCTCCAAGAGAAGAGAAGCTGGATCGAGGGACAAATGGAAGACACCGGTTAGTCCATCTATCTCTCTCTTCATTCTTAATTCATAAAGGAAGAATACTAGAATAGTTGTCTCTGTTTGTTGCTAAGGCACTGTCACACCTTAGGTGGATAGGATCATCCTGCATAGGCATTTTTCCCCACAACAAATTGGCGACTCCGCTGGGGAAGCGACTGGCGCTCTCGGGCGAACTGCTGGACGAACAGGACCAACATCCGCATGCACACATGAGTTTGATTAAAGTCTTGATAGAATAAAGCACAAGGACATTATAAATAAGAACAGTAAACAGTAATATGGTCGAAGATTTTACCAATAGCACCCCACTGTTCGCCATCCGGCAGTACCAAGTCCGGATCGCCTCGGAAATCCATACGAACATATGGGTACTCGGAATAGACCATCTCCTGATGCTCGAACCACCTGAAGAAGGTATCAGTGAAAGAAATCTGAGATTGACCAGCATGCCTAGACATGTGATCAACCCATCTCTGCATGCCTGGCTCGGTAGGAGAAGGCAAGTCGAGTGCGATATACTGAGGCTGCATCAGTGGTATTTTCTCCAAGGCAAAGGCAGTCATAATAGAACCAAATCCAAAGTTCTTCAGCTTCCCGTCCTTTACCTTGTTCAACAAACTTTTCATTTGAAGAAGTACTGCATCACACCAGTTGAATACTTTCGGTTGGAGGCACTCCAAGGCGTGCTGCACATAGGATCTGTTGGCAACATGAAGAGATGCGCTACCGGCCATCCTACCAATAGTATACAGAATGGACCTGAGAGATCTGTCAGCAATCTCACGGATAACGACCTTGCCGTCTCTGCTCGGCTGAGATCCTTCCCTGCAATACTGGCAGACATAATCTCTCACGGAGTCATTCCCTCGGGCCGAACCTGACAAATAAATGGGAGCACCCCGCCTCGACAAGCCAGTCAAGAAGTAAATGTCTACCACGGTCAAAGGGATGGATTTGCTCCTGATCTGAAATACTTGGTTGATAGGATACCAAGCATCAAGCATATACTGCAGTAAGGAGATCTGTGCTCTCATACTAGAGATACGGAAGAACTTCAGCAGGCCACAGTTCCGCAGCGCGTTCACCTTGACAGGGTCATGGAGGGCAATCATGTCCTCTTCTTCATGTTCTCGTTCTCGCCATGTAAGGGTCATTTTGCTCAAAAGTCCCTGCAAAACAAACAAGAGAAAGAGTAAGATCCTGGATTTGATGAGAAACTGGCAAAATTTTCATCAAAAACTGTGCAACAGAACTGTTTTTCTATGCCCAATGCAACTGGCTAATGTTCCACCTGCGTTGAAGGTCAAACTGCCTTCATGCAGCTTGACATTCAACGCAGGTTTTGAGTGAACTACCTGCGCTGATGGCAGAGTGCCCTAACAAAACCCCAGGGGCTTAGGGGAACAGGAAAACAGGCACAGAATGGAAAAAGGAAACCATGAAAAGAAAGAGCTAGGGTTTAGCTCCTACCTAGTCCAGACGGCGCCGAAAATCGTCCGCAGAACCTCCCGGAATCAGCTGATGAAAATCAAGGGGGAAGAGGCACCTCCAAAGCTCCAACAAACCAAGTTCAAATGAAATGGTAAAATGAGAGGTAAAGACACCTTTTAATTGCTTTTTACGTAGTTCAAAGCGAAATATTAGGGTTCTAATCTCATTTTCAAGCAAATGTTATTCATTTCTAACTAGTTTGATGCAGCAATTGAGGATACAGTACTATCTTTGAAAAGGGAAAAGCAAGTTATGGTAAAAATAAAAAAATTGACCATATAATTTCGAGCAGTTTTAGCACACAGTTCATGCTCGTTAAAAAATAAACGCAAGATCCGAGAAGTTTTAGCGCATAGTTCATGCTCGTTAAAAAATAAACATAAGACCGAGAAAATGTTTCCACCCGCGTTTAAGCTCGTTAAAAAATGAACTATCCTGGTAAATAACCACTGTGAATGTAACCTTATCAGCCATTAAAGCCTTGGTCGTATTTGCACCATCACCTCCACTTTTCATTTGGCCGATCATTTACCTCCATATGATTGTTTACCCATTTTGAGGAACAACTGCGAAGAGTGATTTCACCTAGCCATCCTTGTGACACTGCCGTGATTGGAAAATTCCAACCTGTACCTGGAATCAGCTGCTAACCCTGTTTATCACTCGTTCCTCAAAAGACGAGTCTTCTTTAAGCTCTTTTCAACTGACTTGTAAAATATGAAAAGATTGCCGAGTCCTTGGCCTTCCAGCTCGTTAAAGGGACAGGAAGAGCTATCCCTCCTCTCGATTTTAATCTTTTTGGACCTGAGGGATTATTGCACAAAAAGATCGAGCGCTTGTTTTATTTGGCTCGTTAAAACTATCGAAAACTCATCCCTTCTGTATTGTTTTATACTTTTTCAGACTTAAGGGATTAGATGACGAAAAAGGACTTTTGGAGTTAACTTTACGTACCTTTTCAGAATCTCTAAAAATGAAAAGGACTGAGTTATCCTTGTCGTTAAACTCGTTAAAATCATTAAATAGCGACAAACTTGTCTTTAGACGAGAACGAGTTTCACTATCGCTAGGCTCGTTAAAACATAGCGATGGGCTTGCCCGAAGGGTAGGTTATAGAACAAGCATATTTTATCCTCCTCAAGCTTGACAAAAATAAAGAGGTACTGGTCAGCAATGACTGGGGAAAAATTGGGAGAAACTCAAGAAAACTTTGATGGTAGCAAGTCGCTCTTGAACATGACACTTTTCCTCCGTACCACAATCGGGTTGGGTTGTTTCATTCACCGGTCACATCCATGGTCTCGCCATACCATCCATATTTGGGGTAATGCTACCAATCCATCGAATCAGTGTTGCCACATGTTCAAGAGAAGTCGTTTAGAAAAGTCAACCGTGTCCCATCCACTGCCATACATTATCCTTCATCCTTTCATGACCGCCACCCTGAATCATATGTCACAGATCGTTTTCACCTCCATTAAAATCATTAGCTCCGTTCCGTGTCACTGATGTGGGATTCATTAAGGCCCTCCTTTGACGGATCGCTTCTTGTCGACATCAGCCCATTATCCAAGAAGTTGATCTAGGAACAACCCCTTCAGTACTTTGAAGCTTGCATGCCTCAATGGCAAGTTTCTCACTTCCGACGACAGGTATACATCAATGACCTTCGACCGAAAGATTTTGCATGGTGTTCGACGCCAAGTCCTTTATTCACACCACGTGAATTTTACTGCAGTACCTTGAGGGTCATTATCATTAGCGGTGATTCCTCTCGTGCTTGTTAACGGTTTACCCCATTGACCGGTAATCAAGCGATGTCTTTCCATGTTCGACTTTAGAACATTTCTCACATGGATCGACTTGTACTTAGATTGAAGATCGAACGAGTTTGAAGACCCCGGATCTAGTTTCATCCATCCAGGCTGCGATATATATTCAGGAAAGATAAAGACATTGACATGTACATCATTGCAGCAGATGATCATCCTACTCAAAGGATGATAATTTCATCAAAATTATCAGTCTACCATCAGACGATTGTCTGTTCTATGTACAGAAAAATGAATTTATAAAGCTGAGCATGGGAATGCCCGCCTCAGCTAGATCAAGAAAGCAGTATGAAAAATAATGTATTGTATTGTATCTTATTATAGGTCTCCTCCCAGCATTGGATGAACTTCGGATCCCCCTGATAAAGCATTTCACCCGATAAACGGCCTCATACTTTAGGGGGCAACTGTTATAGACATTTTTGTGCCTTACAGCATTGAGCATGAAATGTCCATAATCTAAGGGATCCAAAGTCCCTAAACATGTTGTTCTTACCCCTAGAGGAACAAGGCTAACAAACCACAGCAATTCACAGAAGTTCTCCACCAGAAAATGCTCAAAAACAAGTCAATTCAGGATCATTTCAGTGGCTCCACTAGCTGTTTGCGCTGAATGTCAAAGCCAACACTAGCTACCTGCGATGAATGTCAAAGGAAACACTGGCTACCTGCGCTGAGCGAGAGTGGACATGTGGCAAGTTCATTTCTCAAGGTGTCAGAACCCAGGAAGCTTCCAAAATGACACTTGCCTCAGGGAATTCGACTGGTGATGAGTAAGAGGTTCCAAATCTCCAAGTGGAAGCAAGAACCTCCAAGTGGAATCAAGAACTGACAGAGGGAGAGGACACTAGTCAGATCTCAAGCTGACTCATCCTCTCTCCAAACATGTATATATGGATCTCTCCTCCATGAGATCTAGAGGCTGGAATTTTGTTATTGCAAAGAATTATTGTTGGTTTGAGATTGGAATCATTGGGTGCTTAATGCTTTGAAGGGGGTGAAGATAGGAATTCCATTTGCTGGGAAGGAGATGCTGGATTGGAGCCCTCTGGGTTGTATCTCTTCCTGAACCTTGTTATTCATCAATAAAGCTATCTTGGTTTCTCCTATATACTGATGTATTTTTGATGTATGATTGCATTAGTATGTTTAGTTTATTTCTAATCCTAAACTAGTTATGAATATGAATCCATGTCTTGTGTAGTGTTCTCTTCCTGTGATCTTGCAGAAACCTCTTGAACCTGGGCGAGTGAGAAGGCAAGTAGCTGGGAACTCTCCAAGAGAAGGAAGTCGGATCGAGGGAAAAACGGAAGACACCGGTTAGTCCATCTATCTCTCTCTTCATTCTTAATTCATAAAGGAAGAATACTAGAATAGTTGTCTCTGTTTGTTGCTAAGGCACTGTCACACCTTAGGTGGATAGGATCGTCCTGCATAGGCATTTTTCCCCACAACACATTTTCTATCTCACAAGTCGATATCTTGACTTCATCCCTCCATAGTTCTCGATTTACCCCAGAAAACTACGCAATTCTTGAGGGAAACTAGACTTACTGTTGGGAATTCCATAATACTAACCACCAATGAACCCTGAGCTCTGGAAATGCATAGTCATGAGGTTGTATCCCAACATTGAGTCCAAAAATTGTGCAACCCTCACTAACCTCAGAAACTGCACTGTGCACTGAGCTGGAAGGTTGCCTAATTCCCAAAACTATGTTGCCTTCCTTGACAATGTGCATGGAAAGTTTCCTCGGAAAAAGAGAAAAAGAAAAAATCATCCCTAAAAATAGGGATACATTTTTAGTATCCCAAATATTCCAATTGCATTATTTTTAAAAACTTCTACCAAGTGTCACTTTTTCCTATATTTTAGACATGCGTGTCATAAACCCTAACTTGAGCAAATCTATTTAATCGATGCTGCTACATCTCATTTTCACACTTGATCTTAGAACTCTGGCATTTCTAAGGAGATCAAGTAGCCTTCGATGTGATTGTCATCGCTTTGTTGGGTGATGTTTGCTTTTGTCATCTTTTTCTACTTTTTCTGTCGCTTTTTGTTGTTTGGCTTCTGTTAGTGTTGTTTGACTTGTTTCTCTACATAATTGTTCACATTTTAACTTTTTATATATTTTTTAGGTTTTGTTTCAAGTTATATATTTCCTTTGCGAAGTGTCGCATGAGTTTTCCTATTTTTAAACCAAAGGTTTCCATTATGACGATTCTCCTCACATGATTTGTTTTCCTTTGGTTTAATACATTTTTCCACTCATTTCACATGCATGCATCAACAATTAGTCAGATTTGCACTCAAATTCACATCATCATTCATATCTGCTTGTATTTCAAACTTCCCTTTGGAAAATCTAGATCCCCTTGCCATGATCTCACTTTGCACAACTTTCTTTGTACAATCTAGAGCCTCAAGCCTCTAGCTTGGCTTCTGAAATTGCATAGAGCATAGCCTAGGATGGCTTTAACTACACACTTTGTAGTTCATAGAGTGAGTCCCCCAGCTTGGCTACTGAGACTGCATAATGCACAACCTCTCCTAGGCCTTGGATTAGACCGAACTGCGCATTATGCAGTTCCAGTCATGAAGCTCCCACACTAACTAATGGGACTACATAGTGCACAGTTCCCATAGTCAGTCAGTTACCCCTGTTAAGAAAAACTATGAATTGATTCCCATAAAGTGCTCTACTTGCTGCTTCAACTTTCCTTGAATTTGTTATGGTTTTTAGCTGACATTTGTTTTCCATGAGTGTCCTCGTTGTCCCATAGTTACATTTGTTGAGAATCTCTCCAGCAGTCACAGTTAACATGAAGTCCAGGAGAGATGCATCAAAGGAAACCAACGAGCACAGGACTAGGGAAGTATTTGAGAAGACAATAGTTTATTTACCAGTATATGAAGATACTAAGTTATTTATTGAGAAGGGAAAAACACTGACTTGGAAGTAGATAAAACACACTTTTGCATTAAGGATGACTTAGTAGACTGACAGGTTTATCTTAACATCTAAAGGTCAAGGTTATAGAAGGTTTCATGCAGGTATCCTGCCTTCCCATGTGTGGACCCATCAGCTAGATTTTCTCACATACAAAAAAAAAATATGACAATGAGAAGTGTCAGTAGGAGGAATATTAACACCTTCAGGGCAAAGGAAATTCAATAGATGTACATGGACTCACTTTTTTATGCCACCCATAGCTATGTGAACATAGTATACGTTGTCAAGCACTCGGTCAAAGAGTCGTGGAAGTTTAAATATACACCCACCCATGTTTACAATACAAAGTCCCTTAGGAAGTCTTACTCGTTCTTAATCATCTTTGCTTGTAGAATATATGGTCAAGAGAGCACAGAGACCTTCCCTAAAGGGTGGAAAGCCTTATTGGACCATTTGGTGAATGATGGGAGGCCATTCAACTGGTCGGATCTATTGGCTCATTAATTAAAGTCCCATGTGGCTAAGGTTCAGAATCCTCTTAGGAATGAGCAAGCAAGGTTTTACATGTCTGCACACTTATTGAATGCAATATGTGCACAATAGTATTTACCTGACATGAGATGGGCTTGGACACCTTAAAATACTGCCATAAACATCTATTGCAAGTTTATTTTTGACTACAACTATCAAGGAGTGATGAAGAGGCTAACTGCACATTTTATCACCCCATTATAAAAAGCTTATATTTGAGCAAGATCCACCTTTCCTGTCCCAAGAAGAAATGCAGGTGATAGTAAACATTATAGATTGGTATGCCTCATGAGGTGGCACCTTCATCAGAGTGTTTTTCATAGAGAAGCCTCCACAAGTCCTACCAAGGTATGCCATCAACAAACTAATCATGCAAGAGGTTTCATACTAGCTCGCTACAGGGTTGTTAGTAGAACTACATAGGAAGAAGAAAGTGCCATGGCATACTCTTCCTTTTTGGATCAAATTATATGAGATTAAGAGCTTGAAAGATGCAAATGATGAAGCTAAGGACATAGTGAAATTTGAGTTTCACACCAAGGAATTTAATCTGTATGATACCCATGGTATTTGCAAGGACAATTGTACGAGATTTTACTTTCCATGTATCAATGGGACATTTCATTGGCCAAAGGAGGATCCTTGGAGGTACTGCTACAACACCTCCAAACTCCATGAGCTAGTTAGTATAATAATAAATTAGAAGGATTCTCTACAAATTGGAGCTTGTCTAGAAGAAACAACAACAACAACAACAATAGAAGGAAGTAATCCAGTGTAGGATAAGGGAAAGAGGAAGCGTTTTTATGATCCAAAGGGAGAGAAAAGCTACAAAATGATTGTAGATCATATTATAGCAATAGAAACTTTGGTAGTGGAAGCAAAGAGGGCCCAATAGATGAAGAGATCAGAGTGGAGGAAAGGAAAAAATAAGAGGTTGCAGGAAGTAGAAGTGAAGATGCAGGAGGTGGAGAAGGATCTATAGGAAGAACAGGAGTGGAGGACGAGAGGAAGAGAAGAGAAGAAAAAGTAGGAGGAAGAACAAAGGTATGGTGCGATGCCAAAGGAAACAATGCTGATATAGGTTGATGAGTTAGGACAACCAACAACTAAGGACGAGGGTGAAGAGATGTAGGATTGAGAGCTTTCTCAACTCAGATGCCATGGAGGAAATATTCTGCTTTCACAAAGGTACCGTCAAACCGTTTTGTTACACCATCAGACAATACCAAGCTTGGCACCAATATATGACTAAGAAGTAGCAAGTGGAGGTTGTTGGTCTGGACAATCCCCAAACTCTAGAAACATAGTGTTATGTCTTGTTAGGCTATCTCTACAATATTTTGTCTTATATGGGTACATGTAAAAAATGTAATATTATTTTTAAATATGTTGTAAGTGAAATTCCAAGTGTTAATATAGGAATATGGAAATTCATCATGTAATGTAATGTGTCATGTAGTGAAGAAGTTGAAGAGTCATGAGGGAAGTCAAAGAGTCACAAAGGGGAATCTCAAGGGTCACCCCACCCTTTATTATAAATAGAACCCCATAACTCATAGAACAGGATTTTTGGGAGCAAAACTTTTGGCTAGTCTTAGTCTTAGAAAAGGCTTGGGATTATTGTGAAGAGCCTTGGTTTCTCGATAGCATAGAGCAAGTATACTTATTTGGAGTAGGTGTTCTTGATTGTAATGTTCCACTATTGGGGCTAGTGGTCGTCAATGGTGTATGTATGGATTGAAATTTCATTTATAATAATAAAATTAGAGCCAACACGCTTTCATGCATATGTTGTTAATATAGTAGGACTATTCTTGTTGTATTGGAAATGTATGGCATTAAATTAAGAATATGCTTATGAACTAATTTGTATGAATTTGTACAAATCATGCCCCCCTTGATCCCTCGCTGGGGGGGGGGGCTGCAAATAATTATTGTTGCGCTCCCCCTGGTGGTGCAAATTTTACGCGCGGCATTGCTGCCACATTACAAACTGCGGTCCAATGCTACCATACCTATGAATAAAGAAGATAATCAAGCTCCACACCCAACAATCTCCCACTTGGAGTATCATTATAGCAACTCCATCATTGCTTCATTTACTGGAAAATTAATCCACTTTGGACCTGGCTGCTTCAAATATTCTTCATCATACTTGAAGACCAATTGAAACTGAGCAAAATATTATTTTATCCCTGGTTACAACTTTTGTTAACATATCTGCAGGATTCTAGCTAGTGTGTATCTTTTCTAGCTTCAACTGTCCATCTTCTAACTCTGACCATATAAAATGGTACTTGAGCTGTATATGTTTAGTCTTGGAATGAAATGCAGAGTTATTTGCAAGATGTATGGTGCTCTGGCTGTCACTATATAACATACCCAACTCCTTCTTCTTACCTAATTCATCCAGAAACCTTTGTAACCAAATCATTTCTTTACTAGTCTCTGTAGCAACAACATACTCTGCTTCCATTCTTGAGAGCACAACAACACTTTCTAGTTCTGAAACCCAATTGACAGTTTTTCCGCCTACAGTAAACACATACCCTGTGGTGCTCTTCCTATTATCTCTATCCCCTGCCATATCTGCATCAACATATCCCTGTAGAGTAATGTTTGAACCACAAAAGCATAATGCTTGATATGTGGTACCTCTCAAATACCTGAGAATCCACTTCACCACCATCCAATGTTATTTTCTTGTATTGTTCATCTACCTTCTTAAAACTCCCACTACATGTGCAATAGTAGGCCTTGTGCAGACCATTTCATACATTAAGCTTCCAACTACTGATGATATGGAACTTTAGACATATAAGCCATTTCTTCCCGAATCTTGTGACACACCTCCTTACCTAGTTTGAAATGGCTAGCCAAAGGTATACTAACTGGTTTTTCATTTTGCATATTAAATCTCTCCAATGCCTTTTCTATGTACTCACTCTGAGAAAATGTTAATTTTCAATTCTTCTAGTCTCTAGTTATTTTCATACCAAGGATTTGTTTTGCAACACCCAAAACCTTCATTGCAAATGAGTTTGCCAATTTTCTTTTGAGCAAATTTATTTCCTACATGTTAGAATCTACAACAAGCATTTCATCTACATACAATAACAATATAATATAACTGCCATCATTCTTCCTTTTGAGATAAACACAATGTTGAGAGTGAAATCCAGTATAACCTTGTTTTGACATAAAATTGTCAAATTTTAGATACCACTGCCTTGGAGCTTGTTTTAAGCCATACAAGCTCTTCTTCAACCTGAACACTAGTTTCTCCTTCCCTTTTACCTTATATCCTTGTGGCTGTTGAATATATATATCTTCCTCCAAATCCCCATGGAAAAAGGTTGTCTTTACATCTAATTTCTCAAGATGCAAATCTTCAGTTGCTACTAGACTTAAAATACTTCTGATTGAATTCCTTTTAACAACAGGAGAAAATATATCATCAAATTCTATACCCTTTTTCTGTGTGAAGCCCTTCACCACAAATCTAGATTTATACTTTTTTCTACCTCCATCTTCTTCCTTCAACCTATAAACCCATTTATTATGCAATGTTTCTTTACTTACAGGCAAGCTAACTAAGTCCCAAGTCTAGTTATGTGCTAAGGATTCCATCTCTTCTTTCACGGATTTCTCCCACTTATTCCTAGTTTCTACTTGCATTACTTCTTCATAACATTTTGGTTCACCAAAATCAGTCAACAATCCATAATATAATGAAGCAGAGTATCGCTCATGGGGTCTACCTATCCTTGTAGATCTTCTAACACAACTTTCAGGTGTTTGAGCCGCTTGTTGTTGTGGTGGTAGTTATATTTGTTCTGTTTGTCAATCATTATCATTTCCAGGCACCTTCACTCTTTCTGTGATCTCATCAAGCACTGTGTATTCTCTATTTTATTTTCCCTGATTCTTTTCCTTCATCTAATCCTTATACAAAACCTTTTCATTGAATGTGGCATCTCTGATGCTAATGATTTTGTGTTTTTCATAATCATAAAAGCAATAACCAAAATCATTAACACCATATCCAATAAAGGTACATTTCTTTGATTTTGTCTCAAGTTTTGTTCTATTTTGTTTATTAATGTGAACAAAGGCTTCACAACCAAAAGTCTTTAAATATTAGTAGTTCAGGGAAAATTTTAAGAACCACCCTAAATTTATATGTATAATAAATGGGTGAATCCCCATGATACATAGGAAAAACAGGAGGCAATTTTATAAATGATATAATATGTATATATAATTTTTTTGTCGACTCTCTCATTTGATTATATTATCTCGTAAAGTCATGGTGAATCTATCACTGAATTATAAAATCTTGTAAGATCTTGGCAAATCTTTCATTGAATAATAGAAAGTGAAGTCTTGGCAAATGTTTTGTTAAAGTATGAAACCATATATGATAATAGGAAAACATATTCATTAAATTGTAATATACTAACATACATGTTTGGAACAAAGAAACATAATTTTCTCTTCCTACAAACAATGTTGCAAGTTTCAGTGGCCATGTTTGTCAAGGTTCTCACTGTACACTCTTTCATATCCTTCTATTAGTTTTGATAATATTCCACAACAAAGTTCTTGTAGATGTTGATCTTGACCACCAGTTCTGTCAAGGTAGGAGAGATTAATCTTTTCTCTACCACTTTTTTCAAGCTACCACTTTTGTCAAGCTATCAAATTTCTTTCTTATTCCATATACTCCAACTGCAAGATTAAAAAAAACACGTTTTGTTTACCCCAACACGCCAACAAGTATTAAGCCCCAACTATATAATATAAGAAATTAGTGGGTATCCCAAAGGCCTGAAGGGGATCTAATGGAAAGAAGTGACCATTGTCAAAATCCTTCCAATCAATATATTAATATATACATATAGATTTATTATTATTTTAATTGGAAATCTTCAATTAAATAATAAAATTTAATTGCGTCTCTCCCAATCTAAATTGCTTATTAGCATAATTCACTACCTTCATACATCTTCCATTTTCTAACAACGTTGTAACATGTGGATTAATTTCCTTCTTGGTGCACAATCTCTGCCTTTTAGGAAAATATGGTTCACTGGCCCAACCCCTATAGATCATTACGACAAATTAGGAAAAATAGAGAAGATGAAAGGTTGTACAAACCATCATATTTTTCAAGCATTGGCCCAACCCCTACAAATCATTATGACAAATTGAGAATAATAGAGAAGATGAAAGGTTGTACAAACCAACATATTTTTCAAACAACTAATCCAGCATCAGTACCTTAAATTTTTCATGAAGATATCATATTGAGAACATTTGAAAAATGGTGGGAGATCTGGGCACTGACTATCTCTCTTCTGCGAGGGTGATGCAGAAAGAGTGATAAGATTTCACTGTTTTGATTTTTTTTTTTGTTAAATCAGAAAAACCAATATTAATGGAGATATTGGTATTTTTTGCTAAATTTTGTGAAGTGACTAAATGTAGCTTTAACCATTCACCTTAAGATGTTTTTTGTCATATAATTTCCTAAGTCCATTTAATATCTTCATTATCATAAAAACCAACCTGTATCCATCTTAACTCCACTTCCACCACTCTTGAGGGATGAAATCTATTTATCCCTCTCAGCACTCGGTAGACCCAAAATTAAAATGGATCTAAGCTGATAGAATTTCCCCTTTAAATAGTCTATGCTCACATGAATACCATGATATTACCACGGGTCAATACCATGGGTTATCATAAACCTAGAGCTTAAAAACTACTATTAGTAATTTATAAAAATTAATAAAATTAATAATTTATTTTTATTTTTTTCTTATTTTAACCGAATTAAAATGTTTAAGTGACATTAAATTACAAGATCCGTTTTTACCCTTGATCTACCAAGCCCGAGGATCAAATATTTTTTCACTTTATGCTAGTTTTCATATCACGATATTTGATCCCTCCCGGGGCATAGTAGATCCAGAGTAAAGAGGGATCTATGCTGGTTTAATTCCCCCATTTAAATAACCTACATACCATGTGAATACCATGGGTCAATACCATGTGCCATCTTTTTTTATTAATACTAATATTAGGGTTAATAATGGGTTAATAATGTTTTTTTTGCATGGTATTAATAATAATTTGGCCCATGGTATTTGGCCCATAGGCTTCACCTAAATATAACACATTTTTTTAGTGTTCTTAAATATAATGTGACTTTTGGAGTAAATATAAAAAAATGTTTTATTTATTTACCATACCACTCGTTTATTTATATTTTTATTAATATACCATACGTCTTTTATAAATATGGTATTTGGCCCATAGGATTCACTTAAATAAAACCTTTTTCTTAGCCTTCTTAAATAGAAAGAGGGTTATTGACTAAATAAAAAAAGAGGTTTTATTTATTTACCATACCTCTAGTTTATTTATATTTATATTTATTTACCATACTCCACTTTATTTATATTTTTATTTATTTACACGTAAACATAAGGTGACTTATGGAATAAATATAAAAAAATGATTTCCATTATTCTTTATATGATTATGACTAAACAGATGCAAACTTGGAATATGGCAAGAACATTACTCAAGCTCTAAATAAACATGAAAATAAGAGACTTGAATTTTTAAATAAAATGAATTATTATTTTGTGACCATTTGTTCCAAAAAATAAGGTCATTTTCTCGAAATTAACCCCAATACCATGAAATATAGTAAAATGAAAGAAAAAAACATTTTTTACACCAAATGTGGAGGGTGAAATAACTATCATAAATACCCACTCTTGATAATTAGGGCGAATGGAAGGTTATAACTCCTAATTTCAAGGGCTAAGTTTACTTTTTTTTACTCTCTCCCTTAAAATAAGGTGGGCTAACCTCCATACCTAATTTTTTTATAAAATAAATTTGAGGTGATTTGTAACAATATACTGTGATACAAAATATTCGCCCGATAAAAATATAAAACCCCTTAATTTCGCCCAAGAGTGAAAATTCGCCCCTAAAATTTTCCATGGAGTAGTTTACCTTTTACCTATCCATGCCTCCTTTGGAATACCACAATCCAAGGAACTTGAAGGCCCTCTGTTTATTTTCTTGTGGTGTTCCTGGAACTATGTTTTCTCTGTGAATTCCGTTCTCTGAAGAGTACCTATCAAACTCTTTGATGCAATATTCACCTCCATTATCTGATCTAATACACTTCAACTTTTTTCCTGTTCCATTTTCAACTAAAGATTTCCATTTCTTAAAAGTTTCAAATACATCATATTTATTTTGAATACAATAAATACAGGTTTTTTTGGTTGCATCATTAATAAAAGTAACATAATAATGAGAGCCATCGAGAGATGATACTTGAGCAGGTCCCCATACATTTGTATGCACAAGCTCTAATTTTTCGCTCTTCTTTTCTTTCCCAACTCTGAGGAATCTGACTCTCTTTTGTTTTCCATAAACACAATTTTCACAAAATTTTAAATCAACATGCTTCAAACCTAGCAACAAATTTCTTGAGTGAAGAATCTGCATCCCCTTCTCACTCATGTGTCTGAGCCTGTGATGCCACAATGTCATATCTTCTCCTTTAGAGGTTAAAGCATTAACATAATTAGAAATACCATTACATAAATACAATTTACCAACCTTTCCTCCATTTTTCATTACCAGAGCTCCTTTAGTGACCTTCCAAGTTTTATCTGTAAAAGTAGTCACACATCCTTCACCTCCCAAATGCCCTATTCAAATTTGATTTTCTGTAGATCTGGAACATGCCTTACCTTCTTCAATAGCCATTGATTTACATTCTGTTGTTTTATGAAAATTGCACCCATTCCAATGGTTTTACAGGGTTTATCATCACCCAATAGAACCTATCCAAAATCTTCTTGAACATAATCATGAAAATGTTTCCTATCAGGTTGGCATGGAATGAGGCCCCTGAATCTACCACCCAGGCATCAATAATATTTTTTAGTGAAAGAATCAAAGCATCTTGAAACACATCACCTGTCACATTTGCTTCATGATTGTTTTCTTGTTGCGCGTCTCCTTCTTTTCCCTTATGAGACTTGCAATCTTTCTTCAGGTGTCCTTTCTTCCTGCATTTCTAGCACACTATCCCTGATCTATACTTGGATCCACCTTTCCTTGACTTACTATGATATCTTGGGCTCTTTCCTCTTTCCATTTTTCTTCCCCTAGTCTCTGTAGTCAAAGCATTACCTGATGTCTCACCGGAGTGATTCTATCACATTTCCTCGCTAAGGATTGCACTGAAAACATCATCAAACTTTAAATTACTAGATCCAAAGAGAGAGTTACTAATGGCCATGACTAAGCCATTCCAACTTTCTAGAAATGAGCATAGAAATAACAAAGCCCTAACTTCGTCATCAAAAGTTACCCCCATAGAGCTTAACTGACTTGTAATTGTATTAAATTCATTTAAAAGATCAGCATGAGATCCACCTTCTGACATCTTCATATTAAATAAATGCTTCATAAGAAATATTTTATTTGAGGCTGAGGGTTTTTCACATAGCTTTTCCAATGCCTGAATTAAATCTTTTGTTGTCATTTCCTTTGAAATATTAAAGGCTATAGATGTCTCTAGGCACAGCCATATTGTTCCAAGTGCCTTTTTGTCGAGAATATCCCATTCTTTGTCTGTCATATGCATCAACTTCTTTGTCTTTCCGCTCAATGGTAGGCACAGATATTTTGATATAGATAATCTTCCATCTGCATCTTCCACATCTAGTAGTTTTGGCTGTTAAATTTTTCGATCATAAACCTACCCTCTTCCACCATTGCTCCCACTCAAACTAGGAACCATTTTCTTCTGCGCATTTATCAACCAAATAGACCTTTGGCTTTAATACTAGTTGTTAGAAAATTATATTTTACAGAGCAAAGGAACACATAAAATATATTGCATAAATATAAACACAAAAACATAAAACAAGAGAGACACAGATTTCGTGGTTCCCCCAATGTGGGCTACATCCATAGAGAAACAACAAGCCCTTCCTTTTATATTATCTAGCAAACTGAACAGATACAACCTACAACAGATCTGTTGTAATGCCCTCTTCACTCTCACATAATCTCCTCTCCCTTTCTCACTCAGAATATAAATATACATAGACACATTAAAATTTCCTCATATATAGCGAGGGGTTGCCTTCTAGCGAAAAAAAAACTTAAATTAAACATAACTTTTATTGTCATATCTCCTCCTAATTAACAACCTAGATTGACAATGAAATTACAAAATTTTACAAGGCAATTGTACAAGGTCATCACCCCCCTTGGACCCCCATGGAGGCACACATTTTACGGGTGGCACTACCACCACATTACAAATTGGGGTCCAATGCTATGATACCTCTCACTAAAGAAGATAATCAGGCTCCACACCTAACAACATGGCACTTCGTACAAGTCCACTCTACTGAACCAGTCTATAATCAGGTCATCATGGGAGATTTGGAATAACTATTTCTTGGAGAATCCAATATTGATCAGACTTGTGGGTTTGTAAAGAGGACAAAAAGGGCTACCATAGGACAAAATTTCAGACCTTGGAGATATGAAATTATAGAGATACAATAGATTCTATATCAAGCTCCTACAATGCGAAACAAAGGTGTGTAGTCTTTTAAAAACTTTGGTTTGAAAAAATAGTTTGAAGTAATTAAAATGGCATAGTGAAGCATAATTATCATTAATTGATGCCTTGAAGAAATAAAATGGAAACAACTAGTAAGAAACATGAAATCTCTACGATGACTCATGAAGAGGTGGAAGAAATGCTACATGATATATCAAAATTATGAGGCCAAGTGCAACAAATTTCACTCTCACAAAAAATAACAAAAGCTATGATGGATTGCTTAAAGAAAGGAATGGAAGCTAAGATGAATGGCATGGAAGTTAAGATGGATGGAGTGCCATCTAAGATGGATGGTTTAGAAGTAAACATTACAGATTTGAAGAAATACATGGAAGGCTTGAAAGGATGTTCAACAAAGTTGCTTCAAGAAATGCTTCCTAATGGAGAAAAGGTAGTAGAGGAAACTCATGATGAGAACAAAAGAAACGTTAATCATGATTCCATAGAATCTAATGTTGGATTGAAGGCCCACCATGTTCCAAATATCAATATGAGGAAGTTTGATGGCAAGGATCCCATAACATGGATACTACAGAAGGAGCAATATTTCAATCTCCATAATGTTCAAAACACACAAAAGGTATGCATTGCAACTTTACATTTAGAACCCAATCAGTTTTTTTGGTATCGATGGATTTTCTCTCGTAAATAAATAGTCACTTGCTTAGTTTTTATGGAGGAAATGATAGCACAATATGAGGATACAAAAAGAAACACCTTCTTTAGCCAATTGATAAATCTCAAACAAAAGGGTTCAATGGTGGAGCACATTGAGAAATTCCAAAAATTGAATATAAGGGTAAATATACATTCCCGAGGAGCATATAATTGACATGTTCATAGGGACTTGAAAGGATAGAATCGAACATGAGGTTCGCCTTTGGGAACCTAATTCATTGGAGAAGGCATTTAAGTTGGCAAGAAAAATTTAAAGCAAAGTTATGGAAAAAAGGAACGCTACCACTCACAACTATAAACATGGAAGTGTTTCTACCCCTAGCCTTCCACAACCTACAAGGTTGGCACCACAATAATTGGAAGAAAAAATATGGAAAGGGCTTTGTTAGAGTTGTGATAGAAAATGCACTAAAGGTCATAAGTGTGCTGAGAAGAAATAATTTTAAATAGAACGTGAAGAGGAGGAAGAAAAGGAACAAGAAATGTCAAAAGAAGAGGATATACGCTAGGAACCAACCCTAGAAAAATAAGAAATGAATCTGACCATATCTTGTAATGCATTGGTAGGAATTACCACTCCTGAAACTCGCAAGGTAGAATGACATATCAAGAAGAAAAAGGTAATAGTGTTGATTGATTCAGGTAGTACCCATGATTTTATTCATGTAAGATAGCCAAGGAATTGAATTTATTCCTATATATAGCACCAGAGTGTCAAGTGATTGTTGAAAATGGAGGAACCGTAAATTGCTCTAGAAATTTCCATAATATCAAGCTATCCATCGAAGAATATGTATTGATAGTTCGATGCTTTCCATTCCAACAAGTCGTGTTGATGTTGTACTAGGAGCTCAATGGCTAAAATATTGGGTACAATAGCCTTTAATTTTCGAGAACTTTTCTTGAATTTTTTTGGGAAGAAAAGCAAATTGAATTAAGGGGTATCGCAAGGAAAGTGCAAAATATAATTAGCACTAACAACATGGAAAAGCTTCTAAAGAAATAACAATGAGGAAAAATTACACAATTATGTTCACTAGACGTTCCCACATTGAAATCATCTATTTCTCTAGATCTGCAAACAAATTTGGGCAATCATTCCAAGGTAATTGAGACTCCCAAGGATCTCCCACCTATTCGTGATCATGATCATGGTATTAATTTGATTCCAAGAAGTGTTCCTCCAAACATAGAGCCTTACAGATATCCATATTCCTAAAAGAGTGAAATTGAACGTATGGTTGCAGAAATACTAGAGGCTAGTATAGTTCAAGATAGTCAAAGTTATTTCCCTGCTCCAGTAGTATTGGTAAAGAAGAAGGATGGATCAAGGCACATGTGTACAAATTATAGGGAGCTCAACAAGCTCACTATTAAAGATAAATTTCCCATTCCTTTCATTGATGAATTATTAGATGAATTACATGGAGCAATTTACTTAACCAATTTGGATCTTTGTTCAGGATATCATCAAATCAGAATGAAGACTGAAGACATTCAAAAATAACATTTAGAACTCATGAGCGTCATTAAGAATTTTTGGTCATGCCTTTTGGCCTTACTAGTGCACCTTCTACATTTCAAGGTTTGATGAATTCCATTTTCAAATCCTTGCTTAGAAAATTTGTGTTAGTATTTTCTGATGATATACTAATCTAAAGCAAGCCTTGGAAAGATCATGTTCAACATGTTGACAGGGTGCTCAAACTATTGGAGGAGAAACAATTATATTCAAAAACCTCCAAATGTTTCCTTGGAGTATAAAAGGTGGAATATCTTGGTCATATTGTATCTCATGAAGGTGTTAAGGTAGACCATAGTAAAATTAAATCCATTCAGGAATGAAAAATCCCCACATCGATAAATCATCTATGAGGATTTCTCAAGTTGACAGCGTATTATCTCAAGTTTGTTAAGCATTATGGGAGAATAGTATCACCTTTAACGACATTACTAAATAAAGATGCATTTTCTTGGGCTCGAGAAGAAACAAAGGCCTTTGAACATCTTAAAGAGGAAATGTTCCAAGCACTGGTCTTAGCTACTCCAGACTTCACAAAACCTTTATTGTGTAATGTGATGCCTCAAGAAACGGAATGATGTTATTTTAATTCAAGAAGAAAGACCCATTGCTTTCGAAAGTCATCCAATCAAAGGAAGGTATTTACACAAAGTTATTTATGAGAAGAAAATGTTGGCAACACTACATGCACTTAAGAAATGGCGACCTTACCTAATGGGAAGACAATTCAAGTTAAAAATGGATCATGATAGTCTTAAGTACTCTTTATAACAAATATTATCTTCAGAAGAGAAGAAAAAAAGTGTCAAAAATATGTTGGGTGATGAGCTTGAAATCATCTACAAAAAAGGGAAGCAAAATGTTGCTATAGATTCACTCTCAAGAAAGGATGAGGATGTGGAAGCATTGTTTTCTACCATTTCCATTATCCAACTAGATTGAATAAATGAAGTAAGGGATGAATGGAATAATGACAAAGAAGTGTGGGCACTCATTCAAAAGTTGCAACAAGATCCCAGTACATTTGATACATTTATCTTAAAAAATGATTCATTATGGTATAAAGATTTCTTATACCTCCATAAGAATTCCCAAACTAAACAAAAGACTCTTCTGGAATTACACACCTCTCCCTTAAGAGGGCACTCAGGATTTTTAAAAACTTACCATAGGTTTAAGAAAGATTTTTTTTGAGATGACCTTAAATATGATATTCAAAAGTTTGTGGTAGAATGTTTGGTTTTGAACAAATAAAGTTGAGACAATTAAGACCCCAGGTCTATTACAACCTTTGTCCATTCCAAGTCAATGTTGGGAGGAGGTTTCAATGGATTTTATCATAGGTTTACCCAAGTCCGAAGGAAAGAGTGTCGTCATGGTGGTAGTTGATAGACTTACCAAGTATACACACTTTTGTGCTGTGCATTATCTCATCCATTTAAATCCAGTACAGTCGCTACTGCATTTATGGAAACAATTCAAAATATACATGGAAACCCAAAGATTATTGTAAGTGACAGAGATCCTATTTTCACTCAAAAATTTTGGACAAAATTATTTTATTGTCTGGGAAATCAGTTTGCTCATAGCTCATCTTATCATCCTCAATCTGATGGAAAAAATGACATAGTGAACAAATGTTTGGAAGGATATCTTTATTGCTTTGTATCTAATAAAGAAACACAATGGATCAAGTGGTTTCCTCTTGCTAAATGGTGGTATAACACTTCCTTCCATACTACAACAAAAATGACCCCAGTTATGGAACTTTATGGGTATCATCCACCGTTCATCACATCATATTTAAAAGAAAATTATAAGGTTCAAGCAGTGGAAGATCACATCGAGCATCAAAGCCAAGTTCTCAAACTCTTAAAGGTTAACCTCACTTTCGCGGAGAATAGAATGAAACAATAGGAAGGTCGACATCGCAGTGAAATAAGTTTTGATATAGGTGAATGGGTATTTCAACGACTACAACCATACAAACAAATGTCCCTCAAGCAAGCTAAGAAGGATAATAAATTATCACCAAAGTATTGTTGGTTTTACAATGTGTTACAAAATATTGGTATTATGGCATACAAATTGGAGCTTCCTACATCTTCCCAAGTGCACCTAGTTTTCCATGTTTCATGCTTAAAGAAGGTTATAGGTGAGAAGATCTCGGTTCAAACAATATTACCAGAACTTGACAAGGGAGGAAAAAACATATTGGAACCTGAGGTAATGACATAAACAAGAAATCAATAGCTACGAAATCAATCAATTTCAGAGTATCTCATCAAGTGGAAGAACTTACTCACTGAAGATTCCACATGGGAGGATGATAATTTTATACATAAGAATCCAAAACTAGGCATTGAGGACAAAAAATTTTGAATGAGAGGGGCATGTTATGTCCCTATGCTACTAGTGTAACCCCTTATTGTTATTAGTGAAATGCCCTTATTATATTATTGTGCCCCATAGAAGCCCACTATTGTTATTCTTATGCCCCTACAACATTGTTGTTATGTATGCTCTGATTATATTGGAACCCCTTAGACTCCTATATATAGAAAGGAGGTCTTGTCATTTGTATCATCCAAGAATTGTTCATTTGTGTAATGTAAAGGAATTTCCCCCCTCGAAGAGTTTGATCTTGAAGTCGTTGATCTATCTTTTCTTATATTTTGTGAGTTGGTTGCATAAAATCTACATTCAAAATATAAGTCCTCATTGAATTTTGGAAGACAAGACTCCTACAGTAGTTTTCACTAGATAAAAAAACCCAGGTTGGTTATTTGATAATATTTGGTTGTCCTATTTACATTCATGAAACGAAAGATAAGAGAAGGAATATAGAGCCTTAACGAAAGACAGGGATATTTGTTGGTTACAGTGAGTCATCAAAGGCCTATAGAATATATGTTCTAGGATAAAAATAGGTTGAAGTGAGTAGGGATGTGGCCTTTAATGAGAAGGTGGCCTATTGGAAATCCAAAGAAGTTACCATGAACTTTGATGAGGATGAAGAACATGAAGCTCCCAATGAAGAATAAGGTTCTATCCCATCAAATCCTTCAAAACCAGATGTTCATCATCAAGAGCGAGAAGGGCCTAATGATCCAATGGATTTGGTTGTTGTTCCTAATATTAGGAAGAGCCTAGCTTAGCTAGGATCCACTTTGTAGGAATCAGAAGGACATGCATCACCACATGACTCCTTCAGGGAAAGAATGACGCAAAATATTTATTTTGGATATGCATCTTTAATGACTAATATTATTGATGTTTAACCTTACACCTTTGAATAAGAATATAGCCATCATGTTTGGAAGAATGTGATGTTGGAAGAATACCTATCGATTATGAAGAATGATGTATGGGTTATTGTGCCTAAACCTGAACGAAAATCAGTGGTATCCTCCAAATGGGTATACAATATCAAGCGTTCACTGGATGGCAATACTGATAGATACAAGGAATGTTTTGTAGCTAAAGGGTTCTCCCAGAAAGAGGGATAAGACCATGATGGGACATTTTCTCCTATTATCAGATACACTACCATTAGATATATTATTTATATTTCTTCCTCTATGGGTTCACATTTAATTTAGATGTATGTAAATACTACTTTTCATAATGGTGTAATTGATGAAGGAGTGTACATTGAACAACCTCAAGGTTTTAAGGTTCATGGAAGAGAATCTCATGTCTGTAGATTGAAGAAAGCCTTGTATGGACATAAGAAAGAAACGAGAGTTTGTTTTACATGAATTGACAATTATCTGACAAGACTTGGTTTCTCTAAGAGAAATGTTGAGCCAAACCTATACTTCAAGGTTGAGAAAAATGAATCTGTCATTCTATTACTATATGTTGATGCCTTATTGTTGACAAGTGTGGAGCATCTCAATATTCACTATAAGAGGGAGCTAACTTCTAAATTTTATATGAAGGATATTATATTAATGCATCACTATTTGGGGCTAAAAGTATGGTAGAAGGCTAGTGAAATCTTTCTTGGTCAAGGAAAATATGCTATCAAGATCCTGCAGAAGTTTGGAATGATGCACTATAAGTAGATGCTGACTCCCATGGTGAAAAATATGAGAAATCTAAGAGACTCTGAGTCTGATTTGGTAGGTCCATCCATGTACCAAAAGTTGATTGGTTCACTGATGTATTTTTTAAATACTAGGCTAGACATTTAATTTGCAGTAAATACATTGAACAATTTCTAGGTGGAACTGAGACATGACCATTGGATTGCAACAAAGAACATATTGAGATATATTCATGGTAGAATTGACTATGGTTTGATATATGCCTCAAATGGTGACATACATCTCCAAGCCTCTACATATGAAAATTTGGCAAGGATTGTTGAAGAAGGAAAGAGTACCTACAGAGGCTACTTTAGTTTGTGCTCCACTATGATTTCATGAATGAGAAGGAAGAAGAAATATGTTTCACTCAGCACTACCAAGGAAAATTATATTGTAGGCAGCTTAGTGATTTGTGAAGCAGTGTGGCTTCAAAAGCTACTCATGGGATTTTTCGATCATGTGCTAGAACTACCCAAGATATATTGTGATAATCAAAGTTGTGTGAAGCTCACAGAGAATTTTCTTTTCCATGATAGGTTGAAGCACATCGAGATCAACTAGCACTTGATTTGTGACATGGTGAAAAACAGAGCAGTGAATCTCTAATATATCTCTACTGATGAGCAGATTGTTGATATTCTTACAAAGCCTCTATCTAGTGTGAATTTTGCATACTTCAGGGAAAATATTGGACTTGTTCAGAATACCTCTCTCATTGAGAGGGAGAATTGATGAGATAGCATTGTGGACTAGAATTCTCCTTCTATCATATATGACTAGAATTAGGGAGAATGGTCTAGCAGAGGACATACATTCTTCTTGTGTCAAGTATATTGACCAAAATTAGGAAAAATTGTCCTAGAGACCCATAATTACTCAAATAGAGTGTGGCCTTCCAACATCAAGCTCATTAGCATGAGGCCCATAATTACTCAGATAGAGTGTGGCATTTGGATATTCTCCATGTATCAAGTACCGACTAGAATAATGGCGAAGCAAAACTAGTTTGTATATTATGTAATAGATATACTAAAGTTATGGTGGCTAGTTGATGCTAATGATGTGCCATGTGTGAGAAGTATCAATCAAAATTATGGATGGTCTACCTAGTGTCAAGTTTACCAATCAGAATTATTGTGAGGATGTACCATATGTCAGAGGTAATTTAATTTACACATGGATTCCCAGACCTGCTTCTTTACTAGATTATGGATTCTCAATACTCTGTTTAGGCGCGTTCAATTATGTGGGGTTAAAGAGAATCATCTCATGACTTTTTCTTCTTCTCTTTTACTAAATTAATTTAATTTACACATTGGACCCATCTTTCACATTGTTATAGGTAATTGTTTTTTTTTCAATCTTCGAAGTTAAATATTGTAATACATAAAATGTTATTCTATAAAAACATTAACACTATTTCAATATATTAAAATATTTCTATGTAATTTTATTTAAATATTATATTATTTTTATTACTTATAAATAATAGTATTTTCCTTTCCAAAATCAGAATTTCAAAATTAAATAATTATCATTATTTCTCTTAAATCATAACATTAAAAATGTCGTTTTTCTCTTGTTTTTGTTAATCTTTATTATTTTTTTCTCTCTTTTCATCATTCTTTACATCACCTCCTACTTTCAATAATACCCATGATGCATCATAGGCCACAATGCCACATTGAAAGTGGACATCGTGGTTTGTGTGTGTGATACAAGGATATGTTTTATGTGGGTGATATAAGGATAAATATTTGACATGAATACTCAATCATACTTCATAGGAAAATAGTAAGAGTGGTAGGAAGTTAAGGAATAAGTCATCCATGAATGAGACTACTAGGTCCCTAACATTCTCACTCAAGTACCCACTTGGATTCTAGATTGTGATTAAACATGGGGACACTAGGCTAGTAACTTCACACCATTGATTTGTACTAGCAAATGAAAGCCTTATTGTTTCAGATTTTATTAAAAACAAATAATGCTAAATATGAAGTCATATTAATGCTTGACAAAATTCTGTTGTAAATCAAATATCTAAACGTTTGTTTGGAGTGAAACTAGGCTAGTTTGGCCTCAAGATTTGGTCTAAGTACCACCAAAACTAAAAATAATATTGATTATGTGGTTTTTATATTTACATCAAATACTATATTATCATGATCAAATGTAACATTTCCATGAATAAAAACGTCTCATTGCAAATATGTTTATTTCTCTCTACTTGAAAATACAAACAAAGGGTTGTAACAAAAGTAAACTTATGACTTGTAAAGTTTACCAAAAAAGTTACAATGATACAATATTATTGAAATGCATTCAAAAATAGTTCTCATTTAGTAAAAAAAGGTATGTTATATCAACATTTTTCAAAACAATCCATAAACACATGTCAGAGATGCTATCCATGATTATGGGTGTGTAGATATGGATGAAAGGAAACAAATAGATGGAAGCACATATAGAGAATAACGTAAGTCTTGATAAGTGTCTTATTTATCAAAATCTGTGTAGAAATATATTACATATATTGTATATATTATTTTAATTATATATGCTATTACCTACAATAACACATAGAGTACATATTTAAATTACATTTGTTGTATAAAATATATTTGATGATAAAGATGGAAACTTCCTAAATAAAAACCAATGACTCACTCACAATAGAGTGATAGGGGACTCACCTAAAGAGAGAATACAGAAAATAGACAAAAAAATATATATATATATATATATAAATAAAAAAAAAAATAAAAAAGAATAAAAAAAACAAAAAGCATAAGACTGAAGGCACACTAATAATCTAACATGATCAACACTTGTCATATCTACTACAATCAAATACACATTACAACATTGAAATGAGATTAGAAAAATTCCTAAACCCTTCTTTTCCAAACTATAACTCTATTAATAAAACAAAATGTTCTAAATTTATGTAGCAACAATAAGCATGAGCAAGGAACCATCAATGGATCAATGAATTGTGGAAATATTGAGTATCAATTAAACTATGGGTTATAGAGCGGGTCCAAATTTTCACTAAAATGATTAATTATTTTATTCTACATGCAAAATTTAATTTATTTGTTTATTATGTTGTCTCTCATATATCTTTAAAGGTTATGTAAATATTGGTTGTATTAAATTGTAGGGAACTCACACTAATATCAATTCAATATTTTGCTGAGAAAAAATGTACAAGATAAAGGAATGGTGTTTGTTTATGAATTTACTTAATCAACCATCAATTCCCAAAGGATCAGTTAATTGCTCATCGTGCATACCAATGTTCAATTCACGAATTGGTAATGTTTAATTTTGAGTGAAAGGATTCAATGAGGCTTGTCCAAAAGACAAATAATTGAGGTTGTTTAGTATTCAAAAACTAGTAATGTTTAATTTTGAGTGAAAGGATTCAACAAGGCTTCTCCAAAAGACAAATAATTGTGATTGTTTAGTATTCGAAATTAATTCCATAGTAGCCATTTATGAGTCGATGTTTGGGTGCACACCAAGACTCATCGTCACGAAAAATACCAATAGAGAAGAGTGCAAAATGTATGAGATTAATATAGAATAGAAAGATATGAAATATGAAAGAGCCCACTAATTAATAATTTTTATTTAAAAAGATTTATTAAATTATCATAAGTTTTATTAGATTCATTGATAGTATTAATTATTACTATTGATAATTAGGAATAATAAAGTGAATAATTAAAATTATAAGTATTGTTATTATTAATTATTATTATAAGTATTAATTACTTAATGAGTACAGATAATAAAGTTAATTGATAATAATAATAACTCTTATAATTGAATTAATCATTGTTGTTATTAATTTAATAATTATTAAAAGGGGATAGTGTTATCTTTAGGTTAGATTAATAGAGAAGGCCTAGATGATATGATTGTTAAGATTAGGAGCTAATAAGGAGGAAAGGAAGGAATAAGGAGAAGGGATGGGAGAGAATGTTATCAAGGAAGCTAGTGTCCATTCAGAGCTGATAGTCCCACTAAGACGGGTAGCTATCTTAGAAACAAAAAAACTAAAGTTACTTGTGTTTTCCTTTATGAGAGATAGATGAGAGAGAAGTAGAGAGTACCAACCTCAATCCTTCGCTTGGCGCCTTGCTTGTTTCCTCCCCCCTTTGACAGAGCTTCGCCACTCTTTCCTCACTTGTTCCGCTTCAAAGAACACCTGTAGAGTCAAAGCAGCATAATACCATCAAAGCATAGAGATCTATAACTATAAACAATATAGGATCAGATGTATATTAACCATACAAATGCATACACCAATACAAGATTCAGAAATATACAAGAATATGGAGGAAAACTCAAATAGCTTTATTGATAGAAGTAGTAGAACAGAGGACTACGACCCAGTGGTCTAACCCAACGCCGTCCTCCTAGCATGAAAGCCCTCTTCACCTCATGAAAAGCTAGATCACCCAACACTACAATGTTTCACAGAGAAACCAACAACACTTCCTTACAAAAATACAAAATTCCAGCCTCTGGATCTCTAGGATGAGGGATCCATATATAGATATTTGCAAGGGGGTGAGTCGGCTTCTAGGATTTTGATTAGTTTCATTTCTCTGATATTTCTTGCTTCCACTTGGATATTTCATGATCTCTTGCTCATCCTTGGGCAAATTCAGAGAGGCAAATGTTAAATGAGCAGTTTCTAGAAGATTTTCCGGGTTTCCACCAAGCAAACTGCCTCTGCCATTTGTCTGCTCTCACCCATCACACCCTACAGAAGGGATTTTCAGTATGCATCGCACCCTCTATGTGTAACAGGTGAGATGCATCGCACCCTCAGCATGGAGCATTCTGTATGGTCCGGTTTTGACTAGTTCTGAGTAGTTTTTCAAGGAGAACTTCTGGGAAATGATGTAATCAGTTGACCTTGTTCCTTTAGGGTATGAAAAACACTTTTAGGGGTTTAAAAGCCCTTGGTCTATGGACATATGTGATTGTGGTTGCAGTGCCCAAATATGTCTATAACAGTTGCCCGCTAAAGCATGAGGTCATAAATCTTCTAATGTCAGGTGAAATGATTTATCATGAGGATCCGAGGTTTTTCGAACTGGAAGGTGACATGTAATAAGATACAATACAATACATTATCTTCATAATATTTTCATGATCTAGTTGAGGTGGGCATTCCCATGCTCAGCTTTATAAATTCATTTTCATGTACATAGGACAGACAACCGTCTGTGTGGCAGACTGATGATTCTGGTAGAGCCATCATCCCTTAGATTTTATGATTATATGTGCAGCTATGATGTACATTTTATGTCTTTATTTTCCTGAATATATCGTAGCCAAGATGGATTAAACTAGATCCGGGGTCTTCAAACTCGTTCAATAATCATCCAATGTGAAAAGATGTTCTGATGTTGAACATCGAAAGACATTGCCTGATTACCAGCCAATGATGTAAGCTGTTAACAGGCACGAGAGGAATCACCGATAATGATGATGACCCTCAAGGTATTGCAGTACAATTCATGTGGTGTGAATACATGAGTCGATGTCGAACATCACGTAAAATCTTTCAGTCGAAGGCCATTGATGTAAACCTGTCGCTGGAAGTGAGAAACTTGCCATTGAGGCATGCAAGCTTCAAAGTAATGAAAGGGTTGTTCCTAAGTCAACTTCTTGGATAATGAGCTGATGTCGACAAGAAGTGACCCATCGTAGGAGGGCTTTAATGAATCCCACATCTACGACACGAAATGGAGCAAATGATTTCGTGGAGGTGAAAACGATCTGATGATACAAAGTTCAGGGTGATAGTCATGAAAGAATGGAGCTTTATGGTACTGTAGTGGAAGAGGCGTAAGCTGGGTTGGTGAATTCTATGAGCGACTTCTCTTGAACATATTGGTGGCACTAAAAATGGATTGGTAGTGTTAACCACAAAAATGGATGGTATGAAGGACCAATGGTGATATTACCGGTGAATGGAATAACCCAACCCGACTTGATCATGGTGAGGGAGTGAAAGTGTCATGTTCAAGAGCGACCTGCTACCAATGAAGTTCTTCAAGTTTTCTTACCAATTTTTCCCCAGTCATTTCTAACCAGTACCTCTTTATTTTTTTCAAGCTTGAGGAGGATAACATATGCTTTTTCTATAATTTTCCCTTCGGGCAAACCTGTCGCTATGTTTTAGCGAGCTTAACGATAGTGAAACTCGCTCTTCTCTGTAATGGACAAGTTCGTCGCTATTGTTTTAACAATTTTAACGACAAAGATAACTCAGTCCTTTTTAGTTTTAGAGAGTCTGAAAAGAGACAGAAAGGAAACTCCAGCAATCCTTTTTCGTAGTATAATCCCTTAAGTCCGAAAAAGTATAAAATAATACGAAAGGGATGACTTTTCCAATCACTTTAATGAGCCGAAAAAGACAAGCACTCGATCTTTTTGTGTAATGATCCCTCAGGTCCTTAAATATTAAAATATAGAGGAGGGATGGCACTTCCAATCACTTTAACGAGCTGTAGAGGCCAATTGCTCAGAAATATTTTTATATTTTACAAGTCTAAAAAGAGCTTAAAAGAGACTCATCTTTGAGGAATGAGTGATATTTTTGGGTAGCAGCTGGTTCCAGGTAAGGTTTGGAACTTTTCAATCACGGCAGTGTAAAGAAGATGGCTAACAGAATCACTCGTCGCAGCTATTCCTAAAAAGGGTAAACAATCAAGTGGAGGCAGATGATCGGCTAAAAGGTGGAGGTGATGGTAAGAACACGACCAAGGATCAAAAGTTGATAGTAATGCGATCACAAAGGTTATTGACTGAAAGTGGGTTCATTTTTTAATGAGCTTGGGGGAACATATGCTCATAACTAGGTTTATTTTTTAATGAGCTTGAACTTTGCAGAAACATTACTTGTGCCAGTCGTATAATAAGGATGTCTCTCATTAGTAGGTTCATTTTTTAGGAAGCTTGCCCCATGCGCAACTTTGCTCCGGAGCCTTTTATATGTAAGCTAGGAACGACCAACTACTGTCCTAGGGGTTAAAGAACTACTGAGGTTAGGTAGGATAGCTTCTCGACGGGAAACCTTTCCTTTACTTTGCCATTTGATGAGCCCCAAAAATGGACAATTATTTGGGCTCATTCAACCTCCTAAGTTGACTTAATCCACCATTCTCATTGGTTTATTGCATGTTTTTGATTATTTTTATGTTAATAGAGTGAATTTGGTTAGTCATTATGCCAACAAGTCTAATGGGTGCTTTGTGTAGCCTTTTTGGTCCACTTGGAGACAAAATTGAAGGTCTTAATGAGCACTTGGCAGCCAAATTCGTGGGAGAACAAGCTAGAGGATTTGTAGGAAGGTGTCCCCTTCATTTATGGGCCCTTACCTCAAATTCTCCACCATCAGCTCGGAGTTCAAGGGCCACCGAATCAATCAGCACAAGGGCAGCCAAGCAAGTCAAGTAGGACTGTTGTTAACTCCAAGTCTTGGGCAGCCAAGTCCCTAAATTTTAGGAGGACTGTTGGGTCCTCAAATTGTATAAATAAGAAGGCTTATGGCCTCATTTTGGTTAGCCAGTGTAGCCAGTGGATGTTAGCTAGTTAGCTAGTAGATAGTAGCTAGTAGTTAGTCATTTCATAGCCTTTTTGTAGTCATTTTGTAATTCGATTTGTATGCAATAGATTAGCTTTGCTTTCAGCTCATTCTCAAGCTCTCCTTGTGGACAGTTTTGATGTAACTCTTCATTCTTGATTAATAAAGATGAATCCAGCTTTGCACCAGCTCTAAATCTCTCTTGGGAGGTTGTAGCTCTTGGGGTTGGGCCCATCTCAAGCGCCCAGTACCTCCCCTGTTTATCTTTATGTGTGTTTGCTGCGTTCTTAAAATAAAATCTGCTCTTTAGATCTTGCTTTGTTATTTTGGTTGTTTTTGTTGGTTAAAGTAGCTTTTTATGTTTGGGAATCAATTGGTAGGAGTTTGTCATGCATTTAGATCTTTCTGAATGTTCTTGCTCACGTGATGTACATGGTTCTCTTTCCAAATGAGGCTATTGTTTATTCATTTCATTGACAGTTAGATTAAGTTAGCTAGGACTTAGTTTGTTTGCAAGAATTCATTGATTCGGTTGAATGTGCATTGTACAGGGCATCTCTATCACTCACTCACATGGTCAAGCTTCATCAGAGCCATTGATTCATCCCATATCTAGGCTTCTCGCTTCACACCCATCCTCTTGCCCACGTAACCCTGCCTTCTTCTCCATTGTTGTCTCAACTACCCTAAAGCCAAATCAGCCTTCCACATATCATCTCACCACTCCATCCATCAGTTCCTGGGTCACTTCAGACCCCCATCCTACCTCCATAACCATCCATGCATCTTCCATCAATCACCCATCCTCAAAAATCCCATTTCGAAACATCCTGTAGAAG
Source organism: Pinus tabuliformis (assembly GCA_031772625.1). Classification (NCBI taxonomy): domain Eukaryota; kingdom Viridiplantae; phylum Streptophyta; class Pinopsida; order Pinales; family Pinaceae; genus Pinus; species Pinus tabuliformis. The sequence goes on along the minus strand of CM062817.1, from coordinate 1,418,699,078 downwards.
AATTACAGAACTTCCTGTAGAAACCCCTGCAGACTTCCTGTAGAAGTTCATAAACATGGTTGCATGGCATCCAGACATTGTGAAACTCTCAGAAAGAATTTTAGGGATCCCTTAGACCCTCTCTGTACCATCCCAACCTTTCCCAAAGCATTTCATCGCTTGATCCATCCCTGCACAGTGGAAAACTAGTTAGAAGCACATGCATGATAATTTCAACAACTTAAGAAAAAATGCAAAAAGATGTTTTCTTCAGATAGTGATAACTTAGACACATGCATTTTACCTTCCTAGAAGTAATGGCATCACTTCTCGTAGTTTGCATTCTCATTTTTGCATCAGTAGGACTAGTTGGTAGAATTAGGGTTTGCTAGGGTTTGTATATCTTTTTGGCTTTCAGTTTCTTTCCGCAAGTAGATTAGCTTCCTTTGAGTTAGCTTTCGTCCATCAGTTAAAAATCTTCTTCCAAGAGCTCATAGAAGTTGGCTTGAGCCCCTAGCCGACTTGTGCCAGCTGACCAAGCGACAGCTGCGGCAAGAGCTAGTACTTGTGCATACAGCACCATCGCTTCCAAGTTTGTTACGAACTACCAGGTTGATAAAATTAAAGAAGGGAGTTCCAGGAGTTGTAGCATTATTGCTACAATACTGGGGCCCACCATCTTTTTGGCGTCGTTGCCGGGGAAGCGTCAGAGTATTGGTGATTGCCGCTTTTCTTCTATTTTCCACTACAATCTTCTGCTAAGTAGTTTATTTCATTTCCATTATGCAATTTCATTTATGCAAAAGTAGATTAGCATTTCTCACTTTCATATATTAGCATTTCAATTCCGCAATTTCATTTCTGCAAGCATAGATTAGAATTTCAATTCCGCAAGCGTAGACTAGCATTTCATTCCTGCAATTTCATTTGAGCAAAATAGATTAGTCCTTTCCTGCTTTCATTTCAATTCCGCATTTTCATTTTAGCAAGATAGTTAGTTGCAGTTCAATCTATTTCAGTTTTGCAAGTAGAAGTAGAAAAAAGCAAAAATCAACCAAAAATATTTCATTTCATGCCTTGTAGGAGTAGAGATAAGTTAGAAAAATGATTGCACAACACCCCCCTTTTCTTCACACAACCAATCTTCTCTCTTCTTCGATGGTTGTGACTAAGAAGAACCCTGGGTGGACATCAAGACATACCTTAAGAACCTCTAGGGGAGAAGAAGAAGAAAACATTCCTCTAAGCGAATGGCTACAAGCAGAAATGTTGGGAGCAACATCTTGTCCAAAGATGAATTTGAAAATCAGATCAAAGATTTCAAGAGTGATATGAGGCAGTTTCTTGCCATGCAACTGGATACCTTGCGGGTCCAATAGAAGCAAGAGGAAGCCAAGAGGGCTTTGGTCATTTTTTGTCCTAGGTGCACTAGAAAGCATCCTAGGAATGAATGTCCATTGTACTCCATAGAAGTGTGTTTTGTCTGTGAAGAATACCATCCTACAGATCAGTGCCCTTCCTTACCCAGATTCAAAGATGCATATCAGAGAGCCAAAGGAGCCACTAAATCACTCTATTACATGAACCAAAGTTGGCCGCATGGACCTAGATCTTACCAGCAAGAACTGCAAGGGACACCCGAGACCTATTATGACCCCTATCAAGCCACTTTCATGCCTTCTTGGGGTCCCCCTGCTCATCCTTCCTGGTTCACACCTCCTCCTTGTTCCTTCACAGATCCATATTATGCCCAACCAGTTGCTCATTCATTTCACTCTTATGCTCAGCCACAGCCTCAGTGGAATGCACCTTATCAGGAGTGGAGGCCCCAGTACAACTCTCATCCCGCTCATTTTCCTCCACCACCTGCTCATCCACAACCATCGCCTCCTCCTCCACCAAGGCAACCCCAAATGCCTACCCAACCACAATGCCATCCATCTCCATCTCAATTTCACACCTCCACTCAACTACTCGTACCATTTCCAAACCTACCCATTGGAGCAGCTCAACACAATTGCAAAGCTGAGGCACAACATGTGCAAATGACTCCTTTTGAGCTCAATGATGTTCACCAAAGCTCAAGAAGAGTGTTGCAAAAGAGAGAATCTATTGACAACATTGAAGGACCAAAGGAAAAAGAATGTTCCAAAGAGGAGATCAAAGAACCATGGGCTGCACGTGATGAAGAGAAGAGATCTAAATCAGAGATCGAGAGAGTTCCCTCATGGTTATCATCAAATCCTCCATGTACTCAAGAGAAAGATCAACAAAAAGAGGAAGATCAGAAGGTCATGATAGAAGGTGACATGAAGAATGATCCAAATCAGCAAGACGACCAAGGATATCAAAGCTATATTGAGATATGGTTTCAGAAGGTCACTAAGTTGCAGCGGTACTTTCTTCCTCAGTTATGTTTGATCCCTTCAAAGCCAGATCATTTGGTCTCTGAGATCTGGATACCTATCCAAGCATGCATTTCGAGCCTCCACATCATTTTGTCTCTAATCTCGATGTGCACATGGCTCCATTGGAAGTATTCTTATACTTGAGAACGTTTTTGTTTTTCAAGTAGGGTAGGGTAGAAAAAAGAAAAAAAAAGAAAAAAAAAGAGAAAAAAGAAAAAGGAAAAAAAATGAAAAAATAGGAAAATAGAAATCTAAGGTGAAAACCTCCTCGGAGGCGCCTTAGATTGGCTCATTGATTGAAAACCTCCATGAGGCGGTCAATGGGTTGGGAAAAAAGAGAAAAGAGAATAAGATCTTTGGGTGAAAACCTACCTTGGAGGCGCCCAAGGCAGGCAATTAGGGTGAAAACCTCCATGAGGCACCCTAGTTGTTTTTCAAAAAAAAAAAAAAAAAAAAAAAAAGAGAGAAAAAGAAGAAGAAAAATAAAGCTAATCTCCATTGAATAATTTCATGTTGCAGCAATGACATTGCAGGTTGCAAGAAGGATGTTTCATGACAGGAGGAGCACTCAAATCAAGGCTAAAGGAATTTTTCTTGTGCCTTCTACAGGAAGCTCTGTATTTCTACAGGAAACATCCTGTAGAACCTTTGGATGAACCAAATTCAAGTCTAAAATGGAATCTGATGGTGGGAATCTGTTGATTAGGCCTACAAGCACTTGTGTGTCCATCCCTTGCCTTTCTCCATCATTTTTTCCACCTCATTGTGCTTCTCATTGTGCTTCTACAGGAACTTCCTGTAGAAATTGTGGGAAACTAGACATGGATTTCAGAAAGTGGTTTGGCGAACATGGTAGCTTTCTCAAGGGTTCAGAAGCCCTCATGCAATCTTCCAAGTCCTCCTCCATCATCTCCATACCTGCATCACAGCCCAAGCTCAGTTTTCCCTTCCATGCAAACACTTGCAAAATGCCTTGAAGAAAAAACACATGGAACAAAATTTGTTTTTGCCATAACATGAAAACCATGCATCCATTTGACAAACCGTTTTATGGGGAATTGTACAAGGGTGATGGCAACATGCTTGAGCAGTTTCAGCCAATTCCAGTGCATGGTTTCCAAGAAATCAGCCTCCATCACCATCAGCCATTTTTTCATTTTATCCATAACCATGCATCCGTTTCAAAACCTGTTTCATGGGGATATGCATATGAGTGATGGTAACCTACCCAAGCAGTTTCAGCCGATTCTGATGCACGGTTTCCGAGAAATTGATCTCTGAAATCTTCAGCCATTTTCCATTTTTCTCGAAATCCGTGCATCCATTGATCACGATTTTGCTATGGGAGATGCATCATGATGATAGAAAAATGCTCAGCAAGTTTCAGATCAATCCGCTTTTCCGTTTGGGAGAAATGGCGAAAACAAGTTCTGGTTCTGTGACAATGCAGCAGCAGCAGCTTGAACGTGCAGATTTGAACGTGGAAACAATTGTCTGGAGCTTGGATCCGTCCAGAGGACACCTGCACAAGAAAAAAACAACCATGAATCATCAATCAAGCCACCATGGAACTACATCAACACATGCATGCAGCAAATGAAGATCAACACATGCATGCAGCAAAGCAACCACGCACGACTTGCAGGTACGTGACTAAACATGTTCCTCTGTTTGCATAGATATAATCTAAAGCATTGCATGAATGAATGAGATGGTGAGATTCAGTTAGAAAGGTAGCAAGTCTGATTGCACTTATCCAGGGATCATCAACGCATGTGTGTAGTCAGTCACGGGGAATTAAAAAAAAAAAAAAAAAAAAAAAACAGACAGTGGTAACTCCAGTGCAACTGATTAACGGAAAGAGGCCATGCAGCTCATCACAGCACTGTCGTCTGCATGTGGCCACGTACGCTTGGCCACTGCACTCCCTCACCATGAATCACGCCAAAATTAAATGACGCTCGGCTGACTCTCACACCCTCTGTTCAACTGCAGTTACAACTGGAGCACACATCCACCACTTCCAGATCAGTTAACCAATGGTCCTCTACAAGTTTTCTTCCTGATTTTTTAGATTTCTGTCGTTTTTAAAAAAATCTCCCACCTATCACAATCTACAGGCGTTTCTACAGGAAGATGTTTTACACAGCAGAGTCTTCCAGAGCAGAGAAGCCCAAGTTTTTCTTCATCCAAATCGAAGCTTGAAGAAAGAGCGGGATTACTGTAAGAAATTAGTCAGTGGTGGGAACAGGTCCTGGTTAAAGTGCAAATCAAGCTCAAAGGAAACTTTACCTTGGTCGTATTTCATATGACATGGCCAATGATAATATTCTAGAAGTTTTCTTCCAAATATGGAGAGATGGAAGAAGGTTCAGTTGCATATGATAAGAATACCAGCAAATCTAGGTTACAAATCTACGATACATCAGATTTCTTTATGATGGGTAGTTTAAAATGTCTCTATTCTTAGAGATTTATGCATGTTTTTTCGAGGCCTAGATTGTTTGGCTGTATTTGTCTTGGTTAATGTTGTATGTATTTTTCACCAACAAGGGATTTGCATTTGTGACTCTCGAGACTGTGGAGGCTACTAAGTGAGCCCATGAGGAACCAAACAAAACCATTGATGGAAGGATTGTTACTGTGAAACTTGCAGTTGAGGGATAGAGAAGACTGTGTATATATATTGCAGAAATAACAAGGGTTGCATCTCGGCTCTATATTCAGATCTGTCTAGACATATCACAACGAATATATGTGATACTCAGCATACCTATGATTAAAGGAAATACCTATGGATGTATAAACCTAGGAATATGTATGAACATCATCTTGTCAACCTGCAAGTGTTTTCATCAAAGAGATGAAGTTGAAGGATCTGTCCTAGGATCAAGGATCTCAGCATTCAATTTATATTAGCCTGCATACCTCAGTGTGAACTATAATTTGATATCTCTCAATGGGTATTTGAAATAAAATTCCACGGTTGCAATCACAGTTTAGACACACATGGAGATCTAACCTTTAGGTAGACTTCATGGATATGATAAAGAAGCAACAGTGAGGGTCTCAATGATGATGTAACAAACACAAGAAAGACCACCACAGAAGGAATAGGCAGAGGAATGAGGGAAAAGGACAAGTTGTTGAGGCCAAAGCAGGGGGTGGTAAAATAACACAAATGCCAAGGGTACCATTTCTTCCATATGATTGCATATACTTGTGCACTCATAACAAGGCTGAGGATTCACTAAGAAAAGCAGCAGACAGTGAGGAAGAAGAGCAGAAGGGCGAGAAGACGAAGGCTGCCACAACCAAGCTGAAAGGAAAAGCACCCTCAGCCAAGCAGGCTAAGACAGTGCTGGTTGTTTCTACAGGAAGACAGAGAACTGTTAGCAGACTGTTTCTACAGGAAGACAGAGAACTGTTAGCAGACTGTTTCTACAGGAAGACAGAGAACTGTTTCTACAGGAAGTTTGAAAAGAGGGAAACCAAAGGAGAAATCAGTCGAGATGTTAGCCAAAGAAGCCACCAGGGCCATCAAAGATGAGGAGAGAGATTGGTTGCTCAGAGGATGAGCAACACTTTCAGTAGGGGGTTGATGATGAGCCCCAAAAATGGACAATTATTTGGGCTCATTCAACCTCCTAAGTTGATTTAATCCACCATTCTCATTGGTTTATTGCATGTTTTTGATTATTTTTATGTTAATAGAGTGAATTTGGTTAGTCATTATGCCAACAAGTCTAATGGGTGCTTTGTGTAGCCTTTTTGGTCCACTTGGAGACAAAATTGAAGGTCTTAATGAGCACTTGGCAGCCAAATTCGTGGGAGAACAAGCTCGAGGATTTGCAGGAAGGTGTCCCCTTCATTTATGGGCCCTTACCTCGAATTCTCCACCATCAGCTCGGAGTTCAAGGGTCACCGAATCAATCAGCACAAGGGCAGCCAAGCAAGTCAAGTAGGACTGTTGTTAACTCCAAGTCTTGGGCAGCCAAGTCCCTAAATTTTAGGAGGACTGTTGGGTCCTCAAATTGTATAAATAATAAGGCTTAGGGCCTCATTTTGGTTAGCCAGTGTAGTCAGTGGATGTTAGCTAGTTAGCTAGTAGATAGTAGCTAGTAGTTAGTCATTTCATAGCCTTGTTGTAGTCATTTTGTAATTCGATTTGTATGCAATATATTAGCTTTGTTTTCAGCTCATTCTCAAGCTCTCCTTGTGGACAGTTTTGATGTAACTCTTCATTCTTGATTAATAAAGGTGACTCCAGCTTTGCACCAGCTCTAAATCTCTCTTGGGAGGCTGTAGCTCTTGGGGTTGGGCCCATCTCAAGCGCCCAGTACCTCCCCTGTTTATCTTTATGTGTGTTTGCTGCGTTCTTAAAATAAAATCTTCTCTTTAGATCTTGCTTTGTTATTTTGGTTGTTTTTGTTGGTTAAAGTAGCTTTTTATGTTTGGGAATCGATTGGTAGGATTTTGTCATGCATTTAGATATTTCTGAATGTTCTTGCTCACGTGATGTACATGGTTCTATTTCCAAATGAGGTTGTTGTTTATTCATTTCATTGACAGTTAGATTAAGTTAGCTAGGACTTAGTTTGTTTGCAAGAATTCATTGATTCGGTTGAATGTGCATTGTGCAGGGCATCTCTATCACTCACTCACATGGTCAAGCTTCATCAGAGCCATCTGATTCATCCCATATCTAGGCTTCTCGCTTCACACCCATCCTCTTGCCCACGTAACCCTACCTTCTTCTCCATTGTTGTCTCAACTACCCTAAAGCCAAATCAGCCTTCCACATATCATCTCACCACTCCATCGATCAGTTCCTGGGTCACTTCATACCCCCATCCTACCTCCATAACCATCCATGCATCTTCCATCAATCAACCATCCTCAAAAATCCCATTTTGAAACATCCTGTAGAAGAATTACAGAACTTCCTGTAGAAACCCCTGCAGACTTCCTGTAGAAGTTCATAAACACGGTTGCATGGCATCCAGACATTGTGAAACTCTCAGAAAGAATGTTAGGGATCCCTTAGACCCTCTCTGTACCATCCCAACCTTTCCCAAAGAATTTCATCCCTTGATCCATCCCTGCACAGTGGAAAACTAGTTAGAAGCACATGCATGATAATTTCAACAACTTAAGCAAAAATACAAAAAGATGTTTTCTTCAGATAGTGATAACTTAGACACATGCATTTTACCTTCCTAGAAGTAATGGCATCTCTTCTCGTAGTTTGCATTCTCATTTTTGCATCAGTAGGACTAGTTGGTAGAATTAGAGTTTGCTAGGGTTTGTATTTCTTTTTGGCTTTCAGTTTCTTTCCGCAAGTAGATTAGCTTCATTTGAGTTAGCTTTCGTCCATCAGTTAAAAGGCTTCTTCTAAGAGCTCATAGAAGTTGGCTTGAGCCCCTAGCGGACTTATGCCAGCTGACCAAGTGACAGCTGCGGCAAGAGCTAGTACTTGTGCATACAGCACCGTCGCTTCGAAGTTTGTTACGAACTACCGGGTTGATAAAATTAAAGAAGGGAGTTCCAGGAGTTGTAGCATTATTGCTACAATACTGGGGCCACCACCATTTCCATCGGTCCCGGCAAAGGTGAGTGGTTGACTAGACCAATCACCTAACTTAAGTAGTTGAAGTTAGTAAAAACTATGGGGTTAGAGTTATGCTGGTCGCTTTTCACTTGCGTACAAAAGGTTTGCATGGCCCCAGGTATAAAGAGAAGTAGAGTTTCCAGGTTACAATATGGAAATTCTTTCATTAAAGTAAGGTTGTTTCGTCCGCATTTGCAGACAAAACACTTCCTTGGCTTTGTCCATCGAAATAGACAAAGGTGAATGGTGGGAGCTTCCACTCACATAACCTTTGAGGAGGGAATCCTTTTCCAGTCTAATCCCATTTTCCTAAATATACGGGTGTGTCAGACTAGTCATATATCCTATGAGGAAACCTACCTTATACTTGGGGTTTTCCTACCAAAGCAGACCAGGGTGCATGCCCCCTAGGTTTAGTCACATTCACTGAATCACTCGCGCTCATCAAGTGGATGGACTGGAGGTTGATGAGACACTCCTTGTGCAGAAAGACCAGTTAGGGATGGAATTTGACTAGTAGCCGTGTTTGAACTGGGGAATAAAAGCTGGTCAACGAGCTAGACCATTCTGCCTTCATATGGGAAACACATCACTCGAAAGAGTGAGGTAACAATAACTCCCATGTTGTAAATGGAGTCATGCCCAAGGAGTGGATTGTAATTTAGAGGCCCTTGGACTACCATCACGTTTAGATGAATGGTTTTCCTTCTCAAAGCTATAGGCAAATTTGGAAGGATCCCTAACGGTCGACTGGTTCCTTTGTTGAAGCTTGACAGATTTCGAATCTCAGGCAGAAGTGATGGCGAACCAAGCACTTTCCAAGCAGTTGAGGAAAGGACACTCAAGGAAGCCCCTTCATCTATGATAGTACCAGCCATGATCATTTTGTAAGCTTGTACTATGATTCAGAATGGTACATTAGATGGTAAGCGGGGTCTCCTTAGTAGAATCCAATCCAAGAAAACGACTTGATTGCTTGGAGGAGGGACTGAATAAATGGTCAGATGAATCTCTGAAAAACTTCCTTCCTATGGTAAAGGAACGGGTAGATTTCCCCCATGTTCATCGGATTCTGTGTTAACAAAAATAATTTGAATGGTGTCATTCTCATTCCCTTTGGCGACTGTATCATCTGAAGGTGGACCTTCTCAAGATAAGACTGGTTTGACTACCGTCTCGAATTGTTGGCTTTGGTCCGATGTGGACTCAAAGGGTTTATATTCAATGATAGGTGCTTCAACCGACAACAAAGGTGTCTCAGCAGGATTTTCAAATAGCGATGGACTCGGCAACAGTTTCTTGTATCTAGGAGGAAGTCACTGCAGTGAAGCAGGATGGTTATCCAAGAATCTTTTAGCTTTGTCTAGGAAAGGACAATGGTGGAGGGCATGATCGCCTTCACACAGTCTACAAGGAAATTTAGATCTTCCTTTCTGTCCATTGACTTCATTTTCACTAGTTGATGGTGTGCTCTCAACATGATTGTCAGAGGTTGAAGGCACCGGATTGTGCAAGTAGGGAGACCAGTTCCTTAAGATCCTCGGGATGCAAGGAAAATCTCGATGGTAGTGGTATCCTTTGCAAATGACACATGGAGATTTAGGTTTGGATGGTGCAGTGTGTGGATTGTCACCAGACGATGCATGGTTTCTGCCTTTTGTCATTGGCTTCTTCTTCTTCTTCTCCTTTCCTTTCTTCTTCTTCTCAGTTACTTGGTTTTTAACATTAATAGCTTCACCAAGAGAAGAGGAAGAAGGAGAGGGAGAAACAAAGGAAGTAGAAGGTGGGGGAGCAACTTCAGTATAATCTGGTTGCTGATTTGATTGCTGAGGAATTACGGTGTTTTGAACGACAGAGGTCAAGAAAAGCCATACTGGCAGGCCAATTGTGAGTCGTGGAAGGGACAATGTAGCCATATGTGGAGCACCAACATCCCCCCAAGAAGAGAAAGGACTAGGATTCCCCCCAAGGGGAAATCCTTGATTGTTCGACTCCATTTTCTCAACCTAAAACCAACGAGAGAACAGTGATGTTATTCTGATTAAAATAAATTTTATGACGCTTTGACACAATTTGCTTTTTCAAATTTTAAGAGTCGAGAAAAAGCTAAAGATGACTCTAGTCACCGTCGATTTTTAATGAGCCTGAAGTGACAAGTGCTCAGATGGACCTTTTATTTTAAGGAGTCTAAAAAGGAAAGAATGTGACTACTCTAGAAATCTAGATAGAGGGATTACCAAACCAATCGCAAAATTGCAGAATACTTTTTACGTACGACAGTCAATCTTCCTAAATGTTGTGTTCAGTGCATTGTGATCGAGAGGGCGGCAGACACGGCTTCCTAAGGATACAGGATATAGCCTATTGTGGTCTCCCAATATGTACTTGACGGTATGTGGGAGCACAAGTCTGTACTGGCGCTTGTCGTATCAAAGAGGAGGAATCACCCAACCTACGATGAAAACGATAGTTACCAAGCTTTATGATGCCGAAATACGTCTCTAGCCTAGACTTCTAGATGTTGTGCGTTAGGTTCCAAAGCATTTTTATATTCATTGAGGTTTATTTTATAGTTGATCTTTCTTAAGAAGTTTGCCTTTAAGGTTCACCGCATGATGTATATATACAATTCCTAAATATGCAATCTAAGATGATAAACAACCGTTTACTTTCTTTTAGCAACGAAAATCCTAGCTACTGAGGAAAGGGAAGTAAAATTCTTTCAACATAGAGCAGAGAGCACACACTAAGATGCACTTGTCCTAAATCAATTTCCACATGTAGTCTAAATGCAAATGCACATGCATGTATTTGTTTTTCAGTTTCCTTAATGTGAGAATGACAAAAAGAAAACTAAGTACAGATCTAAACTATCTTTCCTCAAAGCGACACTTCAACAATTTCTTGTTCAAAAATGAAAGGAAGACTAAGTAGACACTTTCAATTTCAACTTGAAGACGCTTTCGAAACTTCAAAGAATTGATGATTCAAATCAAATACAATAGCAAAAGTGTAATCAACTATCTAAAAGAGGAAGACTTTATGACACTCTTTTCTTTGACTGAAAATGACATTTGTGACACTTTCAAATCAAAAGACGATAGTTCGATTACGCTACTGTTTGCAAAGGAGAACTATAAATGATGAAAAATACATTAAAAATATTCATAATTATTTACCAATGGAGGCTAAATAATGGAAAGGAAGAAGGTTTCAATAGTGATATATTGATCATAGATAGCCAAAGTACTGAATAGAGCTGAAAACAATGAAGAAAAAACCAAAATCTGGAGGCAGAAACAGTCCCATTCAATCATCGCACCTGTAACACAGGGAAACAGGGATGCATCTCACCTGCAACACACGGGAGGTGCGATGCATCCAAGTTTCCATTGAGAGACAGTGCAATGGTCTAGGGACAAGACTGAGCTTGGTTTTCACTCACAGTTTGCAGCTAACTTCAGGGATTTAAGTTGAGCTAATGATAGACAGTAAACACAAGGTATAGGGGCTAATATAATGAGTTTATTTGAGCTACCACCAGGGCACTTAGGATGTTTGCAAGTCAGATGTTCAATTCATAAACTAACCTGGAGATTGACTGAAGCACTGTTGATCTACTTTGCAGTTGCATAGCAAAAGTAGTTCGAAGGCTAGCTGGCTTAACTTCAGGCTCTGTATGTAGTTTATAAAGCAAACAACAGTAACTAACAATAAAAATATTCACATCCCCAGTGGAGTCGCCATTTTGTTATCGAGAAAACTAGTGTCCATTCAAAGATGCTAGTCCCACTAAGACGGGTAGCTATCTTAGAAACAAAAAAACTAAAGTTACTTGTGTTTTCCTTTATGAGAGATAGATGAGAGAGAAGTAGAGAGTACCAACCTCAGTCCTTCGCTTGGTGCCTTGCTTGTTTCCTCGCCCCTTTGACAGAGCTTCGCCACTCTTTCCTCACTTGTCCTACTTCAAAGAACACCTGTAGAGTCAAAGCAGCATAATACCATCAAAGCATAGAGATCTATAACTATAAACAATATAGGATCAGATGTATATTAACCATACAAATGCATACACCAATACAAGATTCAGAAATATACAAGAATATGGAGGAAAACTCAAATAGCTTTATTGATAGAAGTAGTAGAACAGAGGATTACAACCTAGTGGTCTAACCCAACGTCGTCCTCCTAGCATGAAAGCCCTCTTCACCTCATGAAAAGCTAGATCACCCAACACTACAATGTTTCACAGAGAAGCCAACAACACTTCCTTACAAAAATACAAAATTCCAGCCTCTGGATCTCTAGGATGAGGGATCCATATATAGATATTTGCAGTTTTGGTGGGTCAGCTTTTGGGATTTTGATTAGTGTCATTTCTCTGATATTTCTGGTTCCACTTGGAGATTTCATGATCTCTTACTCATCCCTCGGCAAATTCAGAGAGGCAAGTGTTAAATGAGCAGTTCCTAGAAGATTCTCTGGGTTTCCACCTAGCAAACTGCCTCTGCCATTTGTCTGCTCTCTCTCATCGCACCCTACAGAAGGGCTTTTTAGTGTGCATCATACCCTCTGTGTGTAACAGGTGAGATGCATCACATCCTCAACATGGAGCAGTCTGTATGGTCCAGTTTTAACTAGTTCTGAGCAGTTTTTGAGGTAGAACTTCTGGGAAATGATGTAATCAGTTGACCTTGTTCCTTTAGGGTATGAAACAACACTTTTAGGGGTTTAGAAGCCCTTGGTTTATGGACATATGTGATTGGGGTTGCAGTGGCCAAATATCTCTATAATAGAGAAGATTAAGAGGGAAAATGAATATGGAGGAGAGGGGTGAAGAAAAGGTTATGAGGTCATATGGGAGAGAGGTACTAGTCAAGGTTGTGAGACATGGATACCTGAGTGAGTGATTAAGGATGCTTTATAATTTCTTTTTCATTAAAAAATTATGTTAGTTATTTTTTATTTTTCATTTTTGAAATATATTTTTTTTATTAGTTTTGGCTTTTTGTTTAGTGTAGTTTTGTGTTCTTTTTCCACAAATATAATTTCAAGTTTTGGTTTAAAATATTGTGACCTTTAGAATGATACTATTTTAAATTTTGGTTTATGCATTTACAAGGATTTTTATATTTGTGTTAATAGGTTATTATTCACTAAAGTAAATAAATACTGATGTTATTCTATTAAAAAAATCACTCATTTGAGTGTGTGTTATACTTTTCATATTTTCTTTTTTGCATTTTATGTTTTTTAATAAAAAAGAATAGTAGAGTTTCACTTGGGTTTAGTTGGGTTTATTTCAAGTGGTTTTGAGGAATGATTGTTATCCTCCCCAACCTGTTTCAATTCACACAAGGGACACGATGAACTTTCTTATAATGACTTTGATCATTGTTGTTGAGTCTTAAGAGTTCTCAAAACAATGAAACATATATATTCCTCATATGGAATGTATTGTATGTTTTTTCCTAAAAAAAGAGGACTAAAAACACTGAATCAAGAAAATAAGAAATAAAAAAGAACCAAATCCTTCAAACTTAAGATGCATAAAATACTCCATTAAAAAATGAATGTAAAGTTACAAACCATATGTTATTATCTCTAGTTTTGCTAGAAAAACTACAAATTGTTGGAATGTTCAAGCCCTCTGGGCTCAAGAGGCATGATATACTCCGCATGAGGAGAAATGTAATTGAAATATGCATGGAATATCAAAGAAGAAAACAATATGCCATCATCTCTAAATTTTCTCAAAAGATTACAAAAGCATTAGTTACCACAACATATCCATTATTAGGGAATTTCCAAACTGTATCCTCATTGTAATAGCCTCCTTGAGAGTTCGAACATCCAAACAAAATTAATTTGAATGGTCCATAACCTTCCTCGTGATCTTTGATAACTGAGGGGCTAGCCATACTAGAAGTTATAAGATGATCAGAATTCATGGCTAATCCAAAAACACAATTTTGTTTCAACTACAACAAAATTTAATATGTTTCATCTACATAAATGTTCAATATGTTTCAACCATATCAACATTCAATACGAGAACAACATTGTCACAATTGAAGAGAGCTCTTCAATCTCATAGCAATCAAAAATATGAAAATGATGCAAAAATAAAAATAATAATGGAGTACAAATCATGCTTTCATGCACCTTTTATGGAACAAAACATCTTACACTATGATTTAATGAAAAGTATTTGAATGGTGCTAAAATAGTGTTCAAGAAATAGAAGAACCAGTATACTATTCAAGTTTTCAAGATAATGAATCCATCATGGGGAAAATGGATGAAAATTGTTATCAACTACAACAAATTGCAACATAGTAATTAGAGCCTAAGAATTACAAATTTGAATTTTTTTAAAATAATTTATATCTTACAGTTTTTCCCTTCTAGAACATCCAATTCTAAAATTGCTCTGTACATGAAAACACTGATATTATTGTATGATGTTTGTATTTCACTGTGTAATGATTTTGTGGCTCAATATTTCCAATGGACTTTCCACCCATCAAAGATTATCGCTCTTTCCAAAGGACCTAGCTAGAGAATAATTCCATAAACTTGCAAGTATGGAGAAAAATTGGAAAAGAGAATAAAATTTGTATATTCACTAGTGATCAATACATAAAACAACTAACTTAAGCTTAAGTCCATGCAAACACTCAAGCTAACAAAAATTAACTAAAGCTAAGTATGCTTTATGCTATGTTAATGTGCATGCACACCACATGCAACAACTAAATGTAGCTAAAGCTAAGTGTGTTTTGTGTTATGTTAATGTGCATGTAGACCAGATGCAAGCACTAAAGCTAGGCTGTATGCTATGTACATTAAACCCAAGCACTAAAATTAACTATGTACTTTATGCTCTGTTAATATACTTGTACACCAACACAAGAGGAAATAATAATTTACCCAAGCATTAAAGTTAACTATGTATACTTTATGCTATATTAATATACATATGCACCAACACAAAAGTAAATAATAATTATTAACTTATTACAAACTTACCTAAAATATATAGATTTAAAATAGCTTTTAAAATAATTTATATTTTATAAATTTTGGAACAAAATTATCAAGAAACACTCTAATTAAGAATAAATAAATTAAAATCACATAAAATTCTTACATTAAAAATCAAAATTATTTATAAAAACACTGAAACACAAAATTCTAACACTAAAAATTCATAAAGAATATGCTCCTGCATTCTGATATTTTTTTTTTTTTTTTTGTAAGCGAGTGCGGGACCTTTACATTTTCTTGAGTTTTATTACATCAATCACCTGCCTCTGCAGGACTCAAACCTGGGTGGGGGAGTGACAGCCTCCGCCCCTACCATTACACCATGCACTTCATGTGATATTTTCATCTCCTTCAAATTTCCATATTGAAAAAGGATAATTTCCCATCAAAATTTATATTCTGATAATTTGGTCT
Organism: Pinus tabuliformis; assembly: GCA_031772625.1. Taxonomy (NCBI): domain Eukaryota; kingdom Viridiplantae; phylum Streptophyta; class Pinopsida; order Pinales; family Pinaceae; genus Pinus; species Pinus tabuliformis. The sequence goes on along the minus strand of CM062817.1, from coordinate 1,418,683,616 downwards.
TATTCAAAATTCTGTGTTACAAAAGAATCATTTTCTGTAAACATAGAATCCTGAATACTGGTTGGAACAGAATGTCTGACCTGTAAAACTCGTCAAACAAATTACAGGAAACTTGTTTTCACTGATTCATCTAAACGCTTGGCAGTATCATATTATACTCCGCACAGATTGAGTTAATTAGTGTGAAATGCAGGGACCTTTGCTTCTTAAGAGATTAATTATTTCATTGAAACCGCTCACTGCCTAAGGCCACCAAACGTTGTTGGATTCGAACGCAAAAACAAACCATTTTAACATTCTCAGGTCGCTGCGAAGCTGCCCTGGTAATGAAATTTTCTGGGTCGATTTTCGCTCCAAGTTACACAAATATACTTCCTCTTGGATGTCAATTATCATTACCCACCCATTGTTTACTACGACTGAATAAATCTTATGGCATTCTGGCATACATATATCATGCAGTTCATGCCATTTTACAGCACCTCGAAAATCATTTAACCTCCACATGCGGATGCTGCCCCCACGTTTCTCTCCCTGAAATATTAACACCAATCGCCCATCGGAGCCACTTAATTCAAGAAATGCTGGGTACGGGCGGATGATTCTGCAAACCTCTGGCAATGTAATTAGTGCCCAACTACTCTCTGCAATATCGAATGCTGCCATGAAATAGATGGCACGCCTTGCTATTATCCAATAAAACTTTCTATCTGAATGGAAACCCTTGCCATGAGGATAAATGAAGAAGGGTACTTTCAAGGAAACCCTAGTCCATGCATTGGACTCTGAATCATAAATTTGCAACACCATTACATACCCAGTTCGTTCTTTACCAGTAATTTGACCGAGCAAGACAGTGCAACGCGTCGAAGTGCAGTGCATTGAAATGCCAATGTGGGTTAAAATCGGCAGGGCCCGGGAGTTGCCTCCAGGTTCTGGTAGCAGGATTGAAAAGAGAGATTCAATCTGTCTCCATTTCTCATACAGAGGCAGATGCTCTGGCATGAATCCACAATGATTAGGTTATTAATTGGAGAAAGGGCTTTATAAATATTTATATCCGAACCACCACGGTGTGCTAATTCTATGACCCACGGCTCCTGATATAGGGGATCCCAATAGAGTTGAGTGAGAAATGCAGGGATTGAATTCACTGAAAAGTTTGGATCAATTCTTTGCAGGGCATCACCAGGCAGTAACAGATTTTTCCATCGTTTGCAGACAATCCTCATTCTGGCAACATCCCGAACAGGAAGCCGAGCTAAAATCGAACACAGTAAACTGTCGGGGCAAGGCATCCCAAATATGCGTTTCTGTTTCCATCTGTTGATTGTCAGCACAAAAAAGTTTACTGTAAAGGATACATCAATCAAGAACAGAGGTTTCTGTTTCCATATGTTGATTGACTGCACAAAAAAATATACTGTAATTTTACATCAATCGAGAACAAACAACCTTTAATTGTTCCTTACCTCAGCTTCACAAAATATAAATACCATAATTTCATTAGCAAAATTGGATTTAAATAAAAGTAAGTTAGTAAGTTTCAGTGCTATAATAAAAAAAGCTAAATCTGAACTTAAGCATAGGCTTCCATGTGAGACTAAATCTTAACTTAATCATAGGCTTTCATTTTCTCACCTAAAAAAAATAAAAATCACTGAAAAGTAAAAGAATTGTTTTTAGTGTTGTTTTGGAAGGTTTTCTTGTGGATTTTTTCAGTTTAATTTCTCTAAAATATGGAAGGAATTCATTGAAATCACAAGTTTGATGGGTAAACCTACACTATAGAAGTGCTCCAGGGTTTTGCAGAGTGTTGAATCCATATATACAGTCAAAATACTACTTTAAATAACTCAAATCAAAATTTCACCACAATTGTTTTTGCCAGATTCTAACACGTGAAACTCGAAAAAGTGACACTAAAGACAACTCCAAAAATAAATGTCATAGTTTCATTAACAAAATTGATGTTAAATAAAAATAATTTAATAAATTTCTAAACTTAAAACTTAACTTAAACTAGATGTAACATAATAACATTATATTTAGGAAATCTTGATTTTTGTTATTTAAACTGGTTTTTTCACTTTACATATGGATTCACTGCTCCAAAAAAAATTTAGGCCACTTCTATTGTGCAGATGTTACCCATTAAACTTATGATTTCAATAAATTCTAACCATATTTTAGAGAAATTGAACAGTAAAAACCCACAAGAAAAACTTCCAAAAAATTACAATAAAAAAACTTTTATATTTAACTTAAACTCTCTTCCTTGCCGAGCTAGTAGATCGACGTGTAGGAGAAGGTGCAAGCAGGCAATTTTACCCACAACTGCCGGGGCATGCATAACGGAGCCGAACCGAACAGTGAGTGAATGACGAGTCTAGCTATTGGGATATTTATTTGAATCCAATGGACAAAACTATGGACATGGTCTCACTCTTCACATCCTTCTTTGTTATTATTATTAAAATTTTGGTATTTTTACATTTTATTTAATTTATTCTTTTAATAATATAATATGTATATATTAATTTTAAAAGATAGTTTAATTGATTTAGTTTTTATTGTTAAGTATTTACGAGGTCAAATTTGCTGGATGTTTTTGGGATTAGGTCTAATATTAGATTGCTTTGATGGATCTATGTGGATTACTACCCGTAAACGTAAATTTAGCAGTCATTTAGTGACTCCGAACCATGATTGCCTTAAAATATATATATTCTTATATTCTTATAATATAATTTATAGTTATATTTTTATATTGTTATTATATTTGAGCATATAATTAATTGATATAACTAGTTAATTTTTTATATTAATTATTCTCTTTATTATTATTACTAGCATATCCCCATTTTAACTTTAAATCTATCGAGTGTCAAGAGGGATCAAATATCTTTTCACTTTAAAAAAAGTTTGATGTCAAGAAATTTGATCCTTCTTGGCAGATCATGGATTTATGTTGGTTTAATGATTAATTATAATTATAATTATTAATTTTATGTTTTTTAATTTTATTTTTACCAAGTCAAAATGTTGAAGATTACAACATCTCTACTAAAGTGGGCTTAAATGTTTACTTCCATTCCATGGACAACCATAATTACCGAACCGTTGTTTACTTTGAGCGAATAAATGCTATGGCATTCTGGGATGCATATATCATGCAGTTCATCCCATTCTGCAGCATCTCGAACATCACTTAACCTCCACATACAGATACTGCGACGTATTAAGACCAAAAGGGATCAAATATCTTTTCACTTTAAAAAAAGTTTGCATGTCAAGAAATTTGATCCTTCTTGACAAATCTCTAATTAAAATAGATTTATGTTGGTTTCGTTATTAATTATAATTATAATTATTAATTTTATGTTTTTAATTTTATTTTTACCAAATCAAAATATTGAAGATTACAACATCTCTACTACACTACATTTAAATATTTATTTCTATTTTATAGACAACCATAATTACCCAACCATTATTTACTTCCAGCAAATAAATGCTATGGCTTTCTGGAATGCATATATCATGTGCTTCATGCCATTCTGCAGCGTCTCGAACATCATTTAACCTCCACATGTGGATACTGCGACCACGTGTCTCTTCCCAACGTATTAAGGCCACTGGCCCATCGGAGCCACTTAGATAAAGAAATGCTGGCCGGCGCGGGCAGATACTTGTGCAAACCTCTGGCAGTGTAATTTGTGTCCAACTACTCTCTGCAATATCGAATGCTGCCATGAAATAGATGGCACGCCATGCCATTATCCAATAAAACTTTCTATTTGAATAGAAACCGCTGCCATGAGGATAAATGAAGAAAGATACTTTCATGGAAACCCTAGTCCATGCATTGGACTCTGAATCATAAATTTGCAACACCATTACATACCCAGTTCGTTCTTTACCAGTAATTTGACCGAGCAAGACAGTGCAACGCCTCAGGGTAGCGTCGAAGTGCAGTGCATTGAAATGCCAATATGGGTTAAAATCGGCAGGGCGAGGGAGTTGTCTCCAGGTTCTGGTGGAAGGATTGAATAGGGTGAAAGGGGCCAAAGGAATTTTATAAAATATAATATTTATAGCTGGGGAAAATAATAATTATACTAATTAAAATGTAATATTATTACATTTTACTCAATATTTCCATTCACCTGTATTAATTGTATAGTTAAGTTTGTTTACTTTCAAACTTCAAATATAAAGAAGAAGTATAATAAGTGGACCACTTGAGGGGAAATATAACATAAAATTTAATATTATAGCATTATATTTTTCCCAATATAACCTAGATAAAAGTGGATGGGGTAGCCATACAAATGCCCGGTGAAAATACATCAATCAAAATGTTTTACCTTTATAGGTTACATGAATTCAACGCCATCATTTTCTTCCTCTAATTATGTATCTGAATACAACTAACATAGATCTAGGCTAATTATCATTTTGATGGATGTTCTAGTTATATGTCCTAAATTATTACGGTTACTAATGTCAGAAACATATATTACGGTTATATGTGTTCAGAATTTTGTTGGATATGCCTCTACCACTTGAGCTCAAATCCTTAGAATTTGTTATTATCTTTTATTACTTTAATGACATATCCATCATTTTAATTTAATTATCAATAATTTTTAGGTGGATCGTATGGATTTAACTTTCATGGAATATTTTAACATATTCTTATTATTATTTACATGTGAATGGTTGAGATTTGCCTCAAAAGTAATTATGTACTTTCTGCCATTTTAATTAAGTTGATAAATTTAAAAAAAAGTGTTATATGAACAAGTGTCATATGAAATCAACTATGTTCTATCAGCATGTGGTTACAAGTAGTGGTATTTTCCCATGGTATTGTAACAAGTCATATTTAGATAGGCATGTGGTCTTTATATGTAGTGGTATTTGCCCATGGTATTGTAACAAGTCATATTTAGATAAGAATATTGTAATGTGAGAGTGAATTTGCATTATTAAGAATTTTGTCACATGCTTTTTCAAATGTATATATATTTAACTTATTTATTAATTCTTTTTATAATTGATAATAATAGTAATTTAAGTTAAAGTTATTATGATTTTTTTAAATTTAGCAATGTGACATGTATCATTAAGTAAGTATCTTGATGCTTATCATGGATTGATGCCTATTAGGGCTTATCAATCATTTATTAATGGTTAAGCTAGTTATTATTATTTGATTTAATGTTTTATATTACAGATCACTACGACATCTCCCCCATATTTGTGATACTCTGTAATTTATATGATTATTATGATGATGGGGTGGTTAACATATATTGAAATCAACTTCTCATTAATATAATTATATAATTTTCACAACTAAATAATGATTATCATTCATTGAGAAAAAAATTGGTTTAAATTTATAGGTTAGATAATTATTTAGAATTCTTTAGCATTTTATTTTAAAAAACGTTAAGAAAACCATTCCAAGATCCTTGAAAATTTATGTCTTTAAAAGGTGAAGAAGGTTTGTAGCATGACAAATCTTTTTAAAATGAGATTTAATATATATGTTTCCCTCTTCAATGTCTTAGTATTGTAAAGATGACAAACTATTTTATCCATGATGTTTTTGGAATTATTCCAAGCCAAATTTGATAATAGAACTTTTATTCTAGTGAGAATAGAGAGATAATTCCAATCTTCTATGTTACAGTTGATCACCTGCATATGATATCTTAATTTTATGTGCCACTAATGTTTTTCCTTAAATTTTGATGTAAAATATATTTAATGTTATCCATATTCTATGAAATGATCTCTTCCTTTATTCTCCAATGGTTTAGCCAACACTAGACATCGTTGTGTTATCCTAGATTCTGTTAAAGGTGGTTGTGGCCAAAGGTTGTTCAAGCAATTTTAGAAAACCTCTTCTTTCTCATAATGTTTAACTTGTTCTTATGCATTAGTAATCTCATCATAGTCATGCTATTAATGGAGGAAAGACTCACTCATAAGGAATATTTATTTTAATCTTGAGATTATAGGTTATAAATTTATTTTGGATCTATTATATCTTTCTCCAAGATTCTCTAAATATATTTCATCCCCAAACTTCACATCTATATAAAAAATATGAGTAACATGAGTCTTAAAGAGGATATTTTTTAATCCCATTTCTAAATATTTTATAATTTACAATTATTTTCATGTTTGTAATAGAAACAAAAAATATGAAAGACAAATTAAAGAAAGTGAGATGCAACTCTCAAATGAGGCACTACTCAGGCTAGAGAGGTTTCCCACACACTTTTTCTCACATTCAACATGGTGACATTTGAAAACATAATTGAATTACAAGGTAATTTAGTAGTCTGAACAAATTCCTGAATAATAGGATATGAAATTTAAATAAGAGAATCAATATCAATGAAAACATAACAAAACCTAAATAATGTTTTTCCAACTTTTTCTCTATTATTATGTCAACATGTCCCCTTAGTGGAGAAATGGATTAATTATTTAGCTTGGATCACATTCATCTGAAGTCTTGTTTTTCCTTTATTTTAGTGTTACATGATGGGACACCGTAAACCTTTTGATATGGATTATCCTAATATGGAAGTGCATGCTTACTCAGTGCATTTTTCCAAACACTGCTTCTAGTGTCAAGCATATGAGTACACAATTCATTCCACACAAACAAGGTTTTATCTACTTCAATATGCTCCTTGTGAGTCACCCCATTAGGGTCCATTCTCCTGGTTGTTGGGGATGTATAATATGATTTGTTTTCTCATCCATAGGTTACATTACTTATTTGAGATGAGTAAATTTGAGATGATGATTGCCTTGGATAAGAATTGTCAGCTCCACTAAACAAACTCTAATGTGCTTTCTATCTCTACTACACTTTTAATCATGTGTTTCCTTGGTCATCATCTAGATATTCAAAGATAGGTTATTGACCGAATTTGTTATGCCCTTCCTCGTGATTAAATGATGTCTCTTCAGTTACAAGATCCTGTCAAGCGAACTATAGTTCCTGATACTAATGGCCATCAATGTAACCATTTTTCTTTTCAAAGAATTCTTCTAACACAAAAATACTATTTTACCCAAAAACACTTGCAAATGGACTCATGAAACATGGATCATCTAAAGTGTCAATGTCAAATATACTTGACAAAATATTTATCGTGCTCATGGAACCAAATGGATATGAAGGGAAGACATATCCCAATATCTTATTCGAGACAACCTTTTACCACACTATCAAAATGAATTCAATACCACTTGAATCTAATAGAACTTGAATGATTCCAAATAAAGCATGGAAATTTATTTCGAAACTAAAATTTCCAAGCAATTTAATTATGATGGGGATTAGTCCAAAGCGAATTTAATCATCCCCCTTTTCAAGTCAAGCTTTCATATCTTTAACAACAACCAATATTTTTATTCACTTGAGTTCCACTAACATGAACACTGACATCAATTAAATTATTATATGCAAATTACCATCACTATTTAACTTGTCGAGTGCAACACTCCGATGATCTACAACCAATCTTTTAGTTTCCATTAATCAAATAGTTAACACACACGGGAATCATACTTCCAATTATGACATATATTGAGGAAATAGTTATATTTAACATAGCAAGAGTAATTTTCATGGTTGAATATTATGATATCAATTTGCACACTCCAATAGAAAAGAAAAGAACAACCCAATCTTTATATTTTTTGAAATTATATAGCTTGTGTAGTAGAATACAATTTTATGACCTGATAATTACTTCCTAATGATTTTCAAGTGATCTTCCTCATGCCACTAATATCATTGAACAATTATATACCAAAAATATCAATAGAAAATGTAGTGGAAATGATAAAGTTCATTAAAATAAAACCACACACAATAGAAATAATTTTCTACCCTCGGAGAAAACCCAACAATCTTTTCTTTAGGAGAAATTGTCTTCCAGTATAAAGGTTTACAAATCAGAAATTTGTCTAGAAATATATGCTCATAATACAAGTCAAATACTAATCAAACTTAGCCGAACTATTGTGTAGTCAATGATGGTCAAACCAATAAAAAATTAGAAGTCAAGGCATTCAATGATGGTCAAAGTTGTCCATGAATTCAACAATTTACTCAAATCCTCATATGTGTGGTTGTGGTAAAATTCAAACTATGCTCAACTATCTCCCCATGCGGTTGAGGTCAACTAAGTAAAACAATGGCTATAAGGATCACTCGTGCAATCTAGTTAAAATCGATACAGTTCTGGTCAACACAGTTAGTCAAATCATTCAACCTCCTCACACATGTGGTGTCTTAAAGAAGGATAAAAATGATAAAGATACTTTGCGGAAACATATTTCTCTTTGGCCAAATTTCTCTTCCACTACAAAAGATTCAATGGACTTGATATGTTGATGATTTTCCTTTCACATGCTTGTCTATTTATATAGAACTCTAATATTGAGTGGAGACTCATCAAGGTGCACCTCAACACAAGGAATGCCTTCACTAATGGAGCCTACAACATAAATCAAAACTAGACTACAATCAATAAATAATTCAAACCTTCTCTATAAAAAATACATCACCCCATCCTAGAGTACAATGTGAGCATCATGGGCTAATTTCCCCTAGCCAAATCAGTATGGTACCATGGGAGAAATTTGACTTCCCGTGGGCCATTCAACGCTATCCAAATCAACATGGACCCACGGGTGATTGTATCAATCTCCCTTAGTCAAATTAACATGACACCATGGGAGAATGTCTTCCCTATGCTATAAAACCATCAACACTCCCTCTCAATGAGGGAGACAATTTGCAGCATGCCAAGCTTACCTTAGAAGTATAACCCCCTCCCCCCTTACACATAGGCTTGGTCAGAATGAAAACAATTTCTTCATTTGTGGATATGTATTGGAGCTTCATTGCTCCATTCTACGCCATATCTCAAATGAAGTGATATTTTATCTCATTGTTCTTCGACCTATCATGAAATATTGGATTCTTCAAAATATTTACACAAAGTTGATTATCAAAATATATTAAGGCCTTATCTAACACTTGATCAAATATCCCTACAAGAAAATTGGGAAGTCACACTAATTCTTGATTTGTGGCACTTGCTATGATATACTCTTCTTTTACTTTATTGAGTACAAAAGAAGTTTGATTCCTGCTAAACAAGGATATCATAATTGATCCCAAGTTGAAGTAGCATCTCAAGGTGATATTTATATCGATTTATTTCCTAACCGATTTACAATTAACATACCTCTATAGCCTCATCTCACCATATGAGACATATCTCAAACCATATCCAACTGTACCATGTAGGTACATCAACTTGTGCTTCACTGCAACCCAATATGCATGCTTAGACTCAACCATATACTCGCTCAGAGTGTTCACAAAAATAAAACATTTGGCTTGGTGCTAACCAGGTGCATCAAGAATACAATCAACTACCTATACATAGTGGGATCCACCCAATCTAAATTTAAAGCAGAATCCCTTGGATTATTTAGAGTGGTAAGCATAGGTGTAGCCATCAACTTGAAACCCATCATACCAAATTTTCTCAAGATATGATATATGTTATTCCCTTGTCCAAAGAAGATCTCCCCAAGTCTCTATGACACCTCCAATCCCAAGGAATAATTCATCAAGCCAAGATCTTTCATCTCGAACTATGAAGCGAAGTCCCTCTTACACCGAAAAATGAACCTCTTTTTCCCTGTGAGGAATATATCATCAACATACAACACAAAGATCAAAGGATAACCATAAACAACCATCAGGTAAAGGTTAGGATCTACATTACTCTTGGCCAAGCCAAGACTCGACAAGTTTCCATTAATTTAGGAATACCATTCCTTAGGTGCCTACTTGAGTCTATACAAATGCTTCTTCAAATTGAAAGCATGGAACTCCTTCTCATTTATCACAAATCCCTAAGGTTTCTCTATGCTTCTCAATCATACCATTTTGGAGAACAATCATTACATCCATTTTTTACAACCTCTAACCCATGATTGAAGCAAGAGAAGAAATAATCCTAATGGAAGTGTATGTGATGACTGGAGAAAATTTCACCTCATATTCCTATCCCTCTTTCCAAGAGAACCATCTCACCACAAACCTCACTTTTTACTTCTTGATGTTGCCATATGCTACATGCTTGATCTTATAAATCCACTTGTAATTCGCTATTGACTTCCCCTCTAGTATCAGAACTATTTCCCACACAACCTTCCTCATAATGGACTAATATTCCTCCATCATGGCATCCTTCCAAAGTTGTTAGCTTTCTGTGTACTCCTCATAACTGAAAGTCTCGAAATCAATGATGTGGCTCATCAATGCCATATAAATCAAGAAACTTTTTGGTTTTTTTCTCTCCTTGAAAGTACAGTTGGGATCTACTTGCCTCTCTACATCTTGCAATGTGTTATGAGGCCAGGTCAGCCTCTTCCTAGTCTCTATGACATTTCTAACAATTCACTAGCTTTGTTGGCTCTACTGACTCCTCTTGATAGTCTGAAGCATGAACTATAACAAACCTAGGTTAAATTTTCATGTAATAAATGTAATAAAGGAAAAATAAGGCCAAGGTCATGGGACATGTATTCTAAGTTGAATGTTAGGAAAAACACTATAGTGGGCACCACTTTTGGTATATTTATGGTTATGGAAATTGGCAAAGGCACTGGAAAAGGCAAATAGATAATAATTGGCATTTATTTATGAAAATAAAGGAAAATAAGAGAATAGGAAGGTGAAGAGACACAAATTTTCATGAAAGGGAAATTAGAGGAAGGATGAAAGAAAACGAATAAAAAGAAGACATCAATAATAAAAGGGTAGCAAAGAAATAGTTCACAACCTTTTTGGTCAGCTTTGACTTGGATCAGTTTTGAGAGAGAGAGAGATAGAGGGTGATCCAAAAGGAGAAAGCAAGGAAGCAAGCAAAGACAAACAAATGAAAACAGGGTAAGGAAAAGGACAAGAAAAGGAAGGTGAAGGAAAACAAGGAGAAGGTTGGATCAACAACTTCAACAAGAGGGTTTTGCAGGTAATAGGTTCCATGTATGATTTCCTAGCTAAGGTGTGAATGTATAGTACATGAATTTGTTTATTTGTTTCATTTTCTGTAATTGGCATGGGGTTTTCCTAGTTTGACAATGGTTTCAAGATTTCCTTGTCATTTTCTGGATATCCGTGGTGTGATGGGATTCATTCTTATTTGGGATTTGGATTGCTAGAAGGTTTTGGAACCGGGTGAGGTGGTATCAAGAAAATTGCCAAGTGTTAGGAGTGGAGATTGTTTTTTTAGGAAGTCTTTGATAGGTGGGCCAAGACAGTGAAATTTCTCAATGTATGGTAAAGAAAATTAGAGGCATCCATGCTTGGTTTGGTTTTGTGACCTTGGGGCTAATTTAGGTGAGATCACGGTAGCTTAAGGATGGAGGTGATTTAACCTATGGATTCCCTAGTTGTTATGTCTTGGTTTATCACACGAGATCCCACATTCATGCTTGGAACTTCACTAAGGTATGATTTTCATTATGTATAGTTTATTTATCTATCATGGTATGTTTGTAAGAAGAAGAATATCATAGATGATGAGCATAATTGTGGATTACATATCATGTGACTCTCCTTATATATCAACTAAGAAGTAATGAGATAAGTAGTCTCCTGATATAATATATACACTAAAAATTTTGAAGGAAGAAATCAAAAGTTGTAAGGCAAATAATGACAGGATAATTGAGTCATAGGAAAGGATTTCCAGAGCTGAGGAAAAGAAAGTTGAGGTTAATGCAGTGATCCTTTAGAGCTTATTATATTTGTAGAGACAGGTACAACCACTAATCAATCATGGATAAGAGGAAAGGATTAATGGGGCATATGGCAGAAAGTCTTGATCACGATACAGGTTGGAAAAGGTTGACATAATTAGAGGTGGAATATGGTTGGATACACCTGGCATGGGAGGTAGTTCTTATGGGTTCTATTCTAGTTCTAGTCTATAGAGACATCATTTTCATCACCTCAATGACCGTTATAGGAGGAGTGAGAGGGGATACTTTCTAGATGAGTTCAATAAATCCTAGCCTCCTACATTTGTTGGAGATATGAAGAGACCATAAGATGCAGAAGCACAGCTACTTTGGATGAAGAACTTCTTAAAATTGCATGATTATGCAAAGAATATGAAAGTCAAGATAACTATTGTCATTCTCAAGGGGAAAGAAAATATTTGGTGGGAATATTTGAAGTGTGTCAAAGGCATCAAAGTAGAAACATTGGGTTAGCATGAGTTTAAAATAATCTTAGGAAAGAAGTAATTTTTTGAGAGATACTATGATGAAAAGGAAAAGTACTTCTATCAGTTCAAGATGTGATCTATGACAGATCAAGAGTATACAACGAAGTTTCTAAAATTGTTGAGATATGTTCCTTACCTTAAGGATGAGAAGACAAAGGTTCAAAGTTTCGTCAGTGGTGTTGGTGAAAAATTCTAAGAGATAAAGACCTTGGGTTCAACCATAGGGGCCAACAAAAAGGTCCCTTGTAGTCTAGTGCAACGCTGACATTTTCAAATTACTCTGAGGAAGTAAGGTGTCTCACACAAGGTATCCCAAGAATTGAGTAGGATAGGGACTAGAACAAAACATTGAGGGGTGTTATGTAACAATTATCATCCACATCTATTCAGGGAATCACATTATTAGACATGAAATAGGCATAAAGTATGACTTGCAACACATCCAAAGAGATAGGTAATGCTCTCATTCATGGATAATAAAATTTTAAAAATACCATATAAAACAACACATTCGTAAGCATAGAAAATTCCCAAAACTTCTTTCCACTAGACATAAATGATCATTACATCTTGGCACTCTAGACCTTCAATTACAATTAGAAGAATCATTATACAATTTGGCTCAAAAAGAGAATAACTAAGAAAAAAATCAATTTTAATAAACCCAACGACAAAATATCAGAATATGATCTTTGCCCCCTCTCTGTTGTCTTCTCCTTTGATTCTTATAAACTTCACTCACTTGAAGTTCCAATCATTCCCTCGGATACTACAAAATTTCCTCTTTGGTGTCTTTAATATTTTGTCTACAACTGCTCCATCTCTCCTCAACAGCCTTTGTGAACAATGCTACACTTGCATTTTCCCATACCTTCCTCTTGCCAACTTCTATGTCTCACAAATATTGGCAGATTTTATCCCTTTTCCTTTGTGATTTCTTGTGAAAGTACCCTTCAGTCAAACGGGGTCAAAATGTGTCAAAATTATATCTGCCAAATTGAAGGATGCAACAGGCCCCAACCACAATCGATTGACTCATCCCCGAGTCAATCCTTGGATGATGTTATTGCTTATTCTTTAACTATGGGGCTCTTGCATGTGTTTCTTCTTGCTGAACTTTTCCTTCACATGTTGCAAGTTCTACTTCAAACAAAGGATCCAACTTTGGGACAGTTTGGATGTCTTAAGTCTTGAATCTAGTGTATTCATTGATTACACACTACCAAGAATTGAAAAAATAAGCAACTTTGTCAAGGAATGACATAGTAATTTCAATTGTTAGATGTGCAGGTTGGTTAGTCATGAGGGAATTATATTGGGTCTTCGCTTAAGTGCTAAGCAACCACAACTTCTGAAAATGGTTCTGTGTTTGGGGTTTGAGGTCGTAGAGCAAAGCCTTGGTGGCTCAAGAGTTATCCTCAATCAGTATCATACTTGGTATAAAAATATTATCGCATGCTTTCTTTTGGCACTTAGAGGTCGTTTGGAATGCAAGAAACATAGTGGTTCCCATAGCAAATAACCCCACCATACTTTCCATGTCACTAACATGTATTAGGTACTCTTAGTCGAACCATAGGGATCCTCTAACACCCTCCTCCCACATTTACCCAAGTTAACTAGTCTACTTGAGGTAAACATGTGACGAGAGGCAAATAAGATGAGATTCAAATCCCCATGTACAATTAAGGAAATGTAATTGACAAAACCAAACCAATCTGACCTTCCACACATGCTACAGGACCATGAAGAGCCAACAAACCCTTCCAGGTGACCAAACCCTAAGACAACTTGATATTTGATTGATATGGGCCCCCATCTGCTCCCATGAAAATCCATGTATGCGACTGAGGAATTCCATTCACTCCCACAATAAGGCATGCCAATGACTGTGGACATTTTCAACTAGTTCTAAGCTAGTGACCCTGGATTGTGTGCCACTTTTTTAGGGCCAAGACTCAAATCACTGCCCAGAACTTCATAAAACTCTAAGAAATGATAAATAATAATGGAATAAGGCTACTAATGCAACCAATGGTACAAGTTCATGATCTGACCCCTACTAGCCAGGACAAACATTTCATCAAACATGTAACAAATATGTAATCCACATGTCATAACAACATAGCAGAGAATAGGTGTCTCATACTTATTGGAGATTCGTAAAGAAGCATTGTTTCTCTACCACAATAGCTGCATTATCATATATTAGGTAATATATTCATTGTACATTCATTTTCAAAGCAAAACATGATGAGAGCCACACATCAAGTTTATCATAAAACATAATGATAACCAGCATATAACTAAGAGAAATAAAAAGGGTATAATAACCATAAGAATCATAAAATAAACCAACATATTTAATCATGAAATACTAATGAAAAATAACCCTTATTAATGAATGAATAAACCAACCAGGTCTGGGACTTCCATGAACCATCAGACTATGGATTGGCTGAACCAAATCCTTATTTTAGCCAAACACCCTTGTGCCATATTGCAAGCATGAATGTGGGACTCACAACAAAACGAATCCAAGTTTCCTTAGGGTTTATCGCAATCCCCACTAGATCAGTGGAACCTATTGTAGCTACAACAACACCCTCCAAAATTTTTCCTTACACTCAATTTCGAATCCTTCCTTGGTCTTTTACATTGTTTTCATAAACATCAAAGCTCATTTCATGTAGTTTCTTGAAATATTTTTCTCCCCTTTGCAAGCTGGGTAAACTGTCATATTTTCGCATGATTGACTAGTGCACAATGTGTAGAATCTTGTTCTAGTGGTCTCAAGCATCTATCTTTGTGTATATGACTTATTCTAACCATGTAAACATTTTTTGTACTCATTCGTAGAGTTTTAAGCACCGTAGCAAAATTGTAGTCATGGCTGTCGTAAAGTGTATCATATGTGTTACACTTATCGTAATTGGTCATAAAGTTGTCACAAGAATTGTTCATGTGTCTTAGGTGATCTATGTTGTTGTGTCATCAATTATTCCAAGTGTGATATCCTAGTCAAATTATTATCACTATTCACATCAGTCTAACCGGTCTTACACTTAGCCATTTATGAGAAGTATTCTCGACCAAGCAACTTGGCTACACCCGACCTCCCAGAACTGCACACTATGGAGTTTTAGTCCTCTAGCTATGACTTTTCCCTTCGGCACTGCACAATTCATAGTTCTTGTCTCCTAGGACTGTTGCACTGCACATTTTCTATGCTGAAGCTCTCGCCTTGACCTCCATAATTGTGGAATCCTTCATCCCAACCTAGCCTTCACTTCGCACTGCATAATCACAAGCCTTTGAATCATTCCTAAAGCCTCTAAAATAAATAGTTGTGTAATATCCCAGCCTCCCTTTTCTCCCAAAAAATTGCATTATTCCCTCTTAGTTCCTATCCCCTCATTGTGTCCCACTAGCTCTCAGAAATACGTAGTTGTTTCCCTTAGTCCTGGTTCAATTGTACACTACGTAATCTTAGGGCTCAAGCCTCATCCAATGCTGATGGAAATGCCTAGCTGCGTAGTCACTGAGCCCTCTATCCTGGCCAGTCACCTAATTTTGGCTCAGTTAGTGGATCAAAATTTACTATCTTAGACTAGGGGGGTTTTAGACTGATGTAGTCTCGTCATGAGTGAATTGTAGATGCAAGTACTCTATAATACCATGTAATGATGATGCAGAAGGAAATGAAGGATGGAATCATGTTGAAGGACACAATTATAGCTAAACGCATAATCCAATCAATCAAGAAAAGTGAAGAGACACTAGTTTCTGACCACCTTTCAACACTTGAGATTACTAAATATTCCTTATCACCAAGCCATGGGGAGGTGAAAGGAAATGAATTCTCAAGAAGTAATTTAGCACTCAACAAAACTAGTGGCTTGACATTGGCACATCATCAAGTAGTCAATGTCAATAGTGTCATGTCATGTTATGTCATGAGTGTGTCACACCTTGTGGCCAAAGATGTAACATATGTTTCATAAATATATTGTCAAGTGAATGTCCAAAGGACATGTGTGCAATACGAAGATTCATGTAAAGTTGAAAATTCATAGGAAGTCAAACAATCATGAGGGTATATGAAGAGTCGAAAGGAAGGTGAAGCATCGCCTCCTCATTGTTATATATATTCCCTCATTAGAAGAGAAAAGGACTTTTCATTTTGGCTCCTCCTGTAAAGCATTAGAGTGATAAGCAAGTTATTTTAGGGAGAAAGGAGTGGCTCCAATGCTCCACAACTAGAGCTAGTGATTTTCATTGTATACATGTGCCTTGGAAATTTTACTTAATAATAGAAGCCTTCAAGGCCAACATGTTATTCATGGATGAATTATGAATGTTTGTAAAACTATTCTGCGAATGTTTGTTCTTCATGTTTTCTTTCACATGTGCTAATATAGTTGAACTATTTTGGTTGTTTTAGTGCTTATCTTATTGACAATTTGTTCTAATGGTTTTTATTGTTGTTCCATCCATCTGGAATACTCTGCAGGACATTAGAAATTTTTTTCTCATTTTTTGGTTCTAACAATCATTGCATCCTCTATGGACTATTCTGTTGGATGTTAGATAGATCGTTCTGGTTCATATGTGTCTCTTCTTGGGTGTACTACTACCTCTCTCTTATAGGCTCAACTTCCTCCCCTTGAATAAATTTGACACATTTACAAATGAACAATGACCAGGAACACCTTCTTGCTTTTCGGAGTCACAATTGCATCCCCCTCTCTTCTTGACAGTTAGAGCCAAGGAAATCTTTAAGAGCTTGGCAAACTGGCCTTTATATCGGATGGGACTCCCAAACAAAACAGTGTGAGGTATAATTCGGAATTCATATCGGCGATGTCTCTTGAATGTTGACAAGTCTAGCACTGTTAATATTTTTGGTGCTATAAGGAAGGAATCCAAACTCTTATGGCTCACAACTGCACCAACCCCAATCTTACTTCCTCACTTGAGCTTCAAAACACATTCACTTGAAAACAAAATTCAATTGCTCCTTGCACAAAGAAAATGAGTGATATGATACCAACTTGATCTGAATGTGCAATATTAGTTTTCTATGATAAGATCCTCACTAGAAAACAAAAATTTGCTAGAGGTTTGTACTCCAAAATAGCAAGTAAAAACATGAGTTTTTATGTGTGCTTTCTTAAGTTAATTTCATGAAATACTTTAAACATTAAATCAAAACACTTATTGGAAGCATGCATCAATCAGTAATACACAAACCATTGTTAAAGGAGTTCACCCCTCCTGGGCTACATCTCCTTGGATCATCTCTAATGGCATGACCCTTTCTCATTATGCTCAATGTTTGGAAAAGAAGAGTACATAAAGTGTTAGGAAATGGAATGGTTAGTTTCTCTTTCAAAGAAACAAACTCCTAAAAGATTTATGATGCAATATACATGTAAGCCTAGAGTCCAACATGTAAACTTTTAGCAAACAAAGGCATCTTACACCAAGACCCCATACTCAATCTCAACAAACATCAACATTACCACAATCCACTTGAAGTACATAAACATGGCTCTTCTCCAAAAAACATAGAGAAAAGAGGAATAAAATCTACAAAAATGATGTAATAGTTGTTGTAAGAAGTGCATGGACAGTAGAAAACCCTTCCAAGGTCATATCCATCTTCAAACTCCTCCATAAACTTAAGCAACACTCTAGTTGACTATGGCACCCATAGACTTCAATATGAAAAAGTCATATCTAGAAGTGCTCCTTTGATTAAGAAACCTACTCCAATGATTCCAAAATGTCCAAAAATGGCTACCTAGCCTATTTTTTCATCCAATTTTGTAAAAAGCTGGAGAAGTTATGACCTCTCCTAGTTTCTCCACTATACACTCTACAAATTGCACAAAATCCGACATCATCCTCCAAATTTTCCCCATTTTCTGCTAATGGAGGGGAAATTCCCTGGATTTCTAGTGGATTTTTAGGACCATTAATTTATTCACCAATGCCTAAAATCTAAAATATTGGTCATATGGGGGCCATGCGCGAAGGGGCAGGCCCCTGACGCTGGCCCCTCCCTCCGTCAGTTACATAATATGCTAGTGGTTTAATGTGGGTGTGTTTACATGGGATCTATTGGTAGTGGCTGTTATTATTCTTCATTGGCCTTGACCATTGGCAGTTATGGTGTTCACATGGGGGGTGGTTAAGTCTACCCGACCCCCCAAACATTGCAAACATAAAATTTATCATGAACCTACCTCCCTTACATGTTAAGAAACATGGTGCAGGCACGTTGGTGATTTCTATAGTCTGTGCTATGGGAGGTCACGTGGTTGACCCCAACCTCTGCCCTGTCTATCATCAAAAAAAAAAAAACTATTAAAACGAGGAGGAAATGTGGGGGCGTTTGGCTTAGCCACGTGTCACCACCTCATTGGCCCAAACAAAAGACACGTGGACCAACAGAACGATGCCACCGAACTCAAGAATATTCTGAAGAATATATCGAAGGAATATACCACGAGAATATACCAAGAGTATTCCTTTTCATAACTGGACTGTACAGATGCCCAATCAGCATCCCTATTAGAACTTGCAAAAAAATTACATGTTTGAGAAAACGATCAACACATGATATCTTGACCATATGATATCAATTTTCCATGAAATGAGTTGCACCGAAATCAAGACAAAGAGATCTATGCAGTTGTTTAGGTTACAAACCATTCTAACAACTTTGAATTTTTGGCAAATTTTTAGTTCCTGATCACTCTTCCCCACGAAAACTTTTGGTCCCCAAAATTTCACTTTCAATTGTTCAACATTTGAAGGTACAGTTGCTTCACTTTTCCAAACTCGATCCAATCGATGACTGTAGTGCATTAAATTCTACTTGTCTTGGCTCTTTCTCAAGCTGAACTTGAAATATAACCCGACCAAAGAATTCAAGTTCAATGTTCTTCTCAGCTTGTCCATGTTGTTATGACCATCCAGAGAAACATCCCTCCTAAGAAGAATTCCCATTGTAATCTTCTGTAAAATCCTTATCAAGGATAATAGCCCAAAAATACTTTGAAAAATGAACCAAACAAGTTTCACATAGTGAATACTTGTATAACTGAGTGCTCACACATTTATAATATACTAAATGTGCAGTAGCTACTCATACAACATTTTTAAAATTCTTTTTTAAACTACAAATAGAAATGCATTTTACAATGTGGAATAAACTTGACTCCGAATTTTTCCCTTCAAATTGAATATCAACAAGCCAAACTAGCATAACAATGCCGAAGAAAACATTGTTGCATATAAGTCATTTGTTTATGAACATCGCTTTTACAAATTTCCCAACTATGGGGATATGCAGCTACTGAAAAACAAAGATTTACAAACTTTAGCTGGAAAGATAGTTAGCCCATTTCTTACCCAACCAAGTAAATGAACCATCTATTTGAACTTTTTCTCCTTCTGGAGCTGCTTTAGGGATGGTTGCATCTTGCGCCACTTTTTCTTTTATCACTTCCTCTTTTGGTGCTTGCATCATTTGCTTGCCCTTGATAGGATAAAGTTATCGAAACAATTTCCAACACTTCACAACCCAATGCTCACTGATATTGCAGTGAGTGAAAAAGTTATTTTCAACTTCTCTTATCTCAGATTTCCTTAACACTGGATGAGAATTTATCTTTTCAGATTCAATTCCATTAGACATAAACATCTTCTTGATGATTGCTTTCCTTTTATAGAAATTATCTACACAGTGGTTAGGTGGAAGGAAAAAGGTGCATGGAAACACGTTCCTCAACATGTTATTGAAATCAGCGTGTTGTTTTCCATTACGAAAAGCATTTGAATTAATAGGACAATTATACCTCTTTTTGTTGTCCTCTAGGTTACGCTTCTTGCGTGAGGAAATTGCATGGAAAGAATAACTTAGCTTCATTTCTTATTCACCTTGTTCATCTATTTTTGGAGATGCTTTTCACTTCAAGTTGTCCTTATACTTGAGGAACCAAGCAGGTACCGATTCTAGATTCAAATTCCAACATCTTGCCTCCTCATGTCCTCTCTTATGGCAAAAGGAACACAATACCCATGTGTTGTCACTAGAAAACCATTCTTCTTTTGCAACATTGCCTAAGACTTCATATTTAGGCCTCTTGTTTGCCTCAATTAGATTTTTAATGCCTTGATGGTTCACTCAAAGGCCTCCTCCATTGTAACCCATCTTGGTCAAGAGCTTTCAAACTCTCATTTGATTCTGGATGTCTCCTCTTGGATCCTTTTTCTTTCTTCCTTCGGCTCCTTGAATTTGGGTGTTGATAGAACCTCATCCTCCACATCATGTGGAAGAAAAGGTAAAATATTGTCCATCTACCTTCTCTGAGGGACTTTCTACACTAGCATCTCACACAAGAGTTGTAGAAGAACATGAATATTTTGGAGAAGATTGTGATTTATCACCATTCTTGTTACTTCTTCCCTTGGAGAACAATCTTGCTCTCCTTTCTAAAACCTTCTCCTCACTTGAGCTTCGAGACACATTCACTTGCAAACAACAGTCAATTCCTCCATGCACAAAGCAAACTAGTGCTCTGATACCAACTTGATTTGAATGTGAAATATTAGTTTTATATGCTAAGATCCTCATCAGAATACAAAAATGTGCTTTAGATTTGTACCCCAAAATAGCAAGTAAAAACATGAGTTTTTATGTGTGTTTTCATAAGTTAATTTCAAAAAAAACTTTAAACATTAAATCAAAACATTGAATGGAAGCATGCATCAATCAGTAATAGACAATCCATTGTTAAAGGAGTTCAACCCTCCTGGGATACATCTCCTTGGATCATATCTAATAGCATGGCGCTTTCTTTTTTTTTTGTTGAAGAAAGAGTATTACCTTCAATATCGTTAAGCCAACAAAAATTTACATAGTGTACAAAAGTCCACCAACACCATGGACTCCGGCAGAAAAATGCTAGCCACCTAAGGCATTACCCTAAACCTAACAAAGATTGCTTCCAAACCCTTGCAAAAACAAACAAAGTTTGTGCCACGTGAACAAAAAAACAGAAGAAACCCGTGGAGTCATCTGAACTCCTGCTCCATTGACATGCATATTTGATCTTAATCGTCCAATCACCCCGAGAAATCCACCGACAGAGGAAGAAATTGCCTGACAAAGTAAAATGACGTTTGACGGACTAGCCCCACCAAACTGCATGAACGTTCCTGACCGTGGATCTACCCAGCGAAATACAACGGTTGGGAAGCATATCACACAAACCGAGGAATCCGAACAATAGTGCCCGGGGAGGGCAGTATTCATTTCCGCCCCCCTGCCATGTGTAGGAAGCCTAATGGAATCACTCCCAAAACACAAAATCCATTTCCCACCTAAGTGATGAGCGATCACTTGAAGACCACCATAGCAGTGGTTTTCCCTCTTGAAAAGGAAGATAATGGAACTTGTGGTTGCCGAAAAAGCCATAATTCCCACCCTTTGCAATCTCTCGTTACTGCCAGCCATGAAACCCTAGTATGATGTGATCCTAACCCTGGTTCGCCCACCCTGAACACTGAGAACGCCCATTAACTGAAACAGTTTGAAGAACAAAGGAGGATCCTTCTGTGAGATAGTCATTTCGTACTCTCCTCCTTAGTTCTTTTACGAAATACCTCCATATCCTCGTCCGCTTGCTCGGTGCAAAGAGCCTTTAGTCTACTCTGAGACATCTCCTGCCACTTCCTCAAAACCTTGCATTCTGTACAGCACACTCCTTGATTGGCCAGAGTATCCGCAAGTTTATTGGCTTTTCTACGGACATGGTTGAAACTTACTGTGCAAAGACCAAGTAGGTGACTTTGAATTCTTTGGAAAACCCTGATGAGCCTCCAGTGTTTTGAAACTTTCTCTGGCACAGTTCCACAGCTAATTCTTTCCACTGAATTAATGGTTAACTTGGAGTCCGCTTCTATAATTACATTTAAGCGGTTGTCCTGCTTCAAAAACTCTAAGCATTGTTCCAAAGCCATTAATTCAGCCATGTTGTTGGTAGATCTACCTAAATGGCAATGGAAGATAAAGAGAATGTTTCCTTATTCATCCCTTAAAACCCCTCCAAAACCAGCAGTTCATGGGTTACCTTTAAAAGCACCATCAATGTTGAATTTCAAAAAACCTATCGGAGGAGGATGCCAAAAGTCCTTCTCCACTACCTCTGTGATCCCCAACTGATGCAGGCTTTGAGGAATGAGCCCCTGCAAACTAGATGTGTGAGGATTCTTAAATCAGCCTCTGAGGGAGGATTCTTGGGGTGATTACAAACTATGGAGCCAACTGTCTCCTTAAGCTGTTTTAAGGTTAGCTCAAACAGTTGCTGAGGGGGATTCGTTTCATCCTTGAATATTCTCTTGTTCCTTTCTTTCCAGACATTCCATATAATGAAGCTTGGCATTAGGGCCCAAGCCGAGTTGAGGAATTCATTGTCCAAGAAGTTTCTACTCCAATTATTTAGGGTATTAATGATAATCTCTTTATTCCTATTGGTCTTTTGGAAAATGGAAGCGAATGAATCCCATAACCAGGAGGTGAAAATACAGCTATTGAGAATATGCTCCATTGTCTCCTCATGAGTTTTACAAAGCTGGCAAATAAAAGGTCCCAGAATACCCCTCTTTTTGATCTTGTCCCAAGTCAAGATATTCTTTTGAATAACTAGCCACATGAAGAGTTCAATCTTCATCCACCCTTGGTGCCTCCAAAGGTTCTACCGAATCTTATCTGGAACATGGGAATCTAGCTCTAGGACAATTCCTTTTGCTTCCTCTAGATTGAAGGTGCCTTCTTTATTGTTTCCCCATCTTAGATGGCCCTGCCCCCCTACTACTAAGATCATCCTTTGATCCATCATTCTCCTAAGTTCTTCTGCTTTTATTTTCAGGGGCCTGTCTTCTCCGCAATTAATATCTCTCAAGATTCTCCACTTTTTGTATTCTGAGTATGCTCCTAGAAATCCTTCACCTTGTTTAAGCCTTGGGTGTCTGTTTCATTCTTAAGGCTCAAAAAGTCCTCTTTTAGTAATGTTGGTAATTGTTGCCATCTATCTTCCCAGAATAGTGCTAGATCTCCCTCTCTAATTTACCAGAAGCTATTTTTTTGTACTAGGCTTATATTCTCCCAGGCTTTGTTCTAGAGGTAGGACCCCTTTATATTTCCGGACATTCTTATGAGGTCACTTGGTTGCCAAAGTTGGCATATTTTTCTTTCCAAATACTTGCCCATTGAGCTTTCGGATCATGAACCCAACGCCACCATAGTTTGGCCCCTAAAACCTTACTGAGAATCTCGTGGTCATCCAAACCAAGGCCCCCATAGTGCTTGGGTCTACAGATTTTTTCCCATGAAACTAAGGCCCATTTCTTCCTAGTCTGCTCTTCACCCCAGAAAAAGTCTCTTTGGATATTTTTGAATTGCTGCAGAACTCCTTTTGGAGCTGGGAGAGTTGATAACATAAAAACAGGGATAGCTTGTAGAACAGCCTTAGTAAGAACCAACCTGCCTGCCAAATTTAAAGCTCTATTGGTCCATTTTCTAAATTTGTCCTGCATCTTATTGATCAACGGTTCCCAAATGCTCTTGTGCATCGGTTTAGCAGTTAGAGGGACTCCCAAATATTTTGAGGGGAGGGAGTCCCATTGAAAACCTAGAATTCTGGAGATATTTCTCTGAATAGCAATATTGGTATTAAAGAAAAAGATTTTTGATTTAGAGAGATTGACTTCCATACCTGTAGCCTTGGCGAAGACATTTAGGATTTGTTTGTAGGCTGTAGCTTCTTTAACTGTGGGGATTCACTGTAACATGGTATCATCTACAAATTGTTGATGAGTCAGAGCCTGACCATTCTCTGTAAGTTGGAAGTCCATGATCTTACCTATTGCTTTAACATGCTTGATAGACTGACCAAGTCCTTTCATCATGAGGATGAAAAGAAATGGAGAAAGCGGGTCTCCTTGCCTGAGGCCTCTAGAAGGAATGAAAATCTCAGCGGGAGAGCCATTCACCAATATTGAAAAGCTAGAGGAAGTCATAAGGGCCATAACCCATCTAACCCAATTATGATCAAAACCAAGGGCAATTAGAACTTTCTTGATGTAGGTCCAATTCACCTTGTCATAAGCTTTGGCAATATCCAGTTGCATGATCATGCCCGCCTGCCTCTTTCTAGTTAACGAGTGAACCACCTCATGAGCTTGAATAATGTTATTTAGGATTTGTCTTCCTTCCACATAACCTGATTGCTCCCCTGAAACTAGTGAAGGAAGTAGAGGTTTCAACCTATTGGCTACTACTTTGGATATGATCTTGTATACCACATTGCATAAAGTTATGGGTCTGAACTTGTCAGGAGTTTGAGCATAGTCCTTTTTAGGGATTAGTGATATGAAGGAGGTATTGAGCACTTTCAGAATAGTTCTGTTCAACCTGGAGTCCTCCGAAACATTCAAAATATCCTGTTTAACTATATTCCAACAAGCTTTAAAGAAATCAACATTAAAACCATCTGGGCTTGGTGTTTTTCCATTCTGCATTTCTTTGAGGACCTCGCTGACTTCCTCTTCCTTTACTGGCCTGTTGAGGTTGAAATTGTCCTCTCTAGACACCAGCTTAGGAATGTGATTAGTTACTTCCCTAATAAACTATTCTCTTTCTGAATTGTTTTCCTAAGTTATGCCATGGAAGTGTTGAACCAAAGCTAAATCTATATCCTCATGGGAGGTATGAATCTCCCCACCCTTGTCCTTGATCGAAGAGATTCTATTGTGAGCTCTATTAGCCATGGTAGATCTATGAAAAAAATTAGTGTTACGCTCTCCTTCTTTCAGCCATTGAACTCTTGACTTTTGCCTCCAAAATGTTTCCTCTTGTTTGCATAAATTCATTCATTCTTGATGATGTCTGTCAACTTGTTCACTTTTATCTTTATCAGAGCCTTCTATAATTAGAGCTTGATTGAGTTCCTGCATTTTGATTTCCACTGATTTTTTTCCCACAAAAATATTGCCAAAATCATTTTTTTCCAATCCTTAAGCCATGTTTGATGTGCTTTAACCTTTTGTGCAGAAGGAACATTCTTGTTCCTTGAATCTGTAAATCTTCTAACCACCATTTTTCAATGTTGCTGATGAATTATGGGTGTGAAAGCCATATATTCTCAAATCGGAAAGGTTTGTTCGTGGGAGTACCTAAGCCCTTGATTTCTAGTTGAACTGACTAATGATCTGAGCCTCCAAAATGAAGAAGGTTCGTTGTTATTTCCTTATCTATCAGCATAAGGTATTCTAAGATAATGAATCTATCTAATTTGGAGGTGACCTAAGCCTCTCCTCCTCTTTTATTATTCGAAGTAAAGAGGCCATTGCTCGTTTCAGTATCAACAATATTCATATTACTGAAAAGGTTTGAAAAGCGACAGAGTCTTTACTTAAAACTCTGTTTCCCCCTCTTTTTTCTGAAAGAGATTTGATCATGTTGAAATCCCCTCCCATGATCCAAGGAATTCGTACATGTCTATCTCTGAGATCCACAAGGGAATCTAGAAACTTGAGTTTATCCTTTGTTCTTTGGGGGCCATAAACATTCGTAACTAGATAGGTATCCCTATCACCTACAAGCTGTATAACTACTGATAAACAATTCCTAGACGCCTCTACATCTATTATGCCAATTTTTTGGGGGTTCCAAAGAGTGAGGATGCCCCTGCTGTATTCTCTGCTTTGACTTCTAGAAACTCAAATCTATTGAGCCATTTGCTATAAATTTGTCTTAATTTTTGAATGTAACATTTGGTTTCCTAGATGAAGATTATATCTGGTGCCTCTTGTTTCATTCTATTACTAAGCATTCTCTATTTTCTTTTACTGCCTAAACCCATAATATTCCAAGATGTGAACTTCATAATTAAAGATTTGTAAAGGAGTAGTTGGCTAAATATTTCATCTTACCTGAGTCTATCATTAGCTTTCCACACTCCATCAAGAGCTCATTCTGTTTTTTTCCACCTCTTTTTTTTCTGGGAATTCTGGTTTCTAACCCAGGGGTTGTTTTCATCGTTTTCACACCTTTATTATCCTACTTATTACTGATTTTTTCTTTTTCAAACCCCTTAGCCTGATTTTTCCATAAAAACAATTGTTGTATTCTATTGAGCTCTTCTTGAGGTACCGAATCTACCCCTCCCGTGGTTCCCTTAATCAAGAACCCTTCAAGATCTAGGTGTTCCTTGTCAAGAATCTCTTGAAGCTCCTGGTCCTCCAGTTCCATTTCGCTTTGGGTCATTTCCTGATCCATCTCTAGTTCTGCATCACTTATCATGGTCTCTTTCCGATTATCAATATCCTGTATTTGTTTCTGATTATCTTCTTTCTCCTTTTCCTTAGGACTTCCTTCCATTGCTTGATCTTCTTTTGTACTCACTTCATCCTCCTCAAGAACTTGGAACTTGTTCTGACTGACTTTTTTCCCTTCATTTAGATGTTTCTTTGGCCCTCTTTTGCCTCCTTTTCCTTTATTTACCACTTTGTGAAAACTATCATTGTCCTTCATTGTATTAGCTTTGGCCTTGTTTTCTACTTTACTGAGGGGGCAGTCTCTGAAAAGGTGCTCATGTTCATGGCATCTACGACATCTGAATGGAATATGCTCATAATTTACTATTTGCACCCATTCTTTATCATAAACTTCCAAGATTACCTCTCCCGGAAGGGCTCCAGATAGATCCATTTCCACACATATCTTTGCAAAGGAAGTGTATTTTCCTTTTATTGTGGCTTCAGAGGCCTTAACAAAACGACCTAATTTATATAGCCGCTAACGATTCTATTTGCCAGTAGTTAAGAGGTAAAGAATAGAGCCCTACCCAGACTGGTACAAAAGTAAAAGATTCGTGCTCCGGGACAAAATTCATCATCCATGGCTACATATAAACGCCAGCTGCTGCATAGAAGTAGGGCCCTCCTTCAAACACTCTGTCTTTGTCTTCAATATTTGTGAACACTACCGTGAAGAATCCCTTTGACCCAAGGTGTAGGTCAATGCTTCCTTTAGGTTTCCAGTGGTATTTAATCCAAGTTTGTAGAGCTTTTTTAGTGGGCCATAATCCCATAAATTTACAGACAATAGCATAAGCCCTCATGTGATCCATGTGCGCCTAGAGAGCAAAATCATTTAGGACTACCCTGGGTGTAATCTCAGCTTTGGGTTTACACGGTCCCTTTTGCTTTTTTCCTTTTTCTCCCTGCACTTTGTCTTCTTCCTCGTCTTTTGCATCATTATTTTTCTTGGTTTTGGTTCCTCCTGTCTCCTCTTCTGGGTTCCTACTCCTTTCCTCTGCAATACCGCTGTCATTTTCTAGAGGCTTCTTACCTCTACTGGCTACATCATCCTCGTAGGAGGGAGTGGAGCTCCCTCCTCTGCGCCACTCCATGAAGATCAACCTTTGTGACTAACTGAAACCCTCCCTGCTCTTCCGCCACTCGCCCTAATCCTATAATCTTACTTTCATTAGAATAATATCCAATTCTGAGAATCGGATTTCACCCAACATGGCATGGCCCCTTCTCATTATGCTTAACGTTTAGAAAATAAGAGTACATAAAGTGTTGAAAAATAGAATGGTTAGTTTCTCCTTCAAAGAAACAAAATTTTGCAATAGTTATCACTCCATATAGATGTAAACCTACTGTCAAACACGTAAACTTTCAATAAACAAAGGCATCTTAATCCAAGACCCCATACTCCAACTTCAAAGAGCATCAACGGTACCACAATCCACTTGAAGTACATAAACAAGTATCTCCTCCAAAACATAGATAAAAGAGGAATAAAATCTACAACATTGATGTAATAATTGTTGCAAAAAGAACATGGAGGCTAGAAAACCCTTGCAAGGTCATCTCCATATTCAAACTACTCCATAAACTGAAACAACACTCTAGTTGACCATGACACTCATAGAATTCAATCTGCAAAAAGTGTATCTAGAAGTGCTCCTTTGATTCTAAAACCAACTCCAATGAGTTGAGAGTGTCTAAAAATGGCTAGTCAGCCTCTTTTTGCATCTAATTTGGTCGAAAATTGGGGAAGTTATGACCTCTCCTAATTTCTCCACTATTCACTCTACAAATTTCACAATATCCGACATCATCCTACAAATTCAAAGACAGAAGAGAGAAATAAGAGTATGCCCCTGTGGACGTTAATGATGTTCATGACGCTGCAGAATGGCATGAACTGCGTGATATATGCATCCCACATTGCCATAAGAATTATTTGGTGACAATAAACAAAGAGTGGATAATGATAGTTGACATCAGAAGGGAATTATATTTGTGCAACATAGAGCCAAAATCGACCCAAAAAATTTCATTTCCAAGGCGGCTTCGCAAGCACCTGAGATTTTCCCAATGGTTTCATTCAGCGTTCAAATCCAACAATGTTGGGTGGCATTAGGATATACAAAATTATTATTATACAATTAGATTAATTTATATTGGATCATAGTCTTAATCTTTCCTATCATGTATGTGAAAGAGTCCACTCAAAATGTGAGGTTACAAAATTGTTGTACAATTAGATTAATTTATATGGGCTCATGGGGTTGCTCCAGAATTTTGCTCTATAAATTAAAAATTATAAAATATTAAAAAAACAATTTTGACTTTATAGATTTTATGTAAGTTTGTGAAAAAGCCAATAATCACTCTGTTAAGAATTAATTTTTTTGAAAAAGACAATTTTAAATTTATAGATTTTAGGTAAGTTTATGATAAAGTCAATAATTATTTTGTTTTTTTTTGAAAGAGAGAGAATTTTGATGAGTGGAAAATCGAAAAGATTGAGCTACAAAACTTTTACACTAGAATATGCAATCATATAATAATATCAATTTATTCATGTACCGTGAAACTTGAGAATTGGATGTTCTATAAGCCTAAAACTCTAAAATATTAATAATTTTAAAATTATTTTAAATCTGTAAATCTTTGGAGAATCTGTAATGGTGTGGAGAATCTGTAATGGTGTGAACATAGTTATGACAGTTGGCGAATTGTCCATGAAGGAGGGTATGGAAAGGAAGGACGTTATGTCTAAAAATGTATCTATCTACAAGTCATAGCCTTCATCATTAGAGCAACATGCTTCTCCAAATTGCAAGGTGAATTCAGTTTTTATTATTTAAGTAGAGGAAAAATGGTTATTTTTATCAGTAATAGATAGAGCTTCATCAAATATCCCTTATTTTGGGTGTTTGCAGTGCCCCCTCTGCAGCTAAGCACATCAATGTTTTAAAGTTTTTATGTGATTAATATTGTATGAGTGTGCATTGTCAAATATTTTTTCTAGGTCCTATTTGCATTTCTTCCTTATGGTTCAATATCAAGCAATACAATGAAAAGTACAAGTTGTAAGTTTTTTTCGCTGGTTATAGTCTTGATAGAAATTAATTTAGCGTATTGAATTTTTGTTGGTAAGGTCTTGGTCGTTGCTAACCCAGCTAATACTAATGCAATGATTTTGAAAGAGCTTGCTCCATCTATTCAGTAGATGAATATAATGTCCTTGACAAGACTCAATCACAATAGGCTCTTGCACATATTGTAGATTTCAGAGAAATCAGTGCCAGAGCTTGTTGAAGATGACATTTGACGATTATTATCATGACAAGTTACAAATATGGTATAATTTATCAATTTTTTTTTAAGAATTTTAAAGAATCACTGTGGCAATTTGCACTCACTATGACTGGCATTTATAAAATTAGTACCATTTTTCTTTTATGTGGTTCTGGAGGCAATGATGGATAACATACCTTTGATAGAGAACGTGTATATGTTGGCATATTTAAGGTTGGATAGGGAATTTCTCACCATTGTATATCAATGTGGTTATCAAGGCACAAAATTTGTTTAGTGCACTACCTGCTACAGATTCTGTATGTAATCATTTCCATGATTGGGTGCTTGGTACACTTACGGTGAGCACTATATAAATAAGATGATTTTTGATTGTGCTATTGTTTGGGCTCTTGTCGCAAATAGGTTACCTTCATGGTTATATTTGCACAAGATCCTACCTATTTTGTTATCTAAGTAGATGGTAGTTGGCAATTTATTACATATTATCAAAGTAGATGGTAGTTGGCAACTTTTTACATGATTCATAGGTTTCAATGGGTGTATATTCCCATGGATCTTATGATGTTCCACCTGGCATTATATTCTCATACCATGTTACTTTTCAAAATGTGAATTGGTCCATTGTACATTGTTTGAGTTCATATCACAAATGGCTTACCTTCATGGTTATATTTGCACAGGATTGTACTTATTTTGTTATCTAAGCAGATGGTAGTTGGTAATTTATTACATGATACATGAGTTTTAATGGGTGTATATTCCCACAGATCTTATGATGTTCCACTTGGCATTATATTTTCATACCATGTTACTTTTGAAAATGGGAATTGGTCCATTCTACAAGGTAAGATCCTTTTTGAGCAGAAATGAGCAAGATTTACATTTGGAGCTTGTTTGAGAATTGTCTGAAGGTAGGATAAAGTAAAGAAGGTTAAAGAAAGTTACCTGCAAAAAATTGTTTGATATATGTTGTTACTTTTGATATATTGTGTGTTCTTTTTATTTTGAAGAGACTTCCCATCAACGAGTTCTCAAGGGAAAAGTTGGATGCCGCTGCAAATAAGTTTGTTGAGGAAAAGGATTTGGCTTATTCTTGCCTAAATTGATTTATCTTTTTCAAATGCATATGTGCAAAAAATTGCATAAATTGATTTACCTTTTCTAAATGCATATGTTCAAGAAGTTTACTTGAATAAGTACTATTAGTGAGATATAGAAAAAGTATTTATAAGTTTATAATTACCAATATTTTATGGCTTGAAGCATGACTGATAAGAAAGACTACTACTCTCCAGATTTTAGTTGGGCTAGAAAGACTACTTTGATGTACCAATATCACTTTAGTGGACTGATCTTTCCCCTATCGAAGCAGGTGTATACAAAATAAAATCATTAATTTTCCCATATTTACAAAAAAAAAAAAAAAAAAAAACAAAAACAAAAAACTTGCATTGGAGCTTCAGCAGATATTTTTTCATATCAAACCAGAGTTTGGAGGCCTACACAATACCCAATTTTATAAAAATTGCCACATTTGACAAAAACTTCCATTAGAGCTTTAACGGATTTTCTGTCATATCAGATTAGAGCCACACGCTATACCCAGTTTTATAAAAATTATTTGCTCTTATGGGGCTCAACTTCTTTGACATTTGTTAAAAAGTTAAAGGTGAAGAACCCGTCGAGTTTCCAAAAACTGTCTCAGGTTTTGCTGAGGTGTTTTAAATATGCAAATTTTAATTTTGAAGTAGGTCCAGGCAAGTTTTTGACCATGTTTTGGTGAGACCGCGAAACCATTTTTTCAAGCTTCCACTCGAGGAATGTTGGAGTGCATCTCTCCTTGTTCTTCGTGAACCCATAGGGCCTGAACTTTCGAGCAATTTGTTGTCCTTTGAGCAATGGTTAAGATATGGTCATATTGGTTGTAACTTTCTTGATATATACTCATATATAATATATAGAGATATATAAAGTAGAACAACTTTATAACACTCAGAATTATCAACTTTAATAAATTTTCAAATTGGAAATTGTTTGTAATACTTAAAATTACTAGCTTATTTTTTATTGATAAAATTTTTGAGATTCAATTTTTAAAAATCTTCCATTTCAAATAACTCATTACAGTATAACTATTTAGATATTTTTTTTTGGTAAATTTTCAATTGTTCATCATTTTTTTTTATATTTTCATTTCTTTATGTTTCATTTAATTAATTAAAAGTAATTTCTTTTTTAGATGATAAAATTGAGAAAAATCTTCCCCTCTCTTTCTTTCTTTTTAATTAAGATAAGTGTATTTTATCAAAAACAAGTACTTTACATGGCTCTCCACACATCACTTGAGCTGGCACTTTGCTTAACAAGACATACAGTGATTCATGTCAGGAACTTAAACAACCCAAAATCCCAGTTAATGCCATAAAAACTACAGAGAAATCGCTTAAACGTACTAAAATAAGTTTAATTATTAAAAACACATAAATTTTCCTTAAAAATCACATGTTCAAAAAAAAGTGTACATATTAGTTAATCAATATTAACCATATTTAATAAAATATTATATTCACTCTACCTTTTATTTAAAGAACCCAAAAATAAATAAATAAATAATATTATATTCAAATTAGTATTCAATAGTTTAGTTGTGGAAATAGCTTACTGCTTATTTTCTCCAGTGAATATTATATTTAAATACAAATTTAAAATATTATAAAAAACGTTAAAGAAGATTATTAATATGTTTTAAGTTGAGTATGTTTCTTATTAGTTAATTTCATTTTATTAACTTAATATGAATTGGGTTGTTATGAATTAGGTTGTTGTAAATTTGAATATCAATTTTAGTTATCTGTTTGTCGAATTAGCTAATAGGTAAGAAAGGTTAATATGTTTTGACTTTAATATATTTATTAGTTAGTTAATTTTATTTATTAATTTATTGGATTATTTTTATTAATATAATTTAATTATAAATATAGATATTATTTTTGGTTATTTTGTTGTTTAGTTAGCAAGTAGATTCTCTAGGTATTGATGCACATCAGTATAAGTATTGATATTGATGCATATAGTGGTTGATTTTACAGTGAGCTTCTTGTCATGTACTTACAAACTGATTTTATGGTTAATTTTAGTTCTATGAGCATGTTATCTTTGATTTCATATTGTCGAAATTTCTCTTTGAGTGTTGATGACTCTTTTGGGAATGATATTAAATAGTGAAATGGAAAAAATATTTGATTTCCAATTAAGAAGAAAAAATAAATGATTGAAAAAAAACAAAAAATCAAGATGTTTTTTTCATTATAAAATAAAATTTAATTAACAAAATTAACATTTCCAAATTGACTTAAAAATGTAGGCTTAAAAATCATATGTAAAGGGAACTTAAAATAAGATAATAGATATTTCATAAATCACCATTTATGTTTAGTTTAAATATTTAATGTATATACTGGAAACAATTAATATTGAAATGATTGATGTTTCATGTAGCACCATATTTATTTGACAAAGCAAAACTAAAAAAACCAAAAAATATTAATATTTGATAAAATAAGAAACCAAAAAAATATTAATAATTGATAAAATAAGAAACAAGAGTTCACTTACTCTTATATATGTGTGTGTTAATTTTTATTAAAAAACTAATATATATATATATGGATATAAATCATGGTTAAAAATATATGTTTTTTCTTCCAAGTCACATGTATAAATTTGGATTGTGGATAGGGAACCATTATTGCCATACCATATTTAAGAAATACCATGTCTAGTGTTAAAGATGTTTAGATCAAACCTAATGATAACGAAATACCTTATCAATATTGATGTTTTACAATTACAAAAGGTGTCAAGCACAATATTCTAAACTTTGATAAAATTATTTTTCTTAAAGAAAAACTAGTTTTGAAGAGATCATTATATAGAAATTTATTCATGAGTTCCATATGAGAAACCTAGAATTTACATGTTTGGATATTTTTGGTAATAAACTAATTCTTCACTCTTTTAGTAAGAATGGTACATGGACAAAAGGTGGTATTCTTATGCTACACTATTAGACAAAAATTGGTATGCTTATACTACACTATTCTTGATTAATCAAATAAAACATAGTTAACTTCAAATGAGTTAGATGAATATCCTAAAATGCATTCTACTACACCCATAGAGTGAGGGTTTTATATGGGGACGTATTTATACATGGCTTTTGTATTGAGAGATGGTAGTTTTGTATATATTGGGAGAAACAATTTCATTCAAATACAAGAGATTTCAGCATGAAACATAAATTCATTTTATTACTATCAAATAATTCACGTATCTTCCTATTTATTATAAAAACTATATTGGTATGGCTAAAGATGAGTCATTAAAATTCCATATCCTATGGAAGTGTTTCATTGTATAATAGAGGTTTCCACTAGAAAATTTCAATTGGGTAAGAACATTTGAAATGCATTTGGATATTTTTAAAGACCACCATACTCCTAAAGGTGTGGATTTGAATCCACATGAGGTATTTTACTTAAAGGCTTATTGATATTTGATAGATTTAGAATTCAAGTCGATTCAAAATACCTTCTTTAGAAAAACATAAAATAATATGTTTTCTACTAGTTTAATAAATTTATGAATAAGAGGGTCTATGTCAATAACACAAACACACTCGTATTCTAGAGGAAAAAATATTTTTTATATTTCAAAGAGAGAGATATACATATTATTACCATGTTCCTAATCACATTTTTTTTCAAAACTTGACCCATTATTTCCTACTATGTCTCTTACTAATTTGATCCATGCATAGATAGATTCTTTAAAAAAATGAAAAAAAATAGATTGTATCTGAATTTTACATCCTAAAAAAAACTTATGGCTATGATAAATATATTTTTGAAAGGAAGGAAAGATATTGAATGAAAATACTATCAAATAATTCATTAGAGGTAATGTCCCATTCCTAAAGGGACACAAATACCCTAGACAATTTGTCACCCTTAGCACTTAATCTCTGGTTGGTGGGTTAAGGTGGTTTGGAATCTGGAAGCCTTGGTTTGGTTTTGTCTTGGTTATTGCATGAGATCTCACATTCATGCTTTGAATATGGAATGAGGGTGACTGGTTGAAATAAATATTCGCTTAACATTGCAAGAGTAGGACAAATGTGCAGTGGGTGAAAGAAAAAATAGTTAGTGTGATTCCTCCATTGCGGGGATGAGCTTCGAGACCTAGGGTTTGGGGCTGCAACTTGTAGGCTCAGCAACAGCTCTGGAAGCACAAAGAGACAGATTAGCAGATTTACTTCTCAGAGGTCGAGGACTGACTCGACAAATGGTAAAGGAGGGGTCCACTGGGACCCCATCCTTCAAGCAGGCGGTCATGCAAAAGCAGAAAACGCAGGAAGGATTTAAAATAAATGGTTATGGAGATCGTAAGGATGGCAGTGGCAGCAGTGGAGAAAGGACACAACAGCTACAGAAAGAGACAAGAAAAAACCCAAAGATGACAGGTAAAGCCAATAATGGACAGGAGAAAAACGACAAAAGACTAGATGCAGAACAAAGAGACACAGCACCAATAATAACCCAAAAAGAAGGCGAAAAAGAACATGGAACAGAGCAGCACTCACAAGAGGAAGAGGAGCAAGCAAAGGCTACAAACCCCAGCTCCAAACAGGCAACCCAAGGAGCATGCGAACCGAAGAAAAAGGAAACCCTTCGAGTGGTCTTCTCAGATCCGGGCATTCAGGCCTATAGAGACCACATGATGGAACATGTAATAATTTGCAAATTTATGGGACTGTGGCCAACAGAACGCACACTCTGCCAATGGATCAAACAACACTGGAAGCCAAAAGGTGATGTTAAACTCCACCTTGGAGCAAAAGGTTTCTTTATTGTTGTCTTTACAAACTTGGAAGACAAGGACAGAGTCTTCGATGGTGGACCTTACTTCTTTGCCTCAGCTGGACTCTACATGAGACGCTGGAAGGCAAACTTTGTACCTGGAAAAGAGACATTCACACAGGTTCCAGTGTGGATCCGCCTATTCTCCCTTCCTATAGACTACTGGGGACTCGCGACGCTTAAGCAGATAGGAGACTGGCTCGGAACCTTCATTAAAGCTTCAGAAGCAATGGTGCAACGAAGATATACTTCCTGCGCAAGAATTTGTGTCGAGATGGACGTCTCAGGAGCCCTGTATGAAGGTATGTGGTTGGAATTCAGAGATGAGTATTACTATCAAGCCATTGATTACGAACAAATCCCCTTCCGTTGCAGAAGGTGTCATGAGCACGGACACCTTGTCCGAGAATGCCCTCTAAACAGAACAGGGGATGAACACAAACAAGAGCAAGAAACAAAGAGTAAAGAGGCCTTCACAAAGCCAAAAACAAGACAGAGAGCTAACAGAAAAAGAATATACAAAGCAGAGGCAGGACCTAGCATCATCAGCAACACCTTCAGCATTCTGGAAACTGATACAGATTTAGAAGGCACAAATAGGGAAACAAAATGTATTGAAGCACCAAAAGACAAGCCAGAATACACAACAAAGGATGGGGAGGAAAATATAATCAGAACAGAAGTTCAAATGCAAGAGTTCGAAGAGGAACACGATGAAGACACTGATATGATAACCAGCGACGGAGGTAGTGAGGAATTAGAGCTCAATGTAGTCCTAGAAAAGGAAGGAGTCAACCTCCCAGATATGGAAAGAAACTAGAAAATCCAAGGGCTTGACAACATTCCAGAAGAAGAAATCAGGAATATCAGTGATCTCTTCATCGCAAGACAAAAAGCGGAACTAGATAGGTAAAACAGAAGATTAGGAATTGCAAAAGGCACAGGTAATCAGTCAAAGAGCATATCTCTTAACCCAACAAGCCGGAAGCAAAATAAAAGAAGAGACAGAAGGACCAGTAGGGAGGTGCTGCACGATCTGGGGATTCTAATGATAAACTCTCGTAAAATGAAGGCTCTTCACGCCTTCCCGTCCTACCAATAAGTATCTAGTTATCAATGAAAGTCATTTCATGGAATGCAAGAGGGCTCAATAGCCAAGCTAAGCAAAGACTGCTTAAGAGAAAGTTCCAACAAGAAAAGCCAGATATTATGTTCATACAGGGAACCAAATGCGCCACTAACCAAATGGAGAACATCAGCAAAAGGCTAGGAAAACCTATTAAATATATAGATGTAGCCACTCAAGGATGGGAAGGAGGCATAGCTACACTTTGGGACACCAGAGTAATAGACATTATCTCAATGGAAGCTGCATGATCGTTTATTGCCACAGAAGTTCAAATAACAGGTAACTCTGAAACATACCTATGCATAAATGTTTATGGACCGCAAAGATTAGACGACAAATTTTCTTTTCTTAATTCTCTCATGAATTTAAAGTTAAGATACCCAACCTCTAAGATCATCATGGGGGGATATTTTAACTTGATAACCTCTCTACTGGAGAAAAAAGGACGTCTCAGGAAGCTTAACAAAGATACATAACTCTTTGTTGGTTTCATAGAAGCTGCCAAGCTAGTAGACATCCTTCCCAAAAATGGTTCCTACACTTGGAACAACAGAAGAGGGGGAGACAATAGGATTGCGTCCCGTCTGGATAGATTTTTGATCTCGGAAAGTATCTTACTCGAAGGAACAACAGTGGACTATGACATTCTTCCCAGTGGAGGGTCAGATCACTGGCCAATAGCTTTGGAAGCAGCCCTCCTATGCACCCCTAGAAATAAGCCCTTCAGATTTGAAAAATTCTGGTTAACTCATCCCGACATTGCAAACTTGCTGAAGGAATGGTGGTGTGAACCATTAGATCTAAGAGGAACCAAAGTGTTCAAGCTCCAAAGCAAACTAAAACACATCAAAGATAGAATTAAATATTGGAATACAACAGAGTTTGGAAACATCTTCCAGGAAAAGAACATCATTGAAGGTAAGTTAAATCTAATTCACAAAGAATGGGCTTCAGGGAACTATAGAGAAGACTCAAAAGAACAGGAGAAGGTACTGATGCAGCAATGGCAACTCCGTTGCCAACAGGAAGAAACATTGTGGAAGCAAAAATCAAGGATCCAATGGCTGAAGGAGGGAGAACAAAATACAAAGTTTTTTCACAGATCGACGCTGGACTACAGGGGGGCAAACAAAATCCTCAGGCTCAAAAATGAAGCAGGGGAAACTCTTCAAAACCACAAGGACATATCAACACTGCTTACTAGGCACTTCAAGCATATAGCTTAGGAAACGCAGGAAGAAAGATCCGAGGCCATAGAGGAATTAATTCAAGCTATACCCCGCATCATAACCTCTGAGCAAAATTATGCTCTGTTAAGAAAGGTCTCAATGGAGGAGGTGGAAGACGTGGTCAAAAGTATGCCAAATGATAAGGCACCAGGGCCTGATGGTTTTACAATCAACTTATACAAAGCTTGCTGGCCAGCTATTAAAAGAGAGGTATGGGAAGT
This sequence comes from Pinus tabuliformis, assembly GCA_031772625.1. Taxonomy (NCBI): domain Eukaryota; kingdom Viridiplantae; phylum Streptophyta; class Pinopsida; order Pinales; family Pinaceae; genus Pinus; species Pinus tabuliformis. Next base: position 1,418,645,063 of record CM062817.1, on the reverse strand, counting down.
TGTCGAAGACTCAAGACGTTCAGGCTCCATTCTCAAATCCCTGAACTCCACTTTCATTGCACTAATCCCTAAGGAAGAAGAAGCCAATTCCCCTAATAAGTTTCGACCTATAGCTCTCTTCAATGTGATATATAAAATCATTTCTAAAGTCATAGCCAACAGACTTAAGCCTATTCTACCTGACTTAATCTCAGAAGAGCAGTCAGGTTACGTGGAGGGTAGGCAAATTCTAGACAACATCCTTTTAGCACAGGAGATGGTTCACACCCTGCAGACAAGGAAACTTCCAGGCATGCTGATGCAGCTAGATCTCTCCAAAGCATTCGACAAGGTCAACTGGAATTACTTGGAAGCCACTCTAAATGCTTTTGGCTTTGATAAGCAATGGACCAAATGGATCCTTGCTCTGATCAAATCTACCAATTTTTCCATTCTGGTTAATGGCTCCCCCTCGGCTCCTTTCTCCCCCTCCCGACGCATTAGACAAGAAGACCCTCTCTCCCCCTTCCTATTTGTAATCCTTATGGAAGGGCTCAACAGGCTCATTCACAAAGCAAGAGAGGAAAGGAAACTTAAAGGCTTACACCCTTTCCCCTCCATTCCCACAACAACGCACCAGCAGTTTGTCGATGACACAATGCTGCATGGCACTCCAACTGTCAAAGAAGCTATCGCCTTCAAAAACATTCTACATCTCTTTAGCAAAGCTTCAGGCATGGAGATTAACCATGCTAAATCGACTATCTTCTTCTTTAACACTCATCCTGCCATCCAGAACCATCTTTCTAGCATTCTTGGCTTCCGAAAAGGCACTCTACCATCTAAGTATCTGGGAGCCCCTCTCACTACTAAGCCTTGGCAAAAAATTCACTGGGAAAACATCTTAGCGAAACTGAAGAAAAAATGCAAGCATTGGACTCACAGGGCTGTTAACTTTGCTGGGAGACTTGTCCTCACCAAAGCAATACTGCAGGCCATCCCGCAATGTTTGCTATCCATCATGTCGGCCCCTAACAGTATCCTGCAGAAAATTAGAAATATTCAAAGATCTTTTCTATGGGGTGGCAATTCGGAGAAAAGGAAATGGGCACTAGTAGCCTGGAACAAGCTATGCACTTCGAAAGCAGCAGGTGGTTTAAGTTTAATTGACCCCCACACCATCAATATGACATGTGGAGCCAAGTTGTGGTGGTGCTGGCTGAAGGAAACCAACCTACCTTGGGCCAGACACTGGAAGGAGAAATACACTCCTAACTACAACGATCAGGACCTAATCAGGATACAGGAAACACCAGAGGGTTCTCCAATATGGAACTTAGCTAGAAGAAACCACAACTTAGTTCAGGACCACAGCTTCTGGGAGATCCACAATGGGGAAATGGACCTCTTCTGGGAAGATGCACGGCAGCAGCTCCCAAAGTTGGAAAAACCAGAGCTAGAAGAGTTCAAAAGAGAATGCCAGAATAGGGGAAAATTTATAGTCCACCACTACTGGAACCCTAACAGCTGCGACCAGGAATGGAGAGAATGGGCACTCCAGGATGCTGAGAACCCAATTGAAGAAAACAACAACACAAAGGACCTCCTGAAATGCATAAACAATCGAACTATCAGAAAGACCACAGAAAGCGACATACTGAGATGGGGTATGAAAGGGAGTGGTAACTTCACTCTCAAAGAGGCCAGAGAATAGCTAGAACACTTGGAGCAAATGGAGGCGATACAATGGTGCAACAAGGTTTGGGATCCCATGTTCTAGCCTAAAATAAAAACCTTTCTATGGCTCCTCATGAGGAGAAAAACTCTCACATGGGAGAACCTGCACAAAAAAGGTTTTGAAGGCCCATCCATATGCCCTATGTGAAATCAAGCAGAAGAAACTATGAACCATCTTTTCAATACCTGTGAATGGGTCGATCACCTATGGCAAGGGATGGAAACTATATTGCAGCAAACAAACAGAGATAGGGAATCCATTCAAAATACCATTACGAATTGGCCAAGCCAATACTCCAACAACACAAGAATCAAAAACATATGGAAAATTCTACCAGGCTTCATAACTTGGACCTTATGGAAAGAAAGAAATCGCAGAATCTTTCAAAGTGAGCACAGAAATATAGAGTACCTGCAAAGCACCTTAATCCAAAACATGCGCCAATTAATCTTGGTAAAATGCAAGGCAGATCCTGACAACCATCCTTCGGCCGAGGACTAGCGAATTCTGAATGCCTTCAACCTGCTCAACGAACAACAACTGGGATCTACTGGGCAGCACCAAAACCTAAACACAGAGCCGAAGGGCTGGAAGCGTCCGCCGGAAGGGTTTCTAAACCTAAACTTTGACGGTGCCTCGAGAGGCAATCCCGACCAAGCAGGAATTGGAGGAATTATCCGAAACCATGAAGGAGAAATACTTTACATCTACAACAAAGCTCTTGGGGAAGGCACAAATAATGAAATGGAATTTGCAGCTCTGGAAAAAGGGCTAAGGATCCTCCAAATTAACCAAACAAGCAAAGCAGTAATTGAGGGAGATTCAGAGGTAGCCATTAATGTGGCCAGGAAAATCCACGGGGGAACGTGAGCCAGCAGAGTCACAAAACACTAGCGATTGTCCAAGGTCACAAACAACATTGCCAAGCTAATAGGAGCAATGAAAGGCCTCATCTTTCAGGCGGTAAGGCGAAATGCCAATGCGGTTGCTGACCACTTGGCAAATCATGGGATTGAACACCCCAACGAAATATGGGACAGCTGTTGGCAGCAGGTTGACAACCAGCAATTAAGGGGAAAATGTATCCAAATCTCACGGTTAGATATGGTGACGGCAGAGGAGTCCGACCGGAGGGTCGAATAGCCCAATGCCATAATTGCATGAACAGGCTGACTAGGTGTGCTCCTCTAATTTCCAGCAGGTTGCAAAGGACACACAGGATGATGGCAACCATAACAGAAGAAGGTGACAAAGATTTGTGCAGGTTCACAATCTGTGGTGATATGAGCCGCTGAAACATTATAAGGAAAAGGGACACTCGGCACAATTTGGAGCAAGCAGGGAGCGGTGACCGTAGATGGATTCAATTATTCCACAACCCAACCAAAACTCCATCACGCAGCAATTATGGTGATCTTACGTGCAAGTTGCACAAAGTTAAACGATCACACATCGGAAATCTCCCTGCAATTTGTTATTTAACCACTCTCAATTGCCAAACGATAAACATTGTCTCAGTGTGCAGCAAAACTAATCCTCCTCACTCTGCAAACAGTGCTCAGGATAAAGCTAGGCAAGATAGAAACACTATGGCAGGGGAGAGCAGCCGCAATAAATCCGCCAACAATGATCTGCAACAAGCAAGAGAGATGTTTGAGAGGCGAACCTCGCAATGGAACAAGCGCAAAATCATTGACTTAGAAGCCATTGTCCAGGACGAGGAAAGCAAGCTCTCTGATCAGCAAATCGGGAAAGAAGTCGACTGGCTCGAGGACCCTGGAACTCCCAGCACTCGAGCCACTCAATTTGTAAGAACTCAAGCGAAAAGTTGGCGCATGAAGACCCTCCTCGCGAAAGCTATGGACGTCCAAGGTGAACACGCAGAGTAGCTGCGTAAGCTTAAGCAATTTGTAGAAACTATGTCGCATGACCACATGGCGGTGGTGGAAAGCAGCGAATTCAAATTAAGTGCGATTCACCAACAAGTCGATACCATGGATAAGAAACTCACTATGCTGATCAAGCTTCTAAAACAAACCATTGGGCAAGACAACAAGCCCTCCGACATGTAGAAGGGTGAACCGTCAGGAGACCAGCAGGGCAACTCGCCCAGGCCAGGGCAGATCTGCATGTCAAGATCTACTCCGATCATGGAAATGTTCAAGCGTCTTTGAATTTTCAGTCCACTAGGCCCCTCGTCCCCAACGGCCTTCTTTTGCCTCGATGCTTGCCACCCCTGCTTTCCTCCTCTCAGCGGGTTATTATGTCTTCTATCCAGGTTTCCTCTGTCTTTGTCTGTTGTCCACTCTTGTTAATCGCCGCCCTGCGTGGTGTGCCAGTTCTCAGTTTACTGTTATTATGTCTTTTCTCATCATCAGTCAATCTGTTCTCTTCTGGTATCATGGGATAAGGCCTGCAGCTTAACGGCCAATAATCTGCTTCAGTAGAAGTTTTGTACTATATTCTGTTTTTTGTTAATATCAAAGCTTACTTACAAAAAAAAGAAAGAAATATTCGCTTGAGCCCAATCTATGGTTGGGTGGCTTGTGGAAGTCCCTGATTTTATGAGCACATGTATTGATTATGATGGTGAAATTATGGCTAAGTTTCCATGATTTCTATGCTAGTTATATAATGTAAATTATCTATGGTTGTTTACATGTTTGATGAATATGTGAATGGTTAATGAATGCATGGAATAACAAGTGTTATTGTAGCTAGCTAGAGAAGGTTTATAGCCTCCTCAGTGTTTCCTAGATGAAGACTCTAAATTTATGATCAAATATATATTCCAGACCTGTAGCATACATTTTTTCCACGTGTTTGACAAAATTCATAGTATGTTCTAGTTAATCTAGGTCAAGTTGTAAGTTGAGATTAAATGTTTAGCTTGGTTTCCATGTTATACATGGTTCTTCAATGCCTTAGTCAATTATGGGTAGTGGTATGGAGGCAGTGTTAAAAAGGTGGCATTGATCCCAGGACAACACGCTTAGAACTAGAGAATTGGGTCACAAACCACCTAGGGAAGCTTCTGGGTGCGGTTGGAGGCCTATAATTACATGGAGGCCTTTTCATGCATGTGGTTGGGGGTAAAAGTATGAGAAATGCAACCCATCTCAGGGTTTGGTCACCTCGGACTGTACTTTAGCTGCTTAAATTATTTTTGGGATTGTCAGCCTTAGAAATTCGAACACAATTTTGGAACTGGTTCAATATTTGTTTACGTTACTTCTGTGGAGATCAACTGAACATTTCTTGGTATGAATTGAGTATATTTATCTATATTTAGACCGATGTATGGAATCCGTTGCTATAACTCGACTTCGAATAACTTGGTTTATGAATTATAATCTTATTTCGTATTAGTTTCAATAAAAATATCTTAAGGTTTTGTGTGCTTTTAGCTTAGCTATAACATCATGTTATGGCCTTCAATGCTAGCTTCTGGAACTCACGTTTTCCTTTTTGTATCATTTCTGTTTAAATATAATCATCATTAATGATTCAAACATTAGGTTTTGGGTTTTAACAGCTCCCGGGTACTTGGTCCTTGGTGAGTTCCTAGTTTTAACAGCTCTTGGGTACTTGGTCCTTGTATTAATTACTTAATTAAAACTAATGATAAAGTTAATTAATAATAATAATGAATATAATAATTATTATTATATACCCATGGAGTTAGTAAGAATAATAATTAATAAAGTTAATAATAATAACTCTTATAATTGAATTAATCATTGTTGTTATTAATTTAATAATTATTAAAAGGGGATAGTGTTATCTTTAGGCTAGATTAATAGAGAAGGCTTAGATGATATGATTGCTAACATTAGGAGCTAATAAGGAGGAAAGGAGGGAATAAGGAGAAGGGATGGGAGAGAAGATTAAGAGGGAAAATGAATATGGAGGAGAGGGGTGAAGAAAAGATCATGAGGTCATATGGGAGAGAGGTACTAATCAAGGTTGTGAGACATGGATACATGAGTGAGTAAGGATGCTTTATAATTTCTTTTTTATTAAAAAGTTAGGTTAGTTACATTTTATTTTTCATTTTTGAAATATTTTTTTATTAGTTTTTCCTTTTTGTTAGTGTAGTTTTGTGTTATTTTTCCACGAATATAATTTCAAGTTTTGGTTTAAAATATTGTGACATTTAGAATGATATTATTTTAAATTTTGGCTTATGCATTCACAAGTATTTTTATATTTGTATTAATAGGTTATTATTCACTAAAGTAAATGAATATGGATGTTATTCTATTAAAAAAATGACTCATTTGAGTGTGTGGTATACTTTTCATATTTTATCTTTTGAATTTTATGTTTTTTAATAAAAAGAATAGTAGAGTTCCACCTGGGTTTAGTTGGGTTTATCTCAAGTGGTTTTGAGGAATGATTGTTATTCTCACCAACCTGTTTCAATTCACACAAGGGACATGATGAACCTTGTTGTAATGACTTTGATCCTTGTTGTTGAGTCTTACGAGTTCTCAAAACAGTGAAACGTGTATATTCCTCATATGGAAAGTATCGTAACTTTTTTCCTAAAAAAAGAGGACTAAAAACACTAAATCAAGAAGATAAGAAATAAAAAAGAACCAAATCCATCAAACTTAAGATGCATAAAATACTCCATTAAAAAATAAATGTAAAGCTACAAACCATATGTTATTATCTCTAGTTTTGCTAGAAAAACTGCAAATTATTGTAATGTTCAAGCCCTCTCGGCATGTCCAAGCCCTCTGGGCTCAAGAGGCATGATATACTCCACATGAGGAGAAATGTCATTGAAATATGCATGGAATATCAAAGAAGAAAACAATATGCCATCATCTCTAAATTTTATCAAAAGATTACAAAAGCATTAGTTACCACAACATATCCACTATTAGGGAATTTCCAAATTGTATCCTCATCTTAATGGCCTCCTTGAGAGTTCAAACACCCAAACACAAATTAATTTGAATGGTCCATAACCTTCCTCGTGATCTTTGATAACTGAGAGGCTAGCCATACTAGAAGTTATAAGATCATCAGAATTCATGGCTAATCCAAAAACATGATTTTGTTTCAACTACATCAAAATTTAATATGTTTCAACCATATCAGCATTCAATATGAGAGAGAACAACACTATCACAATTGAAGAGAGCTCTTCAATCTCATAGCAATCAAAAATATGAAAATGATGCAAAAATAAAAATAATAAATGGAGTACAAATCATGGAGCTTTCATAACTTTTACAGAACAAAACATCTTACACTATGATTTAATGAAAAGTATTTGAATGTTGCTAAAATAGTGTTCAAGAAAAAGAAGAACCAGTATACCATTCAAGTTTTCAAGATGATGGAATCCATCATGGGAAAATGGATGAAAATTGTTATCAACTACAACAAATTGCAACATAGTAATTAGAGCCTAAGAATTACAAATTTGATTTTTTTTTTTAAATAATTTATATCTTACAGTTTTTTCCTTCTAGAACATCTAATTCTAAAGTTGCGTTGTATATGAAAAACTGATATTATTGTATGATGTTTGTATTTCACCGTGTAATGATTTTGTGGCTCAATATTTCCAATGGATTTTCCACCCATCAAAGATTATGGCTCTTTCCAAAGGACCTAGCTAGAGAATAATTCCCTAAACTTGCAAGAAAGGAGAAAAATTGGAAAAGAGAATAAAATTTGTATATTCACTAGTGATCAATACATGAAACAACTAAGTTAAACTTAACTTCATGCAAACACTCAAGCTAACTAAAATTAACTAAAACTAAGTATGCTTTATGCTATGTTAATGTGCATGCACACCACATGCAACAACTAAATGTAGCTAAAGCTAAGTGTGTGTTTGTGTTATGTTAATGTGCATGTACAACACATGCAAGCACTAAAGCTAGGCTGTCTGCTATGTACATTAAACCGAAGCACTAAAAATTAACTATGTGTACTTTATGCTATGTTAATATACATATACACCAACACAAGACAAGAGGAAATAATAATTTACCCAAGCACTAAACGTAACTATGTGTAATTTATACTATATTAATATACATATACACAAACACAAGGAAGAAATAATAATTATTAATTTATTACAAACTTACCTAAAACCTATAAATTTAAAATAACTTTTAAAATAATTTATATTTTATAAGTTTTGCAACAAAATTCTCAAAGCAACACTCTAATTAAGAATAAATTAATTAAGATCACATAAAATTCTTATGTTAAAAATCAAAATTATTTATAGAAACACTGAAACACAAAATTCTAACACTAAAAATTCGTAAAGAATATGCTCCTGCATTCTGGTATTTTAATCTTATTCGAATTTCCATATTGAAAAAGCATAATTTCCCATCAAAATTTATATTCTGATAATTTGGTCTTATTCAAAATTCTGTGTTACAAAAGAATCATTTTCTGTAAACATAGAATCCTGAAAACTGGTTGGAACAGAATGTCTGACCTGTAAAACTCGTCAAACAAATTACAGGAAACTTGTTTTCACTGATTCAACTAAACGCTTGGCAGTATCATACTGTTCTCCGCACAGATTGAGTTAAGTAGTGTGAAATGCAGGAACCTTTGCTTCTTAAGAGATTAATTATTTCGTTGAAACTTCTCACTTCCTAAGGCCACCAAACGTTGTTGGATTCGAAGGCTAAAACAAGCCATTGAAAGAGTCTCAGGTCGCTGCGAAGCTGCCCTGGTAATGAAATTGTCTGTGTCGACTTTCGCTCCAAGTTACACAAATACTCTTCCATTCCGTGGACAACCATAATTACCCAACCGTTGTTTACTTCGAGCGAATAAATGCTATGGCATTCTGGGATACATAATGCAGTTCATCCCATTCTGCAGCGTCTCGAACATCATTTAACCTCCACATGCGGATACTGCGACCACGTGTCTCTTCTCGACGTATTAACACCACTCGCCCATCGGAGCCACTTAGATAAAGAAATGCTGGCCGGCGCGGGCAGATACTTGTGCAAACCCCTGGCAGTGTAATTTGTGTCCAACTACTCTCTGTAATATCGAATGCTGCCATGAAATAGATGGCACGCCATGCCATTATCCAATAAAACTTTCTATTTGAGTAGAAACAGTTGCCATGAGGATAAATGAAGAAGGGTACTTTCATGGAAACCCTAGTCCATGCATTGGACTCTGAATCATAAATCTGTAGCACCATTACATACCCAGTTCGTTCTTTACCAGTAATTTGACCGAGCAAGACAGTGCAACAACTCAGGGTAGCGTCGAAGGTCAGTGCATTGAAATGCCAATATGGGTTAAATTGGGCAGGGCGAGGGAGTTGTCTCCAGGTTCTGGTAGCAGGATTGAATAGGGAAAGATTCAATCTGTCTCCATTTCTCATACAGAGGGAGGTGCTCTGGCATGAATCCACAATGATTAGGTTATTAATTGGAGAAGGGGCTTTATAAATATCTATATCCGAACCACCACCGTGTGCTAATTCTATGACCCACGGCTCCTGATATAGGGGATCTCAATAGAGTTGAATGAGAAATGCAGGGATTGAATTCACTGAAAAGTTTGGATCAATTCTTTGTAAGGCATCGCCAGGAGGTAACAGAAGTTTCCATCGTTCGCAACAATCCTCATTCTGGCAACATCCCGAACAGGAAGCCTAGCTAAAATCGAACACAGTAAACTGTCGGGCAAGGCATCCCAAATATGCGTTTCTGTTTCCATCTGTTGATTAACAGCGCAAAAATGTTTACTGTAAAAGATACATCAATCAAGAACAGAGGTTTCTGTTTCCATATGTTGATTGACTGCACAAAAAAAAAAGCATACATGAATCAAGAACAGAGGTTTCTGTTTCGATCTGCTGATTGACTGCACAAAAAAATCTACTGTAAAGGATACATCAACCAAGAACAAACGACCATTAATTGTTCCTTCACCTCCTCAGGTTCACAAAATATAAATACCATAATTTCATCAACAAAATTGGATTTAAATAAAGTTAGTAAGTTTCAATGCTATAATAAAAAGAAATAAATCTTAACTTAATAAAAAGAACTAAATCTTAACTTAATCATAGGCTTCCATTCCTCACATAAAAAATAACAAAATTGGGTTTAAATAAAAATAATTTAATAAATTTCTAAAACTAAAACTTAACCTGTAACTTAAAACTTAACTTAAATTAGAGATAAAACCTAATTTAAATTAGATGTAACTGAAACTTAATAATATTATACTTATCAAACTTGTGATTTTAATAAATCAGAAAAATCCACTAAATTTTTTTTCCAAAAAATAAGACTAAAAACAACTTCTTATATTTAGGCCGTAAGGCGTTCCCCTCTGAATCAACTCCCCAAACTGCCTTTCTGTACTAATCTTAACTGTGAGATGCATTGTTAAACGATTCAACAATGCTCTACCGTCCAATTTAATTAAAAAACTTTTAAAATAAATTTAGGTAATTACAAATTTAATTAATTCTCGTTACGAGCGGGGCGAAAGGGGCGAATACCTTCTTTTTGCTGGCAGGGGATGAGGAGAGTAGCGAGGAAATACCTTCTTCTTTGCTACTGTTGCTGCTGCACGAGGATGGAGGATGAGGAGGGCCGCGGAGTGCAGGGAGCGAATACCTCCGTCTAGTTGGTTAGGAAAAACTTACAGTTAGCGAATACCTATCTGTTATATACCTAATCATTTTCTATAGAACCAAGTATCATCTTCAAGAAGTTACTTTAGATTATTCCACTAGTAGATTATTCCAGAAGTGTCTCATGAGCATAAAGAAGAGAGACACAACCATTTGGGAAAGGCTTCTAATAGAGATGATGATGATTTGGTTGAGAGTGAATTCCTCAATATGCTTTATAAAGATCATAGTTTGTTTTGTTTAGGCTCTGTAAGTGAAACAGGGTCTACTAGGGCACGCCTTTGCCACCAGTTTCAGGAAGGGTCTTTCTCGGAAGTAGGCAGCCGTGGGCATGAACTTTATGTCCTTGCTCTCTCAAGTTCCACACAAACTTCTAGACATAATTGTGGCTCAGATGAAGAACTGAAATTGGTATCATTAGTGCTGGCTGCAAAATCAGAGCTTAAAGCGATGAAGACAACACATAGTAAAATATGAGCTAGGATTCTAGACGATGTAGAGGCAGAAGCATTGATGCAAAAGTGGGGTCTGAAAGAAAAGAATTTTCAAAATTCTCCTCTAGACGCCTTAGGTGGATTGCGCAGTCCCATAAATTCCTCTGTACCAGGGTCCGTTCACCTGCATGCTCTTGCAAATGATCTTGGTTCAGTGGTCTCGATGAAGGAGGGAGGTTTACTGAGGCACATGAATCCCATGTTATCTAATACTAATAAAAGCAATGGGAGATTAATCATGCAGGTATCAAAGCCTCTAGCAATGCTAGTCCAAAGAGATTTTAGTGTTGTTGATATTTTGCACAGTTTGGCTTCTCGGAGCTGAAAAGCTTACCATGCAAGCTGAAGAATGATGCCACTTGAAGACATTACTGTGAAAGCTCTTCAGCAAGTAGCATTGGAAGCAGGGTCTAGCCTTGACATATCCAAAAGCAGGTGAGACAAATATTATCGCCGTTTTTTCATTTTTGTGTGGAAAAATTTATGTGCATTCAGAGAAGCTCTTTTTGGTCATGACTATCACTTATGTTTGTTTTTTCAACATGTAGCAATTTAATAAGTCGAGTTAGGAGATCAGATTGTAGTTCTGACCAACTACCTATTGGTAAAAGGATGATTATTTCTGAAGGAACAAAACAGGTGAGATTTGGGACGCAGAAACTCAAGGCATCTGTCATTAACGGTTCTTACTGTGAATTTGCATCACTTGAGGAGCTAGTCCTTTTTGCTATGGAGAAAACAGAAGCTCTAGCTGTTGAGGGACTCAAAATACAGTCAGATATGACAGAGCAGGATGCTCCTTCAAGTGTCAATATATTGCAGTCATAAGAAATGACATATTTTGTACATACGACAACCAAAAAAAGTTGCACTCTAGGGTTGGAAGAAACAATAGGTTTACAAGATGCAAATGGTTCCAATGATAATGTTGATGGGTTGAAATCTTGATTTCGGCTTCTTTCTGTTGTTATTCTTCATCTCAGGTCTGTAGTTTGACATGTTTTCTTTTGAGTCTATTCAAATTGAACAAGAATTCAGATCATTTGACAAAAACACATGTGGCTTGGGACTGAAACAAACACAAGTATGCAAGGAGCATTCTTGTGAATTCATCCAAAGAAAAAACTATTAGCATGGATCTAATGAAGCGGAATTTCTTCTATATTGGCCAGACAATCATGTACTCCTTCATGCAAGTTTTTGGCTTGACTAATGAAATTTAGTAAGAGTTGGTAAACAGATTCTTCTCCCATAAGAAACTAGCAGAGTCTGAATTTAAAGGCTAATCGAAACTGTAATCTAAATCTCATTTGGGCCTATTATTCTTGATTATCTAGAATTGAATTTACATAGATTTTAATCAGGAGTCAAAGGAAAATTTGGCTAAAAATATCATGCTTGTGATTAAGTAGAGTTATGAAATTTGCTAGGTCATCTTGATTCTCATGGGTCAAAATATCTTTTAGGGAGTTATAATTACATATTTTTGTTTATTTGTTTCTGATGGTTTTGTACTTTAGGCAGTCTAGGAGAAAGTATAATGTGAATGCAAATGCTCGATGCAGTGATATTCTTTTATCTTCTTTAGTTCCATGGGCATTGAAGAGAACTATACTTCTAAGAAATTTGAATAGAACTTTCAATTCTTATGACTTGGTCATCTATTCTGTATATGAGTCTCAGATTGTTTCAAATAGGATAATTTTGTATATGAGTCCCAAATTGTTTCAAATAGGATATATAGCATTCACATCTGGTTAAATACTTGCTAAAGTTAGGATAGCCCATAGGTCCTCATTGCCTTTTATCCTTAGTTAAACATTCCCATATTAGTTGTGAAGCTAGTAAAGCATTTAGAAGTCCATAAAAGATTTACAATAGTGACTGTAAAAATAAAATTTGTACTCTATTATCTACTCCCATTGACCTAACCCTTGGTTGTTTGTGGGCATTCATAAAATTATATTATTTTCTGATTGGAAGTAGGCAAAGATAGATGCCACTGGAACTCTGAGTTGCATAGCTCGTGGAACATAGACAGACTTGTGTCCACTGAAGATCTTAAGCCTTAATCAGGAGGGGAGATATAGGTTGGGTTGAATGTAGTAGCTTTGGCTTGGAAGAGAAATCTAGAGGTAAATTAATAGTTTTTATTTGAAATAGAGTATGCAAGGTTATGTTTCTTGTTGATTGAAAAAGCCAGGGGATATAGGCTCTATATTTTACAAAGAAATAGCACAGCCTGTGTATTGGCCAATATTCATTGTTTCCACTTTAGCAGATAATATTCATAGTTTGTTTTGTTTAGGCTCTATAAGGGAAACAGGGTCTACTAGGGCACACCTTTGCCACCAGTTTCAGGAAGGGTCTTTCTCGGAAGTAGGTAGTCGCGGGCATGAAATTTATGTCCCTGCTCTCTCAAGTTCCACACAATCTTCTAGACATAATTGTGGCTCAGATGAAGAACTGAAATTAGTATCATTAGTGCTAGCTGCAGAATCAGAGCTTAAAGCGATGAAGACAACACGCAGTAAAATACGAGCTAGGATTCTAGACGATGTAGAGGCAGAAGCATTGATGCAAAAGTGGGGTCTGAAAGAAAAGAATTTTCAAAATTCTCCTCCAAACGCCTCAGGTGGATTGCGCAGTCCCATAAATTCATCTGTACCAGGGTCTGTTCACCTGCATTCTCTTGCAAATGATCTTGGTTCAGTGGTCTCGATGAAGGAGGGAGGTTTACTAAGGCAAATGAATTTCGTGTTATCTAACACTAATAAAAGCAATGGCAGATTAATCATCCAGGTATCAAAGCCTCTAGCAATGCCAGTCCAACGAGATTTTAGTGTTGTTGATATTTTGCACAATTTGGCTTCTCTCGGAGCTGAAAAGCTTACCATGCAAGCTGAAGAATGATGCCATTTGAAGACATTACTGTGAAGGCTCTTCAACAAGTAGCATTGGAAGCAAGGTCTAGCCTTGACATATCCAAAAGCAGGTGAGACAAATATTATCACCGTTTTTTCATTTTTGTGTGGAAAAATTTATGTGCATTTAGAGAAGCTCTTTTTGGTCATGACTATCACTTATGTTTGTTTTTTCAACATGTAGCAATTTAATAAGTCAAGTTAGGAGATCAGATTGTAGTTCTGACCAACTACCTATTGGTAAAAGGATGATAATTTCTGAAGGAACAAAATAGGTGAGATTTGGGACGCAGAAACTCAAGGCATCTGTCATTAACGGTTCTTACAATGAATTTGCATCACTTGAGGAGCTAGTCCTTTCTGCTATGGAGAAAACAGAAGCTCTAGCTATTGAGGGACTCAAAATACAGTCAGATATGACAGAGCAGGATGCTCCTTCAAGTGTCAATATATTACAGTCATAAGAAATGACATATTTTGTACATATGACAACCAACAAAAGTTGCACTCTAGGGTTGGAAGACACAATAGGTTTGCAAGATGCAAATGGTTCCAATGATAATGTTGATGGGTTGAAATCTTGATTTCGGCTTCTTTCTGTTGTTATTCTTCATCTCAGGTCTGTAGTTTGACATGTTTTCTTTTGGGTCTTTTCAAATTGAACAAGAATTCAAATCATTTGACAAAAACACATGTGGCTTGGCATTGAAACAAACACAAGTATGCAAGGACCATTCTTGTGAATTCATCCAAAGCAAAAACTATTAGCATGGATCTAGTGAAGCGGAATTTCTTCTATATTGGCCAGACAATCATGTACTCCTTCATGCAAGTTTTAGGCTTGACTAATGAAATTTAGTAAGAGTTGGTAAACAGATTCTTCTCCCATAGGTAACTAGCAGAGTCTAAATTTAAAGCCTAATCGAAACTGTAATCTGAATCTCGTTTGAGCCTATTATTCTTGATTATCTAGAATTGAATTTACATAGCTTTTAATCGGGAGTCAAAGGAAAATTTAGCTAAAAATATCATGCTTGTGATTGAGTAGAGTTATGAAATTTTCTAGGTCATTTTGATTCTCATGGGTCAAAATATCTTTTAGGGAGTTATAATTACATATTTTTGTTTATTTGTTTCTGATGGTTTTGTACTTTAGGCAGTCTAGGAGAAAGTATAATGCCAATGCAAATGCTCGATGCAGTGATATTATTTTATCTTCTTTAGTTCCATGGGCATTGAAGAGAACTATACTTCTAAGAAATTTGAATAGAACTTTCAATTCTTGTGACTTGGCCATTTGTTCTGTATATGAGTCTCATAATGTTTCAAATAGGATATATAGCATTCACATCTGGTTAAATATTTGAAAATTTTAGGATAGCCCATAGGTCCTCATTGCCTTTTATCCTTAGTTAAACATTCCCATATTAGTTGTGAAGCTAGTAAAGCATTTAGAAGTCCATAAAAGATTTACAATAGTGACTGCGTAAAAATGAAATTTGTACTCTACTATCTACTCCCATTGACCTAACCCTTGGTTGTTTGTGGGCATTCATAAAATTATATTATTTTCTGTTTGGAAGTAGGCAAAGATAGATGCCACTGGAACTTTGAGCTGCATATAGATAGACTTGTGTCCACTAAAGATCTTAAGCCTTAATCAGGAGGGGAGATATAGGTTGGGTTGAATGTAGTAGCTTTGGCTTGGAAGAGAAATTTGGAGGTAAATTAATAGTTTTTATTCGAAACAGAGTATGCAAGGTTATGTTTCTTGCTGATTGAAAAAGCCAGGGGACATAGGCTCTATATTTTGCAAAGAAATAGTAGAGCCTGTGTATTGGCCAATATTCATTGTTTCCACTTTAGCAGATAATATTTTGGGTGTTATATGGATGCAACAAACATAAAAAAATGATGGACATTGAAGTGGGCCTCTATTCTCATGTGTCATGGTCACTTGTGACCATGTCTGTAGCATAGTCAAGAACATATAAAGATATGTAGTGCCTAGTTACTAATGCAATGAGGTGGTACCATTATTCAAAATTGACCAAAAACACCTGTAACCATATGAACCTATACAACGTTCTAACTTCTAAACAACCTGAACATAGCAAGGAACATTGTTGAAGTGAAATGCATGCATCAACAAAAATGGTCCTAATACCTTAAAATTAGATCTCTGTACCATTAATATTTTTAAGTTTAAGAGTATAGATTCTAGAAGCTAGATATATTGAAGTTAAAGAGTATAGTAGCTACCATAAATGTTTGCTAGAGTTTTATTTAGCCATAGTTGTTCCTAAAATAAATCAAACCATATTGTTGAAGTTGGGGTATTGATTATTACTCTGGACTGTTGGAGTAATATCTGTAATGTTTGTGCTTCTGGGAAATACTCTTGATGCTGAGGCTTTTAAGTGTTTACTAAAGTTCCTTGTAGTGATCTGATGATGCATCGGTTTATCTTAGGTACACTCTATACTCAACAATCATATAAAGTGAGTGATTCATTTCCATTTAAATGGATTAGCAGGAAATGGAAAGAGGGATTTTATGCGACATCAATGGCAACTGCTAGAAATCAATGGGGTATGGTTATGTCAAGGAATGCAGGGTTTTCAAATCAGGTGATCTTTGTTTCTGAAAAATTAGATAGCATTATTTTTATTCTTCACAGAAATTCAGGTTGCATTTGCCATGCTATTTGCTTTATAATCTGAATCTCTTTAATAAACCATTATTTCTCATTAACTACTAGTTGCACCTGTTCAGTCTATTGAGCTTGAGCTTGATTAACGCTTCGAACATATGCTTTTCCCAGCACTCATGTAAAGGTTTGATTTATACTACTAAATTTGATTCATCAAAGTCTTTTAGGTTACTATTCCTCTAGAGAGTGGCCTGGACTGATAGGTCCCTGAGGAGTAATCTTGGGTGGCAACGAAGGCTCTTGATGGTGACAAAGAAGTCCTGATGAAAGGAAATGGACCAGGAATGCATATTTGAGTAGATTTCCTTTCCAACATTTTTCATTGTCAAATGTTCACCATCGGTAAAACTTTCTGATTTATCACATTTTCCTTTACAGATCTAATAGCATGTTAAAAAGACATCAAAGAGGCACTCACAATGAAAGAAGATGTTGTGTACCAAAATTTGATCTCTCATTGACACAGTAGCATTTTTCTTTTTTGGTTGATCAATAGGTGTACAATAGTGACTATGTGAAAATGACTTGGGATAGACTTGGAAAAAAATAACCTATTCGAAAAGTGGGAATTCCAACAAATATCATGATGAGAGGAAACTCAACCTGATTGTACAAGTTCAAATGCAAAAATATCCAGAAATATATTTGAATTGGTTAGTGAAGATGACACGATAGGTCATCGATATATTAATGGATCAAAACGTAAGAAGTCCAAATTCTCTTCTGAGCTAGACCAATCAGAATCTTCTAGTTCTGACGAGGAGTTCAGAAAATTTTGCAGACTGAGGCCTGCATGAAGGAACAATTTTGAATCATTAGGACTGAAGGTCAGAGCATATCCTTGAACATGAGATGGCCTTGAACAATAGTCATGTTTACTTTAAATTAAAGGTCAATTATTATGCTCCGTAGGCAATTACAAATTCTCTTTGGGCACCTTGTCTCTCCATTGTACAAGCAATTAGACATCCCAAAACATAAGTCTTTTGTTGTATCCACTGTAAAATCAATCATCTAATCTTTTACTTTCAATTCTTTCACTTGAAAAAAATAAAGATTTGTGTTATTCTTACATAACTACAAATGATCAATGCAGTGATACTCTCTTATTGTCTGTAGTTTCATGGGCATTGAACAAAACCATGCTTTTATGAGATATGAATAGAACTTTAGATTCTTGTGATTGGTTTTCTGTTCTATATATGATTATTTGTTGTTACAGGGGCACCTCTCTCTCTCTCTACACACATATCTCTATATATTTATATTTATATTTTTCCCCCCAAAAAAAAACTCTGGGGACCCCTCACTTCCTTAGAATATCCAGATGGATGATATGTGTGTGTGTAATCCCCCAAAAAAGCTTGGGGATTCTCCCCTCTCCCTTCTTCCCTTGGAATATCCATATGGAGGACAACTCAACTGCCAACCACAATGGTAGTTGGTAACCTACCAGGACCCAATCAGACTCAAGACTCAACATGTCTTGAACCAGAGACCTCATGGAAAACTCCACCTTCAAACAATCCATTTAAACTAATTGAGGTAACCCATTGGACTTGACTAATAATGAAGTAAATGGTTGTGGCCTTTGATCCATTAATGTGTGCATGGGTCATGGAACCATTTAATACAATTCTTCTAGGTGCATCCACACATTTGATCACTACCTCTAGATGACCTCATGATTCAAGAAAAAGTCCTAATGGGAATTGAACCCGCCCATTAGTGGAAAATAAAATCCTTTCTGCTCACCATTGGATCTCTCTCTCTCTCTATATATTTCCTCTTTGAGAACCTCTTTCTTGGAATCAGAATCGAGGGCTGAATTTACTTAGAATTCAATTAGGAATCAAATCCCTTTCTTCGAACTTATTTTCTTAGAATCAGAATCTAGAATTGAATTTACATAGATTTTAATCAGGAATCAAAGGAAAATTTTGCTAAAAATACAAAACATAAGTCTTTTATTGTATCCACTGTAAAATCAATCATCTAATCTTTTACTTTCAATTCTTTCCCTTGAAAAAAATAAAGGTTTGTGTTATTCTTACGTAACTACAAATACTCAATGCAGTGATACTCTCTTATTGTATGTAGTTTCATGGGAATTGAACAAAACCATGCTTTTCTGAAATATGAATAGAACTTTAGATTCTTGTGATTTATTTTCTGTTCTATATATGATTCTTTGCTATTAGATAGCATTATTTTTATTCTTCACAAAAGTTCAGGTTACATTTGCCATGCTATTTGCTTTATAATCTGAATCTCTTTAATAAACCATTATTTCTCATTAACTACTAGTTGCATCTCTTTAGTCTGTTGAGCTTGATTTTCTCTATCCAAGTGAACGTATTCACAAATGCTGGGAAAATGGCTATCAAATAACTTCTATTGATGCAACTTCTGATCAAGCTGCATTCATCTTGAGCAAGCCGAAAAAGAAATTGTCAAGTGAAGTACAGGAAACGCTTCGAACATCTTCTTTCCCAACACTCATGTAACGGTTTGATTTATACTACTAAATTTGATTCATCAAAGTATTTTAGGTTACTATTTCCTCTAGAGAGTGGCCTAGACTGATAGGACCTTGAGGAGTAATCTTGGGTGGCATTGAAGGCTCTTGATGGTGACAAAGAAGTCCTAATGGAAGGAAATGGACCAGGAATGCATATTTGAGCAACTTTCCTTTCCAACATTTTGCATTGTCAAATGTTCACCATTGGTAAAACTTTATGATTTATCACATTTTCCTTTTTAGATCTAACAACATGTTAAAAAGACATCAAAGAGACACTCACAATGAAAGAAGATGTTGTGTAGCAAAATTTGATCTCTGATTGACATAGTAGCATTTTTCTTTTCTGATTGATCAGTAGGTATACAATAGTGACTGTGTAAAAATGACTTGGGATAGATTTGGACAAAAATGACCTATTCGAAAAGTGGGAATTCCAACAAATATCATGATGAACAGGAAACTCAACCCGATTGTACAAGTTCAAATGCAAAAATCTCCAGCAATATATTTGAATTGGTTAGTGAATATGACACGGTAGGTCATCGACACATTAATGGATCAAAATGTAAGAAGTCCAGATTCTCTTCTGAGCTGGACCAATCAGAATCTTCTAGTTTTGATGAGGAGTTCAGAAAATTTTGCAGACAGAGGCCTACAGAAAGGAACGATTTTGAATCATTAGGACTGAAGGTCAGAGCATATCCTTGAACATGAGATGGCCTTGCATAATAGTCTTGTTTACTTTAAATTAAAGGTCAATTATTATGCTCCCTAGGCAATTACAAATTCTCTTTGGGCACCTTGTCTCTCCATTGTACAAGCAATTAGGCAACCCAAAACATAAGTCTTTTATTGTATTCACTGTAAAAGCAATCATCTAAGCTTTTACTTTCAATTCTTTCCCTTGAAAAAAATAAGGATTTGTGTTATTCTTACGTAAATACAAATGCTCAATGTAGTGATACTCTCTTATTGTCTGGATTTTCATGGGCATTGAAGAGAACCATGCTTTTATGAAATATGAATAGAACTTTAGATTCTTGTGATTGATTTTATGTTCTATATATGATTCTTTGCTGTTAGAGGGGTACCTCTCTCTCTCTCTCTACACACACATATATCTATATATTTATGTTTATATTTTTTCCCCCAAAAAAACCTCTGGGGACCCCGTCGCTTCCTTAGAATATCCAGATGGATGATGTGTGTGCATGTAATCGCCGCAAAAAAAACTTGGGGATCACCCCCTCCCCATTCTTCCCTTGGAATATTCAGATGGAGGACAACTCAACTGCGAGCCACAATGGCAGCTGGTAACCTACCAGGACCCAATAAGACTCAAGACTCATCAGGACTTGAACCAGAGACCTCATGGAAACTCCACCTTCAAACAGTCCATTTAAACTAATTGAGGTAACCTATTGGGCTTGATTAATATTGAAGTAAATTGTTGTGGCCTTTGATCCATTAATGTGTGCATGGGCCATGAAACCATTTAATACAATTCTTCTAGGTGCAGCCACACATTTGATCACAACCTCTAGGTGGCCTCATGATTCCAGGAAAAGCCCTAATGGGAATTGAACTCGCCCATTAGTGTAAAATAAATTCCTTGTTGCTCACCATTGGATCTCTCTCTATATATATATATTTCCCCTTTGAGAACCTCTTTCTTCGAATCAGAATCGAGGGTTGAATTTACTTAGAATTCAATCAGGAATCAAATCCCTTTCTTGGAACCTCTTTTCTTAGAATCAGAATCTAGAATTGAATGTACATAGATTTTAATTGGGAATCAAAGGAAAATTTGGCTAAAAAAAAAAAAAAAAAACATAAGTCTTTTATTGTATCTGTTGTAAAATCAATCATCTAATCTTTTACTTTCAATTCTTTCCCTTGAAAAAAATAAAGATTTGTGTTATTCTTATGTAACTACAAATGCTCAATGCAGTGATACTCTCTTATTGTCTGTAGTTTCTTGGGCATTGAACAGAACCATGCTTTTATGAAATATGAATAGAACTTTAGATTCTTGTGATTGGTTTTCAATTCTATATATGATTCTTTGCTGTAAGAGGGGCACCTCTCTCTCTCTACACACATATATCTATATATTTATATTTATATTTATATTTTTTCCCCAAAAAACCTCGGGGGCCTCCTCACTTCCTTAGAATATCCAGATGGATGATGAGTGTGTGTGTAGTCCCCCAAGAAAACTTGGGATCGCCCGTCCCCGCCCCCCCGCTTCTTCCCTTGGAATATCCAGATGGAGGACAGCTCAACTGCCAGCCACAATGGCATCTGGTAACCCACCAGGACCCAATCAGACTCAAGACTCATCAGGACTTGAACCAGAGACCTCATGGCAAACTCCACCTTCAAACAGTCCATTTAAACTAATTGAGGTAACCCATTGGACTTGATTAATATTGAAGTAAATTTTTGTGTCCTTTGATCCATTAATGTGTGCATGGATCATGAAAACATTTAATACAATTCTTCTAGGTGCAGCCACACATTTGATCACGACCTCTAGGTGGCCTCATGATTCCAGGAAAAGTCCTAATGGGAATTGAACTCGCCCATTAGTGGAAAATAAATTCCTTGCTGCTCACCATTGGATCTCTCTCTCTATATATATATTTCCCCTTTAAGAACCTCTTTCTTGGAATCAGAATCAAGGGTTGAATTTACTTAGAATTCAATCAGGAATCAAATCCCTTTCTTGGAACCGCTTTTCTTAGAATCAGAATCTAGAATTGAATTTACATAGATTTTAATCTGGAATCAAAGGAAAATTTGGCTAAAAAAAAACATAATACACCAATTATAACATGACAAAACTTAATGGTTAAAAGTATGTGTTTCCTTCTAAAAAGTAAATAATAATAATAATAATAAATAATTATATTAAATTAAAAATACACCAATTATAACATGACAAAAAAATTATTAAGTTTTCTTAAAACATGCAAGTTATTGCTACCAGAAGGAAAAGATATCGCAGACAAAGTGCACTCATTGTTCTCCCAACAGTGAGATTTTGCTGCTATATATTTTCCTCCTTGCAATTTTACTAATGATCACCAGTCCAAAGAACACTTCCCAATCTTCTGATTAAACACGCACTAGTCACTTGGTTTCTTGGTTTTTGACCATCCACCCTTGCTTTCAACAATGTCCATTCAGATGTCGCTATTCTTCCCCACTCTATGCCTTAAGGCATTTCCTTTGCAACATCAAGTGAAAATGCTAGTTAAGTTAAACTACATGTAACCCCCACCTCTTCCTTGACGAGCCAGTAGACCGACATGTAGTAGACGGTGCAGGCAGGCAGTTTTACCCACTACTACCCGGGCATGCATGCATGCGTTGCGTAGTGGCCTAGCCGAACCGAACAGTGAGTGAATGAAGAAGAAGCGAGTGTCGTGTGCGGGCTGCTATAATTAATAGGCGTGCATGACAGTCTATTGGGACATTTATTGGAATCAATGGAGAAAACTATGGATGTCGTCTCACTAGAATTGGATGACTCTTCACATCCTTCCTTATTATTATTATTAAAATTTCGGTACTTTTTATTTTTATTTAATTTATTTTTTAATAATATAATATTTATATATTATTTTTTAAAGGATAATTGATCGAGTTTTTATTGTTACGTATTTTATTGATTAAGAAGTTACTAGGTCAAATCTCCTCGATGTCTTTAGGATTAGGTCTAATATATTAAGTTGCTTTGATGGATGAGTGTGAATTACTACACGTAAATCTAGTGGCCACTTAGTGACCTCAAACCATGGTTGCCTTTATATATATATATATTATAGAATTTATAGTTATATTTTTATTTTGTTATTATATTTGAGC
This sequence comes from Pinus tabuliformis, assembly GCA_031772625.1. Classification (NCBI taxonomy): domain Eukaryota; kingdom Viridiplantae; phylum Streptophyta; class Pinopsida; order Pinales; family Pinaceae; genus Pinus; species Pinus tabuliformis. The sequence goes on along the minus strand of CM062817.1, from coordinate 1,418,622,153 downwards.
ATATAATTAATTGATATAGCCATTTAATTTTTTATATTAATTACTCTCTTTATTAGTATTAGCATAGATCCATTTTAACTCTAAATCTACCAAGCGTCAAGAGAGATCACATCTCTTTTCACTTTAAAAAAAGTTTGCATGTCAAGAAATTTGATCCTTTTGGGCAAATCCCGAGGTAAGATGGATTTATGCTGGGTTAATTATTAATTATAATTTTAGTTATAAATATAAATATAAATTTTATTTTTACCAAGTCAAAATGTTAACGATTACAACATCTCTACGAAACTGCGCTCAAATGTTACATAGGAGTTAAGCTTACTTATGAGCCTCAAATATAAAGGATTTTTTTAATAAAATGTGAATTGGGTGAAAGGAATTCTATAAATTATAATAGCCATGGGTGGGGGGAAATAATAATTATACTAATTAAAATGTAATATTATTACATTTTACTCAATATTTCCCCTGACTTGTATTAATTATATAGTTAAGTTCGTTTATTTTCAAACTTCAAATATAAAGAAAAATTACAATCAGAAGTGGACCACTTGATGGGAAATATAAAATAAAATGTAATATTATAACATTATATTTTTACTAATATAACCTAGTTGAAAGTGGATGGGGTAGGAAAAATATTAGATACAATGTGATGGTGGTGGTGGTTATCGTCCACTGAGACCAAATTGGTCTATCAGACCCATAATTTCTTTCTTAGTTTCTAATTGTTTGGCTCCTCATCTTTCTTGGCGAGATTGGTGTTGTAGCTTTCTTTTTTTTCTCTACAGTCTTCCAACTTTCTTTATCTTGCATTTCCTTCATCTCTTCTGATTCTTGGGACATTGGTGTCTTAGCTTTGTGATCTATTGTGTTTGTCCTTTTGAAGATAGTCAGAGAAGAAGTTTGGTCTAGGAGATCTACTTTGCTGTTAAATGGAGATTTATTTTGTGCAGTATTCGAAACCTCATAACTTGAGGGGTTGTCAAGTTCACTCTTTTGTTGTTGGGCAAGGCTTCCCCCCTACTTGTCTTGAGAGTTGTTTCTTTCTTGCCCGATTTCTTGTGATTCAGAGTTTTCTCAAGAGTATTCTTCTTTGATGACAGTGTAGTGTTCCTTTTGTGCTCCTTCCCACCATGTAGATCTGTGGTGATTTTTTCTAGCAGAATTTTTCTAGGAGGCTTTTGGGCAATTTTTGGCTAAGTGGTCTGTCTCAAAGCAGGATCGACATCTGAAGAGGACACTTTCATAATTGAGTTTTTGGTTCCACACATAGTCTTTACTTGTTAGGTGTATTTCAGCTGGGAATCCGACATTGAAGTCCATTTCCACACAAATGCGTGCATAGGTGGTTCTAGCATATTCCTCTGTTTCTGGGCACATGTAGTAAAATTTCCCAATTGCATTTTCGATGGCTTTTAGCGAAGAGAAATTCCAAAGATGTAAGGGTAGGTTTGGAAATCTCACCCAAACTGGTGCTGAGGTTATCAATGTTGTTTAGGGATCGAATGATGGGTTCCATGGCCTCATGAATAGGCCTGATTTTTCCCAAAACCAAGGGCCAGAATCTAGAATACATTGTCTGCTTTCAGGGTTTTCAAAATCTACTATACAGAAACCCCTAGCACAGGGGTAGATATTAATTACATCAGGAATTAGAGGCTTCGATTCCTCTGAGATCCAACTATGGAGAGCTGTCAGCCACGGCCAAAAACCATTGAATTGTAGATTAGGGCACTTTCAGAGAACTTCAAAGCCTCATCGAGTGAGGCCTGGACCACCTGGACAGTGGGAGCTAGGGCTTCACTGACGATATGGGCAAGAGCTTGCCCCCTAGAGGTGGACAGAATTGAACCATCAACTATTTTCGTGAAGCTGGGAGCCATTTGGAGAATGCTCTCCTGCTGAGTATAGAAGATTGCCGAAGAGAAGCTACAGAATCGGCAGATCTACAACTTGGAGAGCCGCAGATTTGGAGAGCTGCTCTATATCTCAAGAGAGCTGCAAATCTGGAGAAATATAAAACCTAAGGGAAACAGATGAATCGGAAGACCTATTAAATCATACCTGGCATATCTAACCACAGAAGGCCCAATCGAGCCGCAGATCTAACCGTGGAAGGAATCGGTAGGCCTATGAGATGGAGAGCTGTAGATCTAACTTGGAGAGCTGCATCCCTATTAGATCTAACTCGGTAGATCTTGGAGAGCCGTAGACCTTGGAGAGCCCAATCAAGCCACAGATCCTAACCTGTTTCAAACTTCCCAAAAAAAAAATTACATAGCAGCGACCGAAAACGTATTTAGGGTTCTTAGCAACCTTAGGCTTCTTACCAACCTTCGGTTGTGGCCAAAGTTTGAAGCAATTTTAGAAAACCTCTTTTTTTCATATTGTTTAACTTGTTCTTATGCATTAGGTATCTCCTCATAGTCATGCTCTTAATGGAGGAAAGACTCACTCATAAGGAATATTTATTTTAATGTTGGGATTATAGGTTATAAATTTATTTTGGATCTGTTATATCTTTCTCCAACATTCCCCAAATATATTTCATCCCCAAACTTCACATCTATATAAAAAAATATGAGTAACATGAGTCTTAAAGAGGATACATTTTAGTCCCATTTCTAAATATTTTCTAATTTACAATTATTTTCAAGTTTGTAATAGAAAAAAATATATGAAAGACAAAGTAAAGAAAGTGAGATGCAACTCTCAAATGAGGCACTACTCATGCTAGAGAGGTTTCCCACACACTTTTTCTCACATTCAACATGGCGACATTTGAACACATAATTGAATTACAAGGTAGTTTAGTAGTTTGAACAAATTCTTGAATAATAGGATGTGAAATTTAAATAAGAGAAACATTCTCAATGAAACCATAACAAAACCTAAATAATATTTTTCCAAATTTTCTCTATTATTATGTCAACATGCCCCTTTAGTGGATAAATGGATTAATTATTTAGCTTGGATCACATTCATCTGATATCTTGTTTTTCCTTTATTTTAGTGTTACATTACGGGACATTGTAAACCTTGTGATATGGATTATCCTAATATGGAAGCGCATGCTTACTCAGTGCATTTTTCCAAACACTTCTTCTAGTGTCAAGCATCCGAGTACACAATTATTTCCACACAAACAAGGTTTTTTCTACTTCGATATGCTCCTTGTGAGTCACCCCATCAAGATCCATTCGCCTGGTTGTTGAGGATGTATAATATGATTTGTTTTCTCATCCATAGGTTACTTTAGATATTTGAGATGAGAAAATTTGAGATTATGATTGCCTTGGATAAGAATTGTTAGCTCCACTGGACAAACTCTAATGTCCTTTCTATCTCTACTACATTTTTAATCATGTGTTTCCTTGGTCATCATCTAGATATTCAAAAATAGTTTGTTGACCGAATTTGTTATGCCCTTCCTCATGATTAAATAACATCTATTCAATTACAAGATCCTATCAAGCGAACTATAGTTCCTAATACTCATGGCCATCAATGTAACCATTTTGTTTTTCAAAGAATTCGTCTAACACAAAAATACTATTTGACCCAAAAACACTTGCAAATGGACTCATGAAAAATGGATCATCTAAAGGGTCAATGTCAAATATACTTGAGAAAATATTTATCATGCTCATGGAACCAAATGGGCTTGAAAGGAAGACATATTCCTATCTTATTCGAGACAACCTTTTACCACACTATCAAAATGAATTCAGTACCACTTGAATTTAACACCACTTGAATGATTTCAAATAAAGCATGGAAATTTATTTCCAAACTAAAATTTCCAAGAAATTTAATTATGATGGGGATTAGTCCAAAGTGAATTTAATAATCCACCTTTTCAAGTCAAACTTTCAAATCTTTAAGAACAACCAATATTTTTATTCACCCGAGTTCCACTAACATGAACACTGACATCAATTAAATTATTTTATGCAACTTACCATCACTACTCAGCTTGTCGAGTGCAAAGCTCCAATGATCTACAATCAATATTTCAATTTCCATTAATCAAATAGTTAACACACACAAGAAACATACTTCTAATTATGACACATAGATTGAGGAAATAGTTATATTTAACATAGCAAGAGTAATTTTCATGGTTGAAGATTATGGTATCAATTTGAACACTCCAATAGAAAATAAAAGAACAACTCAATCTTTATACTTTTTGAAATTATATAGCATGTGTAGTAGAATACACTTTTATGACCTGATAATTACTTCTTAATGATTTTCAAATGATCTTTCTCATGCCACTAATATCATTGACCAATTATATACCAAAAATATCAATAGTAAATGTAGTGGAAATGATAAAGTTCATTGAAATAAAACAATGCACAATAGAAATAATTTTCTACCTTGGAAGAAAACCCAACAATATTTTCTTTATGACAAATTGTCTTTCAATATAAAGGTTTACAAATGATAAATTTGTCTAGAAATATATGCTAATAATAGAAGTCAAATACTAATTAAACTTGGTCGAACTGTTTTGTAGTCAATGATAGTCAAACCAATAAAAAATTAGAAGTCAAAGCATTCAATGATGGTCAAAGTTGTCCATGCATTCGACAATTTTGTCAAATCCTCACATGTGTGGTTGCGGTAAAATTCAAACTATGCTCAACTATCTCCACATGTGGTTGAGTTCAAATAAGTCAAACAATGGTTATAAGGATCACATGTGCAATCTAGTCAAACTTGATACATTTGTGGTCAATTCAGTTGGTCAAATTAGTCAACCTCCTCACGCATGTGGCATCTTAAAGAGAGATAAAAATGATAAAGATAATTTGCAACAACATATTTCTGTTTGGCCAAATTTCTCTTCCACTGGAAAATATTCAATGAGCTTGATATGTTGATGATTTTCCTCTCACATGCTTGTCTATTTATATAGAACTCTAATGTTGAGTGGAGACTCATCAAGGTGCACCTCAACACAAGAAATACCTTCACTAATGGAGCCTACATCATAGCTCAACATTAGACTCCAATCAATAAGTAATTTAAACCTTATCTATAAAAATAGATCACCCCATCCTAGAGTACAATTTGAGCATCATGGGCTAATTTCTCCTAGCCAAATCAGTATGGTACCATGGGAGAAATCTGACTTACCTTGGGGAATTCAACCCTATCCAAATCAACATGACACCATGGGTGATTGTATCAATCTCCCCTAGTCAAATCAACATGACACCATGGGAGAATGTCTTCCCGATGCTATAAAACCATCAACACTCCCTCTCAATTAGGGAGACATTTTGTAGCATGCCAAGCTTACCTTAGAAGTATAAACCCCCCCTACACATAGGCTTGGTGAAAATGCCAACAATTTGTTCATTTGTGGATAGATATTGGAGCTTCATTGCTCCCTTCTACGCCATATCTCAGATGAAGTGATATTTTATCTCATTGTGCTTCAACCTATCATGAAATATTGGATTCTTCAAAATATTTAAACAATTTTGATTATCAAAATATATTAAGGCCTTCTCTAGCACTTGATCAAATATCCCTACAAGAAAATTTGGAAATCGCACTAATTTCTGACTTGTGGCACTCGTTGTGATATACTCTTCTTTTGCTTTATTGAGTGCAAAATAAGTTTGATTCCTACTAAACAAGGATATCATAATTGATCCCAAGTTGAAGCAACATCTCAAAATGATATTTATATCCATTTATTTCCCAATCCATTTACAATTAACATACCTCTATAGCCTCACTTCACCATATGAGACAGATCTCAAACCATATCCAACTGTACCATGTTGGTACATCAACATGTGCTTCACTGTAGCCCAACAAATAAAATATTTAGCTTGGTGTTAACCAAGCACATCAATAATGCAATCAACTAACTATACATAGTGGGATCCACCCAATTTGAATTTAAAGTAGAATCCCTTGGATTATTTAGATTGGTAAGCATAGGTGTAGCCATCGACTTGAAACGCATCATACCAACTTTTCTCAAGATATGAGATATGTTATTCCCTTGTCTGAAGAAGATCTCCCCAAGACTCTACCACACCTCCAATCCCAAGTAATAATGCATCAAGCCAAGATATTTCATCTCGAACTATGAAGCCAAGTACCTCTTACACCAAAAAATCAACCTCTTATCCCTCGTGAGGAATATATCATTAACATACAACACCAATATCAAAGGATAACCATCAACAACCATGAGATAAAGGTTAGGATCTTCATTACTCTTGGAAAAGCCAAGGCTAGACAAGTTTCCATTAATTTAGAAATACCATTCCTTGGGTGCCTACTTGAGGCTATACAAATCCTTCTTTAATTTGAAAACATAGAACTCCTTCCCATGTATCACAAATCCCTAAGGTTGCTCTATGTACACCTCCTTCTAAATCGCACCATTGAGGCGAATGATCATTACATCCCTTTTTTGTAACCTCTAACCCATAATTGAAGCAAGAGAAGAAATAATCCTAATGGAAGTGTACCTGATGACTGGAGAAAATTTCACCTCATATTCCTCTCCCTCTTTCCAAGAGAACCATCTCACCGCAAACCTCACTTTTTACTTCCTGATGTTGCCATATGGTACATGCTTGATCTTATAAGTCCACTTGTAACTCACTATTGACATCCCCTCCAGTATCAGGACTATTTCCCACACATCCTTCCTCATAATGGACTAATATCCCTCCATCATGGCATCCTTCCAAAGTTGTCAGATTTCTGATTACTCCTCATAACTGAAAGGCTTGAAATCAATGATGTGGCTCATAAATACCATATAACTCGATAAAAGTTTTGGTTGTTTTATCTCCCTAAAAGTACAGTTGGGATCTACATGCCTCTCTACATCTTGCAAAGTGTTGTGAGGTCAATTCAACCTCTTCCTAGTCTTTGTAACATCTCTAACAATTCACTAGCTTTGTTGGCTCTATTGACTCCTCTTGATAGTCTGAAGCATGAACTATAACAAACCTAAGTTAAATTTTCATGTAATAAATGTAATAAAGGAAAAATAAGGCCAAGGCAATGGGACATGTATTCTAAGTTGAATGTTAGGAAAAACACTATAGTGGGCACCACTTTTGGCATATTTATGGCTATGGAAATTGGGAAAGGCACTGGAAAAGGCAAAGAGATAATAATTGTCATTTATTTATGAAAATAAAGGAAAATAAGAGAAAAGGAAGGTGAAGAGACAACAATTTTCATGCAAGGGAAATTAGAGGAAAGATGAGAGAAAATAAAAAGGAGACATCAGTAATAAAAAGGCAGCAAAGAAATAGCTCACAACCTTTTTTGTCAGCTTTGGCTTGGATCAGTTTTGAGAGAGAGAGAGATAGGAAGATCAAAGAGAAGAAAGCAAGGAAGCAAGCAAATACAAACAAATGAAAACAAGGTAAGGAAAAAAACAAGAAAAGGAAAGTGAAGGAAAACAAGGAGAAGGTTGGATCAACAAATTCAGCAAGATGTTTTGTAGGTAATAGGTTCCATGTATGATTTCCTAGCTAAGGTGTGAACGCATAGTGCATGCATTTTTTTATTTGTTTCATTTTCTATAATTAGCATGGGGTTTTCCTAGTTTGACAGTGGTTTCAAGATTTCCTTGCCATTTTCTAGATAGCCATGGTGTGATGGGATTCATTCTCGGTCGAGATTTGGATTGCTGAAAGGTTTTGGAACTAATTGAGGTGGTCTCAAGAAAGTTCCCAAGTGTTACGGGTGGGGATGGTTTTTTTAGGAAGTCCTTGATAGGTGGGCAGAGAAAGTGAAATTTCTCAATGTATGGTAAAGAAAATCAGAGCTATCCAGGCTTGGTTTGGTTTTGTGACCTTGGGACTAGTTTAGGTGAGATCATGGTGACATAAGGATGGAGGTGGTTTAGCATATGGATTCCCTAGTTGTTATGTGTTGGTTTATCGCATGAGATCCCACATTCATGCTTGGAATATGGCATGGGGGTGATTGGATAAAATAAATATTTTGTTCATCCCAATCTATGGTCAGGTGGTATGTGGAATTCCCTGACTTGGTTGGAATTTTCATAAGTTAATAAGAGTTGTTTTCTTATTGTGATCTATGAGCACTTGTACTTGTTATTGTGTTGATTTAATGGATTATTTTTCATGGTTAATATTCTGGTTATGTATTAGTTATAATAGTGGATCTATGATGTGCTATAGTTATGTCTCTTGTTCATGATTCGATAAGTATTTCAATGGTTGATCAATGCAGGGGATAACAAGTGTTTTTGAAACTACTTGTGAGGGAATTAAACCTTCTTGGTGACTTTGAGATGAAGTTCGGAGATTTATAATCAAATATGAATTCATGACATGTAGCTTACATGTCTACCATATGTTTAAATAAATCTATTTCATGTTCTAAGAAGTATAGGTGAAGTTATTTCTTCAAGTGTAAATGTTTGGCATTTTCATCATTTTAATTATAATTATGAAAAGTTACAGGTAGTTTTGGGAAGTGGTCTAGAGGCTAGCCTAAAAACATAGCTCAGATGTCAGAACCACATGCAAAGAACTAGAGAATTTGGGTCATAATCACATGGAAGCGGGCTTGTGCATGCGGTTGGGGCCTCATAACCACACTCTCCCATTGTTGTGGGTGTGGTTGGGGTTAGACTTGTGAAAAGGCAGTTCTAGCTTAGAATTTGGTCATCAAAGGTTGTGGACTAACTTCTGGGTGTGTAGTGCTCTTGAGGGGTATCATAAGTTTTTGAATTGTAGGTCCCACTTCCATAATTGGAACTTGAAGGTCGGGTCATGTCACAGTAGCACCCAATCTCTCATTTACCTGGTAGCTTGTAAAAGTGGGTAAATGTTGGGTGGGGTGTTACAGAGTGGTAGCATAGTGGGTTTCATTCTGTTTAGGTGATATTTGATACCACATATTGGATAAAAGCTTCCAATTTCAAAAACTTGGATTGGACGGGCTAGATATGATTGTTATGCATGCATGTCAGTTGTATGCATGCATTGCAGTGGCTATAGTTCTTATGTACATAGTCAATGTTACATTGAGTTATCATGTATGATGTTAATAGGTTGATAAGTTGGTGTCATTATATATATATATATATATATATATATATATATATATATATATATCGTGCTAATTTCGACTGATTTGTGCAGACAAAATAGCCTCCCCTAAACTTCACTAAGGTATGATTTTGATTATGTATAGTTTATTTATGTAATGTCCCTTAATAATAAATAATAAATAATAAATAATATAATATAATATTAAAATACAAGAAAATAAATAATAAACAATAAATAAAAATAGTAATAGTAAATAAATAATAAATAATAATAAAATAATAAATAACAATAATAAATCTCTAAATAGATATAAATAGAAATAAAGCAAGAAACTACTAAAAATCAGTAAAGCTATCAAAAAGTAAAAACAAAAGAAATAAAACAAGAAAGCAATAAAGTTGCATGTTGACACATGGAGTGTGTGCATGTGGTTCCCCTTCCAATGTTTGCTCTATTTAATAGATGGTGAGGAAGATGGGAGGCATTCCATGATTCCATCATCCATTCTCTTGGGAGAATAGCGCTGTGAGACAAAGGATCCCTGGTAGTAGTATGTTGATTGAGGGCTCGGGGGTGGCTAGCAAGATTTTGTGAAATTGAGCCTACGGTTGGGTGGAGAGTCATTCCCAAGACTTTGTTGCAGTTAGCATAATTCAATTGGCATTCAACCCTAAAATCACAAGTGAGAAACATCATTGTCACAGGTAAGTTGTCTCTACTCATATTTTTGAAATTGATGTTAATTAGTTGATAAATTGTGTGTTGATTATAAATCGCATGATTAATCTAATTAATTACATGTTTTTATTTCAGGGTTGTTACATATGGTATTAGAGCCTAGGTTCAACTCTTAGGGCCTATAGACATTTTAATGTAGAAATCTTTGATCTAAATGATTTAACAAAAAAAAAATATAAAATATAAAAATAAAAATAAAAAATAAAAATTTACAGTCAAAGCAGGTTCGACTCTATGTAAGTTATTAAATAAATATAATACAATTACTATTAAGATAGTAGATAAATTTTCTTTATTTATATTTATAAACCTTGGTCATAGAATTTGTAAACCAAGATTTCTTTCTTGAATACTTAATCTTATCGGATCTCTGTTTGTCTCCACTCTTTTTGTCCAAAGTTGTATGAGGATTTGTCTTCTTAATGCCTAGATTGGTGGTTTGTCTGTAGAAGCTTTTATTCACGCTTCTAAAGTGTTTTGAATGGTAAAATTGCTTGAAGCTTTCTTCCCATGTTGTTTTCCATGTTTAATTGGTGCAGTCCCTGGAAAGATCTGTTCTCTGAGATGTTAGATCCACTATTTTGTCGAGTTTTGGTCTTGAACGAACTGCTTGACGTAGATCTTTTCTGGAATTGACTATATTAGCTTAGTTAATTAGTTTGAAGGCTTTATGTCCTGTATGAATGCCTAGAAAGTTTGAAGGCAATAATACTCTGTTTTAATGCGTCTCGATCTATAAAATGCTAAGAGCTTCAGGGCTTCATAAAATCATTGACTATATCTCGATTCCCGAATGGATGATAGTTGAAGGCTGTGTTTTTTTATAATCGTCATTGTTCAGAATGATCAGGGTTTGAAGGCTTTATTACATGTTTTAGTGCATTTGGGGCTATACTTCTTAGCTGATGAAAGTTTGAAGACTTCATGCTATTCGAAAATGTGTCTTGATCCTTAATATGAATCTTTTACTTTTCCTTTAAGGTTGTTTTAATGGAATTTTTTTGTTACAAAACTTCAAAATCTTTATTTAAATTCCCTGATTTTTGTTAGTTCCGAGTTAGGAAGATCATTATATAAGCATTAATGCATTAGATTTCTATGTTAAATTTTTACTTCTTTCATGATCCGTGTCCATTTAACTGTTGACGTTTATAAAGTTAATTCCTAGAAGGGATTTCCTTGCATTAGGATCGCCAAGTTTTTAAAGCTTCAATCATAGATCTAGACTATGTAAAAGCAATCTGACCTTTAGTTTCTTACATCTTAATGATGGTTCAACATACTGCTCATTTTTTTATTATTTATGCTTTAATTAAGTTGATGTCATGCAAGCCTTGTTTTTTATTTATTGATTTCTTTTGGGAAGCCGTCAACATTTCTGAGCGAAAACATTTACAGTATTTGAAGTCAATTTTGAGAAATAAATTATTCAGAGCACTGGAATCTATAATTTAATTTCTGAGGCTGTTATTCACTTTACCTAGTGCGTAATTTTCATCGTTGAGCTTTGACGTCAATTACTTTGAGTTTTTTTTTTTTTTTTAAGGAAAATCAATTTCCTTTGGGAGAAAGGTTATCATTTTAATTTTCATAAAATCACTGTAAATAAATTTTCTCCTTAATATTTTGAGGGTTATTTAATTTTTTTTTTATTTGTAAACTTTCCTTAAAGCTTTAAATTCCTCTTTTATTATCTTAGAGCTTTAAATTCTTTTTTTTCGACTATTTAAGAGGGTTAGTCCTTAGAAAATATTACAGTCACATCCTTCCTTCCGAAAAAGAAAAAAAAATGCAAAGAAAAAGTCGAACAAAATACATTTTTTCAAAGAACTCAATCTTTAACTAGAGAGTATCCGAAATCAACCCATATCGCATGTAGGATGAATGCAGAATGATACAAGATATACTAGCATCTATCTAATATATATAATTTTCAGACTGCAACTTATTCAAAACCCAAAGTAGCTTTTGCATAAGATAGTTTCCCATCATGGACATTGACATCCTCTCACACAACGATATCGTGAGCTTTCGCAAGACCATTCCCATCCCGGAAGAAGAGAGAATGGCATTATTAAGTCATAATTTTTCGCATTACAACATCTTAGCTAACAGTGAAAGGACGTCCATATAAAAGGCAAAAATAGACACTGGTGTCATCTTAATCTGAATTTCATGAAAATTTTGAAATGAATCGCAATTTTGCAGCATACTTTAAGACTCTCAAAACTCAATGAGACTGAGAGCTCATACCCAAAGTTGAACAATGTAAAAATTATATGAAAATCGGTTCACAAGTGAAATGCCAAAAACCTTGATGCAAAATGCTAAAAGCTCATACACCACCTGAGATATGTGTCTAGCCCAGTTAATTAGATTATACACACATGCACACAAGGAATTGATACCGTCAAAGAGTGTAATTCGACAATGGTGCTTGTTTATTGGTTTTTTTTTCTTTTAAAGTGGGAATGTATGTAATGTATTTTGTCTACTTATTTATGATTCAAGCTTTTCCTTGTTCCAGGTGTTTTATTTCATTGTTAGAAAGGACGGTAATACCAAAATCCTGAATTAGCCAGAGTAGAATATATGATATCCATTTTAGTGCTTGGACTACATTTTTCTTTTTATTGGCAAGGAGGGATTTCTGCTAGAATTCAGGTTAACTGCATATGTACATTAGAGAGATAAGCCATGGGATCTTCAATCTTTTACTAGGATCCCATCCAGTCTTAGCAGAATAAATTTTCTGTTTTTCAGATGGTACGCATACCTATACTTGGCATATGTCTATTAGATATGCTAGGATTGTCTTTTTGATACCACTCTAATCATCATGATAACGAGGTTTACAATGTCTAGATAGAAAAAGTAGGCAAAATTTTCCTAACGTCAGACATGTTCATAAAGGGACAAATTGGTTGCCTCTCAATTTCTCCAAGATTGGACAATTCCACGGGTGATATCCAAGATAGCACCTGCCCATGAGGCTAAAAGTGTTAATTTTTATAATAAATGTAAATGTGTTGAGTTTAGTCTATTTTACTATTAATTTTTTTGAAATATGCATATAAAAATAAGAAATTATTTTATATTAATAAATATTATATATGGCTACATATAATTCTGGATTAATAAAATGGTTGATACAAAATTTAAATTATTTTATGTGATATTATAAATGAGTTAATTAAATATATGATTGTAAAGAGAAATTTGATAAATTATTTTTGGAATGTTCTATATACATTGATTATTGATAGTTGACAAATTGTGAACTTGTGAATTTTATGAATTTCATGGTTGATTTATAATCATTGAGTGACATCTTGAATATAGTTAGTAATAATATTTGGAACGTATGTAGTTATTGATAGAATCTAATTGGAAGTTGAATGTATACTAAAGATAAAACAAGAGACCATCTAATATGAAGGAACATACTAAATTGATAATATGCTAAACTAATCAAGGTTCAATGGACCAATATAGCCCTAGGTTAGCTACCTCAAAAGATGGAGGATGGATATGCTATTCATTGTGATTTTCCTTATCCTTTTTATTAAATTGTGTGGTGAATCAAAGGATTGTATAACTTAGCTTAGATAAATACTTTTGTGAAATGTCTAAATCATGTTTTATTGTTTAAATTTTATTGATACATCTAAATCACACTATGATTTCAGTTAAGGTTTTGTTTAACTATTATGTCAAAATAATGTTGTTGAGTATAATGTTGGATGAGGTTTCATGATATGATGGTATGAGGATAACGATGCATATGTGGTTCTTATAATTGTTATAATAGTGATGGTGTATCCTTATGATGATGATGATAAGCATAGCCATTATGATGTTATGTCGAGGTATATTGACATATTCATTTACTACATGATGATAGGTATTTAATATTGAATACTCATGATGGATATGATATGCATAACATAGGAATTATGATGCTACAATATGAGGTTTATTGACATGTGGTTCATTTATTATGTGAAGTCATGATATGTCTTTGATGCAAATATGTTGATGTTATAACTTATGATGGTATTTCATGAGGTGAAGCATGTGATAGTTGCGTACAAATTTATGACATGCATCAGCATGCAGTTCATAATGTTGCGATTAACAATGATGAATGTTACATGATGACATGTAAGACTTGGCATGTGGATTATTTTCCATGATACTACACTGGTATAGCTAATGCATTGGTTGCATGTTGAGGTGTGATGATTGACAGGACTCCACAAATGGGCCGAGATTGGGATGCCGAAGTCTGGTGGGGGTGTAAGGACTTTGATGTCTAGGGTTGTGCACCTTAGTGAGTTGTGGAGGGAGTGGGCCAACCTTGGGAGATGCTCGGAGTCATTGAGTACCATATCGAATTCCTGCCTTGGAGCAGATGAGGTCTAAGTTGGGCGCTAGCCTTGGACTAGGATACAAACTGGGGAGGCTTATGCTTGGTTCCGAAAGTGGGAAAATCGATAGATATTCCTTGGGATTTCCCAGGTGTTGTGAAACTTTTGATGCCTGCTAGTTATACTAGTTCAGCAAAGGGTGTTGGCAAACATGAAGTAATAAATAACAAAATAAAATGTTAAATAATTCAACTTAACTTGAGGATGAAGTTCCTTAAAGTTGGGGAGTATGTAATGTCCCTTAATAATAAATAATAAATAATAATAATAAATACGTAATAAAAATAATGAATAATAAATAATATAATATAATATTAAAATACAAGAAAATAAATAATAAACAATAAATAAAAAATAGTAATAGTAAATAAATAATAAATAACAATACTAAAGTTCTAAATAAATATAAATAGAAATAAAACAAGAAAGCAGTAAAAATCAGTAAAGCTATCAAAAAGTAAAAACAAAAGAAATAAAACAAGAGAGCAATAAAGTTGCATGTTGATACATGGAGTGTGTGCATGTGGTTACCCTTCCAATGTTTGTTCTATTTAATAGATGGTGAGGAAGATGAGAGGTATTCCATGATTCCATGATTCCATCATCCATTCTCTTGGGAGAATAGTGTTGTGAGACAAAGGATCCTTGGCGGTAGTACGTTGATTGAGGGCTTGGGTGTGGTCAGTTGTAGCAAGATTTTGTGAAATTGAGCCTATGGTTGGGTGGAGAGTCGTCCCCAAGATTTTGATGCAATCAGCAGAATTCAACTGGCGTTCAACACTAAAATCACAAGTGAGAAACATCATCGCTATAGGTAAGTTGTCTCTACTCATATTTTTGAAATTGATGTTAATTAGTTGATAAATTGCGTGTTGATTATAAATCGCATGATTAATCTAATTAATTACATGTTTTCATTTCAGGGTTGTTACAATTTATCTAACATGATATGTTAGTAGGAAGAAGAATATCATAGATGATGAGCATAATTGTGGATTACATATCATGTGACTCTCCTTATATATCAATTGAGAAGTAATGAGATAGCTAGTCTCTTGATATAATATATACACTAAAAAGTTTGAAGGAAGAAATCAAAAGTTGTAAGGCAAATAAAGACAGGATAATTGAGTCATAGGAAAGGATTTCCAGAGCTGAGGAAAAGAAAGTTGAGGTTAATGTAGTGATCCTTTAGAGCTTATTATATTTGTAGAGATAAGTACAACCACTAATCAATCATGGATAAGAGGAAAGGACTAATGGGGCATATGGCAGAAATTTTTGATCACGATACAAGTTGGAAAAGGTTGACATAATTAGAGGTGGAATATGGTTGGATACACCTAGCCTGAGAGGTAGTTTTTATGGTTTCTATTCTAGTTCTAGTCTATAGAGACATCATTTTCAACACCTCCATCACTCTTATAGGAGGAGTGAGAAGGGATACTTTCTAGATGAGTTCAATAAATATTAGCCTCCTACATTTGATTCAGATATGAGGAGACCATAGGATGCAAAAGCATGGCTGCTTGGGATGAATAAGTTCTTCAAATTACATGACTATACAAAGAATATGAAAGTCAGGATAACTATTTTCAGTCTCATGGGGAAAGAAAATATTTTTTGGGAAGACATCAAGCGTGTTAAAGGCATCAAAGTAGAAGCATTGTGTTGGCATGAGTTTAAAATACTCTTAAGAAAGAAGTAATTTTTTGAGAGATACTATGATGAAAAGGAAAAGGAATTCTATGGGTTAAAGATGTGATCTATGATATATGAAGAGTATACAACCAAGTTTCTAAGATTGTTGAGATATGTCCCTTACCTTAAGGATGAGAAGACAAATGTTCAAAGTTTCATCATTAGTGTTGGTGAAAATTTCTAAGAGATAAAGACCATGGGTTCAACCGCAGGGGCCAACAAAAAGGTCCCTTGTAGTCTAGTGCAATGTTGACAATTTCAACTTACTCTGAAGAAGTAAGGTGTCTCACACAAGGTATCCCAACACTTGAGTAGGATAGGGACTAGAACCAGACATCGAGGTGTGTTATGCAACAATTATCATCCACATATATTCAGGGAATCACATTAGTAGACATGAAATAGGTGCAAAGTATGACTTGCAACGCATCCAAAGAGATAGGTAATGCTCTCATTCATGCATAACAAAATTTTAAAAATACCATATAAAACAACACATTCATAAGCATAGAAAATTCCCAAAAGTTCTATCCACCAAACATAAATGATCATTACATCTTGGCACTCTGGCCCCTCAGGTAGAATTAGAAGAATCATTATACAATTTGGCTCCGAAAGAGAAGAACTAAGAACAAAATAAATTTCAATAAACCCAATGAAAACATCTCAGAATATGATCTTTGCCTCCTCTCTGTTGTCTTCTCCTTTGATTCTTATAAACTTGACTCACCTGAAGTTCCAATCATTCCCTCAGATGCTACAAAATTTCCTCTTTGGCATCTTTAATAATTTTTCTGCAACTGCTCCATCTCTCCTCAACAGCCTCTGTGAACACCGCTACACTTGCATTTTCCCATACCTTCCACTTGCCAACTTCAGTTTCTCACAAATATTGGAAGATTTTATCTCTTTTCCTTTGTGATTTCTTGTGAAAATACCCTTCAGTCAAACGTGTTCAAAATGTGTCAAAATTATATCCCCAAAATGAAGAATGCAATAGGCCCCGACCACAATCGATTGATTCATCCCCAAGTCAATACTTCAATGATGTTATTGCTTCTTCTTGCAACTGTGGGGCTCTTGTATGTGTTTCTTCTTGTTGAACTTTTCCTTCACATGTTGGAAGTTATACTTCAAAAAAAGGATCCGACTCTGGGACAGATTGGATGTCTTAGGTCTTGAATCTAGTGTATTCAATGATTACACACTTCCAGGAATCAAACAAATAAGAAACTTTGTCAAGGAATGGCATGGTAATTTCAACTATTAGATGTGCAGGTCGGTTAGTCATGAGGGAATTATATTGGGTCTTCGCTTAAGTTATAAGCAACCACAACTTCTAAAAATGGCTCTGTGTTGGGTGTTTGAGGTCACAAACCAAAGCCTTAGTGGCTCAAGAGTCATCCTCAATGAGTATCATACTTAGTATACAAATATTTTCGCATGTTTTCTTTCAGCACTTAGAGGTAGTTTGGAATGCAGGTAACACAGTGGTTTCCATAGCAGATAACCCCACCATCCTTTGCATGTCACTGACATGTATTAGGTACTCTCAGACGAGCCATAGGGATCCTCTAACACCCTCCTCCCACATTTACCCAAGTTAACTGGTTTGCTTGAGGTAACCATGTGATGAGGGGCTACTAAGATCTGATTCAAATCCCCATGTACAGTTAAGGAAATGTAATTGACAAAACCAAACCAATTTGAGCTTCCACACATGCTACAGGACCTTCAAGAGCCAACCAACCCTTCCAGGTGACCAAACCATGAGACACATTGACATTTGATTGATATGGACACCCATCCACTCCCATGAAAAACCATGTATGCGACTGAGGACTTCCAGTCGCTCCCACAATAAGGCATGCCAACGAATATGGACATTTTTAGCTAGTTTTGAGCTAGTGACGGTGGATCGTGTGCCACATTTTCAGGGCCAAGACTCAGACCACTTCCCAAAACTTCATGAAACTCTAAGAAATGATAAATAACAATGGAATAAGGCTACTAATGCAACCAATGGTACAATTTCATGATCTGACCACTACTAGCCATGACAAACATTTCATCAAACATGTAACAAATATGTAATCTACATATCATAACAACATATCAGAGCATAGGTGTCTCATACTTATTGTAGTTTCATAAAGAAGCATTGTATCTCTATCACATTAGCTGCATTATCATCTATTAGGTAATATATTCATTGTACATTCATTTGCAAAGAAAAACATGATGAGAGCCACACATCAAGTCTATCATAAAATATACTCATAACCAGCATATAACTAAGAGAAATAAAAAGGGTATAATAGCCATAAGAATCATAAATAAACCAATACATTTACTCATGAAATACCAAGGAGAAATAGCTCTTATTAATGAATGAATAAGCCAACTAAGTCTGGGACTTCCATGAACCATCGAACTATAGACTAGCTAAACCAAATCTTACTTTTAGCCAATCACCCTCGTGTCATATTGCAAGCATGAATGTGAGATTCACAACAAAACGAATCCAAGTTTCCTTAGGGTTTATCCCAATCCCAACTAGATCAATAAGACTTGTCATAGCTACAAAAACACCCTCCAAAATTTTGTTTTACACAAAATTTCAAATCCTTCGTTGGTCTTTCACATTGTTGTCGCAAACATCAAAACTCATTTCATGTAGTTTCTTGAAGCATTTTGCTCCCCTTTGCAGGTTGGGTAAACTATCATATTTTGGCATGATTTACTGGTGCAAAATGTGTAGAATCTTGTTCTAGTGGTTTCAAGGGTCTATCTTTGTGTATATGAATTATTCTAACCATGTAAACATTTTTCATACTCATTCGTAGAGTGTTAAGCACCGTAACACAAGTGTTGTCACGGTCGTCGCAAAGTGTATCATATGTGTTGCACTTATCATAATTGGTCATAAAGTTGTCAAAAGGACGGAAATGCATTGTTCATGTGTCTTGGGTGATCTATTTTGTTGTGTCATCAAGTATTCTAAGTGTGATATCACAGTCAAATTCATATCACTGTTCACATCAGTCTAATCGGTCTTATACTTAGCCATTTATGAGAAGTCTTCTCGACCAAGTAACTTAACTACACCTGACCTCCCTGAACTACACACTACATAATTTTAGTCCTATAGATGTGATTCTTCCCTTTAGCACTACAGAATTCATAGTTTCTGTTTCCCAGGATTGCTACACTGCGCATTTTTTGTGCTGAAGCTCTAACCTTGACCTCCATAATTGTACAATCCTTCATCCCAACCTGGAATTCACTACGCACTGCATAATCACAAGCCTCTAACTCATTCCCAAAGCCTCTAAACTAAATAGTTGTGAAATATCCCAACCTCCCTTGTCTCCCAGAAATTTTCATTATTCCCTCTTAGTGCTTATCCCCTCATCATGTCCCACTGGCTCTTAGAATTACATAGTTGTTTCCCTCAGTCCTGTTTGAACTATGCATTATGCAATCTTAGGGCTCAAACCTCATCCTACGCTAATTGAAATGCTTAGTTGTGCAGTCATGGAGCCCTCTCTCCTGGCCGGTCACCTAATTTTGGCTCAGTTAATGGATCAAAATTTAGACTAGGGGTGTTTTAGACTGATGTAGTCTCGTCATGAGTGAATTGTAGATGTGGGTACTCTATAATACCATGGAAAGATGATGTCGAAGGAAATTAAGGATGGAAGCATGTTGAAATACACACTTGTAGCTAAACATATAAGCCATTCAATCAAGAAAAGTGAAGAGACACTAGTTCCTGACCACCATTCAACACTTGAGATTATTGAAGATTCCTTGTCACCAAGCCATGCGGAGGTGAAAAGAAATTAATTCTCAAGAAGCAATTTAGCACTCAACAAAAGTAGTGGCTTGACATTGGCACATCATCAAGTAGTCAATGTCAGTACTGTCATGTCATGTTATGTCATGAGTGGTCACATGCCACAACTTGTGGCCAATGATGTAACATATGCTTCATAAATATATTATAAAGTGAAATTCGAAAGGACATGTGTGCATTATGAAGATTCATGTAAAGTTAAAAATTCATAGGATGTCAAAAAATCATGAGGGTATATGAAGAGTCACAAGGAAGGTGAAGCATCACCTCCTCATTGTTATATATACTCCCTCATTATAAGAGCAAAGGACTTTTCACCTTGGCTCCAACTACAAATCATTAGAGAGACAAGCAAGTTATTTTAGGGAGAAAGGAGTGGCTCCAATGCTCCACTACTGGAGGTAGTGATGTTAATTCTATAGATGTGCCTTGGAACTTTTACTTAATAATAAAATCCTTCAAGGCCAACATGATATTCATGCATAGATTATGAATGTTTGTAAGACTATTCTGCGAATGTTTGCACTTCATGTTTTCTTTTACATGTGCTAATATAGTTGAACTATTTAGATTGTTTTAGTACTTACCTTATTGTTAATTTGTTGTAATGGTTTTTATTGTTGTCCTATGCCTCTGGAATACTCCGTAGGAAATTAGAAAATATTTTCTCATTTTTTGGTTGTAACAATCATTGCATCCTCTGTGGAATACTCTGTTGGATGTTAGATAGATCATTTTGGTTCATGTGTGTCTCTTCTTGGGTGTAATACTACCTCTCTCTTATAGGCTCACTTTCCTCCCCTAGAATAACTTTGACACATTTACAACTAAACACTGAGCGGGAACGCCTTCTTTCTTTTCGAAGGCACCATTGCATCCCTCTCTCTTCTTGATAGTTAGAGCCAAGGAAAACCTTTAAGAGCTTGGCAACCTAGCCTTTATATCGGATGGGACTCGTACACAAAACAGTGTGGGCTATAATTTGGAATTCATATCGGGGATGTCTCTTGAATGTTGATGAGTCTAGCACTGTTAATATTTTTGGTGCTTGTTGTGGCCACAACCACCACCCTATCGAAATCTGTTTTGGTAGCTAATTCGAATGGGTCTCGTAAAAGTTTGGTCTTTCATTTCTCCAAATGATATCCCTATCGCATGATTCATCTATAACCCTTTCTATCCCTTCATTCATATCCTTCATCAGGACCTTTTCAATCCTCATAAACCTTCACCAAACACCCCACTCTTTACTATGGTTGTTTTGGGATCCAACCCGCAAAACCTTCTATCGCATCCTTATTTTTATCTCAATGGTTTTACAATGGAAATACTGTGAAAACATCCTTAACTTACCCTTTCTGCGCCTTTTTAGTCTTTACACATTTCCCTATGCCTACCTTTATCACTATCGCAATATCACAATTTCCATAGTCACACTACGCATTCCCCTCTTGCATCTGATATGCGATGACCTTCTAGACTCTAAATACAATTAATCGCATCCATATATATACCAGGTCCACCGCTACATCACTTATCGCAATCAATGGAGTCCATGGCATATACATAAAGCACGATGCGATTAGTGGACCTGTCGTGATTATTAAACACAACACATACATTTATCAAGTCTACCTCCCCAATTGCAAATCAAAATTGGCAGAACCCGAGGTCCATACACAAGGCGCTCCTTGATATGGCAAACCCAATAATATTATTAAGTGCATCATATACATTTTCGGGTCCGCAGCCCAATCGCAAGTCATAATCGGCGGAACCAGGGCTTATATATAAAACGCAATGTGATATGGCAGACCTGCCGGAATTATTAACCGTGGCACATATATTTTTTGGGTCCAGCCTATCGCAAGGCACAATCTACAGAGCTCAAGGCTTAAACACAAGGCACGACGCGATTAGTGGACCTGATGATGATTATAGATCCGGGGGTATATTATTTGAAGTCTAGCCTTATGGTTCGGTGATGAGATTTCCCTTGTATACCCATGTATTGCGATAATACGTTGTGGTCAAGGTTTTCAAAGGGAAATCTTATGTGGAAGACTCGAGGGGATTATGAACCCCGACACATATATATTTTAGGTCTGGCCAATAGCAAGTCGCAATCAGTAGAGCCCAAAGCTTAAACATAAGGCGATATGTGATTAACGAACCCGACAATAATTATACGCTTGGGTATATATTATTTGAAGTCTGGCCTTATGGTTCGACCGCGGGATTTCCTGTGTTTTCCTATGTATTGCGATAAAAGGTTGTGGTCCGGGTTTTCAAGGGAAAATCCCATAAAGTGAATGGTCCACTTTTAATGCATTGATTAAGAAATCCTTGAGTAAAAATGAATATTATGGTTAAAGGAAATACATGTGACAACATGTTCGGTGGGTTGATAATCATAGTGGCTCTGCATTGTAAGGTTAAATAGAAATTGTGGCTGAATGTAAGGTTTGTTTGTGAGCATGTTTTTCATATTGCTCATATGAATTATTTTTGTAGGCGAGTTCGAGTGGACCCGGTAACAGATAAAGGCGAATTATATCAAGATGACACCTCTGTACCATTGGTGTCAATATTGCAAAGGTGTGTTCTGCAGAAAGGGCTATGAACTGCGATAGTGCATAATGAAGGCACACTCCATGTCAAGAGGAAGCATAACGCTGATACATCAAGATGTTATTACCTCCAAACAAACCTTCAATCATGCCATATAAGGAATAACATCCACTCAATACAGGTGCGAAGGGATGACACGCAGCCATTCTCTTTTAATCAACATCCATTCATTTCCCCAGAAAAAGAAGCATTGCAGTAGATATACCTTCTCCATGTCAGTAGTGACACCAACTATTCTACATCCGTATATTCTTATTTGTATATTGAAAAGAACAAGGGGAGGCGAAATGTTAAGGGAAGACTGAGAGTCATTTCTAGCGGCATAAGTATTACCTCCGGATAGGAGAGAGGAGCTTTTTTTTGGGCAAAAACAACTTCTGATTTATTTTGAATAAAGAAGACCATTTGGGTCAAGAAGGGGCCTATTGTTTCAGATTCACTTTCCTCTTCTTTCATGTGTTTAGAATTAGTGTGTTGTTGCTGGCATGAAGATAAATGTGTTTTGCTTTGTGCATATTGATAACATACAGTTCATGGTTATTTCTGGTTATTTGAATATAATTCAATAGCATGGTTAACTCATGAAAGGTTGCTGATTCGAAACTTTGTTAAACATTAGTTTCAAATGTTATTTGTATGCAAAGGAATGTGTATTCCTGTATAAGTAATTGGGTTGCAATTAGGATTTAATACAGCCTTGTTCTTATGTGAACCAGTAATTGATTCATTTGGACTTGGAATCTATACAGGATGTTTAACCTCTTTTTGTTATGCTCCTGCAGGATATATTAGGATAGTTAGGACTAGCTTAAGAGGTGAGAAGTAGTGTAGATAAGATTTGATACATATAGGTTATTTGTTTCTTTTGTTGATTTAATTGAAGTCTTCCTCCAAGAAGCAATATTTCAACACCTATAACAGTTTATAGGATCCTTTAAAACCTGTTGCAACTAGCCATTTCAAATGAAAGTACATCTAATTGGGGTCTGAAATCAGGTTAGTTCCCCTTGTGGGCATAGTGAACATTTTCCCTGTCAACAAATTGGTGCTAGAAGGAGGGCCTAAATTGTCGTCCACAGCTTTTTATGATTCCATCGATAAACGTTGCACATGGACTAGAAAAGATTAATTCTCCCCTCTCAGCCCCTTCTCTTGAAGATATTGTGCTAGAATCCTTGCAAATTATTGACACTCCTTGGGAAGAAATTCTTGAGGATCAAATCTCTAAAGGTAATCCCTAGCCTGATTTGGGAAATCGTAATAAAGAATGCCTCAAAGATACCATCGACCAGAACCTCCCTATCCATGATATGGCTAACGTTCCTCTTCTGGGTGGGAATCAACTTCAACAGGGTGGGAACCAACTTCAACTGGGTGGGAACCAACTCCCACCTCCCCTGGGAGCACTCCCTCCCTTGCTTGCTCAGGATGTCGTAGCAGTACCTGGGCAGTAGCATCCCCTACCCAAGAATTCAGAAAGAGTATTACCTAAATTCGACCGTGAGCGGGGAGACACTGTTGATAACCATATTCACTCTTTCTTCCTAGTTGTGCACATGTTGGGGGTAGCCAATGAATATGTGGTATGTCGCTTGTTCCCTTTAACCCTGATTGATGTAGCCTCGACATGGTACTTTAGCTCAAGAATAGGATCGATCACCTCATGGGTCGCCTTTCAAGAGGCCTTTTAAGACAAGTTTGGCGATGGAAGCCAAAGAAAAGGTTAAGGATTTTAACATCCGGTTCAACACTTTGTTCAACAGAATCCCAGATAATGCTATACTTACTAAGGAAGTGCTTATGGAATTCTACATCACTACTCTCCCTGTCCCTACTTCGATGTGGTTCAAGAGGATTAATGCATAAACCTTACAAGGTGATATCGATGAAGCGGTGAAAGTGGAGAATGAAATGATCAGTCTCACAGCATGTCATCATACAAACAAAGGAAAGAAATCCTCTCAGTCATCCAGGAAGAATAATGGGAGTGATAACAAAGTGGTTGAGGGCAAATATAGGGACACCACAGATGTGGAAGGTTTGCATTGGATTATTAAGAAAAGGATGAACATAGTCATTGTTATCACCCAAAAATTCTCTAAAACTTGGATAGTTTACATTTGTTCCTAAGTCATAATGTTAGATAGTGGTTAAGTCATTTTTATGTTTTTAGAGTCTAAGTCATAGGGTTAGAATCTCATTTCCATCATCAAATAAATTTCAACAGCCTTTTTTTACACTTTATGGGTCCCATATCATGTTTTTAAAGTCATGTGTTTAGCCATTTAAAAAAAAAAATTGTGTTGAAAAATAAGCATACACAAGAATCCACAATTTCGTAGCGCAACCAGTTCAAAAAACGTGATTTGTGCTACGAAAACAGCAGTTTTGTAGCGCGCTACGAAACTGCTGTAGGTGCAATTTTGGTATTTTGCTAAAATTTCAAAGAGAAGAAACAGTTGGTATTTTGGAGGATGATGCTGCTGGAGGGTGTGAAGAGATCACCAATGAAAATTTAAGACCCAAGGAAGGGAAAACTAAAGGGTTAAAATATATGTACAAAGGCAAAATTCTGCGCTATGAAAACAACAGACAGTTTTGTAGCGCAGCCAAATCAACCTTCTTTATGCTCCTTCAGGGGTTTGTTTTTGTTGTACAGGTGGAAGAGAAAAGTTCTAGGGATGATAGAACACATGTCACATGTCTTAAAGGGTCACTTTTGTTAGCAGAAGGATTCGAAGACAAGCATAAGGATGAAACCAGAAAAAGGAGGAACTCTGTCTCCTTGTTTTTAGCAGTCAACTTCCAAGGGGATTCCTAAGCAATTGAAAACTCCTTTCTAAAATGTGAAAGAGGTTTTTATCTACATAATGAACTAAAAAAACGTCTTTCAATTTCTTGAAATTCAGTATGAGGTGGGATAAATGGATGGTTTAACTTGCGCTATGAAACTATTGAGAGGAAATTTGTTTTCTTCTTTTAGCAGTCTTTTTAAAGATTATTTTCTAGCCACATGCAAAATTATTTTTGAATTATCAAGGAGGTTTATATTCATAAAATCTCCAGCTACAATAGCCTATCTCACTTTTTGCATAAGTGTCACCAGTTGGGAGATACAAGGCTTTACTTAAAGTCATAATTGCAGAAGACAGATTTCCTGGTTTTCAGGGCGGTTAGGTCATGGAATAGCAGGGTTCATAACAAGGCTGGAGACATCCCAAAATTTCACCTCATGAGGTTGTAGGTGGAAAAGGATTAATTGAATACTAGATAAGGTTGTTAGAAGTATATTTAGGATTTTTAGTCCTACTTGAATTAGGACTCTTCAAAGACAATCAAGCTATCATTTTGTAATTAATAAGCTTGTTTTATGGTTAGAATAGGTGTCTAGGATAGGAATTTGAATTCCTCTAGTGGTGGATCATAGAATCCAAGGTTTTAAAGCTATATATGAAGCATGAGGTCAAATTCCTCAGCGTTGGCATTGTTGAGCCCTGAAACTACATCTCTTCTACACACTTTCCTAGACTTTTTCCCCTCACCAGTACCTCATAAGCTATCAAAGATCATTACATATTAATTCTGAGAGTGCATTTAAGTGGTTTTCTAAATATATTTTTGTGTTTGCTATTTGACTTAGATTTTGCTCATCAGCTACAGAATGCAGCCACTTTCTGTAGCTGACTCGACTTTTCGCAGTTGTTTTTGTTAATCTCTAGGTTACAGGTGTCATCAAGCAAAACGAGGCACGTGGACAGTTCAGGAATGATCTGGACATGGATCAGGTCCTATTGGTTCAACTAAATTCATAAAGGAAAGCCTTGGTCAAATGGTGGTCAAACGAGGAGTTCTATGGCAAACAGGTCTCTGTTTTCAACACATGAAGGGTCTGAGACCGTTCCTACATCCATGGATTCATTTTGACAGCTGTAGACTGCCTCCACGACGCAAATCCAATAGCCACCTTTTGGTAGATTGAAGGATCATGGCAACCATCATGCTAAGCTCACAAGTGCTATCTTTTTATATGTCCTCTGCTGAAGGTGCTTCATAGGAAAACAGTTATGTAATTTCCTTTATAAATAACGCATTTCCACACGCATGTAGTTAGTTTTTTTTATGTAATCTTGCTGTTAGTTCATGTACTATGCCGTGACATTGGTCCTACTATTGTAACGAGAGGATCCTTCCTCTGTTTTGCAATATAACAAGACTATTTTATATGACTATTTGAGCGTTATTTCAGACTGACAACATGTTAATCAAGGCCGTGTAGAGGGCCCCTTCTTGCTGAGGTTTTGTTTCTTTATTTCTGTAAAGTTTTTATATGTTGTTGTCTTATTTCCATTGTAGAT
The DNA here is from genome assembly GCA_031772625.1 of Pinus tabuliformis. Classification (NCBI taxonomy): domain Eukaryota; kingdom Viridiplantae; phylum Streptophyta; class Pinopsida; order Pinales; family Pinaceae; genus Pinus; species Pinus tabuliformis. The sequence goes on along the minus strand of CM062817.1, from coordinate 1,418,595,353 downwards.
ATTTCATAGTTTGATCACCTGTGTACATCTCATATTCTAGTTATGATGTTAGTGTTTCATTCCTATACATGATTTTTCAAGCATTGTATATTTTTGCTAACACTAATCAGTGTGTTTCAGGATAGGCTATGACTAGGCATTTTCATACAATTTTTGCAATAACTAGTGACATGAGATTGGCTTCTCTGCTGACTTTATTTTTCTTAGCTTTCCAATTTCAGTTATGCTTTGATTTTAGTCTTATTCATTTGCTTTGATTAGTTAGTTTAGATATCAAATTCCTCATGTCATTGATGTTATCTTTCAAGCCATGGCTTAACCCCAAAAGCTACTTGGTGAGCTATCAGATTTTGAGTGATGTGATTTGATTTTTGTTTTGTTTTTCTGCAATTAGATATCAGGTTCTTCAAGTCACTGACGTTATCTCCAGAGCCATGGCTTAACCCCGAAAAGCTACTTGGCGAGCTATCGGATTATGAGTGAAATGATTTGATTTTACTTTTTTTTTTTTGCAATTAGATATCAGGTTCTTCATGTTAATGACGTTATCTCCAGATCCATGGCTTAACCCCGAAAAGCTACTTGGCGAGCTATCGGACTATAAGTGAAGTAACTTGATTTTATTTTCATTTGCAAGTAGGTAATTTAGATATAAATTCCTCATGTTATTGACGTTACCTCCAGAGCCATGGCTTAACCCCGAAAAGCTACTTGGTGAGCTATCGGACTATAAATGAAGTGAACTAGTTTTACTTTTATTAGTTTGCAGTTTTTGGTTTTTTTGAGTGCCATTGCTTAACTTTTGTTTCTGTATGTAGATAAGCAGCAGAGATAGTGATTTCATGATTAGTAGTTCATCATTTGTTTGATTTGCATAACTGCACATTTACATTCTCATTCAAGTACTAATTTCATCACTAGTATGTTTTGAGATCCTCTGAAGTGTTAAGCTCTGGAAATCATCATAAAGGACATAATTGCCTTAAAATATATATCCGTACATGCCTTATAAAGTATTATTAAAACTCAGGAATAGGATTTCTATTCGCATTAGGAGTAAATGAAGATAAAACCCCCAAAACAAAAGAAAAATCGAAAACAATAAAAAGTAAGAAAGAGGTTGTCGTGCACATATAGTGCGCCACACTTCATCAGTTTACGACTCCCAAATTGATAATTAATGTAGCAATTTAGGACATACTAAATTGACTAAACATTTTGGTGTTGTTGCTAGGGAAGTGTAACTAGGTAGCCCATCTCTTACATAAAAAAAAGGATGGGAAAAATTGATAACTTCTTGAAGTATGCTCTCCTCTTGCACCTAGTGTAATCTGGAGGATCAGAAAAGAGAGTTATTAGTTCAATAATTTCTTGATTATGCTTTCTTCTTGCACCTAGTGTGATCTAGAAGATCAGAGAGAGAATTATTAGCCCGAATTTGAAAAACTAAGAAAAATAATAAAAAATGACATGCATAGAGCAAGCGATTCTAGGGGAAGGTTTATAGCTAGGGCCAGAAGTTTGATTTTCACAACTCCAGCTACTTCAAGGCATAGACAAGATACACCTCCATCTACTCCCAGCCTTAGGATTCCTAGAATTCGAGGAGCAGTAGCTGAATTAGGAGATTGTCCCACACTATTGACTAAATTTGATCTAGGAGAAGAACCTTTCTTCACTTCTACAGGGGAACATATTATAATCAAAGAAGTAAAATCACCTGAAGAAGAGGGAAAGGGAGTAACTCTCTCTCGTCCACCATTAATAGAAGAACTAGAAGACTCTGAGGAAACTATCATGACGGAGGAAGTAGTAGACGGATTTGGAGGAGGGGGTAGAGATAGAGGAAGAGGAAATAATGGAGGCAACAATGGAGGAGGTAGAGGTAATAATGGGGGAAATAGGGAAGGAGATAACTCATTTGGATTCCCTATAGCCGATGAGGAAACTCATACAACAATGAAAAACATTTCACCATCTGTCCTCCCAAGATTTTATGGTTTGTGAAGTGAGGATCCTGAAACATTTCTATTTGAGTTTGAAGTCTTGTGCTAAACCTATGACTATATGGAAGACTCTAAAAAGCTCAAACTATTTCCTTCAACATTGAAAGGAGCTGCTTTGAAATGGTTCATGGGATTGGTCACTCAATCTATTAGGACTTGGAATGATATGAAACAGACATTTTTGGATAGATACCTTGACTATTGTATGCCCACCAATCATAAGGATGAGGTATTAAAAATGATGCAAAAAGAAGATGAAAACTTGGAGGATTTACTTGAAATATTTCAATATAACTTAAAGAGAGAAAAAATGAGTAATTTAGATGAGGAAACCTTGAAAGCCCTTCTATTGAAAGCCATTAGAGATGAGTAGATAGCTATTTTAAACATGATGGGGAAGGGAGACATTTCTCAACTTCCACTTCGTGACATAGTAGAACTATGTGTCCATCTCTCAAGGGGGAAATATAAAACGGGAAAAGGGCCTAGAGATCCTTCTCTTATTAGAGCAAACAAATTTGCAACCAGATCAGTAAGTAGGGCAGAGATTGGCAATATGCTTGATGAGTTCAAAACTGATATTCTAGGGAGCCTTAGTGAACAACTAGACACCCTTAAAATACAAAACAAGCAGAAAGCAGAAGCTGATGCCTTGGCCATATTTTTTCCAAAATGTAGAAAGAAACATGCTCTAAGGGAATGCCCCTTGGATGCAAAAGTTGTAGAAACATGTATGATTTTCTCAGAAAGTCATGAGACCAAGGATTTCCTTCAATTCCTGGCCCCAAAGCTGTCTTTTAGGAAGATCCAAATTCAGTAGAATCCCTTTGTTTTGTTTCAAGAAGAACTTGGCAGGGGCAACAAAATCAAGGATTTAACAACCCTATGAACTTTCAGCTCCTGCCAAATTGGAATTCTTGGCAACAACCTTGGCCCCAACCTCAAAATCCATACCAATCATGGGCACAAGGGATGCAAAATCCTTATGGGAGATTTGCTCAATTTTATCAATATCCTCCCCCTTTTCAAAACCAACAAAATCCACAACTTCCAAACCAAAACCCACAACTTTCATTGCCATTTCCACAACAACAACCTTCTCAACAAAATCCAAATTCTCAACTCTTGCTTCCATTTCAACAAAATACAAATAAACTACCAGCTTAGCCATTGCCAAATCCCAACAACGAAAATCCTCAGAATGCTTACATGGTAGAAGGACAACAATTTCCTACCTATATGATTGTTCCTCTTAATGATGTTCAACTCATATCTGGTAGAGTTTTAGAAAAACCTTCTATAGATGTTCAAGAGCAAGGTACCTATAAGGAGGATTCTCTTAAAGTCAATAAAGGTTCTGAGGAAGCATCTCTTCAAAACCTAATCATTCAAAAATAAAAAGAAAAAGAGTCAACCCCCACAGCTCCTATATTTGAGCAACTTGCATCTTCATCCACTCGTCCTTTCCCTGAAAGATTACAAATTGACAAAGGGGTGGAAAAACAAATCTTGTTGCCTGACTATGATTTTCTAGATGAATTAAAGAATGTCTGTATCAATATTCCCTTGCTACAAGCCATTAGAGAGATTCCTATTCTAGAAAAAACAATATAGGAGTTGAGTCTCAAAAGACTAGGAAGGAAACGAAGAGATACAAGAAGAATCCACCCAGTAGGAAAAATTGCAGATATCATGATGGGAAAAATTACCATGCAGAAATATGTGGATCCAGGTAGTCTGATTGTCAAGACACATATAAATGGGATAGAAATTCCAAATACTTTGATTGACTTAGGGGCTGCTATAAACATTATGAGTAGACAAACTATGGAACAGCTTAAACTTCCTAATCTTCTTTTTACACTCACCTTACTGCAACTTGCAGATAGATCAATAACTAAACCAGATGGTGTACTAGAAGATATTTCAATCTCCTTGGATTCTTGGGAATATCCAATAGATTTCATGATTTTGACTCCCAAGAGTAATTTAGGAGGGCACCCACTCATCTTAGGAAGACCTTGGCTAGCCATAGTTGATGCTTTCATTAGTTGTAGATCTGGGGATATGTACATTTTTTATGGTAGTTCGACAAAGAAATTCAATTTGTATCCTCCAAAAAAAGCAATTATAGAAGTAGGAGACAATGAATGGGTCAATGATGAAGATATTATACAACCTGTCTTTACTATCTCTGAAATTAGTGAAGATAGTCAAATTTTGAACACATTACAAAATTTTGAAACATCTTTAGAATATGACCACACACAATTTCAATTAGATTCTGATATTGAATATGTATCGTCAAGACAAATGTCTCTTTACTCTATGGAATAGTTTGGTAGTTCTACCATTGAAATTTTTCCAAGTAAAACATTGAATATCAACAAAATTTGGAAAAGTCACAATAGGAAGAACTAACCAAAATCTTGCAAAAACACTCTGCTGCATTTTCATGGGAGTATACTGATATGAAAGGCATTGACCCTAAGACTTGCATCCATCATATCTATATCAAGGAAAGCAGTAGACCAATCAGACAACCTCATAGAAGGATGAATCCAAATCTTAGGGAGATAGTGAAAGAAGAGCTCCAAAAACCACTCAATGTAAACTTCATTTACCCAATTTCAGGTAGCCGATGGCTTTTTCCTTTGGTTATAGTACCTAAAAAGAATGGTAAATGGAGAGTGTGCATTGAATATCAGGAATTGAATAAAACAACCTTGAAGCATCACTTTCCTTTTCCCTTTATCGATCAAGTATTAGATACATTAGCAGGCAAAAAGTACTTTTCATTTCTGGATGGTTTTAGTGGTTATAATCAAATTCAGATAGCACCTGAAGATCAGGATAAGACCACATTTGCCTATCCATGGGGAACTTTTTCTTATTGAGTGCTTCCTTTTGGATTATGCAATGCACCCGCAACATTCCAAAGAGCAATACTAGGAATTTTTTCTAGTCTAATCCATGATTGTATAGAGGTATATATGGATGATTTTACAGTTTATGGTGATTCATTTGAAGAGGCATTAGAAAATTTGGAAAAAGTCCTTATAAGATGTAAAGAAACGAACCTTTCATTAAGCCATGAAAAATTCTTTATGATGTTTACTAAAGGTATTATTTTAGGACATCATATTTCAGGGGATGGGATTAAAGTTGATAGATCAAAATTTGAAGTTATACCCAAGTTACCTATTCCAAATTGTCAAAAAGATGTTAGAAGTTTTCTGGGATTTACTGGATATTATATAAGATTTATAGAAAACTTCACCAAAATAGCATCCCCACTCTTCAAACTGCTTACAAAAGATTGTGAATTTAAATGGGGTCCTCATTGCCAATCAACATTTGAAACTTTGAAAACAAGAATATCTGAAGCGCCTATTTTGAGAGGACCAAATTGGAAACTTCCTTTCCATATTTCTATAGATGCTTCAGATACAGCTCCAGGGGCTGTATTGGGACCAAAAGATTTAGTTCCTTATGCCATTTACTATACCAGTAAAAATTTAACTCCCACTGAGTTGAACTATGCTGTGACTGAAAAAGAGTTCTTAGCTGTTGTTCATGCAATCAATAAGTTCAGACATTATATAACAGGCTATGAAACTTTTATTCATACTGATCATTCTGCAATTAGATATCTAATGAAGAAACCCATTACTAATGGCAGAGTTACAAGGTGGCTCCTACTTTTATAGGAATTCAATATTACTGTGTTAGATAGACCAAGGAAACAAAATATAGTAGCTGATTTCTTGTATAGGATTCAGAATACTAAAGAAGATTCTCCTATAGAGGACAAGTTTCCTGACGAATATTTATTTGTAGTAACTACTAAGACTCCTTGGTATGCAGATATAGCTAACTATTTGGTTACAGGGAAACTACCTCCACATTTATTTCCTGGTGAAAGAAGAAAGATTATTCGAGAGAGTTCAAAATATTCATGGATTTCTAATGAATTGTTTAAAATAGGGCCAGATCTTGTGATCAGAAGATGTGTTAGGGAAGATGAGATACCTAATATTCTCAAAGCATGTCATGATGAACCATGCAACGAACACTTTGCTGACAAAAGGATAGCCTATAAAATCCTCTCTTTAGGATATTATTGACCATCCCTCTTCAAAGATGCAAAAAAATATGTCAAAAGGTGTGACAGCTGCCAAAGAGTAGGGAAACCTACCCTCTCAAATGAAATTCCATTACAACCATAGGTACTCATTGAACCCTTTGAAAAATGGGCTTTAGAATTCATTGGACCTATTAACCCACCATCTAAACAAAGAAAATATATATTGGTATGTATTGATTATGTCACTAAATGGGTAGAAGCTAAAGCATTATTTTTTGCCACTGAGCATTCAGTCTTTAGTTTTCTTTATGAGGATATTTTTACTCGCTTTGGTGTTCCAAGAGAAATTGTGACAGATCAGGGAGGTCAATTCACATCCAAACTGGTGGAGAAGCTGATGGAAGAGTACAAGGTCAAGCACAGAAAATCTACTCCTTACCATCTGCAAGCAAATGGTCAAGTGGAGTCGACAAGCAAAGTTATTGAAGGCATCATTACCAAGATTGTTCATCTACACAGAAGAGATTGGGCAGAAAGGCTTCCCGAAGCCTTATGGGCCTATAGAACTACATGGAGGAATACAACAGGACATTCTCCCTATGAACTTGTTTATGGGAAGGAAGTTCTGCTCCCCATTGAGTTCCAAGTTAGAACTTTCAAGATGGCAATTCAGTTGAGAATGGATCTATCAGAAGCTCAAGAGCATAGAATGGGCAGTTGAATGAACTAGATGAGATTAGACAAGAAGCAATCCTAAGAACTGATCTAGTTCAATATCAAAGAGCTAAGTGGCATGACAAATACATCAAGGAGAAAAAGTTTCAAGAAGGAGATTGGGCATTGCTATTTGATTCCAAGTTAAAAGATTTCAAAGGTAAATTTCAAACTCATTCGCTTGGGCCATATGAGTTTGACAAAGTCTTTAGCAATGGAGCAGTAAGAATCGAAACTATTGATGGATATCAAACTCCTCTTATTGTGAATGGTCACAGATTAAAGATCTATCATAAGCCACTCTCAAAGGAGGAATTTGTCAAAATCTTTCAAGATAATTCTGCAATAAGGCTGGTGAAGAAGAATCTTTCTTCTCCACCAGCCTCGTCTTTGTTCTTTCAAATGTTTAAAAAAATAAATAAATTAAAATAAATAAATAAATAAAAAATTTTATAAGCCTGAAAACTAATCACTGATTGGTAGTCTTATACAGAAAATACAGGGAAAAAATCAGAAACTTCTGACGCCCTATATTTTCCAAAAAAAAATCCCTCTCATTTCATTCATAGTTTCATTTCACTCCACTTCACTTCATTTCATTCCATTTTATCATCACATTCCGCCAATAAAATCCCTTTCATGACCAGTTTTCATCCACTCATTCATCATTCAATTCCATCCATCTCCATTCAGTCATATGTTCACTGTGTCAGTTTCCGCAGTTGAATCCTGTTTCTGCAGCTAGAAACTGATTCCACAGCTAATTGTTGATTCCGCAGCTAACACTCTGTTATTCAGCACTAACAGTCAGACGTTAGCCAAATAATGATGAGAACCAAATGCAGGAATGACAAAGGAAAATATTGTGAAGATATAAAGCACCTAAAAGCACCAACAGGAAGCAACCAACCAAAGTTCAGTGGACAGAAGTGGCAAGATTCTAAGGTATGAGAAAAATTCATTTCAAATAGGATTTTAAAGAACATTCTATATAGTTATGAAACCACCGGCTCCATTATGTGTAATGATTCGCCTTGATAGCTTTAATAACCGCTCCATGGCCTTTACATAATTCCACCACGAACTTTGCATTAATTTTTAATGGCCTCATGATCCACCTCCGAATTTAACTCGTGTTTAATTGTACTTTGACATTCCACTCGTTGAACTGGGTAATTATGAGGACGTAATCTATTTGATCATGGCTCTTTCCTGCCGCACAAATTCCGCAGTCATTTTGTGAGCATGCTAACATCTATTCCGCAGCCTTCTAATTCAAAGTTCTTCCGGGCTCACTCTATTTCCATACTATCCCATTGAAGCTGCGTTCATTATTTCTAGCCTGCTCACATAAGCCTCCGCTCTGTGAAATCATTCTCACTACCTGTTCTCTGTTCTTCCATCAACCATTTCACCTCTGTTAATCCATTACTCACAGATGTATTTGTAAGACAGAGGAAGGAATGGGCCTTCTGGTAAGAACAGAGCTGGGCGAGCCTAACTTCATGGAGGGTTATCCACAATTGAAAAGTATATTAAGAAAGGCATGGTGGCTGCAGTTCATCTAGAAATTCAGAGGTCACAATAACGAAGTCACGAAGAAATTTGCAAGGTCTTTTAATGGCGTGGAATTTGAGGTTGGAGATATTAAATTCTCAGTCACGGAGGCATCTATTGCAGCAGCAACGGAACTCCCACAGGAAAGGGAACGGTGGTTCAAAAAAAAAAACTTTGTTGAGAACGCCTGGAGGATTATTTTGCGTAACCCAGGTATGGATATAACTGTCTTCAAACGCGGAATCCTTGTTTCTGCTCTAGAGTAAAAGTGGACTAGTTTATTATTGATAATCCAGAAGTTTATTACATGTGAAGGACGATTTGGGTCCATGTACATATACCACACTCGGCGGCTAATGAATTTTCTAGAAAATCAAACCATCAATTTTCCTATTTTCTGTTGAATAGCCTGAAAAATATGTCCATAACTGTACAAAAGAACCTGGATGACGTGGAGCCCCACCTTTACCATCATGGCCTTGTCAAAATTTTGATTGAAAAATAGTTGAAGGAAAGAAAATATACTTGGGAATAGTTTTTTATTAGAAACTTCTTTCAGGACCCACCTGAAACACCTGAAAGTAGTTCAGCCAAGAAAAGTAGGAGAAAGAAAACAAGTATGCACATTTAGGACACTCCTACTAACATAGCTAAAGACACTAGTAAGGAACAGAAGTTGTCTGAAAGTGGGAAGGAAAGAACTGAGGGTAGGAATCAAGGGAGACTAAAGGAGAAAAGAAATATTGAGGATGCCTATCAAACCCCATAACCTTCCTCATAAGAGGATCAAATACTCTCCGAGAGACTCATCTAACTTAAGGAACAATCAGCTACAGCAAAGAGGAAGGGGAAAGAAAAACAGAGTGTGGAGAAAGGAGACACCAGCTCATAGAATCTAAGGAGGAGCTCTAGACTTAGAGGAAAACTGAAGAAAGTACAAACAAAAGGGGCCCGCTTCACTGACTTAGGAGGGGAAACACCTGAATAGTATCTAGCAATCTCTCCTAGCCGTAGCCCACAACATTCTCCTTTTTCTCAACCAAATATTGAGATGAGTCCTCCAGATATTGAGATCAGTCCTTCTCAACCAGATTTTGGGGTCAGCCCAAGAAAGGCTACACCTGAGATAGATCCAACCCAACAAGAAATGTATGATTTTATTGAGTCATTGGAGAAGACTGCCATAGATCAAGACACTTCATCTACCCAGCCTAATACAGCCCAGGAAGCTCTAATCCAATCACTAAAGCAAGAAGTTTTTGAATTGGAATTCATGAACAGACACATCAAAAGAGAAAATGAAACAATGAAAGAATAGAGCAGGTTGGATAAAATCATTCACAAGAACACCATGCTACATCTTAGGCTGTGGCAGAAGAAAAATAGGAAATTGAAGAGAAAGAGTAGGAGGTTGAGCAGAGCTCTTATCAACCTCATATTCAGGTACCTAATGAGAAAGCCTAGGATGACAGTGGTACCAAGCAAGAAGAAAAGAAGGCTCGATGTCTTAGCAGAGGTCTCAGAACACATGAACTGAAGGGAGGATGGTCACAGTTTTGGTTGCATGAGGACATGCAACACCTTCACAGTGGGGGTATGTTGAGCCCTGAAACTACATCTCTTCTACACACTTTCCTAGACTTTTTCCCCTCACCAGTACCTCATAAGCTATCAAAGATCATTACATATTAATTCTGAGAGTGAATTTAAGTGGTTTTCTAACTATATTTTTGTGTTTGCTATTTGACTTAGATTTTTCTCATCAACTGCAGAATGCAGCCATTTTCCGCAGCTGTTTTTGTTAATCACTAAGTTACAGGTGTCATCAAGAAAAACAAAGCACGTGGGCAGTTCAGGAATGATCTGGACATAGATTAGGTCCTATTGGTTTAGCTAAATTCATAGAGGAAAGCCTTGGTCAAATGGTGGTCAAATGAGGAGTTCTACGGCAAACAGGTCTCTTTTTTCAACACATGAAGGGTCCGAGACCGTTGCTAGATCCATGGATTCATTTTGACAGCTGTAGACTACCTCCACGATGCAAATCCAACAGCCACCTTTTGGTATATTTAAGGATCATGGCAACCATAACACTAAGCTCACGGGTGTTGTCCTTTTACATGTCCTCTCGTGAAGGTGTTTCATAGGAAAACAGTTATGTAATTTCCTTTATAAATAACGCATTTGCAAATGCATGTAGTTAGTTTTTTTATGTAATCTTGCTGTTAGTTCATGTATTGTGCCATGACATTGGTCTTGCTGTTGTAACGAGAGGATCCTTCCTCTGTTTTGGAATATAACAAGACTCTATTTTATATGACTGTATGAGCATTATTTCGGATTGATAGTGTGCTAACCAAGGCCGTGCAGAGGGCCCCTACTGGCTGACGTTTTGTTTCTTTATTTCTGTAAAGTTTTTATATATTGTTTTTCTTATTTCCATTATAGATATTTCATAGTTTCATCACTTGTGTATATTTCATATTCTAGTTATGATGTTAGTGTTTCATTCTTGTACATGATTTTTCAAGCAATGTATATTTTTGCTAACACTGATTAGTGTGTTTGAGGATAGGCTAGGCCTGGGCATTTTCATACAATTTTTGCAATAACTAGTGACGTGAGATTGGCCTCTCCGCTGACTTTATTTTTCTTAGCTTTCCAATTTCAGTTATGCTTTGATTTCAATCTTATTCATTTGCTTTGATTAGTTAGTTTAGATATCAAATCCTCATGTCACTGACGTTATCTCCAGAGCCATTTCTTAACCCCGAAAATCTACTTGGCGAGCTATCAGATTATGAGTGATGTGATTTGATTTTAGATTTTTCTGCAATTAGATATCAGGTTCTTCATGTCATTGACGTTATCTCCAGAGCCATGGCTTAACCCTGAAAAGCTACTTGGCAAGCTGTCAGATTATGAGTGAAGTGATTTGATTTTACTTCTATTTTTTCTACAATTATATATCAAGTTCTTCATGTTATTGATGTTATCTCCAGAGCCATGGCTTAACCCCGAAAAGCTACTTGGTGAGCTATTGGACTATACGTGAAGTAACTTGATTTTATTTTCATTTGCAAGTAGGTAATTTAGATATCAATTCCTCTTGTTATTGACATTATCTCTAGAGCCATGGCTTAACCCCGAAATGCTACTTGGCGAGCTATCGGACTATAAATGAAGTGAATTGGTTTTACTTTTATTAGTTTGCATTTTTTGGTTTGTTTGAGTGAAATTGCTTAACTTTTATTTTTGTATTTAGATAAGCAGCAGAGATAGTGATTTCATGATTAGTAGTTCCTCATTTGTTTGATTTGAATATCTGCACATTTACATTCTTGTTCAAGTACTAATTTCATCACTAGTATGTTTTGAGATCCTCTGAAGTGTTAAGCTCTGGAAATCATCATAAAGGACATAATTGCCTTAAAATCTATATCCATACTTGCCTTCTAAAGTATTCTTAAAACTCAGGAATAGGATTTCCATTCGCATTAGGAGATAAATGAAGATAAAACCCCTAAAACAAAATAAAAATTGAAAACAATAAAAAGTAAGAAAGAGGTTGTCTTTCACATATAGTGCGCCACACTTCATCAGTTTATGACTCCCGGATTGATAATTAATGTAGCAATTTAGGACATACTAAATTGACTAAACAGGCATTTGTATTAGAAAAAGAAGCTGTGTGTTTTTCAAACTTAATGCAGAGATCAGTTTGACTACTCAAGATTCACAAAGAGTTTATGTGTTTGATGCTCTTATGGATTTTTTCAATTACGTACTTGCAGTGGTATGAGCTTGTGTTACTTAAAATTCATTGGAAAATGCTCTAACTTCCTTCACATGCTTGTAAACTATGTTGTTGCATTGTGTTACTGTTTTATTCATAAACCTAAACTCTAAGTGCCTTGACTTCCATGTTAGGTTGATAACGTTTATTTGTCGAGGACTATTTTGACTCCATAACCCAATAGATATTTGCTAATCATAGTTTCAACTAGTCAACAAGTTATACTTCTGTTCATTTCATTCCTAGAGTTAGCCATGTAATCATTAATCAAAAACCCTAAACCTAGTGAGAGAGCCCTCTCAGGTTGAGGAGGCTAAGCCTCAACCAAAAGTTTGGTTTGAAATAGTTAAAGTATTCCTGATTAGAAGCCTATCAGGGTCTAGTTTTGTGATAATAGTCATCGATATGAAAAGGAATTCTAGAGAGAGTACAAGTCGGAAGGGAGGAGATTATAACAATAGAAAACCTTTCAAACCTTTCTATCGTAAGAAGACAGAAGGTGGTCATGGTCAACTTGTGTTTCCTACTCCACGAAATGAAGGGAATTTAAATATGAAAGAGCTGGCTCTTATAAGATCTCTCCTTAACCAAGAAGAACCTATAGTGGAGCTAGAGCCAGAACAAGAAAAAGAGGAAGAATACCAAGTAGAAGAGCCCTTGGACAAAGAATATCAAATCAATGTACTCTGGGATTTCTATACAAATGAGAATGATGAAGACGAAGGAGATAGTATGGCAGAAATCAACACTAATGAAATCCATACATGAAGTAAAGGGCCACTTGCAGGCATGATGAAGCTTGTAGACCAGACAAAGAAAGATGTTTGCCCTTTGAAGGCATTTTCTCCCAAAGTTCCTGTTGGGAATGGTAAACCTAGTGGAGATTCCAAGAGTATTCCAGTTGCAAACTATCCAGAGAAAGATAATGCACCTCCAATGGCAACGGAGGCAACTCAAAATGGTAAACTCCCATCTATGAATGGAAAAATATGTATGTTTACTCTACCCTACCCTGTTTATAACATTGATTACAATATTGTGGATGATCTTAAGAAATCCCAAGCTAATATTACATACTTCGATTTGTTAAAGTTAACGCAGCAAAGAAACTTGTTTTGAAAGCTATGAATGAATGGAATTGTAAAAATCCCACCATCCCAAGCAGCCAAACCAAGAAGGTGGTGTCCAAACCTATTAGTATGCCCAGTACAGCCCAAACCCCAGCAATTATGGAAGCCACTCTGTCCGAAATGAATCGAAGCCCCCAAGATGTCAGTGCGGCCATGATATGAAGGAAATCAAAATCCATGACTCCCCCTTTCCTTATGACATTTGAAATCTTCAGCATGAATGTCCACAATTGTTTGGTAGACTCAGGTACCTCATCCACTATGATACCTTACACTGTTGCTAAAAGACTTCATGCGATACCCGAGAAAACTGGAACTCGAATTATGCAATTGGATAGAACAAATGTGAAAGTAATTGGGGAATTGAAAGAGGTGTTGTTTCAGATGGCTACTAAACCACAATACACACAAGTCAATGACATAGTTGTAGTCGACATACCCAAGGCTTATGGAATGTTGTTTAGTAGGGACTGGTCATCAAAACTGAATGGATATTTCTCAACTGATTGGTCCCATCTCTTGTTGCCTCAGAAAGGAAAAGGTGATATGTCGAGGGTTGATCGAGAAAGATACATGAAGTATGTGGTGAGGGAACTAAATGGCCCCAATAAACCTAGAATGTTTACCAACTCTATCCTTGGGAATTAAAGTTTCGACGTTTGTGCCAACGAAACCTGTTTCGAAGAATCCCATGTAGAGATAGTTGAAGAAACTATGAAAAACAATAGTTGGAAGCTCTCCCTTGCAATCCAACTGATGAATTATCCTGTATTATAGTAGATGATAGGAATAATTTCGTAGAAAGCAATTCAATTGATTTAACATTAGATTCTGTATTCTGGACACTCTATTTTGATGGCTCTAACTACCTTGAAGGTGCAGGTGCTGGGAGCATTCTCATTGACCCACAAGGGAACCAACATCTGATGGCCATCCAGTTGGAGTTCGCATGCACCAACAACATGGCAAAATATGAAGGCTTGTTGCAGGGCCTGAAGAAAGCCATTAATATGAAGGTGAAAAATCTTGAAGTTTTTGGTGACCAACAAATAATTTTCGACTAGGTAAGGAAAAGGATACATTGCAATTAACCACACCTGGTAAGATACCAACATGAGATATGGAGCTTAATTGATAGTTTTGATTCTTTTAATATCACGTACATACCTTGAGGGCAAAACCAAGATGCTGATCTGATGGCTACTATGGCTGCAATTTTTTTGCCTGATTTTAGATTAAAGAAGAATAAATGTTATGTTGAATTCACTTTCAGACCATCCGTGCCTGATAACATCTCAAATTGGTAGGTGTTCGAAGATGATGAGCAAATCCTTGAGTTCTTGCACTGTGAGAAGACATTCAAGAATGCATTCATTGATGAAAAGGAGAATGACAAGCTTATGAACGAGAGGGAAGATGAAGAAAAGCATCAGTCCAATATAATTCCCAAGTCAGTTGTCAAGATGGAGCACTTGTATGACTTGCATGATAAATTCAAGTAGCTGACCAAATGAAAAACCCATAGCTCATCCATGAAGTATGAATCGGTCAACCTTGGAACCAAAGAAGACCTAAAAACTATTAATTTGGGCTTGGGGTGCTCTCCACAAGAAAAGGCTGCATTTGTCAAGCTATTTAAAGAGTACAAGGACGTCTTTGCATGGACATATGGTGACTTGAAATCCTTTGATACCAACATTATGCAGCATGTAATTCCTTTGGAAAAGGAGGCTAAGCCCTACCAACAAAAGCTTCGTAAGATGCATCCAAGCCTAGAACCGTTGATGAAGAAAGAACTAAAAAAAATGTTGGATGCCAAAATCATTTTTCAGATCAGACACACCCTCTGGGTAGCCAATCTTGTGCCAGTAAGAAAGAAAAATGGAGATGTCAAGCTGTGTATCTATTTCAAAAACCCAAACAGTGCATCACAAAATGATAACTATCCTATCCCTTCTATGGAACACATTCTTCAGTGTGTTTCTGGGTTTGAAATGTTGTCCCTATTGGATGGGTTTACGAGTTATAATCAAGTGTTGGTGGTGAATGGAGATAGGTCAAGACAACCTTCAACACTAAATGGGGCACTTATGCATATCGTAAAATTCCTTTTGGACTTGTTAATGCGGGCGCCACATTTCAGAGAGCTATGGACATAGCTTTCTGAGGATTGATTAACAAATCAGTAGTAGTGTACATGGATGATGTTACTGTGTATTCGTATCACAAAGGGGATCATGTCTATCACCTGAAACAAATTTTTGAAAGATGCCAAAGGTATGGAATATCGTTGAATCCCAAGAAGAGCGTTTTCACAGTTATAGAAGGGAAACTACTAGGTCACATCCTCTCTAAAGAAGGGATTGTTATTGATCCTGAAAGAATAGAGACCATCATGAGAATACAACCCCCTACAAATAAAAAGGCAATGCAATCTTTCTTCGGGAAGATTAATTTTGTTAGGAAATTTGTCTCAGGTTTCACAGAAATAGTGCATCCCATGCCACTAATGATGAAGAAAGATGTTGTGTATAGGTGGAGCGATGAAGCTAAGAAATCATTTTCGCGGATTAAGGAAGTGATTGTAGGAGCTCCTGCACTGGTTAGCCCCAATTTTGACAAGGAATTCTTCTTGTACACTTTTGCTTTTGATGTTTCATATACCGTAATCCTCACTCAAAAAAATGATGATGGAAATGAAGTCCCTATTTCTTATATGAGCTCTAATCTTCAAGGAGTAGAACTAAACTACCCAGACATGGAGAAACAAGGCTTTGTGGTTTTTAAAGCCATAAAACACTTCCGCCCTTATCTATTAAAGGTTAGGACTAAATTAATCGTTCCCCATCCTGTCGTAAGAGCCCTCTTCATGCAAAAAGAAATGGGTGAACAGAGAGGGAACTAGATAACCACACTTCAAGAATTCGACCTCGAGGTTAAGCCGATGCAGATAGTTCGAGGGAAGGGATTATGTAGGCTAGCAGTAGAAGCCTTGGAAGATAAAGAAGGGGCATCCAAAGAACCAGAAGAGTAGAGCATGCAAAATGCACAAGTAGAATTTAGGGAGGAGCCCCTATGGATTAATGAGACGTTGATGTGCGAGCGTGAAACGTCGGAAGCCCTTTTGGATCCTGATTCATGGTATTACGACATATGCTTTTATCTCACACAAGGATCATGTCCTAAACACATGGATGCATCACAAAGGAGAGCACTGAGATTGAAATCCAATTAGTATCACTTGGCCAATGACACACTATACCAAAAAACTTATGATGGAAACTTGCTGAGGTGTTTGGAAAAGGATGATGTCAATCATGTCTTGAAAGAAATGCATGAAGACCTAGCAGGTAGTCACTATGGAGGAGAGACCACTGCTCACAAAATATTAAGGGATGGATATTATTGGCCCACAATGTTCAGAGACTCACATGCCTATGCTCGGAAATGCAAGGTATGTTAAATTGCTGCAGGGCAAGAAAGAAAGCCAGTCATTCCCCTCAGGCCCATTATGATTCATTGCTCATTCTAGCAATGGGGCCTAGATGTCATAGACAAGATCACTCTGAACTCTTCGCAGCAGCATAAGTATATACTCACGACGACCGACTACGTCACCAGATGGATCGAAGCCATCCCACTTCAAAAGGTTAATGAGGACAAGGTAATATCTTTTATTGAGAAATATATTATCAGTAGGTTTGGCATCCCTGACGCTCTGATATTTGATAATGCTTCTTACTTTTCATCTCTGAAATTGATTGAATTTGCTATTGATAAATCAATTCGCATAAGGTATGCATCGAACTATTACCCCTAGGGAAATGGAGTTGTAGAGTCTGGTGGGCTTTAGTATTGCAGCAATATCCTGCAACTCATGGGACTCCCTTATTTACTTTTATCAACTCGGTAGTTCGTAACAAACTTGGAAGCGACGGTGCTGTATGCACAAGTACTAGCTCTTTCCGCGACTGTCACTTGGTCAACTGGCACAAGTCCACTAGGAGCTTAAGCCAACTTCTATGAGCTCTTAGAAGAATCTTTTTAACTGATGGATGAAAGCTAACTCAAAGAAGGCTAATCTATTTGTAGAAAGAAACTGGAAAGCTGAAAGGAAACGTAAACCCTAGCAAACCCTAATTTTACCATCTAGCCCTATTGATGCAAGAAAGAGGATGCAAGCTACTGAAAGAGATGTCATTGACTTCTAGGAAGGTAAAATGCATGTGTCTAAGCTACTTCTAGAGTAACATCTAAAAAAAAGATCTTTTTGTATTTTTGAATAAGTTGTCAAGATTATCATGCATGTGCTTTTAACTGGTTTTTGACTGTTCAGAGGTGGATTGGTGAGAGGAAATGATTGCAGAAGGCTCGGAAGGTTTGAAGAGGGCATAAGGGGTCCCTATCACCCTTCCAGAGAGTTTCACAAAGTTTGGCTATCAAGAAACCGCTCTCGTGAGCTTCTATAGGAAGTCTACACGGGTTCTATAGGATGTTCTGTAATTTCTACAGGATGTTCCAAAAAGAGGATTTTGGAGGGTGGATGGAGAGAGAAATGTGGGGAAGTGAGTATGGAGGTAGGATAAGGGTGTGAGGAGGTCCAGGACTCGGTGGATGGAGCTGAGGAGAGATGAGGATGGTTGGATTTGTTCAAGGAGGAGTGGAGCAATGTTGCACAAAAATATGGAAACTAGGTCAAGGTGTAGCAAATGTGAGGCAAGAATCAGAGTTAAGGGATGGAACAGATGGAATTGATGGAGTACGGGTAGATGGAGAGGTGTTACAGGTTCTCTGCAAGTTACTTCTCAAACTGAACAAACAATGACTTGGAAAACCGATGACCTAGCTACTTTATTCTAATCTGGCCTACGTAATAGCAAAGGAAATGAACAGAAGTTTATTTGCAATGAAATCATGTGAAATAGTTATCCAAACTGAACAATCATGAATCTAAATGCTTAACCACAACTGGTATCAACTTCTGCAGATGAGAATCTAACACTAATGATTGCATGGTGAGGCAATGACAATGTTTTTGTTGGCAGCAAGGTCACCTTTGTCCCAGCTCATGATCCCACTGAGGGAGAGGTGAGATCAGAGGTCCTTGATGGCCTTTTTCTGGATATCTTCCCTGTTAATAACCTATCAACTCAATCTGAACATAAAAAGCCTTTCTAATCATCAACAGTGACCTAGATAACCAGCAAGATTTTAATCTACTTAACAGAAATTATTTTTGCAAAGACATAAAAAGCAAATAATAGTACATAAAGGAAGCCTTGGCACTTGGGTTGGGCCCAACCCCAAGAGCTATAGGCTCCTACGAAAAACTCAGAACTGATGCCAAGTAAAGCTGCTCTTCATTACTCAAAAATAATCATATCATAAGAAAGTTATACAACAATAGCTACAAAAATGAGTTAAGATAATGATAGCACTATAGTGCAAAATCCAACAGTTCCAAAAGTAAACTATGAAGGTTGAAGCCTTCCTATTTATGCCCTATGAGGGTCCTAGCAACCCTCCTTAACTCAAGGGGCTCGGTTGTTCAAACTGCCACTAAACAGTCACTCTTCACAAAGCTGCTCGGCTGCCTTTAGGATTCGTTTTGGTGGCCTGCTGAGCTGCAAGTTGAGGGTGGAGATTTCGAGGAAGGGCCATTTAATGCAAAAGACAACCTTCCTACGAATCCTCACCCTTGCTCCCTCATGCTTGGCTATCACCTGGCTCATAATTGCTTTTCTTTGTTCCAAAATTTGTCCAAAAAACCTGAAATAACCACGTATTAGCCTCCTTGGTAAACTGACCACCCTTATTCGTTCAAATAACATAAAAATACTCAAAAAACATACATAATCTATCAAAAATGGTGGACTGATGAAGAATAGTAGGCAAAATGAGCCTAATAAGTTACCCATTTTTGGGGCTCATAATCACCCCCCTGCTAAATGGTTTTCTCATCATCTGAGCAACTAATCTAGCTCATCATCCTTTATAGCTTTGACCACCTCCCTCACATCCCAAGCCTCCGTGATGATATCTTCTTCCCGGTCATGAAATCTTGCTTTCCTTTCCACTTCCTCCAACTGTTTGTTTTCCTCCTCTTCGTTAACTCCTTCTAGCAATCCCAAAAGCAAGGGAGGACTGAATTTCAAGCCGATCCAATTGGCCTAGAGATTTTTCATCAACTGTTTGTAGAGAGGTACCCTTACTAAGGCCTCCGTCATCCTGGTGGGAGAGTGGTATTCTCTTATCTTCAAGCTGTGAGGCAGTGTGTTCCACCGCCCTGTGCAGGCATGAAGGCAGTTATCCCCCAATAGTCTCTCCATGTCCTCAAAGTGGGCAATAGCTTGAGCCTGTTGCTCAATGTATTCTGGTAAATCCTGAGGGCTATTGGCCAAGTGCTGGTGGGCACTTATCACTGCTGAGGGGTCATCCGGCTCTGCTCTGATCATTAGTGGCTCACTGAGTTCTCTACTCATAATACTGCGGACCTCTGCTACTCTTTTTTCCTCATGATTCATCCAAGAGGCCATGGCCATAAGTTGGACATCTCCTATCACAGTGTTGGGATCCCATGAATTCATGTTTGGAAGGGCTAAGTTGTGAAAATAAAACTCTACTAATTTAGCCTTGTCCTCTGATGAGCTACTGTCACATAAAGCCACAAATTGATGATAATTTTGAAATGGAGTGATGCCCCTTTGGGCCAAGGTGTTAATCTGAAACTGCAACCACTGATCCTTAAGGTATAGGGCGTATGATTTGGCAGGCTGCCTACACTGCAGAGCTTCCATCGCCCAGCTGGCCATGCAGGCCAGTTGGGCCTCCTTTTCTTGTACCTGTTGTTTCAGAGACTGTATCTCCTGGCCTGCTTGCAAGTCCTTCTCCTGTAGCTGTCTAGTTAGTGTCTCAATTTCAGCCTGCAACCCATCTCGTCTCTATTGTTCATCAGGGGTTTCTTTGTCTATTGTGGGCTTCTCCTGTTGCTATTGTTCTCTCAAGATGTGAGGCTTGTCTTCCTTTTTTTTCCCTGTAGCTGTAGCTGTTGTTTAAGTAGATCGTTTTCTTCCTGTAGCTTCGCCCGCTGGCTGCTTTTGTCATGTCATACCATAGCCAATTCCTTTCTCACCTCTTTGAGTTGTTCCCCCAGGGGACCTATATTTGCCACACCCTTGGACTTAGCGATCTTCATCCAAGTGTGGGTCCTCACTCTCTCTTCTTCTAGTGCAAGGAAAACTGGCACTGCGTATTTTTGGGGAATGACCTTTCCAGCCTCCAGCAAGTTATAGTAGGAGCCCAAGATGGGCTAGGGGCTAGGTTCCACAATGTTCTCCACCTTTTCTTCCTCCTGTGGTGATTTAGCTACCTCTCCTTCCATTTCTTCGGTCTCCTTTAGCCTAGCCAGTGTTTCCTATAGAACAGTCTCAGCATCCTGTAGAGAGGTCTTTGTGTCCAACATTTTCGTCCTTTCTCTCCAAGTGGATGTTTTCGGGCTTCCCCATTCGTAGGTGATGGATACCTTTGAAGGTGACCTTTGCTTTTGTTTATCTGGGGTGTCCACAATTGTAATTGGCTCCTTTGACTGTGGCTGGGGTCTGCCAGTTTTTATTCGCATGCTCCTTCTGGCCTTAAAATACATGGAAGGCTCCCTTTTTCGCTTCCCTTTTTGCTTTAGAGATGTGCTGAGGGTAGCCAGCAATGCTGCCTCCTCCCTAGCCAAAATCTCATGCGATTTCTCCCTTTGCTACTCTGTTTCCAAACTTCCTGTAGAAAGTACCGTGTCGACTGTTTTCATGCTTCCTGTAGAAACAGTTTTCATGCTTCCTATAGAAATTGTTTCAACTGTTTCGGTCTGCTTGGCTGGATGTGTCTTTCTTGTTAATTTCTGTGTGGTTGCCTTGGTTGTGCCCTCCTTTGTTTGGACTTTTTCAGTCCTCTCTTCTCTACTCTACAATCGTTTCTCCCTCGGTGTTTGTGCCTTTGTTCCTCCCACGTTTTTGGGCTCAGTAACTTGGCCTTTCCCTTGTTTCTCTTCTTGTTCTTTCTATGGTGGTATGTCCTGTGTTTCTTTACCACTGGCTTTCTCTTCTGCCTCAGTGTGTTCCCTTTCTTCACTGCTGGATGAAGTGAGTTCCTCAGCCAGAATTCGAATATCATCATCCTTGGACATGTTGCGGAAAATCTCCCAGTAGAGAGGGACAATGTAGGTATGGAGGGCATCTTCCACTAGAATCTTGATAAGCCCATGATGGGCTAGCTGATCTGTGTCCCTTCCTTCAATTTTGTGCCACACCCAATTAATGATTGTAGGAGGAAATAGGGGATTCTTAACTTCTGTTCTGGAGGTAAATCCTATTGGCATTATGATTCTGGTATGGCTCTATGATACAGATGTTGTACTTGATGGCAACACCCTCAAGTGCCCATGCTCTGATCAGGCTCTCAAAATGTTGGAAATTAAGAGGTACGCAGGAGAATAGTTCTAAAGGTGTGTACACGCAGGTACGCCGTGAAGGGACTACGGCCACACACGCAGGTCACCCGTTCAGAAGGTGCGTACCCCCAGTTCACTTACTTCAAGGTAGAGAAGCGCGTTCACGTGGGGTTTCCTATGTTTGGCCCGTGGTATTTAGCCCGCCGTTCTTGATTCTATGGTTTTGGCCCGTAGTATTGTTTTATATTATTATTATCATTGAGCCCCTTCTATTGGTTACCTATGGTATTGATCCATGATTTTAGGAAGAGGTTGCCTATATAAAGCAAAGGAGATCACTTGGCTATGCATCTTTTGCAAATTGAATATCTTAAGATCTGAAATATTGGGTTATTATTTTAAAAGCTTGATCTATATAAAAGTGAAGTTGAAAGCGAATCTATGAAGGGTGATCTCTCGAGCGCATGATCAGATCTGAGCATCTGACTATCTGTGGCACACTGGGGGACTGCCAATTCGGCCCTAATCAGAGGTACGCAGGTGATTAACGGTGCAAGTGCGTGGGTACGTAGAGCAGAAGAAGGAGAAGTGCATGGGTACGCAGAGCAGAAGAAGGGGCAGTGCGTGGGTATGCAGCGCGACAGAGGTTCAGGTGCGTAGGCACAGGGAAAGTACGCGGTGCTTCAGAAGCCGCAGGTGCGTAGGTACGCGGCGAGATAGCATCTGTGGGTGCGTGGCTACAGTAGAAGTACGCGGCGCGATAGTATCTGTGGGTGCATGCCTACAGTAACAGTGCGCAGCGTGATTGAAGAAACAGTGCGTGGGTACGCGGTGCAGCAGAAGGCTCTCTGCGGGTATACGCAGGGGAGCAAAAGGTGAAGTGTGTAGCCACGCAAGCCAGAGAAAGAAAAACTGCGTATCTGTATTAAGGCATTTATTTGACTAACTTTTCTCTGTTGATAAGGTGTTCTGGGTTTATTTTACTGTTACTATTGATCTGGTTACTGCAGTTGACTGGGTGATTTACTTGTACTTGATGATCTCTTGATGTTTATGGATCCAATTTTAAAATTTATGAAAAGTGGTCCTTGAAAGAAAAGAAGTAGGGGGTTGTAGCTCCCTTCCAGGAGAGACTGGAAAACGAGAGAGAGTTGTAGCTCTCTGCAGGTTGCAGCCTGCGTACTGGTAAAGGACTGCACCAGTACAAAACCATTGTAAAAGGAGTTTCTAATTTGAAAGAAGATAGAGACATATTGCAGCAGGTGGTTTTCACCCACATTGGGTTTCCACCTTACGTCTGGTGTTCTTTTGTGTGACTATCTGTTTTATTTGTTCATGCTCATTATTTTAATGTATTGACATGCAAAAATAATTCAAAGTATAAATAAGGAATATTTATTAAAAGAGCTTGATAATACTGATTCACCCCCCTCTCAATATTATTTCCAACAATTGGTATCAGAGCAGGTCCTTCAGAGAAGCTTGATCGCTTGAAGGAAGATCATTCATCATGAGCAACTACGAGAGGGAAGCATCGATCAGGCCACAATATTTGATGGGACAAACTTCAATTATTGGAAGGTAAGAGTTACTGCCTATCTTCAATCTCTTGGTACAGAAGTTTGGGATATCATAGATACAGGCTACACTTTTCCTACAGCTACTCCTATAGATTCGGCCGAGAAGAAGAAATATGAAACCAATGCTAAAGCAGTCAATAATCTGCTAGGATGCTTATCTCAAACAGAATTCGTAAAGGTTATGCAATATAAATCGGCAAAGGAAATATGGGACAAGATTGTCTTGAGCTACGAAGGAGATGAACAGGTAAAGCGTGCTAAAC
This sequence comes from Pinus tabuliformis, assembly GCA_031772625.1. Lineage (NCBI taxonomy): Eukaryota > Viridiplantae > Streptophyta > Pinopsida > Pinales > Pinaceae > Pinus > Pinus tabuliformis. Next base: position 1,418,571,783 of record CM062817.1, on the reverse strand, counting down.
TTCAAACCCTCAGGATTCAGTATGAGAATCTCAGAATGTATAATGATGAAAGTGTGGCTAACTATTTTCTTCGGGTAGATGAGATTGTAAATTGCATGAAAAACTTGGGTGAAGAAATAAAAGAGGCTATTGTGGTTGAAAAAGTTTTAAGATCATTGTCCCCCAAGTTTGAATCTAAAGTATCTGCCATAGAAGAAAAGGAAAATCTACGAATTCTTACTATGTCTCAGCTACACGGAATTCTAACTGCTTATGAAATGAGAAAGGGAGGTCCATCAGACAGGAGAGAAGCTGATTTCAAGGCTTTAGGCAAAGGAGACTACTATGAAGCAAGTCACATGCCAGAAGAAGAAGAAGAATCAAATTTTGTCAGAAATCTTCAACGGGGTACTGGAAGGTTCAGAGGTAAGTTACCTTTTAAATGTTTTGCTTGTGGAAGAGTAGGTCATTATGCTGCGAAATGTCCTCATAAGGATAAGATTGACAAAGGAAAGGAACCTGCTAGATGGAACAAGAAACAGAATGCAAATAAGAAAAGCTACTACACTCATGAAGATAGTGATGGTCTATCAAATAGTGATGAAGATGAACGAGGTAATGACTATAAACTTTTAATGGCATTTGAAGATGATGATTACATGGATGCTATAGATGTGGATAGCTTTCATGAAGAAATTTCTAGACTCAAGACATGTATAGAAGAAAAGAATATGATCATTGATACTCTACAATTTCAGATTGATGAAAAAGAGAAATATCTTGAAAAGTTAGAAGGTGAAATTGTTGGTCTTAGAAAAGAGATTGAGAAAACAAAGGCTATTAATCTTAAGTTTGTCAAAGGATCTGAAACTCTGGATGAGATCATCAATGTACAACGTTCTCCACTAAACAAGACAGGTCTGGGGTATAATGGAGAAACTTCTCAAGCATCCACCTCAAAGAGTTATCTTGATGCAGCAAGAAGGAATGAGCAAAAGCACAATGGAGATCACCAGGTAAAGCAGGGACCAATTACAAACAAAGACTATCAGGTAAACCAGGGGCAATCCGTCTTAAGGATGAACAAAAGCTACAACCAGCCACAGGTAAAATCCTCTCAATTTGCTTCAAGAATGAATGACAATAGAAATTACAATCGTTTGGCCGGAAGATTTGATAACCGCAGAAATTTCTTCAATGGACAATGCTTTTCTTGCCATAACTTTGGTCACAAAGCAGCTCAATGTGTTTCATATAAAACGATCATGACTAGAGAAGCTCAAAAACAAAGAAGTATGACCGGGATTACAAAAAGGACCTATAACAACTTTTCGGTTCTTGAAAATGAAGTTGAATGTTCTATTTGCAATAACTTTGGTCATGAAGATTCTGAATGCAGGAGCAGGTTTCAGCAGACAAAGGAACAAGCCTCAAGCACCAAAGCATGGAGAATTAAGGAGCCACAAAAAGAAAGATGTGGGATAGCATTTTATGCAGAGGGATAGGAAAATCTATGGTACATTGACAGTGGATGTTCGAAGCATATGACAGGTGATAAAGAAAAACTTGAATCATATTCTGCTTTAAAAAAGGGAAAGAAAGTTTCTTTTGGAAATGATACTCCTGCAGCTATAAAAGGAAAAGGCACTGCTCAGTTAAAAGAAAAGGTCAAAGCTGGAAATGTTTTGTATGTTGATGGATTGAAGCATAATCTTCTGAGTGTCAGCCAGATGTGTGATTAAGGAACCGAGGTGATATTTAGATCAAATGGATGTCTTTTTCGTGATCTTGATACAGGTAAAGCGGTGATCAAAGGTAAAAGAACTCCAAATAATCTATACATATTCGAAGAAGGACAACAACAATGCTATCTAAGCAAGGATGATGAACACTGGTTATGGCACCGGAGGTTGGGGCATCTAAGCTTTTCACAAATAAGGAAAGCATGCAAATATCAGGCAGTTCGTGGTCTTCCAGATATCAAAATTCCAGACAACACCATATGCAAATCATGTCAGTTTGGAAAGCAAACCAAAACTAACTTTCCAGAGAAGGAAGGATTAGCTAGCATGCCTCTTGAGCTTGTACATACAGATGTATGTGGACCATTCAGGAAAAGGACACCTCGAGGAGAAGAATACTTGATATTATTCATTGACGATTTCTCCAGGTTTGTCTGGTTAGGACTTATGAAGCACAAAGATGAAGCATTCGAAAAATTCAAATCCTTTAAAGCCTTGGTTGAAAATGAATCAGGATACAAAATTAAGTGCCTCAGATCCAACAGAGGTGGGGAGTTTACCTCAAATGAATTTTTCGATTTCAGTGAAGAACATGGGATAAGAAGAGAATTCTCTACAGCTAGAACTCCTCAGCAAAATGGAGTAGTGCAAAGAATGAACAGAACAGTCCAACAAATGGCTCGTGCTATGCTTGATGAGTCTGGAACTCCCGCAACTTTCTGGGGTGAAGCTGCATATGCTGCGGTTGTTATTCTCAACAAAACAAATGCCCGGGTGAACAACACTCAAACTCCTCATGAGCTCTGGTATGGTGAGACTCCCTCAGTAAAGCACTTCAAAATCTTTGGGAGCAAATGCTATATTAAGAATACTGATGAGCAACTTGGCAAACTTGAACCTAGAGCAGATGAAGGCATTTTCTTGGCTATTCTCCACACAGCAAAGCATATGAGTGCTACAATAAAAGGCTTGGAAGAATTGTTGACAGCATTGATGTAGTGGTTGATGAGAAGGGATACATTCCTAGGCAAGTAAATCATGAAGATATCGAAGAAGATGAAGACTACCCTCAAAGACAGAATGATGAAGAAGAAGAACCTAAAGAAGAACCAGAGGAGCAGATAAGGATAGAAGAGAAGACTCCATCCAGATATGTTCAGAAGAATCATCCAGAATCTCAGATTTTGGGGCAGAAAGAAGCAGGTGTACAAACAAGAAGAATAGTTGCAGAAGCTTCAAGCTATTTGGCATTACTCTCTTCCATTGAACCACAAAATGTGAAAGAGGCATGCAAAGATGAATGTTGGGTGAAAGCAATGGATGAAGAACTTGAGCAGATCAAAAAGAACAACACTTGGGAGCTGGTTCCTCGAGCAAAGGATAAGAATGTTATAGGGACAAAATGGGTCTTCAAAAATAAATTGAATGAAAATGGAGAAGTAATTAGAAACAAGGCCAGACTTGTTTGTAAAGGGTATGCGCAGCAAGAAGGAATAGATTTTGAAGAAACCTTTGCTCCTGTTGCAAGACTTGAGGCCATCCGAATGTTCCTTGCTCTCTTAAGCTTTCAAAACTTCAAAGTATTTCAAATTGACGTGAAATCAGCCTTTCTGAGTGGAGACTTGGAAGAAGAAGTATACATTGAGCAGCCAGATGGTTTCATTCTTGGAAATGATCCAAATCTTGTATGCAAATTGAAAAAGGCTCTCTATGGTCTCAAACAAGCTCCAAGGGCTTGGTACTATCGTTTGGACAAATATCTTCATCAACAAGGTTTTTCAAAAGGATCAGCAGACAACAATCTTTATATAAAAGTTGAAAATGACAAATTGCTAATACTTGTTGTGTATGTAGATGACATTATCTTTGGTAGCAATGAAGAATCTATGAGTCAAAGCTTTGCCTTGGTGATGCAGAAAGAATTCGAAATGTCCTTGCTGGGAGAACTGACATATTTTCTTGGTTTGCAAATCCAACAAAAAGAAGGAGGGATCTTTTTGTCTCAAACCAAGTATCTCAAGCAGATTTTGAAGAAATATGGCATGGAAGATGCAAAACCAGTATGTACACCCATGGTCACAGGATGTAGCCTCAGTGCAAATGATGAACCAGCAGCAGTGCATCAACCAACCTACAAATCTATGATTGGAAGTCTACTTTATTTGACAGGTACCTGACCAGACATCATGCATGCAGTGGGAATAGTTGGAAGATTTCAAGCAAATCTGAAGGAAACTCATCTTCAGGCAGTGAAGAGAATCTTTAAATATCTTCAAGGGACTCAAAATTATGGCTTATGGTATCCTAGAGATACAGATCTCACACTTCATGCTTATACAGATGCAGATTGGGCAGGAAGCGTGGATGATAGGAAGAGCACAAGTGGTGGTGCGTTCTTTATGGGTTCCAGATTAGTATCTTGGTTCAGCAAGAAACAGAGTTCGATTGCCTTGTCTACAGTTGAAGCAGAATATGTTGCTGCTACATCTTGCTACACTCAACTCCTTTGGATGATGCAGACCTTGCAGGATTTAAAATCACTTGTACACCACCTATCTCCATCTTATGTAATAACACAAGTGCAATCAACATTTCAAAGAATGCAGTCATGCATTCAAAGACCAAGCACATACCGATCAAGTATCATTTTCTCCGGGAACAAGTACTTGAACAAAAGGTCAAGTTGGAGTATGCTCCTTCTAAGGAACAAGTTGCTGATATACTCACCAAACCATTGCCCAGGGAGACCTTTGAATACCTCAGGCAAAAGCTAGGGGTTGTTGATGCATCATCTTGTTGAATCTCTTCTGATGGTTGGTTGTATGCAAGGCTCATCTAGGGCATATGCGTACATGTGCTGGGTTGCGGATTGGTTGAAGATCGAATGGCACAGGTTCAGGGGGAGCATATAATGCATTGTTGGCATTACGGAGGACGTAAAAAAGGAGATCATGGATGCTGGTCTGAATATTGCTGCAATATGTCTCTATCTCTTTCATGGTCATTTATGGTGTTTTGGTGGCTTATGGTTCTTATTTACAGAACTGGTTTATAGTCAGGGGGAGCATGTTCTTAGGGGGAGCATAACCCTTTGCCCTTGATGTCAAAGGGGGAGAATGACGTTGAGGATCTTGAGGTTGCCATCAAGTCCAAAGGGGGAGATTGTTGGCATTATGATTCTGGTATGGCTCTATGATACAGATGTTGTACTTGATGGCAACACCCTCAAGTGGCCATGCTCTGATCAGGCTCTCAAAATGTTGGAAATTAAGAGGTACGCAGGAGAATAGTTCTAAAGGTGCGTACACGCAGGTACGCTGTGAAGGGACTCCGGCCACACACACAGGTCACCCGTTCAGAAGGTGCGTACCCCCAGTTCACTTACTTCAAGGTAGAGAAGCGCGTTCATGTGGGGTTTCCTATGTTTGGCCCGTGGTATTTAGCCTGCCGTTCTTGATTCTATGGTTTTGGCCCGTAGTATTGTTTTATATTATTATTATCATTGAGCCCCATGTTTTTGGGCCCCTTGTATTGGTTACCTATGGTATTGATCCATGATTTTAGGAAGAGCTTGCCTATATAAAGCAAAGGAGATCACTTGGCTATGCATCTTTTGTAAATTGAATATCTTAAGATCTGAAATATTGGGTTATTGTTTTAAAAGCTTGATCTATATAAAAGTGAATTTGAAAGCGAATCTATGAAGGGTGATCTCTCGAGCGCATGATCAGATCTGAGCATCTGACTATCTGTGGCACACTGGGGGACTGCCAATTCGGCCCTAATCAGAGGTATGCAGGTGATTAACGTTGCAAGTGCATGGGTACGCAGAGCAGAAGAAGGAGAAGTGCGTGGGTACGTAGAGCAGAAGAAGGCGTAGTGTGTGGGTACGCAGCGCGACAGAGGTTCAGGTGCGTAGGCACAGGGAAAGTACGCAGCGCTTCAGAAGCCGCATGTGCGTAGGTACGCGGCGCGATAGCATTTGTGGGTGCGTGGCTACAGTAGAAGTACGCGGCGCGATAGTATCTGTGGGTGCGTGCCTACAGTAATAGTACGCAGTGTGATTGAAGAAACAGTGTGTGGGTAAGTGGTGCAGCAGAAGGCTCTCTGCGGGTATACGCAGGGGAGCAGAAGGTGAAGTGTGTAGCCACGCAGGCTAGAGAAAGAAAAACTGCGTATCTGTATTAAGGCATTTATTTGACTGACTTTTCTCTGTTGATAAGGTGTTCTGGGTTTAGTTTACTGTTACTATTGATCTGGTTACTGCAGTTGACTGGGTGATTTACTTGTACTTGATGATCTCTTGATGTTTATGGATCCAGTTTGAAAATTTATGAAAAGTGGTCCTTGAAAGAAAAGAAGTAGGGGGTTGTAGCTCCCTTCCAGGAGAGACTGGAAAACGAGAGAGAGTTGTAGCTCTCTGCAGGTTGCAGCCTGCGTACTGGTAAAGGACTGCACCAGTACAAAACCATTGTAAAAGGAGTTTCTAATTTGAAAGAAGATAGAGACATATTGCAGTAGGTGGTTTTCACCCACATTGGGTTTCCACCTTACATCTGGTGTTCTTTGGTGTGACTATCTATTTTCTTTGTTCATGCTCATTATTTTATGGTACTGACATGCAAAAATAATTCAAAGTATAAATAAGGAAGATTTATTAAAAGAACATGATAATACTGATTCACCCCCCCTCTCAGTATTATTTCCAACAAATCCATCCCATCTCTGAGTTCACTCAGCAACCGGAAGTGATAGCCGTAGATAATATTGAATTGCCCCTCACAGGTAATGTATTTCATGATCTGAAAGCTGACTTCGCTCCAAAAAGGATGTAGGCTATCTCTCCGGACCCCATTCTTGTCTTTTGAAAATTGTTCCTCTGGTAAGAAGAATTATTTCTTGGCTTTTTGGCCCAGTGCCCTCTCCTCTTTGCTCCAGGGTATCCCCAATGGCAAATCAGTAACTCGACAAATGAGTTGTGGGGTAAGCGTTAGTGTCAATCCTCTTAAATTCACAGTGGCCAGTGTCTTTGATTTAGGCTGCAGGGACATTAAGAACTCCTCCGTTATCTCATCGTCATGACCTTCAATTCTGTCACAAAAGGTCATCCAATTGGCACGGGTGAAGAGGTTCACCACCTCGGGATGTTCACACAATTTCCTTGAATCCGAGGGTTCCTTCCTCATAAACCCCCCTGGCATGGTGAGAGTGCTCTGTTTTTTGCTCAGAGCAGAGAGGACTTCTTGTTTTATGGTTTCCTCCTTCGAACTTGAAGATAGTATCTCTCAGGTGTTTATGTTTTAACCTTGCACCAATTCCCTAGTTTTAAAACTCGACTATCGGTGTACAAAATGAAGACTTGGGTTTCCCCATACAGAGTGCAAATCTCAATTTCCACCCCAGCATACATATAACCATGCAAAATTCACATTTCTCCTACATAGGTTAGCCCTGACAGTGCTTTAACTTTTCTACAAGAGGAGTTTTCTTAACAGGAACCGTGGAGGAAAACTTGGACACAAAACCAATGAAGAAATTTCGTGCAACCACAAATAAACTGCTATTTTTGACTCACAGGCAGACTTGTCTCTAACCCTCCAATTCAAGAGAGCTCAATTCACCATGGTTTCAACATATACCATGCATTGGAAGGGTTTTTTCGAGCCTACCTCTCTTCGAAAATCCAATTTTGACGAAGAAAAGTCGAAACTTCTCCGCTCCGGAAGGCTATGCTGTGTTTCCTGTAGAGCTTCTTCTTGTAGAATGCTTTGCCGGCTTCTGGAGGATGTTACGACACTTCTGAACGAGCCTAGGACACAGGAGAATTTTGAAATAGGCTGAAAAGCTCAGGCTAACAGACTGTGGAGGAGGAGGACGCATACTTCGCTGAGAATGGTTGCAAATGTAAATGAACAGCGGTTAACGTGAGTGTTTGGCCGAGCATTTTGAATTACGGTGCAATTTGTGGCGAGGGGGTGAGGTGGCCATGCTGATCCATTAGCCAACGTCATGGCCATCATTCCTCTACGTATCCCTGACCGCCATTACCTTTCCTCTGTCATTAACCGTCGCCACCACTACCAGTCCCGCTGATTCTCCCTAACTAGACACTTCACACGTGTAGGCTGCACATCTTGTTGGAAAATTCGAACCTAACCGAGCTTGCTCGGATCCCACGAAGCTATGTGATTGATTGTGGGTGGCCAGTCAATTCGTTCAATCGGAACCATTTCACAGTCATGCAGTTTTCGAAATATAGTCTATGAAATTTGACGAATAAGGTTAGACGCTTACTTGTGTTGCCGTGGACACGTTCTGCAGGCTTCGAGACTTGGAACGACTACTTCGCTCGCTACTGCTTCATGCGCAGGTGCTGGAACTCATTCTTTTATTGGTTGATGTTGTATGCATGGCTTTGGAACCCGATCCTCGGTTGGCAATGCTACATGCACCAGTGGTGTTTGGTTTCAGCCATCGAGGATGTTTTCACATCCAAGAGGAGCCTTTTTACATGTTTCCTTTTGCTGGTTTCGGCTGCCCTTGCCTCTAGAGTATGTCTTCCAGAGGGATCATCCGCTACAGGACCCCTGTAGGATGTCCTGTAGCTACTTCTCCTCCTAGGATGCAAGCTAAACGAGAAGGGCTGAATTCGCTGATGAAGAGTCTAGATGGAGCTTGAACAGCTAAAGCGTGCAGGCCTTCACTGCTTGATTTTTCACTGGAAAATTTTCTGTCCATCTGAAGAAAACAGGATTTCTTGTATGACTGCAGGAACACATAACTAGGGGGTTGCAATGGCGGTGGAAAGAGATGAAGCAGGTGATGGATGGAAGAGAGGGGTGGTTTCAGGCCTAACCAATAGACTCTGAGCTTCAAATCCCCTTCCAAAATCAAATTTGGCCTGCCCAAAGGCTCTACAGGATGTTTCTTGTAGAAATACAGAACTTCCTGCAGAAAGCCCAAAACTTCTTGTAGAAAGCCCTGAACTTCCTATAGGAGGTGGAATCTCGATCCGAACGTGATCAAATCCTGGGAAAAGTGAGTGGCCATGGGGGGGAGTGTCTGTAAGGATGTCCTGTAGCCTGGTACAGACCCCTGTCCTCGTTTTGCGCGACCTTCTTTATCTCCAATGTATTCCATGCAACCTGCAATAATTTTGATAGAGATTAGGCCTATTTATTTTTTTTTTTCTTTTTTTTTTCTCTTTTTTTTCTTGAGAGACAGCTGGGGCGCCTCCATGAGGTTTTCACCCCCACTATCTACCCTGGGCGCCTCAGAAAGGTTTTCACCCAAGGATCTCTTTTATTCCATTTCTTTATTTTCTGAGAGACAGTTGGGGCGCCTCCATGAGGTTTTCACCCTCACTGTCTGCCCTGGGTGCCTCAGAGAGGTTTTCACCCAAGGATCTTTTTATTCCTTTTTTTTTTATGATCAAGGTGTGGGTGGAATAGAGGCAGAGCCCTGCTCTACTACCAGCACTAATTTTTCCAAAGTTTCAATGAACTCCTGCCTCGAAAGGGGTTTCTTGTAGATTTTCAATCGATGCCCATTGACAAGCATGGGGATGGCTTCTTCATCAATGGTCCTGATAAGGACTGAATGATTTTCATTGCATTTTTCCACTGTATATGGTCCTAACCATCTTGTCCTCAGCTTCCCTTTGAAATCTTTGTATCTTGAATCATATAGCAGCGCCCAATCTCCCGGCTGGAATTGCTTTTCACTAAGGTGCCCGTCATGCCATATATTCCTCTGGAGTTGAACTACTTCTGAGTGGAGGAGGGCCTGCATTCTGTGTTCATCTAATCCATTCATCTGCAGTAATCTGTCACATTGAGCATGGTTGAGATCTAAGTCCAACTGAGTTGCCACCCTCAATGTGTTGTACTCGAACTCTGTAGACAGCAGAGCTTTCTTCCCGTAGACCAGATCATAAGGTGTGAAACCTGTTGTTGTCTTCCAAGTGGTGTTGTAGGCCCAGGTGGCCTCAACCAGGCGATCTGCCCAATCCTTTCTGCTGCTGCTCACCACCTTGGTCACAATCGCTTCCAATGCTCTATTAGTGACTTCCACCTGTCCATTTTCTTGTGGATGATATGGGGTGGAAGTCCTGTGCTTGATCTTGTGATGAGCAAGGAAGTCTCCAATCAGGTTAGAGGTGAACTGGCTTCCTTAATCAGTGACTAACTCTCTTGGGTAGTCAAACTTGTAGAATATATTTTCCCTTAAAAACTCAGCCACCTTTTCTTCTGTCGTTGCTTTAATTGCCTTTGTTTTTGCCCACTTTGTTAGATATTCGGTGCACACAATGATGTAAGACCTTTGCTTTGAAGGAGGGTTGATATGACCCACACAATGCATGCCCCACTTCTCAAATGGCTCGAAGGTCACTTGAAGTTGGAGAGGCATTTCATCCCTTGGAGTCAGTTTCCCCATCCTCTGACATCGATCACACTGGCTAATGTATCTTTTGACATCTTCGTGAAGAGTAAGCCAATAGTAGCCTGCCAGTAGAATTTTCAAGGCAGTCCTTTTTGCTGCAAAGTGGCCTCCACAGGGCCCCTTGTGACAGGTTAGGAGGATGTCAAAGACTTACTCCTCCCTAACACAATGCCTTAAGATCTGATCTGGGCCAAGTTTGAACAGATTGGCCCCGATCCAAGTGAACGGGGCACTCTTCCTCACAATTCTGCTCTTCTCCTTTGAGGATAGATGCGGAGGGAACTGTGTTGAGACCAAGTAATTTGCTATATTAGTACACCATGGAGAGAGTACTTAGATAGCAAACAGGTGTTTGTCTGACATCTAATCATCCACTGTCCCTTCTTCACCTACAGCCAAATCCAATCTAGACAAGAAGTCAACAACAACATTTTCTTTACCTGGCTTGTCGACAATAGTCAAATAAAATTGTTGCAACAAAAGTAACCATCTAATGATATGAGCATTTACATCAGGCTTATTCATTAAATATCTAATCGCAGCATGATCAGTGTGTATAAATGTTTGATAACCAGTTATGTAGTGTCTGAACTTGTTTAGGGAATGGACTATGGCCAGGAACTCTTTCTCGGTTACAGTATAGTTCATTTCTGCCTTGGATAGGTTCTTGCTGATGAAGTATATGGCATATGGTAGTTTCTCCTCAACTTGTCCTAAGGCTGCCCCTATGGCTTTTTTCGAGGCATCAGTGTGGATGTGGAAAGGTAGGGCCCGGTTTGGACCTCTTAAGATCAGGGCGGACACCAGCTTATCTTTCAACTCTTCCAGAGCCCCTTGATAGTCGTCATTCCATTTGAACTCAACATCTTTCCCTAAGAGGCCAAACAATGGCAAGGCTAGCTTAGTGAAATCTTTAATGAATCTCCTATAATATCCTGCTAAGCCTAGGAAACTCCAAACATCTCTCACCTTTTAAGGAGGTGGGACCTTCTTGATGATAGCAATCTTGTTAGGATCCACCTGTAATCCTTGCTGGGAAATTGTATGACCTAGCACAGTCCCTTCGGTCATCAGGAATTCGCATTTTTCAGGACTAAGGGACAGGTTCATCTCAATACACTTGGCTAAGACTTTTCCCAGGTTAGTCAATGCTTCTCGGAAGTTGGACCCATAAGGAGTAAAGTCATCCATATAGATTTCTACCGAATCGTGGACCAACTCAGAAAATATGCTCAATACTGCTCTCTGGAAAGTAGCAGGAGCATTGTATAACCCAAAGGGAAGGACTCGGTAGGCAAAGGTATCCCATGGACAAGTGAAGGTGGTTTTATCTTAGTCCGCTGGGCTGATTTGGATCTGGTTATACCCGCTGAACCCATCTAGGAAAGAGAAGAACTTCTTCCCTGTCAGTTCATCCAACACTTGATCTATGAAAGGTAAAGGGAAATGGTCTTTCTTGGTGGCTTTGTTAAGTTCTTGGTAATCTACATAGATTATCCACTTCTCATTCTTTTTGGGCACAAGAACTAGAGGTGAGACCCACTCACTGTCGGAGATGGGGTAGATGAATCCTGCATCCAAAAATTTTTGCAATTCTTCTTTGACAATGTCTTTAAGGTCTGGATTCATTCTCCTCTAAGGCTGCCTGACTGGTTTACAATCTTCTTTAATGTAAATGTTATGGGTACAAACTGAAGGGTGGACTCCTTTCATCTCCTTATAGCTCCAAGCAAAAGCATCCAAATGATTGTTCAGTAAGCTACACAGCTCCTTCTCCTGGGAGGGAGATAGGGAGGAGCTGATCTTTAAGGTTCCTTCGGGGCCAAATTCCACATTTTTAACTCTGGGAGAGGTCGGATCGGTCACACAGAGGTCCACTAAAGCGCTAGCTTGGGTATCTTCCACCAACTTCTCTAAGGACAATGCACTGGGGGGTGGATTTTGAATCAAATTCTCAATCAAGTCATCCTCGGCTTGAGGGCCTCCCCTGGTGGTTTCTATTATGCACAATGGTGCAGAGTAGACCTCATCCACATCTCCCTCTTCCAACCAGAGTGGTAAGTCATGTTCTAGCAGAGGTTGGGTAGGAGGGTATAGGACTAGCTATTTGGACATAGGCCCATTCTTGATGGTCATGCTTCCAGCTCGACAACTGATGTAAGCATCCGCAGTGGCTAACCAAGGCCTTCCCAAAATGAGGCGATATCCAGTGTTCTTTGCCTTTGGCTGAAGGACCAAGAAGTCCGCAGGGTACTCCCAAGAGTCAACAGAGACCAAGACATATTCCACAATCCCTTCAGGAGTCACAGTGGAGCAATTTGCTAACTGCAGGACTGTCAAGGTCTTCCTTAAGGAACTATGAAGGTTGAGTTTAAGCATTGTGTCCCTGGTCATCACATTAATGGAATCCCCTAGATCAATCAAGGTATGGGGGATTATGGTGCCATTGATGTGGACATCAACTAAAGGACTCCCAGGGTCCAAATAATTTGGATGGATTACTTGCCCCAACATTAGATCGGACAGTTGTCCTATGACATTGATAGTCGAGGAATCTCTCTTTCGCCTACCTGGGTGCCTGAAACACTTCTCCTTAATCAATTTGTTGTATATTGGTACATCTTTTATGGCCTGGAGAAGTGGTATTTTCACACAAAGCTGTTTAAGTTCTCCCAGAATTTCAGTCTCCTCTGGGTTTGGTTGCGTGGTTACTGTTAGTCGCTAAGGAAAGGGTGGAATGGCTTTGGGTTGACTTTCCTATTTCTCTTCCTCCTCCTCTGGGGGAGGAGGTTGGTGATCTGGAAGGACCTTCCCAGATCGTAGGTTGATATCCTGGATCTCCACAACATAGGTAGGGCATGTTGTCTCCCCAGTGTATAACTGTTGGGCCTGTCTGTTGTTGGGGTTCGGGTTCGGTTGAGCAGGCATCTGGGGTTGTCTTGGAGGAGCAGGAGGTAATGGTTGTGGCTGAGCCAGTGGTGGAGGCAGAATGGCAGGAGGAGAGTTGTATTGGGGCCTCCACCCCAGTTGAGGTGCATTTCACTGAGGTTGTGGCTGGACATGTGAGTGAAACAAATGAGTAGTGGGTTGAGTATGGTATTGAGATGGATAAGACCACGAAGGAGGTGTGGACCAGGAAGGATGAGCAGGGGGACCCCAAGAAGGTATGTGAGTAGATTGGTTGGGGCTATAATAAGCTTGGGATGTCCCTTGCATCCCCTGCTGGTAAAGTTTGGGCCCATGCGGCCTCCTTTGGTTGAGGAGGTAGAGAGGTTCAGTGGTTTCCTCAGTCCCTTGAAACATGGCTTTAAATTTGGGTAAGTTTGGGCATTGGTTTGTGGGGTGGTCTTCCTCACAAATGAAACATACCTCTACTGAGTGCAATGGACACTCATTCTTAGGGTTCTTCCTCGTACATCTGGGATAGAAAATGGCCAAAGCCCTCTTAGCTTCCTCTTTCTTTTGTTGGATTCGAAAAGTATCAAGTTGCATGGCAATGGTCTGTCTCACCTCACTTTTGAGGTCTTCCATCTGATTAGCAAACTCATGCTTCGAGAAGGCGGTACTAGCTGAAAGTGGATTCCCCCTACCTCTTTTTTGGGCTGCCCTAGAATGGTTTCTAAACACAATCTTTATGTCTTCATAAGGTAGTTGGTAGATGTCCCCTCCAGCTAGCAAATGGAGGGTATCTATTAGGTCTTCAGGGACTCCTCGGAGCAGAACCAACTTTAGAGATTCAGGGTCAAGTGTTCACCTGGCCCATTTGTAGCTAAGTTGGAACCTTTCCTCATAGTCTTCTAAGGACTTATCATTTCCCATGGTCATCCGGAAGATTTCTCCCTTTGTTTCCTTGGACCTACTGTAGTCCCAGTATTTGTTGTTAAAGGCTTGCTGCATCTGAGCCCAAGTGGTGATACTATTTCCAGGTAACCCCATGAACCAGCGTAATGCTGCATCCTTGAGGGTACAGGGAAAGAGTTTCAACTTTTTCTCATCCTCTACATAGTCATAAGTTTGACAAAGGACATAAAACTCAAACAGGAAGGTATCAGGGTCTTCAGTGGTCAATCCATGGAAATGAGGTAAGGCTGAGGGACTTATGTTTTTCATTTTCATGTCCCTGTTGGTCTCTCCGATGGGGAAGGTACCTTCTATTCTCTCATCATCTTCTCTACCATTTCTGTTTTCAGCCATGGTCTCAAAAGGAATGTTTTCTTGCTCTTTTACTGTTATAGGATCTTCGTATATCTCAGGAGGTTCACCTAAAGGTTCTTCTGTGTCACTTCCACCAAAGAAGAGAGAAGGGTGACTCAGTGAAGTGGTGGGGGTGTTGGGTAGGAACTTTCTGGTATTATCTCTGTTCCTAGGAGGCATGAAAATATTTTTGGTTGCTTTTTCTTTTTTCTTCTTGTACTTGCAAAACTGAAACAGATGGAATTGCAACTAAGTAAAATCTATCTTGCGGAAATGAAAATGCGGAATTGAAATGAAAGCAGGAAAGGACTAATCTGTTTTGTTGAAATCAAATTGCAGGAATGAAATGCTATTCTACACTTGCAGAATTGAAATGCTATTCTATACTTGCAAAATTGAAATTGCAGAATTTAAAGGCTAATCTATGAAAGTAGGAAATGTCTAATCTACTTTTGCAGAAATGAAATTGCAAAATGGAACTGAAATAAACTACTTAGCAGAAGGTTGGAGTAGAAAATAGAAGAAAAGCATCAATCACAAATACTCTGATGCTTCCCTGGCAAGGACGCCAAAAATATGGTGGGCTGCAGTATTGCAGCAATAATGCTGCAACTCCTGGGACTCCCTTCTTTACTTTTATCAACCTGGTAGTTCGTAACAAACTTGGAAGCGACGGTGCTGTATGCACAAGTACTAGCTCTTGATGCGGCTGTCACTTGGTCAGCTGGCACAAGTCTGCTAGGAGCTTAAGCCAACTTCTATGAGCTCTTAGAAGAATATTTTTAACTAATGGATGAAAGCTAACTCAAAGAAGGCTAATCTATTTGCAGAAAGAAACTGGAAAGCTGAAAGGAAACGTAAACCCTAGCAAACCCTAATTTTACCAGCTAGCCCTACTGATGCAAGAAAGAGGATGAAATCTACTAAAAGAGATGACATTGACTTCTAGGAAGGTAAAATGCACGTGTCTAAGCTACTTCTACAGTAACATCTGAAAAAAAAAAAAACATCTTTTTGTATTTTTGAATAAGTTGTCAGAATTATCATGCATGTGCTTTTAACTAGTTTTTGACTATGCAGAAGTGGATTGGCGAGAGGAAATGCTTGCAGAAGGTTGGGAAGATTTGAAGACAGCCTAATGGGTCCCTAGCACCCTTCCAGAGAGTTTCACAAAGTTTGGCTATCAAGAAACTGCTCTCTTGAGCTTCTACAGGAAGTCTGCAGGGGTTCTACAGGATGTTATATAATTTCTACAGGATGTTCCGAAAAGAGGATTTTGGAGGGTGGATGGAGAGAGAAAGGTGGAGAAGTCAGTATGGAGGTAGGATAAGGGTGTGAAGAGGTGCAGGACTTGGTGGATGGAGCTGAGGAGAGATGAGATGGCTGGATTTGTTCAAGGAGGAGTGGAGCAATGTTGCACAAATATATGGAAACTAGGTCAAGGTGTAGCAAATGTGAGGAAAGAATCAGAGTTAGGGGATGGAGCAGATGGGATTGATGGAGTACGGGTAGATGGAGAGGTGTTACAGGTGCTTTGCAAATTACTTATCAAACTGAACAAACAATGGCTTGGAAAACCGATGACCTAGCTACTTTATTCTAATCTGGCCTAAGTAACAGCAAAGGAAATGAACAAAAGTTTATTTGCAATGAAATCACGTGAAATAGTTATCCAAAATGAGCAATCATGAATCTGAATGCTTAACCACAAATGGTATCAACTTCTGCAGATGAGAATCTAACACTAATGATTGCATGGTGAGGCAATGATAGTGTTTTTGTTGGCAGGAAGGTCACCTTTGTCCTATCTCATGATCCCACTGAGGGAGAGGTGAGATCAGAGGTCCTTGATGGCGTTTTTCTGGATATCTTCCCTGTTAATAACCTATCAACTCAATCTGAACATAAGAAGCCTTTCTAATCATCAACAATGACCTAGATAACCAACAAGATTTTAATCTACTTAACAGAAATTATTTTGCAAAGACATAAAAAGCAAATAATAGTACATAAAGGAAGCCTTGGCACTTGGGTTGGGCCCAACCCCAAGAGCTATAGTCTCCTACAAAAAACTCAAAACTGATGCCAAGTAAAGCTGCTCTTCATTACTCAAAAATAATCATATCACAAGAAAGTTATACAACAGTAGCTACAAAAATGAGCTGAGATAATGATAACACTATAGTGCAAAATCCAACAGTTCCAAAATGAAACTACGAAGGTTGAAGCCTTCCTATTTATGCCCTACGAGGGTTCTAGCAGCCCTCCTTAACTCAAGGGGCTCGGCTGTTCAAATTGCCAGTAAACAGTCACTCTTCACAAAGCTACTCAGCTGCCTTTAGGATTCGTTTTGGTGGCCTGCTGAGCTCCGAGTTGAGGGTGGATATTTCGAGGAAGGGCCATTTAATGCAAGAGACAACCTTCCTACGAATCCTCACCCTTGATCCCTCATTCTTGGCTGTCACCTGGCTCATAATTTCTTGGCTTTGTTCCAAAATTTCTCCAAAAAACCTGAAATAACCACGTATTAGCCTCCTTGGTAAAGTGACCACCCTTATTCGTTAAAATAACATAAACATACTAAAAAAACATGCATAATCTATGAAAAATGGTGGATTGATGAAGAACAATAAGAAAAATGAGCCCAATAATTTACCCATTTTTGGGGCTCATCTGAGTCCTCAAATAAAAACCTCATCCACATAATCTGTAAGTTTGTCGCTGAAAACCAGAGGAATTGACACAATGCTCTGAGAAATGCCCTTTGGGCCGATAGGGTCACCCCAAAAGTAGCATTAGGGAACTTCCCATACTTCCTCATCTATGGACAGGAAGCCATCTTGCCTCCTAACATTAGCCTTCCCTCTTTACAGCTCCCCCAAGCCTCTAGAGGGACCCCTTCAGCCTTACTTCAGAAAAGGATCAATGAACTGGTGAGGTTGGAGCAATTGAGGGATAAAGCTAGAAATAAATTTAGAAATCACCAAATGATTGTGATGAAATGGTTTGATCACCATCTGGAAGGGGATAAAGATTACCAAGTGGGAGATAGTCCTAAAACAGGACAAGTTGAGTCAGCCAAAAGGTAAACACACGAAATTCCAACACTTATGGCTGGGCCCATTCCAAGTTGAGGAGAAAATTGGTCAAGGAACTTATAGATTGAAAACTTTATAGGCAGACACTAAAAAACTCCCTGTTAATGGCTAGCATCTTAAGAGATACTTCCAGTAGCCACCACATCATGGTTACCTCCTGAGTAGGTTAGGATTCATTTTATTTTTTTTGTTAGCTTAGTTACATTTTCGTCTTGTCCTTTCCTGTTTTACGCAAAGTTTATTTTCGTTTTGAATTTCAGTTCTTTTCAGCTAATTGATTTCGGTCCTTCAGTCTCATCTTCACCTTTACAACTCTCTTCAGATTGCTCTCATTCACCACCTTCAGCTTTTGCCTCTCTCATTAACCTACTGATGAGTCGGCCAATCCTAAATTCATCGTTGCCTTACAAATCAAGCAAACTTTCAATGACCCTGTGAGAACTAGAAAACTAGCGGTGGAATTCAAATCAAAGCCACTCATTAGCATCTGTTGGGAACTAGGTAGGATCTGTTGATAACCTGGATACCTGGAGCATGTGGGGGCATCTTTATAAAATGGAAAAATGTGTAACCATAGCTGGACTGGCATGGCGGAACGCTGCATTTTTAGAATCCCACTCAGACCTAGCCTATACTTGCCTGTAAGGTTTGCAGTTATTCTCCATTGGTCGCATGCACCACACTAAGTTTTACAATACCTGTCATCTACAAGTAAACCTCCTTTCATGGGCTAAGCTCACTGTCATATATCCTGTGGTAAATCCAATTGTGCTCTAGTCCTTGTGCCTGAAACTGGAAGGACTTACGTAAAATAAAATGAAATGTTAATTCCTTGTGCCAATCTGGAAGGACAAGTTGTTTGGGAAGTCGGTTAGAGTAGGGACTATTATTGGACTCAAAGTACTGATTGACACAACAAACCCAACCTTGCTTAAGCTGTTTAAAAATATGACATGATCCAAGACTACTCCCCATTCAATCATAGGAAAGTATTGCACTAAAATTCTTACATAAAGTGTAGATAAACATATTTACATGAAGTTTGATGAGCAATACAGAGTTGAGGTACACACCTAAATAGGTATTGACATACTAGTGATGGCCCCGAAATGATTTTTTAAAGTAGAAAACAGGTAAAGGAAGGTTAATAAATCCCATAATATGACCATTGGAGAATGCCTGTCAAAACCCTATCAGTAAGTACAAGATTTTTGTCTTTATCCCGCCTAAAGCTATTAATGCTAAAGTGGAACCCATGCCTATCTGTTTATACAGTTTTCATTTCACGTTTATCTTAACACCTTGATGTTCTACTGATCCAAGGTTTATTTGGTAATAGAGATAACTGGTTCACCCAGTGGTTTGCCATTTGCTGTGGCCACAACCACCACCCTATCAAAAACTCCTGTGGTAGCTAATTTGAATGGGTCCCCTAAAAGTTTGGTCTTTCATTTCTCTGAATGATATCCCTACCACGTGATTCATCTATAACCATTTCTAGCCCTTCAATGATATCCTTCATCAGTACGTTTTCAATCCTCATAAACCTTCACCAAACCCCCCCCCCCACTCTCTACTATGGTTGTTTTGGGATCCAACCCACAAAACCTTATATCAATTCCTTATTTTTATCTCAATGCTCTTGCAACGGAAATACTTTGCAAGCATCCTTAACTTACCCTTTCTGCACCTTTTCATTCTTTACACATTTCCCTATGCCTACCTTTATTGCTATCGCAATATCTCAATTTCCACAATCACACTATGAATTCCCCTCTTGCATCCAATATGCAATGACCTTCTAGACTCTAAATACAATTAATCGCATCCATATATATATCGGGTCCACTGCTACATCGCTTATCGCAATAAGAAAAGTCCATGGCATATACATAAAGCACGATGTAATTAGCAGACCCACCACGATTATTAAACACAACACATACATTTATCAGGTCCGTCTCCCCACTTGTAAATCACAATTGGTGGAACCCGAGGTCCATATACAAGGCGCTCCTCGATACGGCAGACCCGTCGATATTATTAAGTGCATCATATACATTTTTGAGTCTGCAACCCAATCGCAAGTCGCAATTGGTGGAGCCAGGGCTTATATATAAAATGCGATGCGATATGGTGGACCCACCAGCATTATTAACCATGGCACATATATATTTCAGGTCCGGCCTATTGCAAGGTGCAATTGGCAATGCCCAAGGCTTAAACACAAGGCACGATGTGATTAGCGGACTCGACGATGATTATAGATCTGGGGGTATATTATTTGGAGTTTGGCCCTATGGTTCGGCCATGGGTTTTCCCGTGTATTCCCATGTATTGCGATAATACATTGTGGTCAGGGTTTTCAAAGGGAAATCTTATGTGGAGGACTTGAGGGGATTATGAACCATGACACATATATATTTTGGGTATGGCCAATCACAAGTCGCAATCGGCAGAGCCCAAAGCTTAAACATAAGGTGCTATGTGATTAACGGACCCGGTGAAAATTATATGCCCGGGTGTATATTATTTGAAGTTTGGCCTTATGGATCGGCCGCGGGTTTTCCCATGTTTTCCTGTGTATGGTGATAAAAGGCTGTGGTCCGAGTTTTCAAAGGAAAATCTCGTAAAGTGAATGGTTTGCTTTTGATGCATTGATTAAGCAATCCTTGAGTAAAAATGAATATTATGGGCAAAGGAAATACATGTCACAGAAGGTTCGGTGGGTTGATAATCATAGTGGCTCTGTGTTGTAAGATTAAATAGAAATTGTGGTTGAATGCAAGGTTTGTTTGTGAGCATGTTTTACATATTTCTCATATGAATTATTTCTGTAGGCGAGTTCGAGTGGACCCGATAATGGATAAGGAGAATTATATCAAGATGACACCTCTGCACCACCGATGTTGATATTGCAAAGGCATGTTTTGCAGAAAGGGATATGAACTGCCATAGTGCATAATGAAGGCACGCTCCATGTCAAGAGGAAGCACAGTGCTGATACATCAAGATGTTATTACCTCCAAACAAACCTTCAATCATGCCATATAGGGAATAATGTCCACTCAGTAGAGGTGTGAAGGGATGATACGCAGCCATTCTCCTTTAATCAACATCCATTCATTTCCCCAGAAAAAGAAGCATCACAGCAGATATACTTTCTACGTGTCAGTAGTGACATCAACTATTCTACGTCTGTGAATTATGATTTGTATACTGAAAAGAATAGGGGGAGGTGAAAAGTTAAGGGAAGACCAAGAGTCATTTCTAGCGGCATAAGTATTACCTCCAGATAGGAGAGACGGGCTTTTTTTTGGGCAAAAACAACTTTTTATGTATTGTGAATAAAGAAGATTGTTTAGGTCAAGAAGGGGCATGTTCTTTTAGATTCATTTTCCTCTTCTTTCATGTGTTTAGAATCAGTGTGTTGTTGCTGGCATGAAGATAAACGTAATTTTCTTTGCGCATATTGATAACATACAGTTCATGGTAATTTCTGGTTATTCAAATATAATTCAATAGAATGGTCAACTCATGAAAGGTTGATGATTCAAAAATTTGTTAAACATCAGCTGCAAATGTTATTTCTATGCAAATGATTGTGTATTCTCATATAAGTAATTGGGTTTCAATTAGGATTCGATACAACCTTCTTCTTATGTGAACCAGTAATTGATTCATTTGGACTTGGAATCTATACATGATGTTTAACCTCTTTTTATTATGCTCCTACAGGATAGATTAGGAGAGTTAGGACTAGATTAAGTGGTGAGAAGTAGTAGTGTAGATAATATTTGATACATATAGGTTAGCTGTTTCTTTTGTTTATTTAATTGAAGTCTTCCTCCAAGAAGAAATCTTTCAACGCCTATACCAGTTTATGGGATCCTTTAAAACCTATTGGAACTAGCCATTCCAAACGAAAGTAGATCTAATTGGGGTCTGCAATCAAGTTAGTTCCCCTTGTGGGCCTAGCGAACATTCACCCTGTCAACAATGCTATATGGAGGGAAACCAAAATTTTATGGCTCACAACCGCACCGAACCCAATCTTACTTCCTCACTTGAGCTTCAAAACATATTCACTTGCAAACAACAGTCAATTGCTCCTTGCACACAGAAACCCATTTCTATGATACCAACTTGATTTGAATGTGGAATATTTTCTATGATAAGATCCTCATAAGAATACAAAAATTTGATTGAGGTTTGTACTCCAAAATAGCAAGTAAAAACATGAGTTTTTATGTGTGTCTTCTTAAGTTAATTTCATGAAATACTTTAAACATGAAATCAAAAAACTTAATGGAAGCATGCATCTGTTATCTCAAAATCAGACCCTGATAGGCTGTTGATCAGGTAGACTTCAAGTAACTATTTCAAACCTACTTTAAGCTGAGGCTTAGCCTCCCCAACCTGAGAGGGCTCTCTCAACGGATTAATGATCTTTGATTATGATAAAGATGGCTAACTCTTATGAAACAAATGTAAAAATATGAGTGGTGGAAACACAACTAGAAAGTATCCATTGGGCTTATGGAGTCAACATTGTCTTAGTATAACAATGATATAAACCTTACATAGAAGTCATGGCATTCAAGATTCAACACATTTAGAACATACCAGAAACAGATAGGACCACACAGTCTATGAATGTATAAAGGAAGTTAGAGCACCATGAGTGATTTATAAGTATACACATTCATACTACTGCAAATATTGAGAAAAGAATATTACAACACATTCTGAGCATAGAATCCCTCTTGATTCCTGAGAAGCAAAGCCATTCTTGCATTACTAAAACAGAGTCTTTACATAAAGCCAAATATCAGAGCTTTTCTGAATAATTTTCCAACTCCTAATACATTATTTCTTCTCCCATATATAGATTTCATGTATATTCCTTCCTCCATCATGAGGGGAATTCGAATTCCTCTTTATTTGACACCTATTGACACTTAAACTAACTATTTAATACAAAAGACAACTAACTAGGAGTCCTAGAGACCTAATACAACTAGGAGTGTAACTCCTTATTATGATTACAACAACATTATCTAAACATTTAAAGAATTTTTTGACACCTATAACTCCATGAACTCAAATTTTATGGTGCTCATAACCTTCCAGCTGGCCCTTGATGACTCATCCTTTTGCTATTCCTAGAAACTAGGAGACTGTCCCTTGCTCTGTTCTGGGTGAAAAATAGGTCTTGGGACAGAGCTCATAACTTCTCATAAAAAATTTATTTGGAAAAACGGAAGGAGGTTTTTGTGAACCAATCCGTGCTGAAAAAAACCCTCTATTGGTTTTTTGAAACACCTTTCCTACCACCCATAATGTGTCTTTCAAAAATAGGTGTAAAACAAAGAAATATGATTGTAAAAAACTGCACCTACAACAGTTTTGTAGCGCAAGTTTGGTCCTTCATTTCTCCCATATCATAATGGATTTGAAGAAAGTAGAAGAGGTTTTTGTGCTTCAGTATCTTAGGAATGAAAACCTCTTTCACTTTTCAGAGAGAAGTTTTCCACTGCTCAGAAACTCTTCTAGAAGTTGACTGGTAGAAACTAGGAGACAAAGTTCCTCCTTTTTAGGGTTTCATTTTTATTCTTGTATTCGACCTTCTGCTACTTATTTTGCCGTTGCTGGATGTTTAAACCTTGTAAATAATCCCTTTCAAAAATCCTTCTTCACAAATATTTACTTTTTTTCTCTCAAAATTGGTTGATCAAGTAATATTATGCAGCTACAGCAGTTTCGTAGTGCGCTACGAAATGGCTGTGTGAATGAAAAAACACAGTGTTTTCAAAAAAATATTCTTCTTGTGACTTCTTCACAGCTTCATCTTATGCCAATAGGCCACATATCTTTGACATAATTCATCCATAAAAAGCTTTGGAAAGGTAATGTTCTAACTAAAATTGTGTTAAGGCTCCAATCACTTACAACCCGATTCTTTTATGCTGAGATTGTCCTCCTAGTTTGCTCAAATGAATTTGCAGGTCCTCAATCTATATCTTTCACCTCTGGATCTACCTCTTGTAATCTTCTTAAATGCCTAGTCACAGGCCTTCTTGGCTTTGAAAACAAACTTTGAGAATTCGTCATCAAATTTAAGCTTTTTGGAAGATTTAACTCCTTTGGTTTTGTTCTTGTTGGCTTCAAGTAGCTCTACTTGGACCAGAGGAGTCTCTTCTATGTAGATGGTGTGGAGGAGATCGTTCAAACTTCCCTTTGAAGCTGGGCTTTCATCAACAATCATTGTCTTCCCCTTTTCCTTAGCTAATTGACTTCTAGTTACTCTTATTTAGACTGCTTTATCAATAGACTTCTCTTGTACCACTTCCTTGATCTGAACCTTCTTCTTCTGTGACTGTTTGAATGCTTCTTCAACCTCTCTATTCCTTGTGAGAACATCTAAGCCTTCAGGCTCAGGTCTAAGACACTGGCCTAATCTGTGATTTTTCCTTTCTTTAGACATCTCTATGAAATCGCTGCAAGGAAACTTGAAGATAAACCTGCACTGTATTGGTTTGAACACTGCCTTACTTGAATTTGAAACTGAGAGCTGCCTTGCTTAATCTTCAAAGAATTCAAATTGAACATCTGTCAATGTGCTCCTCATGCATGAACCCAAACCTAAATCATAAATGTGAATACTTGGCTCTTTTTGAAACTTGCAACCTAAGCATACCAAGACTCCTAACGACTCTAATAATGAGAATGAATGGCTGCATGTGATAGGCACGGTTCAAGGACTGACACATGGTGATGAAAAATTAACGAATGTTGATGGAAAAGACAGTTAGACCAAATTTGGCACAAATCCCTGATTTCGTAGCACAACCAGTGTAAATTTTGTGTTTTGTGCTATGAAATCTCCTAGTTACGAAACTGTCTAGGTGTTTTCATAGCGCGCATAGTGTATTTTTGTGAGTTTGCACTACGAAAACTCCTAGTTGATTTCGTAGTGCATGTAATTTTTCAAACAGCCTTAACACATGACACTTTGAATAAATGTCGGACCAATGGTGGGTAAAACAATATTGTTGACCATATTTAACAAAGGGAACAAGACTCTATCTTATGTTTTAGACTCTTTAAATAAAACAATAGAAATGACTTGACCAAGACTGACTTACACCTTTGAAACCATACAAGTTGTCCAAATTGTTTTTGAAATTTTTTCAGTGATAACAGTGGCTCCACTTGGGATAGTGTGCTCCTATAGTACACTAAGAACTCGCAGGTCCAGTGCTTTATCCTCTTATGATAAATGGAAATTTGTTTGAAAAACATCCCCTTTAAGCTTCTTGGGCCTTCACCTCGGGCTTAAGCTTGATGATCACTATAGGAGAAAGAAATCTATATCTACTGAAAAATTGCTTAGTCAACCTTGAGCTTATTTGCATTTTCCTACCTACCTACCCTATCAGCTGCAATCTCCACTTGTAGCTCAAGGAACATGAAATTTCCAATGAAGCCAGTCATCGATGTGATCTGACACTTGAATCTCTTGACTGCATTCAACGTCAAAATAACCATGATAGTGAGATGACCAAATCAACTTATAATGTATATGATCTTCATAATGCAAATGAAAATGAAATATTGATGTGCAAAACTTTGCCATGTATTCATTTATAGGGTCAAAGAAAACATGGTTATTTTGATAATCATCATAACATTCTATCTCTTCAGACAACTGATCCTCAGCCACACAAAATTCCTTTGATGTGCTATCCAACTGCCTTTCTGCATGATTCCCATAGACAATGTAATTTTCTTCATTATAAAGATCATTCTTTGATGCAAGCTGCTGCAAGGAATTACAAAAATGAACAACCTTTTCCTCTACCTGAGGGTTACAAAGCTATCTTCCAGTACCTTTCCTTGGTGTTTGCAATCAATTTCATACTCATTGTGATCAAAATCTTGGAAATTTTGCTACATCTTCTCATTTATATCAAAGGATGAAACATGGTTTTCATAAGTAAACCCTCCTGATCTTCATCCTGCATTTCATGAGATGTTATACCTTCTTCTTGGTGTTGAAATGCATTGTTATGAAGAGCCTCTAAAATTTCTTCATCCATAAATTCATCATCATCATAACAATCCTCCAAGTACTAAATAAGACGTAAAGAATGTCTACAACAATCTTTGAGCAACAATAAGGAAGGATGACATTCTTTATACATCTCATAGAATTCATCATGAAAATTAGCAAGCGAATATATTGAACCATTTTCCAAACTTTTATACCAAGACCATGCTTTTCCTTCTAAAGTGGTCATAAACATCCTCATGAAACAATCTTCAGGGAACTGAACCTTAAGACTGAGTACATGCATATGAAACCTAACCAAATGAAAAGGAGCATTGTCTTTCTTTTCATCTTTGAATATTGGAAGATCCTCTAACCAATCAATCTTTGGCATAGGATTTGGAAAACCAGGGATATGAGACCGCTTCATAGGAGCATACCTGGCATTCATTCTCGTAGTGGAACTCATCTTCGAACTTCATCAAGCTACTGATCTTCTCGCAATGGAGTCACCTTCCAATTTTTAATTGATGTGTGGAGTCGCCAAGGTAGTTTTGCAGCCTCAAAAGGATGTCTGAGCTCCTGCTACCTTCAAAAGTTTAGCCTCTTAATTTCGAGAATGAATAGACTTCAGGCTCCTGGCAGACGCACCAAAATGTTATCTCAAAATCAGACCCTGATAGGCTGCTAATCAGGTAGACTTCAAGTAACTATTTCAAACCTACTTTAGGCTGAGGCTTAGCCTCCCCAACCTGAGAGGGCTCTCTCAACGGATTAATGATCTTTGATTATGATAAAGATGGCTAACTCTTATGAAACAAATGTAAAAATATGAGTGGGGGAAACACAACTAGAAAGTATCCATTGGGCTTATGGAGTCAACATTGTTCCAATATAACAATGATATAAACCTTACATAGAAGTTCGGGCATTCAAGATTCAACACACTTAGAACATACCAAAAACAGATAGGACCACACAGTCTATGAATGTATAAAGGAAGCTAGAGCACCATGAGTGATTTCTAAGTAATTACGCATTCATACTACTGCAAATATTGAGAAACGAATAATACAACACATTCTGAGCATCGAATCCCTCTTGATTCCTGAGAAGCAAAGCCAATCTTGCATTACTAAAACATAGTCTTTACATAAAGCCAAATATCAGAGCTTTTCTGAATAATTTTCCAACCCCTAATACATTAGTTCTTCTCCCATATATAGAGTTCATGTAGATTCCTTCCTCTAGCATGAGGGGAATTCGAATTCCTCCTTATTTGACACCTATTGACACTTAAACTAACTATTTAATACAAAAGACAGCTAACTAGGAGTCCTAGAGACCTAATACAACTAGGAGTGTAACTCCTTATTATGATTACAACAACCTTATCTAAACATTTAAAGCATTCTTTGACACCTATAACTCCATGAAGTCAAATTTGATGGTGCTCATAACCTTCCATATGGCCCTTGATGACTCATTCTTTTGCTGTTCCTAGAAACTAGGAGATTGTTCCTTGCTCTGTTCTAGCTGAAAAATAGGTCTTCGGACAGAGCTCATAACTTCTCATAAAAAATGTATTTGTAAAAACAGAAGGAGTCTTTTGTGAACCATCCATTCTGACCAAAAACCTCTCTTTGTTTTTTGTAACACCTTTCCTACCGCCCATAATGTGTCTTTGAAAAATAGGTGTAAAACAGAGAAATATGCTTGTAAAAAACTGCACCTACAGCAGTTTCGTAGCACAAGTTTGGTCCTTTATTTCTCCCAGATCATAATGGATTTGAAGAAAGTAGAAGAGGTTTTTGTACTTAAGTACCTTAGGAACGAAAACCTCTTTCACTTTTCAGAGAGGATTTTTCCACTGCTCAGGATCGCCTCTAGAATTTGACTGGTAGAAACTAGGAGACAAAGTTCCTCCTTTTTATAGTCTCATTTTTATTCTTGTCTTCGACCTTCTCCTACTTGTTTTTCCCTTGCTGGATGTTTAAACCTTGTAGATACTCCCTTTCAGAAATCCTTCTTCACAAATATTTAATTTTTGTCTCTTAAAATTGGTCGATCAAGTCATAATATGCAACTACAGCAGTTTCGTAGCGTGCTACGAAACTGCTATGTGAATAAAAAAACACAGTTTTTTCAAAAAAATATTCTTCTTGTGATTTCTTCACAGCTTCATCTTATGCCAATAGGCCACATATCTTTGACATAATTCATCCATAAACAGCTTCGGAAAGGTAATTTTCTAACTAAAATTGTGTTAAGGCTCCAATCACTTACAACCCGGTTCTTTTATGCTGAGATTGTCCTCCTAGTTTGCTCAAATGAATTTGTAGGTCCTCAATCTATCTCTTTTACCTCTATCTCTGCCTCTTGTAATATTCTTAAATGCCTAGTCACAGGCCTTCTTGGCTTTGAAAAAAAACTTAGAGAATTGGTCATCAAATTGAAGCTTTTTGGAAGATTTAACTCCTTTGGTTTTGTTCTTGTTGGCTTCAAGTAGCTCTACTTCGACCAGAGGAGTCTCTTGTAGATGGTGTGGAGGAGATCGTTCAAGCTTCCCTTTGAAGCAGGGATTTCATCAACAATCATTGTCTTCCCCTTTTCCTTGGCTAATTGACTTCTAGTTACTCTTCTTTTGATTGTTTTATCAATACACTGCTCTTGTACCACTTCCTTGATCTGAACCTTCTTCTTCTGTGACTGTTTGAATGCTTCTTCAACCTCTCTATTCCTCGTGAGAAAATATAAGCCTTCAGGCTTAGGTCTAAGACACTGGCCTGATCTGTGATTTTTCCTTTCTTCAGACATGTCTATGAAATCCCTCCAAGGAAACTTGAATATAAACCTGCACTGTATTGGTTTGAACACTGCCTTACTTGAATTCGAAACTGAGAGCTGCCTCGCTTGATCTTCAAAGAATTCAAATTGAACATCTGTCAATGTGCTCCTCATGCATGAACCCAAACCTAAATCATAACTGTGAATACTTGGCTCCTTTTGAAACTTGCAACCTAAGCATACCAAGACTCCTAACGACTCTAATAATGAGAATGAATGGATGCATGTGATAGGTATGGTTCAAGGACTGACACATGGTGATGAAAAATTAACGAATTTTGATGGAAAAGATAGTTAGACCAAATCTGGCACAAATCCCTAATTTCGTAGCGTAACCAGTGTAAATTCTGTGTTTTGTGCTACGAAATCTCCTAGTTACGAAACTCTCTAGGTGTTTTCGTAGCGCACATAGTGTATTTTTGTGAGTTTGCGATACGAAAACTCCTAGTTGATTTCGTAGTGCATGTAATTTCTTAAACAGCCTTAACACATGACACTTTGAATAAATGTGGGACCAATGGTGGGTAAAACAAGATTGTTGACCATATTTAACAAAGAGAACAAGACTCTATCTTATGTTTTAGACTCCTTAAATAAAACAATAGAAATGACTTGACCAAGACTGACTTACAACTTTGAAACCATACAAGTTGTCCAAATTGTTTTTGAAATTTTTCAGTGATAACAACATCAATCAGTAATACACCAACCTTTGTTAAAGGAGTTCACCCCTCCTGGGCTACATCTCCTTGGATCACCTCTAATGGCATGACCCCTTCTCATTATGCTCAATGTTTGGAAAAGAAGAGTACATAAAGTTTTGATAAATGGAATGGTTAG
Organism: Pinus tabuliformis; assembly: GCA_031772625.1. Classification (NCBI taxonomy): domain Eukaryota; kingdom Viridiplantae; phylum Streptophyta; class Pinopsida; order Pinales; family Pinaceae; genus Pinus; species Pinus tabuliformis. Next base: position 1,418,542,588 of record CM062817.1, on the reverse strand, counting down.
CTTCTCCTTCAAAGAAACAAACTCTACAAGAGTTATCACTCAATATACATGTAAGCCTATAGTCCAACATGTAAACTTTTAGTAAACAAAGACATCTTACACGAAGACCCCATACTCCAACCCTAAAGAGCATCAACATTACCATAATCCACTTGAAGTACATAAACAAGTCTCTCCTCCAAAAAACATAGAGAAAAGAGGAATACAAGCTACAACAATTGTGTAATAGCTATTGGAGAAAGCACATGGAGGCTAGAAAACCCCTGCAAGGTCATATCCATCTTCAAACTCCTCCATAAACTGAAGCAACACTGTGGTTGACCATGGCACCCATAGACTTCAATATGAAAAATGTCTATCTATAAGTGCTCCTTTGATTTTGAAATGTACTACAATGATTCCAAAATGTCCAAAAATGGCTACCTAGCCTCTTTTTGCACCCAACTTGGTAAAAAACTGGAGAAGTTATGACCTCTCCTAGTTTCTCCACTATTCGCTCTACAAATTGCACAAAATCCCACATCATTCTACAAATTTTCCCCATTTTCCGCTAACGGAGGGGAAAATTCCCTCGATTTCTAGCAGATTTGTAGGACCGTTAATTTATTCGTTGAGGCCTAAAATCCAAAATATTGGTCATATGTGGGGCCATGTGCCCAAGGGTTAGCCCTTGGCATTGGCCCCCTCCCTCTCGCGGTTACATATTATGTTAGTGGTTTAATGCGGACGTCTTTACATGGGAGTTGTTGACAATGATTGTTATCAGTCTTCATTGGTGTTGACCATCGGCGGTTATGGTGTTGACATGGGGGGTGGTTAAGTCTGCCCGACCCACCAAACATTACGGAAATAAACTTTAATATGAACCTGCCTCCCTTACATGTTAAGAAACATGGTGTAGGCGCATTGGTGAGTTCTTTGGTCTGTGCTATGGGAGGTCAAGGGGTCAATCCCAACCTCTACCCTATCTTCCATAAAAAAAACCATTAACACAAGGAGGACATGTGGGGGCCTTAGGCTTAGCCACATGTCACCTCCTCATTGGCCCAAACAAAAGACAGGTGGACCAATAGAGCAATGCCACCAAACCTAAGAATATTCTGAAGAATATGTCGAAGGAATATACCACTGGAATATACCAAGAGTATTCCTTTTGGTGACTGGGCTATACAGATGCCCAATCAACATCCATATCGGCACCTGCAAAAAATTTACATGTTTGAGCAAACGATCAACACATGATATCTTGACCATATGATATCAGTTTTCCATGAAATGAGTTGCACCAGAATCAAGATGAAGAGATCTATGTGGTTTTTCATGTTACAAACCATTCTAATGACTTTGAATTTTTTGCAAATTTTGAGCTCCTGATCACTCTTCCCCACTAAAAACTTTTGGTCCCCAAAATTTCACTTTCAATTGTTCAACATTTGAAGGTACAGTGTCTTCACTTTTCCAAACTCGATCCAACTGATGATTGTAGTGAATTGACTTCTACTTGTCTTGGCTCTTTCTCAAGCTGAACTTAAAATATAACCTGACCAAAGAATTCAAGTTCAATATTCTTCTCGGCTTGTCCATGTCATTATGACCATCCACAACAACATCCCTCCCAATAAGAATTCCCATGGAAACCTTCTGAAAAATCCTTATCAAGGATAATATCCCAAAAATACTTTGAAAAATGAACCAAACAAGTTTCACATAGTGAATAGTGTATAACTGAGTGCTCAACACATTTGTAATATACTAAATCTGCAACAACTACTCATACATCATTTTTAAAATTATTTCTTAATCTATAAATAGAAATGCATTTTACAATGTGGAATAAACTTGATTCCCAGTTTTTCCATTCAAATTGACTATCAACAAGCCAAACTAGCATAAAAATTCCAAAGAAAACACTATTGCATATAAGTGATTTGTTTATGAACATCATTTTTACAAATTTCCCAACTATGGGGATATGCAACTAGTGAAAAACAAAGATTTACAAACTTTAGCTAGACAAATAATCCACCCATTTCTTACCCAACCAGGTAAATGAACCATCTATTTGAACTTTTTCTCATTTTGGAGCTGCTTCACGGATGGTCGCATCTTGCGCCACTTTTTCTTTTGTCGCTTCCTCTTCTGGTGCTTGCATCATTTTCTTTCCGTTGATAGGATGAAGTTATGGAAACAATTTCCAACACTTCATGACCCAATGCCCACTGATATTACAGTGAGTGAAAAAGTTATTTTGAGCTTCTCTTGGCTCACATGTCTTTAACCTTGGATGAGAATTTATCTTTTCGGTCTCAATTACATTAGACATAAACATCTTCTTGATGATTTCTTTCCTTTATAGAAATTATCTACACAATGGTTAGGTGAAAGGAAAAAGGTGCATGGAAACATCTTCCTCAACATCTTATTCAAATCAGCATGTCGTTTTCCATTATGAAAAGCACTTGAATTAACAGGATGATTATAACTCATTTTGTTTTCCTCTAGCTTATGCTTCTTGCATGAGGAAATTGCATGGAAAGAATAACTTAGGTTCATTTCTTCTTCAAATTGTTCATCTCACTTTGGAGATGCTTTTCACTTCAAGTCCTCCTTATACTTGAGGAACCAAGTGGGTACCAATTTCGGATGCAAATCCCAACATCTTTCCTCCTCATGTCCTATCTTATGGCAAAAGGAACACAATACCTGTGTGCTGTAGCTAGAAAACCATTCGTCTTTTGCAACATAGCCTAAGCCTTCAAATCTAGGCCTGTCCTTTGCCTCAATTGGATTTTTAATGTCTTGATGGTTCAATCGAAGGCCTCCTCCCTTGTAACCCATCTTGTTCAAGAGCTTTCAACCTCTCTTTTGATTCTGGATGTGTCCTCTTGGACTCTTTATCTTTCTTGTTTTGGCTCCTTGAATTTGGGTGTTGATAGAACCTCATCCTCCACATCATGTGGAAAATAGGTAAAAACTTGTCCATCTACCTTCTCTGAGGGACTTTCTACACTAGCATCTTACATAAGAGTTGTAGAAAAACATGAATATTATGGAGAAGGTGGTGGTTTATCACCATTCTTATTACCTTCTTCCCTTGGAGAACATTCTCCTCTTGGAGGTCTAGATCTTTCGCCTTGCAATTTGGTATTCCTCTCTTAATAGAGGACTTTCACCATTTTTTCCATGTCTAAGAAAGCCTTACTAAAATCCTTCACATCCTCCAACATTCTTGCCGAATCTCCTCCTTGGGACATGATTTTCTTGAAGCTTCTACTGCAACTTGAGGTAGAAGTGGTGGTAGAGATTGTAACAATCTTGCTCTAATCTCTCCTTTCCAAAACCTTCTCCTCACTTGAGCTTCAAAACACATTCACTTGCAAACAACAGTCAATTCCTCCTTGCACAAAGCAAACTAGTTCTCTGATACCAACTTGATCTGAATGTGGAATATTAATTTTATATGCTAAGATCCTCATCAGAATACAAAAATGTGCTTGAGGTTTGTACCCCAAAATAGAAAGTAAAAGCATGAGTTTTTATATGTGTTTTCATAAGTTAATTTCATGAAAAATTTTAAAGATGAAATCAAATGAAAGCATGCATCAATTAGTAATAGACTAGCCATTGTTAAAGGAGTTCACCCCTCCTGGGCTACCTCTCCTTGGATCAGATCTAATGGCATGACCCCTTATCATTATGCTTAATATTTAGTAAAGAAGAGTACATAAATTTCTGAGAAATGGAATAGTTAGTTTCTCCTTCAAAGAAACAAAATTTGTGAGTTATCACTCCATATAGATGTAAACCTACCATCAAACATGTAAACTTTCAAAAAACAAAGGCACTTTAAACCAAGACCCCATACTCCAACTTCGAAGAGCATCAACATTACCACAATCCACTTGAAGTACATTAACAAGTCCTACTAAACATAGAGAAAAGAGGAATAAAATCTACAACACTGATGTAATAACTATTGCAAAAAGAACATGGAGGTTGGAAAACCCTTGCAAGGTCATCTCCATCTTCAAACTCTTCCATAAACTAATACAACATTCTAGTTGACCATGGCACCCATATAATTCAATCTACAAAAAACATATCTAGAAGTGCTCCTTTGATTCTAAGACCAACTCCAATGAGTTCAAAGTGTCTAAAAATGGCTACATAGCCTCTTTTTCCACCCAATTTGCTCGAAAACTAGAGAAGTTATGACCTCTCCTAATTTCTCCACTACTCGCTCTATAAATTTCACAAAATCTGGCATCATCCTACAAATTTGCCCCATTTTCTATTAACAGAGTGAAAAATTCCCCATATTTCTGGTGGATTTGTAAGATCATTAATTTTTCTGTCGAGGCCTAAAATTCAAAAGATTGGTCACATGGGGGGCCATGTGCCTGGGGCTAACTTTCAGTGCTAGCCCCCTCCCTTCGGCGATTACATAACATGCTAGCAGTTTAATGTACAAGTGTTCACATGGAAGCCATTGGCAGTGACTATTAACAGTCTTTGTTAGCAGTGACCATGGGTGGTTATGGTGTTCACATGGGGGGGTTAAGCCTGGACGACCCCCCAATCATTGTGACCAAAAACTTTATTATGAACTGACCTCCCCTACATGTTAAGAAACATAGTGCAAGCATATTGGTGAGTTCTTTGGTCTGTGTTATGGGAGGTCATGGGGTTGAGCCCAACCTCCACCCTATTCACCATAACAACTTTTGTATTAACACAAGGAGGACATGTGGCAGCCTCAGGCTTATCCACGTGTCATGTCCTCATTGGCCCAAACAAATGACATAGGGACCTAGAGAATGATGCCATTGGGCCTGAGAATATTCCAAAGAATATGCTGAAATAATATACCATAGAAATATGTTGAAGGAATATACCATAGGAATATAACAAGAATATTCCTTTTGCTAACTGGGCTTTATGGATGCCCAATCAGCATCCCTATCAGCACCTACAAAAATTTTACCTATTTGAGAAAACGACCAACATGCAATATCTTTAGCATATGATATCAGTTTTTTGTGAAACGAGTTGCACTGGAATCAAGACGATGAGATCTACATGATTTTTTAGGTTCCAAACCATTATGGAAACTTTGAATTTTTGGCAAATTTTGAGCTCTTGATCACCTAGACAATTCAACAATCCTTCCCATTGTAGATTACAATAGGGTTGAAGAAATGAAGAAGGTTTGTGAGAATATCTCAATGTTCAAACTAACAAAGATAAAAATCCACTGTGACATCCTTGTATACGCACTTGGGCATTCCACCACATGTAATGATGCTTCTTCACAAAAGGGATTTGATACACCCTCTAGTTCCCTCAAATCAATGCTTAAATCTTTAACAATGGATGCAAATACACTTTGCTCTCCATTCTTGTTAACTTTTGAAATCTTCAATTTCAATGTACACCATTTCTTGGTTGATTTCTGTGCATTGGTAAATGTAATTCCATTATCTGTCACCAATAAAATCAATGCAAAATGGGACAAACAGATAGACAAATAATTCAGCTCGATATGACTCTTGTCCATAGAGTTGATGAACTCAATGATATGGTTATTCATTTATCATCCAATGAGAAAGTCCACCAATGTATCAACATAGTGATTATGGACATTTCAGAAGCATATGGAGTATCGTTGAGCAGCGATTGGTCCAACAAGCGATAAGGGTACTTTGGTACAGACTGGTTACATTTATGGCTTCCAATCATGGGAAGAAATAATCATATTTGATCGAACTTAGAGAGATACATGAAACATACGGTCACTCCCTTGAATTGACATAATGAACCAGTGGCTTTTGCAGAACTTGTCTTTGGCAGTTGCTTCGTAGAAACTCAATTCAGGTGTTATCTTGCATAGCCATCCCTAGTCCCACCAGATATAGACTTGGAGCTCCTTCCCAGTCCAGCTGGTGAAAATGATGTTTGTAGAGTTAGTAGTAGTAATAATAATAGTACTAGTTTAGTTCATAGTCCCGGTACATATGCATCGTAGTGACTACAACCACCCTCCAAAATTTTGTCTATGCTTCGACTTTGGAGCCTCCCTTCTTAACCACAACAACTCATCTAACATTAATCTAGGTAGTTGTTCTTTGACTTAGACTTATCCTTTAATTTTTTCTTGTGTTTTCTTACTTAGTTCATTTTCTATTTCACAAGTCGATCTCTTGATTTCATCCCTCCATAGTTCTCGATTTACCCAAGAAAATTGTGCAATTCTTAAGGGAAACTGGCCTTGTTGTTGGGAATTCCATAATACTAACCACCAATGAGCCTTGAGCTCTGGAAATGCAAAGTAATGAGGGTGTATCCCAACATTGAGTCCAAAAATTGTGCAACCCTCACTGACCTTAGAAACTGCACTATACACTGAGCTAGAAGGTTGCCTAATTCCCAAAACTGTGTTGCCTTCCCCAAAAATGTGCATGGAAAGTTTCCAAAGAAAAAGAGAAAAATAAAAAATCATCCCTAAAAATAGGGACACATTTTTAGTATCCCAAATATTCCACTTGTGTTATTTTTAAAAAGCTTTTTCCAAGTCACTTTTTCCTAGATTTTAGACATGCATGTCATAAACCCTAACTTGAGCAAATCTATTTAATCGATGCTACTACATCTCATTTTCACACTTGATCTTAGAACTCTGGAATTTCTAAGGAGATCAAGTAGCCTTCGATGTGATTGTCATCACTTTGTTGGGTGATGTTTTCTTTTGTCATCTTTTTCCGCTTTTTCTGTCGCTTTTTGTTGTTTGGCTTTTGTGAGTGTTGTTTGACTTGTTTCTCTACATAATTGTTCACATTTTAACTTTTTATATATTTTTTAGGTGTTGTTTCAAGTTATATATTTCCTTTGCGAAGTGTTGCATGAGTTTTCCTATTTTTAAACCAATGGTTTCCATTATGACAACTCTCCTCACATGATTTGTTTTCCTTTGGTTTAATAAATTGTTCCACTCATTTCACATGCATGCATCAACACTTAGTCAGATTTGCACTCAACTTCACATCATCATTCATATCTGCTTGTATTTCACACTTCCCTTTGGAAAATCTAGATCCCCTTGCCTTGATCTCACTTTGCACAACTTTCTTTGCACAATCTAGAGCCTCAAGCCTTTGGCTTGGCTTCTGAAATTGCACAGAGCATAGCCTAGGATGGCTCTAACTACGCATTGTGTAGTTCATAGAGTGAGTCTCCTAGCTTGGCTAATGAGACTGCATAATGCACAACCTCTCCTAGGCCTTGGATTAGACCGAACTGCGCACTGTGTAGTTCTAGTCATGGAGCTCCCACACTAACTAATGGGACTACATAGTGCATAGTTCCCACAGTCAGTCAGTCACCCCTATTAAGAAAAACTATGAATTGTTTCCCATAGAGTGCCCTACTTTCTACTTCAACTTTCCTTGAATTTGTTATGGTTTTTAGCTAATATTTGTTTTCCATGAGTGTCCTCGTTGTCCCATAGTTACATTTATTGAGAATCTCTCCAACAGTCATAGTTAACATGGAGTCCAGGAGAGACGCATCAAAGGAAACCAATGAGCGCAAGACTAGGGAAGTATTTGAGAAGACAATAGTTTATTTATCAGTATATGAAGATACTAAGTTATTTATTGAGAAGGGAAAAACACTGACATGGAAGTAGATAAAACACACTTTTGCGTTAAGGATGACTTAGTAGACCGACAGGTTTATCTTAGCATCTAAAGGTCAGGGTTATAGAAGGTTTCATGTAGGTATCCTGCCTTCCCATGTGTGGACCCATCAACTAGATTTTCTCACATACAAAGAACAAAATATGACAATGAGAAGTGTCAGCAGGAGGAATATTTTCACCTTCAGGGCAAAGGAAATTCAATAGATGTATCACCTTCCCGAGACAATGAATGACATGGAGTCACTTTTTTATGCCACCCATAGCTATGTGAACATAGTATACATTATCAAGCACTTGGTCAAAGAGTCGTTGAAGTTTAAATATACACCCACCCATGTTTACAAGACAAAATCCCTTAGGAAGTCTTACTTGTTCTTGATCATCTTTGATTGTAGAATATATGGTCAAGAGAGCAAAGAGACCTTCCCTGAAGGGTGGAAAGCCTTACTGGACCATTTGGTGAATGATGGGAGGCCATTCAACTGGTCAGATCTATTGGCTCATCAATTAAAGTCCCATGTGGCTAAGGCTCAAAATCCTCCTAGGAATGAGAAAGCAAGGTTTTACATGTCCGCATACTTATTGAATGCAATATGTGTACAATAGTAGTTCCCTGACATGAGATGGACTTGGACAACTTAAGATACTTCCATAGACATCTATTCCAAGTTTATTTTTGACTACAACTATCGAGCAGTGATGAGAAGGCTAATTGCGCACTTTATCATCCCATTATAAAAAGCTTATATTTTAGCAAGATCCACCTTTCCTGTCCCAAGAAGAAATGCAGGTGATAGTAAACATTGCAAATTGGTATGCCTCATGAGGTGTCACCTTCATTAGCGTGTTTTTCATAGAGAAGCCTCCACAAGTCCTACCAAGGTATGCCATCAACAAACTGATCATGCAAGAAGTTTCATGCCGGCTCACTACAGGGTTGTTAGTAGAACTACATAGGAAGAAGAAAGCGCCATGGCCTACTCTTCTTTTCTGGGTCAAATTATATGAGATTAAGAGCTTGAAAGATGCAAATGCTAAATCTAAGGACATAGTGAAATTCGAGTTTCACATCAAGGACTTCAATCCGTATGATACCCATGGTATTTGCAAGGAGAATTGTACGAGAGTTTACTTTCCATGTATCAATGGGACATTTCATTGGCCAGAGGAGCATCCTTGGAGGTACTGCTACAACACCTCCAAACTCCATGAGCTAGTCAATATAATAATAAATTAGAAGGATTCTCTACAAACTAGAGCTTATCTAGAAGAAACAACAACAACAACAGAAGGAAGTATTCCAATGTAGTATAAGGGAAAGAGGAAGGTTGTTGATGATCCAAAGGGAGAGAAAAGCTACAAAATGATTGTAGATCATATGACAGCAACAGAAAGTTTGGTAGTGGAAGCAAAGAGGGCCCAATAGATGAAGAGATCAGAGTGGAGGAAAATAAAAAATAAGAGGTTGCAAGAAGTAGAAGTGAAGATGCAGGAGCTGGAGAGGGATCTATAGGAAGAACAGGACTACAGAAGGAGAGGAAGAGAAGAAAAGAAAAAGTAGGAAGAAGAACAAAGGTATGGTGTGATGACAGAGGAAACAATGTTGATACAGGTTTATGAGTTAGGACAACCAAAAGCTAAGGATGAGGGTGAGGAGATGTAGGATTGAGAACTTGCTCAACTTATTGAGCAATTTATCAAAGTGACAGCCATGGAGTTGGAATAGGAGACAAAAAATGAAGACACCTACCTAATTTTGACAACACCACAGGTCATCCCTCAGTCTCCAACAACTCCAGTATCATAACCAACCCCTAGCGAGCAAAGAGATGATGTTCTCCTTGATGATGATTCGGTCATGGAAGTGTGCAATCTGTCATTTGATGAGTTCTAGAAGAGGATTGTATAAGCACATAGGAATCGCTTTTTGGATGATCACACATCAACTACATTCATCAAGGAAAGGGTGATAGTGCCAAACACCAAGAATCATCCAACTACCATTTCCCAAGAAAGCTTGGCCTCCATAGGGGAAACAAGCTCAAATATTCAATATCTAAAGGTTGAGAATAAACAACTACAAAATAACTTGTAGGCATCCAGGAAAGAGGCAAAACAACTCTAAGCATCAACACATAATACAGTTTCCACATTAGAGGAGATGAGGACAACAATACTTTCTAGATTATCAACACTTAGTGATACCATGAGGAAGCTCTATGATGAATTTTTCACCGTGCATAAAGTATTTTTCCATTTTCATGGCCTACAATAGCGGAGCAAAGATTTTTTTCAAACAATCAAGAACATACATGATATCATTGGCCATGTAGAAGAGTGGAAAATGTGATACAAAGGGGCCCCACTAGACTTAGCAAAGAAGATGAAGCCACAAGTAGAGTTTGAGAAAGTGAAGCTCTGATTGTTGATTCAGAATAATGAGAAGCTCACCTCATTCATCAATAGCACATAGGCCTCATATCTACAGCTGTATAATAGCTTGGATTCTTGGTGAGAAAACACAAGATCCCATCAGTCATTTCCCTCATCAATGCTAAACCCAAGAACCAAGTTGGGCTAGAGATCGATGAGTACTTGGAGAAACTAGGATGAGAAGCCACTAGGGAAGACATGGAGTTGAATGCACACACCATGTAACAGTTCATCGGTGGTCCTGCCAAGATGAAGACAATGTTGCTCAAGATTCAAATCGAGTTGGATACAGGTTCCAAGGCCATATACCCAGATGCCATGGAGGAAATATTATGCTTTCACAAAGGCACCGTCAAACCATTTTGGTACACCATCACACAATACCAAGCTTGGCACCAATATATGACTGAGAAGCAGCAAGTGGAGGTTGTTGGTCTGGACAATCCCGAAACTCTAGAAACATAGTGCTATGTCTTGTTAGGCTATCTCTACAATTTTTTGTCTTATACGGGTACATGTAAAAAATGTAATATTATTTTTAAATATGTAGTAAGTGAAATTCCAAGTGTTAATATAGGAATATGGAAATTCATCATGTAATGTAATGTGTCTTGTAGTGAAGAAGTTGAAGAGTCATGAGGGAAGTCAAAGAGTCACAAAGGGGAATTTCAAGGGTCACCCCACCCTTTGTTATAAATAGAACCCCATAACTCATAGAACAGGGTTTTTGGGAGGCAAACTTTTGGCTAGTCTTAGTCTTAGAAAAGGCCTGGGAGTATTGTGAAGAGCCTTGGTTTCTCCATCGCATAGAGCAAGTATACCTATTTTGAGTAGGTGTTCTTGATTGTAATGTTCCACTATTGGGTCTAGTGGTCGTCAATGGTGTATGTATGGATGGAAATTTCATTTATAATAATAAAATTAGAGCCAACACGCTTTCATGCATATGTTTTTAATATAGTAGGACTATTCTTGTTGTACTGGAAATGTATGGCATTTAATTGAAGCATATGCTTATGAACTAATTTGTATGAATTTGTACAGATCATGTCCCCCACGATCCCTCGCTGGGGGGGGCTCCAAATAATTGTTTTCGTGCTCCCCCTGGTGGCGCACATTTTACGGGCAGCGTTTCTACCACATTATGAACTGGGGTCCAATGCTACCATACCTATGAATAAAGAAGATAATCAGGCTCCACACCCAACAATCTCCCACTTGGAGACTCATTATAGCAACTCCATCGTTGCTTCATTTACTGGAAAATGAATCCACTTTGGACCTGGTTGCTTTGCATTTTCTTCATCATACTTGAAGACCAATTGAAACTGAGCAAAGTCTCAGTTTCTCCCTGGTTACAACTTTTGTTAACATATCCGCAGGATTCTAGCTAGTGTGTATCTTTTCTAGCTTCAACTGTCCATCTTCTAACTCTAACCATATAAAATGGTACTTGAGCTGTATATGTTTAGTCTTGGAATGAAACGTGGAGTTCTTTGCAAGATGTATGGTGCTCTGGTTATCACTATATAACATACCCAACTCCTACTTCTTGTCCAATTCATCCAGAAACCTTTGTAACCAAATCACTTCTTTACTAGCCTCTGTAGTAGTAGCATACTCTGCTTCCATTCTTGAGAGCACAACAACACTTTCCAGTTTTGAAACCCAACTGATAGTTGTTCCACCTACAGGAAATACATACCCTGTGGTGCTCTTCCTATTATCTCTATCACCTGCCATATCTGCATCAACATATCCTTGTAGGTAATGTTTGAACCACCAAAGCATAATGTTTGATATGTGGTACCCCTCAAATACCTGAGAATCCACTTCACCACTATCCAATGTTATTTTCCTGGATTGTTCTTGTACCTTCTTAAAACTCCCACTACATGTGCAATAGCAGGCCTTGTGTATACCATTGCATACATCAAGCTTCCAACTACTAATGCATATGGAACTTTAGACATATAAGCCATTTCTTCCTGAACCTTGGACCCTGTTTTAAGCCATACAAGCTCTTCTTCAACCTAAACACTAGTTTCTCTTTCCCTTTTACCTTATATCCTTGTGGCTGCTACATATATATCTCTTCCTCCAAATCCCCATGGAGAAAGGTTGTCTTTACATCTAATTGCTCAAGATGCAAATCTTCAGTTGCTACTAGACTTAAAATAGTTCTGATTGAATTCATTTTAACAGCAGGAGAAAATATCTCATCAAAGTCTATACCCTTTTTCTGTGTGAACCCCTTCACCACAAGTCTAGATTTATACTTTTTTCTACCTCCATCTTCTTCCTTCAACCTGTAAACCCATTTATTATGCAATGTTGTTTTCCCTACAAGCAACCTAACTAAGTCCCAAGTCTGGTTATGTGCTAAGGATTCCATCTCTTCTTTCATGGATTTCTCCCACTTCTTCCTAGTTTCTACTTGCATTGCTTCTTCATAACATTCTGGTTCACCAGAATCAGTCAACAATCCATAATATAATGAAGGAGAGTATTGCTCATGGGGTCTACTTATCCTTGTAGATCTTCTAACACCACTTTCAGGTGTTTGAGCTGCTTGTTGTTGTTGTGGTAGTTATATTTGTTCTGTTTTCCAATCATTGTCATTTCCAGGCACCTTCACTCTATCTGTGATCTCATCAAGCAACGTGTATTCTCTACTTTATTTTCCCTGAATATTTTCCTTCATCTAATCCTTATACAAAACCTTTTCACTGAATATGGCATCTCTGCTCCTAATGATTTTGTGTTTTTCATAATCATAAAAGCAATAACCAAAATCATTAACACCATATCCAATAAAGCTACATTTCTTTGATTTTGCCTCAAGCTTTGTTCTATATTCTTTATTAATGTGGACAAAGGCTTCACAACCAAAAGTCTTTAAAAATAAGTAGTTCGGGGAAAATTAAGAACCAAATTTATATGTATAATAAATGGGTGAATCCTCATGATACATAGGAAAAACCGGAGGCAATTTTATCAATAATATAATATGTATATATAATTTTTTTGGCAACTCTCTCACCTGATTATATTATCTCGTAAAGTCATGGTGAATCTATCACTGAATTATAAAATCTTGTAAGATCTTAGCAAATCTTTCATTGAATAATAAAAAGTGAAGTCTTGGCGAATATTTTGTTAAAGTATGAAACCATATATGATAATAGGAAAACATATTCATTAAATTGTAATATACTAACATACATGTTTGGAAAAAAATAAACATAATTTTCTATTCCTACAAACAATGTTGGAAGTTTTAGTGGCCATGTTTGTCAAGGTTCTCACTGTAGACTCTTTCATATCCTTCTATTATTTTTTATAATATTCCACAACAAAGTTCTTGTAGGTGTTGATCTTGACCACGAGTTCTGTCAAGGTAGGAGAGATTAATCTTTTCTCTACCACTTTCGTTAAGCTACCACTTTTGTCAAGCTATCAAATTTCTTTCTTATTCCATAGCGTCCAACTACGAGATAAAAAAAAACATATTTTGTACCACTTTTGTCAAGCTATCAAATTTCTTTCTTATTCCATAGACTCCAATTATGAGATTAAAAAAAACACATTTTGTTTACCCCAACACACCAACAAGTAGCAAGCGCCAACTAGATAATATAAGAAAGTAGTAGGTATCCCAAATGCCTGAAAGGGATCTAATGGAAAGAAGTGACCTTTGTCAGAATCCTTCCAATCAATATATTAATATATACATATAGATTTATTATTACTTTAATTGGAAATCTTCAATTAAATAATAAAATTTAATTACATCTCTCCCAATCTAAATTGCTTATTAGCATAATTCACTACCTTCATACATCTTGCATTTTTTAACAACGTTGTAACATGTGGATTAATTTCCTTTTTGGTACACAATCTTCACCATTTAGGAAAATATGGTGCACTAGCCCAACCCCTATAGATCATTACGACAAATTAATAAAAACAAAGAAGATGAAAGGTTGTACAAAGCATCATATTTTTCAAGCATTGGCCCAACCCCTACAGATCATTACGACAAATTAAGATTAAAAGAGAAGATGAAAGGTTGTACAAACCAGCATATTTTTCAAACAACTAATCCAACATCAGTACCTTAACTTTGTCATGAAGATATCATATTGAGAACATTTGAAAAATGGTGGGAAATTTGGGCACTGACTATCTCTCTTCTGTGAGGGCGATGCAGAAAGAGTGATAAGATTTCACTGTTTTGAATTTTTTTTTTGTTAAATCAGAAAAACCAATATTAATGGAGATATTGGTATTTTTTGCTAAATTTTGTGAAGTGACTAAATGTAGCTTTAACCATTCACCTTAAGATGTTTTTTATAATATAATTTCCTAAGTCTATTTAATATCTTCATTATCATAAAAACCAACCTATATCCATCTTAACTCCACTTCTACCACTCTTGGAGGGATGAAATCTATTTATCCCTCTCAGCACTTGGTATACCCGGAATTAAGATGGAACTAAGCTGATAGAATGTCCCCTTTAAATAGTCTATGCTCACATGAATACCATGATATTGCCATGGGTCAATACCATGGGTTATCATAAACCTAGAGCTTAAAAACTACTATTAGTAATTTATAAAAATTAATAAAATTAATAATTTATTTTTATTTCTCTTTTATTTTAACCAAATTAAAATGTTTAAGTGATATTAAATTACAAGATCCATTTTTACTCTTGATCTACCAAGCCCGAGGATCAAATATTTTTTCACTTTATGCTAGTTTTGATATCACGATATTTGATCCCTCTGGGGCGTAGTAGATGTAGAGTAAAGATGGATCTATGCTAGTTTAATTCCCCTATTTAAAAAGCCTACATTCCATGTGAATACCATGGGTCAATACCATTTGCCATCCTTTTTTATTAATACTAATATTAGGGTTAATAATGGGTTAATAATGTTTTTTTTGCATGGTATTAATAATAATTTGGTCCGTGGTATTTGGCCTATAGTATTCACCTAAATATAACACATTTTTTGAGTGATCTTAAATATAATATGACTTCTGGAGTAAATATAAAAAAATGTTTTATTTATTTACCATACCACTCATTTATTTATTTTTTTATTAATTTACCATACCTTTTTTATAAATATGGTATTTGGCCCATAGGATTCACTTAAATAAAACAATTTTTTTAGCCTTCTTAAATAGAAAGAGGATTATGGACTAAATATAAAAAGAGGTTTTATTTATTTATCATACCTCTAGTTTATTTATATTTATATTTATTTACCATACTCCACTTTATTTATATTTTTATTTATTTACACGTAAATATAAGGTGACTTATGGAGTAAATATAAAAAAATGTTTTCCGTTATTCTTTATACGATTATGACTAAACAGATGCAAACATGGAATATGGCAAGAACATTATTCAAACTTTAAATAAACATGAAAATAAGAGACTTGAATTTTTAAATAAAATGAATTATTCTTTTGTGACCATTTGTTCCAAAAAATAAGGTCATTTTCTCGAAATTAACCCCAATACCATGAAATACAAGAAAATGAAAGAAAAAAAAAAACCTTTTTTACACTGAATGTGGAAGGTGAAGTAACTATCATAAATACCTACTCTTGATAATTAGGGTGAATGGAAGGTTGTAACTCCTAATTTCAAGGGCTAAATTTAACTTTTTTACTCTCTCCCTTAAAATAAGGTGGGCTAACCTCCATACCTAATTTTTTTATAAAATAAATTTGAGGCGATTTGTAACAATATAGTGTGATACAAAATATTTGCCCAATAAAAATATAAAACCCCTTAATTTTTGCCAAGGGAGAAAATTCGCCTCTAAAATTTTCCATGGAGTAGTTTACCTTTTTACCTATCCATGCCTCCTCTGGAATACCACAATCCAAGGAACTTGAAGGTCCTCTGTTTATTTTCTTGTGGTGTTCCTAGAACTATCTTCTCTCTGTGAGTTCAATTCTCTGAATAGTACCTATCAAACTCTTTGCTGCAATATTCACCTTGTTATCTGATCTGATACACTTCAACCTTTCTCCTGTCTCATTTTCAACCAAAGATTTCCATTTCTTAAAAGTTTCAAATACATCATATTTATTTTGAATACAATAAATCTAGGTTTTTTTGGTTGCATCATTAATAAAAGTAACATAATAATGAGAGCCATCGAGAGATGATACTTGAGCAGGTCCCCATACATCTGTATGCACAAGCTCTAATTTTTCACTCTTCTTTTCTTTCCCAACTCTGAGGAATCTGACTCTCTTTTATTTTCCATAAACACAATTTTCACAAAATTTTAAATCAACATGCTTCAAACCTGGCAACAAATTTCTTGAGTGAAGAATCTACATCCCCTTCTCACTCATGTGTCTGAGCCTGTGATGCCACAATGTCGTATCTTCTCCTTCAGAGGTTAAAGCATTAACATAATTAGAAATACCATTGCATAAATACAATGTACCAACCTTTTCTCCATTTTTTTATAACTAGAGCTCCTTTAGTGACCTTCCAAGTTTTATCTCTAAAAGTAGTCACAAATCCTTCACCTCCCGAATTCCCTGTTCAAATTAGATTTTTCTTCAGATCTGGAACATGCCTTACCTCCTTTAATAGCCATTGATTTACATTCTGTCGTTTTATGAAAACTGTACCCATTCCAATGATTTTACATGGTTTATCATCACCCAATAGAACCTATCCAAAATCTCCTTGAACATAATCATGAAAATGTTTCCTATCAGGTTGGCATGGAATGAGGCTCCTGAATCTACCACCCAGGCATCAATAATATTTTTTAGTGAAAGAATCAAAGCATCTTGCAACACATCACCTCTCACATTTGCTTCATGATTGTTTTCTTGTTGCACATCTCCTTCTTTTCCCTTTTGAGACTTGCAGTATTTCTTCAGGTGTCCTTTCTTCCTGCATTTCCAACACACTATCCTTGATCTAGACTTGCATCCACCTTTCCTTGACATAATATGATACCTTGGGCTCTTTCCTCTTTCCATTTTTCTTCCCCAGGTCTTTGTAGTCAAAGCATTACCTGATGTCTCACCGGAGCGTTTCTGTTGCATTTCCTCGCTAAGGATTGCACCGACAACATCATCATAATTTAAAGTACTAGATCCAAAGAGAGAGTTACTAATGGCCATGACTAAGCCATTCCAAATTTCTAGAAATGAGCACAGAAATAGCAGAGCCCTAACTTCATCATCAAAAGTTACCCCCACAGAGCTTAACTGACATGTAACTGTATTAAATTCATTTAAATGATCAGCAAGAGATCCACCCTCTGACATCTTCATATTAAATAAATGCTTCATAAGGAATACCTTATTTGAGGCAGAGGGTTTTTCACATAGCTTTTCCAATACCTGAATTAAATCCTCTGTTGTCATTTCCTTTGAATTATTAAAGGCTACAGATCTCTCTAGGAAAAATCGTATTGTTCCAAGTGCCATTTTGTCTAGAATATCCCATTCTTTGTCTATCATATGCATCAGCTTCTTTGTCTTTCCGCTCAATGGTAGGTATAGATATTTCTGATATAGATAATCTTCCATCTGCATCTTCCACAGTTGGTAGTTTTGGCTGTTAAATTTTTCGACCATAAACCTACCCTCTTCCACCATTGCTCACACTCAAACTAGGAACCATTTTCTCCTGCGCTTTTATCAACCAAATAGACCATTAGCTCTAATACTAGTTGTTAGAAAATTATATCTTACAAAGCAAAGGAACACATAAAATATATTGTAGAAATATAAACAAAAAAAACACATAAAACAAGAGAGACATAGATGTACGTGGTTCCCCCAATTTGGGCTACGTCCACGGAGAAACAACCAGCCCTTCCTTTTATATTATCTAGCAAACTGAAGAGATACAACCTACAACAGATCTGTTGTAATGCCCTCTTCGTTGTCACACAATATCCTCTCTCTTTCTCACTCAGAATATAGATCTACATAGACACAATAAAATTTCCTCATATATAGCGAGGGATTGCCTTCTAGGGAAAAAACCCTAAATTAAACATAAATTTTATTGTCATATCTCCTCCTAATTAATGACCTAGATTGATGACGAAATTACAACATTTTACAAGGCAATTTTACAAGGTCATTGCCCCCCTTGGACCCCCCTGAAGGCACACATTTTATGGGTGGCACTACTGCCACATTACAAATTGGGGTACAATGCTATGATACCTTTCACTAAAGAAGATAATCAGGGTGCACACCCAACAACACAACACTTCGTACAAGTTCACTCTACTAAACTAGTCTATAATCAGGTCATCATGGGAGATTTGGAATTACTATTTCTTAAAGAATCCAATATTGATCAGACTTGTGGGTTTGTAAAGAGGACTCAGAGGGCTACCACAGGATAAAATTTTAGACCTTGGAGATTTGAAGCTATAGAGATATAATAGATTCTATATCAAGCTCCTACAATGCGAAACAAAGGTGTGTAGTCTTTTAAAAACTTGGCATAAGTTTGGTTTGAAAAAATAGTTTGAAGTAATTAAAATGGAATAGTGAAGCATAATTATCATTAATTGATGCCCCGAAGAAATGAAATGGAAACAACTGGTAAGAAACATGAAATCTCTACGATGACTCATGAAGAGGTAGAAGAAATGCAACATGATATATCAAAATTACGAGGCCAAGTGCAACAAATTTCACTCTCACAAAAAATAACAAAAGCTATGATGGATTGTTTAAAGAAAGGAATGGAAGCTCAGATGAATGGCGTGGAAGTTAAGATGGATGGAGTGCAATCTAATATGGATGGTTTAGAAGTAAACATTATAGATTTGAAGAAAGACATGGAAGGCTTGAAAGGATGTTCGGCAAAGTTGCTTCAAGAAATGCTTCCTAATGGAGAAAAGGTAATATAGGAAACTCATGATGAGAACAAAAGAAACATTAATCATGATTCCATAGAATCTAATGTTGGATTGAAGGCCCACCATGTTCCAAATATCGATATCAGGAAGTTTGATGGCACCGATTCCATAACATGGATACTAAAGAAGGAGTAATATTTCAATCTCCATAATGTTCAAAACACACAAAAGGTATGCATTGCAACTCTACATTTAGAGCCCAATCAGTTTGTTTGGTATCGGTGGATTTTGTCTCATAAATAAATAGTCACTTGTTTAGTTTTTATGGAGGAAATAATAGCACATTATGAGGATACAAAAAGAAACACCTTCTTTAGCCAATTGATAAATCTCAAACAAAAGGGTTCAATGGTGGAGTGTTAAAATTGGAAACCAGGGAAAAAAATTCATGTGGGTCATCTTATTCATGGCTGATAATATTTTTATTAGATTCCTCTCATCGAGAGGTGTAGGATTGATATAAAGATCATCCGATTCCGATAAGTATTCATGGAGATATGAATTTATTTTGATTATGGAATTATTATCAAGCCGACCTACAACTCATGTAGGCTCAGAAGCCCAAGAGTCGCATCTATTCACCCACCAACGTTGTGTATAAATATAAGAGGACTTTTCCTCATTTGGACTCACTCATCTCATCACATCTCTCTCTCTCTACTCCGTAGAAATGAGTCTCTTCTCTACTGCGCTGAAATGGGTCTCTCTCTCACACATGTGAAGCCGGAAGCTGTTGAATTTGAAGCTGCAACTGCAGAAGTAAATATTGACTTGCGTGGCCTAGAAGATCTACTCTTTGGAACTACGCTGTAGGTTCATCTAAACCTCCTTTGAAAACCGCAACTTTTGGTGGTGGAATTAAGTCAATCTGACAAACGGTTTGCAAGATATCGACTGCCCTAGTTTGAAGCCGGAAACTGCTGAAACTGAAGCTGCAACTGCAGAAGAAAAGATTGAATTGCGTGGCCTAGAAGATCTCCTCTTTGGAACTGCGCTGTAGGTTCATCTGAACCTCTTGTGGAAGCCGAAGCTTTTGGTGGTGGAATGAAGTCAATCCGATGGTCGGTTTGTGAGATATCATCTGCCCTAGTTTGATAATGAAGCCGCTAATGCTGATGCTACTGATTTAGGGTTTGCTACTGCTGATATGAATCAGATTTATTGTACTATTTCTCTCTACTGAATTATTGAAGATAAAAGAAGATTTGATCAAAGGGTTTCCCCACACATTGTGGGGTTTGTCCCTGGATAGCCGCCACATCTTGTGTCTCTTGTCTTGGCTTGTTTTCTGTCAATCGTTTAATGTTCTATCTGCACTTTACTTTATGTACGTGTGATTGCTAATCTTTGGAATATAATAAGGAAAAGAAGTAAACTGTTATAAGCATAGAACATACCATAACTTAACATGGTATCAAAGCTGAGGTGAAGACAAAGCCCGAGCAAGAGCAAGAGCAATCATTGAAGAGAAGAATGGCAAGGCTATCCTAAAAGAACTATGGGGTCCTCAACACTCTTTCATGCCAAAGACAAGCTCCGTGAGAAAGCTGACTATCACGGATGGAAGATGTCTATCGATCTAACCCTTGAGAATCAAGGAGTGTTGGAGGCAATATTATTGAGCCTCCATCAAATGCATCCTCTGCTGCCTGGAACAAATGGAAAAATGGAGAAGTCAAAACAATAGAAGATCATTCGGGACTCTATCGACAAGCACTTGGTGGCCTACATTTCTGAACTGGACACCTCCAAGGAAATCTACGATAGACAGGTGAGTTTATTTAAAGTTAATGATGCAAATCAAGTTTTGTTTCTTAGAAATAAGTTGAGGGAAATCAAGAAGGGTAAAGATGAAATTATGCAAGCATACTTCTTAAGAATTACCGAGATCAAGAACGATCTCCTATCTATTGGGGAAACTATTACTGACAGAGAAATGGCACTCACAACTCTTGGAGGATTTCCATTTGAATGGTATGTGTTCAGGACTACTATTTTGAACTATAATGTAATTCCTGGTTTCAAGGAATTAATGGCTAGATGAATTCAAGAAGAAACAAGGGAAGAAGTGCAAGAAATGCCCATGCCTAAAGGTCCTCCTGCTACCTTTTCTTCTCATGCAAAGAAAAGAAATAATCCTGGGACTAAATCAAAAGGAAAGGCTGGACCTAAGGCTAGAAGAAAATGACGATGTTACATTTGCGATAAAGCAAGTCACTCTGTATGAGATCATGAGCATCATGATGAATAAGATCATGGACATAAAGGGCAACATGAGATCATGGACATATAGGATAGCATGATGATGATGCACACTAGTTTGAGCAGCATTATGATGGATAAAATCATGGACATGGGCAGCATGATGATAATCATGATTAGAGAAGCATGGTACAGTATGCAATGGTGCAACTCGAAATCCCTCTGATGGAAAATGAAAGGAATGACAAATTCAATAGCAAAGGTAAGAGGAGAGCTGGGGATCGAGGAAGAGGACAAGCATTCAAGAAGGCTAGATATTCTAGGATGTATTAAATGCACCTGACCTCAAAAGGAACCTAGTGTCCATCTTGGCAATGGAAGATAGAGGCTACAAGGTAACCTTCAGCAATGTCAAGGTATGTATATGGAAAAATAATGTTAAATATGCCTTTACTCTTGGGTTTAGTGTTGATTCATTATATCAGGTCAATGGAAGTTTGCTAGGTGTCATGTCTTGTGACACAACTCTTTAGTCCGAACTTTGGCATCGGAGGTTTGCCCACCTTCATTACAAAGCTCTACCCGATGTAAGACAGATGGTAACAGGGATGCACGAATTCCAGGTAGAGAAAGAAGGTGTATGTCCGGGATGTGCCAAAGGAAAGCTTAAAAGGGGACCATTCCCCTCAAGCCAAAGCAAGACCTTCGATATATTACAATTGGTTCACTCAAGGATACCTGAGGTTGGCATTAAGAGGGAGACTACTACACCACATACTCCTGAGCAGAATGGTGTGGTAGGAAGGAAGAACCACACGATGATGGAAGCTATTCGGGCCATGCTACATGATCAAAGACTTCCAAAGTTTCTATGGGCTGAAACTACAATCATCGCCGTATATGTACAAAATCGATGCCCTCATCAAGCATTGGGTTCCTAAACTCCTGAAGAAATGTTCACCACCGGTGAAAGGGAAGTCGTGATTAGTCATGATGTCACCTTTGACAAAGATATGGCTCTCAGCAATGTGGACAATCTGCTGACTTTGAGTAGCTATCAAGAAGCCGACACCAGGGAATCGAAAGGAAAGGATGATGAATCAATGCCTGATGTAGAAGAACCCATGGATCCGATTGATCCTCATCCACATGAGCCTTCCTCTTCTAGAAAGAGGCCTTCATGGCTTAGGGGGATACTTGATGATGCCGAAGGACATGCTGCACCATGAGGAACCTTCCATCAAAGTAAGAAACTTAACAGGTATCAAGGATACCTGACCATCATGAGCACGATCATACAAAATGAACCTTCATCATTCTCAGATGTTATCAAGCATTAACTATGGAAGGATTCTATGACCATAGAATATGAGTCTATTATGGAGAAGGATTCTATGACCATAGAATATGAGTCTATTATGGAGAAGGATTCTATGACCATAGAATATGAGTCTATTATGGAGAATGATGTCTAGGAAGTAGTTCCCAGACCCTGGACAACACAATTGTTACTTCAAAATGGCTTTACAAGATAAAGCATGCATCAAATAGAAGTATGGAAAAGTATAAGGTTCATCTTGTTGCTCATGGTTTATCCCAGAAGGGAGGTATAGGCTATGATATTTGCACCTGTTGCCAGATATACGACAATCTGCTTGATCATAACCCTTGTGGCTTCACAAGGATGGAACCTACATCAGATGGATGTTAAGACTGCATTCTTGCATGGTTCTATCAAAGAAGAGGTCTATGTGGAGCAACCTGAAGGATTTGAGATTTATGATTGAAAATCTCATGTATGCAAGTTGAAGAAGGCTCTCTATGGGCTTAAGCAAGCACCCCGAGCATGGTATGAGAGGATCGCTAGCTACTTGATGAAGTTGGGATTCACTAGGAATGAAGCTGATCGTAACCTTTACTTTAAGGTTGAAGATGACAAGCCTCTCATACTGGTGTTGTATGTGGATGACCTCTTTCTAATAGGTGCAAACCCTCTCATTCTCAAATGTAAGAGGGAGATGGCTTTTGAATTTGAAATGAAGGACCAAGGACTTGAAGTGTGGCAAAAGCCAAGGGAAATTTTCCTAATCTCAAGGAAAATATGTGGTAAATATATTGGAAAGATTCGGTATGATGGACTACAAGCCTGTGACTACCTCGAGGATCTTAACTTTTAGAAGTTATATGGTAGTGATGTCAGACCAGACTTGGGAAATGCCTCTGAGTTTCAAAAACTCATTCGCATTGATGTTCTTGGTGAACCTTCGTCCGAACATATGTTTTGCAGTTAGCATTGTGAGCTCATATTTGGTTGAGCCTCACTGGATTGATGCCAAGAATATTCTGAGATGTCTTCAGGACACAATATCTCATGGATTAAGATACACTGTCGGAGATGTGAGACTACTTGGATATACTGATGTTGATTGGGCAGGCAGTGTGGTGGACCGTAAGAGAACTTTCGGGTACTGTTTCACCTTGGGATCTGCTTCGATATCCTGGATGAGCAGGAAGCAAAAGTCGGTGGCTTTGAGCACCACCGAAGCAGGATATATTGTTTCTAGCATAACCTCGTGTGAGGCAGTCTGGTTACGAAAGCTCCTTAGTGAGCTGTTTGGGTTTACATTGGATACCACTGTGATTCTCTGTAACAACCAGATGTGGGATTCGATTATTGAGGAATCCTGTTTTCGTCAATTGCTCCAGCAGATATACATCATCTGGGATATGGTAAGTCGATGAGAAAGGAAGCTCCATCACATTAAGATGATGTACAAGTTGATACACCTTATCAAAGCCCTGAGGAAAGATCTAATCTGTGATTTTCCCAAACGACTTGGAGTCGGTAAGAAACCCTTGTACAAGGGTCCTGCATGTTCCATACATTGAGCTCTGGGAGCTTTGAGGGCTTGCGGTTCCTACTGGAGCAACATATGACCACAGGGTGACTCACCCTCCCCTAGTGGTGCACACTAGAACAAGATGATTCAATCTCTTATGGGACAAGATGATTTGCTCTCTTGTGGAATAGGATGATTCGCTCTCCTGTGTAGCAGGATGATTAGTTCTCCTGTGAGGCCTGGATTGATGTGTTCTCCATGGCAGCCTGGATTGATGTGTTCTCCACGGCGATTGTAGCAGGATTGATGTGTTCTCCTGTGAGGACAGGATTGATTAGTTCTCCTGTCGAGGAATCCTACCTATGTAGTCTAGGACTCATGGGAAGTACCTCTCATCTGATCAATGAGCAGGGAAATGAAGTTAGGGACCATAGTAGTACCGATGGACGCATCGTTGTATCTACCGTACTCCCTACGCTAGGATGACCTCCATTGATCTGGGATCAATGATAGTGGTCTGGGACCAGTGGTAGGAGTTGTACCATACTATGACGCTGACTTCGGGTCGGTTGAGATTGGTCTGGTACCAATGGTACATACTCCGAGACTGACTTCGTGTCAATGCAGTACTGGTCTGGGACCAGTGAGAGTGGTACATACTATGATGTTGACTTCGGGTCAGTTGAGACTGGTTTGGGACCAGTGGTACACTCTCTGAGACTACGATACTAGTCTTGGACTAGTGGTAGGAGTTGTACCATACTATGACGCTGACTTCGGGTCGGTTGAGACTAGTCTAGGACCAGTGGTACATACTCCGAGACTGACTTCGTGCCAGTGCAGTACTGGTCTGGGACCAGTGAGAGAGGTACATACTATGACGCTGACTTTGGGTCGGTTGAGACTGGTTTGGGACCAGTGGTACACTCTCTGAGACTGTGATACTGGTATAGGACCAGTGGTAGGAGTTGTACCATACTATGACGCTAACTTCGGGTCGGTTGAGACTGGTCTGGGACCAGTGGTACATACTCCGAGACTGACTTCGTGTCAGTGCAGTACTGGTCTGGGACCAGTGAGAGTGGTACATACTATGATGCTGACTTCGGGTCGGTTGAGACTGGTCTAGGACTAGTGGTACACTCTCTGAGACTGCGATACTGGTCTGGGACCAGTGGTAGGAGTTGTACCATACTATGACATTGACTTTGGGTCGGTTGAGACTGGTCTGGGACCAGTGGTACATACTCCGAGACTGACTTCATGTCAGTGAGTACTGGTCTGGGACCAGTGAGAGTGGTACATACTATGACGCTGACTTCGAGTCGGTTGAGACTGGTCTGGGACCAGTGGTACACTCTCTGAGACTGTGATACTAGTCTGGGACCAGTGGTAGGAGTGGTACTTACTATGAAGCTGACTTCGGGTCGGCTAAGACTGGTCTGGGACGAGTGGTACGCACTTTGAGACAGACTTTGAGTCAGTGGAGGATGATACTTGTCTAGGACTAGTGGAGTTGTACTCACTATGACGCTGACTTCAGGTTGGTTGAGACTGGTTTGGGACCAGTGGTACATACTCTGAGACTGACTTTGAGTCAGTATGATACATCCTCGATCATTTCTTCTTCTTCATAATTCGGACAAAAGTAGAGCAGAACAGAACAATGCAAGAGCAGAGCAGAACAGAGAAAAACAGTATAGATCAGTGCAGGGAAGAATAGAGCAGAGTAGGGCAAGGGTCAGGCTATACATGGCAGTGCATTTGATGGATGAATAGTAACGACCGATAGATAGATTGCAGATGAAGTTCTCCATGGTTGAGAGGGAGTGTTAAAATTGGCAACCAGGGTAAAACTTCATGTGGGTCATCTTATTCATGGCTGATAATATTTTTATTAGATTCCTCTCGTCGAGAGGTGTAGTGTTGATATAAAGATCATCCGATTCCGATAAGTATTCATGGAGATATGAATTTATTTTGATTATGGAATTATTATCAAGCCGACCTACAACTCATGTAGGCTCAGAAGCCCAACAGTCGCATCTATTCACCCACCAACGTTGTGTATAAATATAAGATGACTTTTCCTCATTTGGACTCACTCATCTCATCACATCTCTCTCTCTCTACTGTGCAGAAAAGAGTCTCTTCTCTACTGTGCTGAAATGGGTCTCTCTCTCACACATGTGAAGGAGGAAGCTGTTGAATTTGAAGCTACAACTGCAGAAGTAAAGATTGACTTGCGTGGCCTAGAAGATATCCTCTTTGTAACTGCGTTGTAGGTTCATCTGAACCTCCTCTGAAAGCCACAACTTTTGGTGGTGGAATGAATTCAATCTAACAAATGGTTTGCAAGATATCGACTGCCCTAGTTTGAAGCCGGAAACTGCTGAAACTGAAGCTGCAACTGCAGAAGAAAAGATTGACTTGCGTGGCCCAGAATATCTTCTCTATGGAACTGCACTGTAGGTTCATCTGAACCTCCTCTGGAAGCCGAAACATTTGGTGGTGGAATGAAGTCAATCCGACGGTCGGTTTGTGAGATATCGTCTGCCCTAGTTTGATAATGAAGTCGCTAATGATGATGCTGCTGATCTAGGGTTTGCTACTGCTAATATGAATCAGATTTATTGTACTATTTCTCTCTGCTGAATTATTGAAGATAAAAGAAGATTTGATCAAAGGGTGTCCCCACACATTGTGGGGTTTGTCCCTGGCTAGCCGCCACATCTTGTGTCTCTTGTCTTGGATTGTTTTCTGTCAGTTGTTTAATGGTCTATCTGCACTTTACTTTATGTACGTGTGATTGCTAATCTTTGGAATATAATAAGGAAAAGAAGTAAACTGTTATAAGCATAGAACATACCATAACTTAACATGGAGCACATTGAGGAATTCCAAAAATTGAATATAAGGGTAAATATATATTCCCGAGGAGCATATAATTTACGTGTTCATAGGGACTTGAAAGGATAACATCCAACATGAGGTTCACCTTTGGGAACCTAATTCATTGGAGAAGGCATTCAAGTTGGCAAGAAAAATTGAAAGAAAAGTTATGGAAAAAAGGAAGCCTACCACTAACAACTATAAACATGGAAGTGTTGCTGCCCCTAGCCTTCCACAACCTACAAGGTTGACACCACAGTAATTGGAAAATAAAACATGAAGAGGGCTTTGATAGAGTTGTGATAGAAAATACACTAAAGGTCATAAGTGTGCTGAGAAGAAATAATTTTACATAGAACGTGAAGAGGAGGAGGAAAAGGAACAAGAAATGTCAAAAGAAGATGATATACACTAGGAACCAACCTTAGAAAAATAAGAAATGAATATGACCATATCTTGTAATGCATTGGTAGGAATTACCACTTCTCAAACTCACAAGGTAGAATGACATATCGAGAAGAAAAAGGTAATAGTGTTGATTGATTCAGGTAGTACCCATAATTTTATTCATTGTAAGATAACCAAGGAAGTGAATTAATTCCTATATATAGCACTAGAGTGTTAAGTGATTGTTGCAAATGGAGGAACCGTAAATTGCTCTAGAAAGTTCCATAATATCAAGCTATCCATTTGAGAATATGTATTGATAGTTCAATGCTTTCCATTCCAACAGGTGGAGTTGATGTTGTACCAGGAGCTCAATGGCTAAAGTCTTTGGGTACAATAGCCTTTAATTTTCGAGAACTTTTCTTGAATTTTTTTGGGAAGAAAAAAAAATTGAATTAAGGGGTATCGCAAGGAAAGTGTGAAATATAATCAACGCTAACAACATGACAAAGCTTCTAAAGAAAGAATAATGAGGAAAAATTACACAATTATGTTCACTAGAGGTTCCCACATCGCAATCATCTATTTCTCTAGATCTCCAAACAGTTTTGGACAATCATTCCAAGGTATTTGAGACTCCTAAAGGCCTCCCACCTATTCGTGATCATGATCATGGTGTTCATTTGATTCCAAGAAATGTTCCTCCAAACATCGAACCTTACAGATATCCATATTCCTAAAAGAGTGAAATTGAGCGTACTGTTGTAGAAATACTAGAGGCTAGTATAATTCAAGATAGTCAAAGTTATTTCCCTGCTCCAGTAGTATTGGTACAGAAGAAGGATGGATGAAGGCGCATGTGTCCAAATTATAGGGAGGTCAAAAAGCTCACTATTAAAGATAAATTTCCCATTCCTGTCATTGATGAATTATTGGATGAATTACATGGAGCAATTTACTTAACCAAGTTGGATCTTCATTTAGGATATCATCAAATCGGAATGAAGACTGAAGACATTCCAAAAGTAACATTTAGAACTCATGAGGGTCATTATGAATTTTTGGTCATGCCTTTTGGCCTTACCACTGCACCTTCTACATTTCAAGGTTTGATGAATTCCATTTTCAAATCCTTCCTTAGAAAATTTGTGTTAGTATTTTTTGATGATATACTAATCTAAAGCAAGCCTTGGAAAGATCATGTTCAACATGTTGACAGGGTGCTCAAACTATTGGAGGCGAAACAATTATATTCAAAAACCTTCAAATGTTTCTTTGGAGTATAAAAGGTGGAATATCTTGATCATATTGTATCTCATGAAGGTGTTAAGGTAGACCATAGAAAAATTAAATCCATTAAGGAATGGAAAATCCCCACATCCATAAATCATCTATGAGGATTTCTCAAGTTGACAGGGTATTATCGCAAGTTTGTTAATCATTATGGGAGAATAGCAGTACCTTTAACGACATTACTAAATAAAGATGCATTTTCTTGGGCCCAAGAAGAAACAAAGGCCTTTGAACATCTTAAAGAGGAAATGTTCCAAGCACTAGTCTTAGCTACTCCAGACTTCAAAAAACCTTTATTGTGTAATGTGATGCCTCAAGAAATGGAATTGATGTTATTTTAATTCAAGAAGAAAGACCCATTGCTTTCGAAAGTCGTACAATCAACGGAAGGTATTTACACAAAGTTATTTATGAGAAGGAAATGTTGGCAGCACTACATGCACTTAAGAAATGGCGACCTTACCTAATGGGAAGACAATTCAAGTTAAAAATGGATCATGATAGTCTTAAGTACTTTTTATAACAAATATTATCTTCATAAGAGAAGAAAAAATGTGTCAAAAAGATGTTGGGTGATGACTTTGAAAAAATCTACAAAAAATGGAAGCAAAATGTTGTTGTAGATTCACTCTCAAGAAAGGATGAGGATGTGGAAGCATTGTTTTCTACCATTTCTGTTATCCAGCTAGATTGGATAAATCAAGTAAGGGATGAATGGAAGAATGACAAAGAAGCGTGGGCACTCATTCAATAGTTGCAGCAATATCCCAGTATATTAGATACATTTATCTAAAAAAATTATTCGTTATGGTATAAAGATTGCTTATACCTCCGTAAGAATTCCCAAACCAAATAAAAGATTCTTCTGGAATTGCACACCTCTCCCTTAAGATGGCACTCAGGATTTTTAAAAACTTACCATAGGTTTAAGAAAGAATTTTTTTGGGATGGCCTTAAATATGATATTCAAAAGTTTGTGGTAGAATGTTTGGTTTTGAAGAAAATAAAGTTGAGACAATTAAGACCCCAGGTCTGTTACAACCTTTATCCATTCCAAGTCAATGTTGGGAGGAGGTTTCAATGTATTTTATCATAGGTTTACCCAAGTCCGAAGGAAAGAGTGTCGTCATGGTGGTAGTTGATAGACTTACCAAGTATACACATTTTTGTGCATTATCTCATCCATTTAAATCCAGTATAGTTGCTACTGCATTTATGGAAACAATTCAAAAGCTACATGGAAACCCAAAGATTATTGTAAGTGACAAAGATCCTATTTTCACTCAAAAATTTTGGACAAAATTATTTTCTTGTCTAAGAAATCAGTTAGCTCATAGCTCATCTTATCATCCTCAATCTGATGGGAAAAATGAGATAGTGAACAAATGTTTGGAAGGATATCTTTATTGCTTTGTATCTAATAAACAAACACAATGGATCAAGTGGTTTCCTCTCGCTGAATGGTGGTATAACACTTCCTTCCATATTGCAACAAAAATGACCCCAGTTATGGAACGTTATGGGTATCATCCAACGTTCATCACATCATATTTAAAAGAAAATTCTAAGGTTCAAGTAGTGGAAGATCACATTGAGCATCAAAAACAAGTTCTCAAACTCTTAAAGGTTAACTGCACTTTCGCGCAGAATATAATGAAACAACAAGAAGATCGACATCGCAGTGAAATAAGTTTTGATATAGGTGACTGGGTATTTCGATGACTACAACCATACAAACAAATGTGCCTCAAGAAAGCAAGCTAAGAAGAATAATAAATTATCACCAAAGTATGTTGGTTTTACAATGTGTTACAAAATATTGGTATTATGGCATATAAATTGGATCTTCCTACATCTTCCCAAGTGCACCTAGTTTTCCATGTTTCATGCTTAAAGAAGGTTATAGGTGAGAAGATCTCGGTTCAAAAAATATTACCAGAACTTGAAAAGGGAGGAAAAAACATATTGGAACCTGAGGCAATGACAGATATAAGAAATCGATAGCTACAAAATCAATCAATTTCACAGTATCTCATCAAGTAGAAGAACTTACTCACTGAAGATTCCACATGGGAGGATGATAATTTTATATAGAAGCATCCAAAACTACTCAAGCATTGTGATCTGAATTTGAAACTACTTGAAATTTGTTTGCAAGGTATTCAATTCAAAATGATACATGTTTAAAAGATTTCCATGTCTTGCAGAAAAAAAACAAATGAAATTTTCAGTTGTTCATGACCCATTTAAGCATAGCAGATTTATTTCCTTTTACTGTTTAACACACTAAAATGAACTTTTTCTGCAAAATAAATCAACCACATATGCAAAAGAAGTTGATAAAGCAGTTCACCCCCTCCAGGGCTACGTCTGCTGGGTCCAAAGCTCCCAACCGGGCTTGTCCTTGTTTTTAAAAAATGCTCAAATTGAAAATACAGCTGAATAGAAGCATCTATAGGAGAAGTAGATGGTAAAAATGGATTCAGAACACTTGAATCCTTCAGGATTGACTATTGGATCACCTCCAATGGATACCTGCAACCCTATACAGTCTTCACAAAACTGGGCCCTGGTGGCTCCTAGAACTTTCACGGCTCCAAAGCCTCTGCAAATGACCTCAAATGGTTGTATGACCTGTACCAATGGCTTCAGAAGGTCGAAAATACCAAAAATAAAAAAAAATTCGTCCAAAACCACCTTTCCTAGCCAAAGTTATGGCCATTTAATGATCCCCTCTAGTTTAGCCTAAAAGAACTCCAGCGAACTTTAGTTAATGTCCAGTTAGGCCCACCAAATATGGCGGGCCCTCCAATTTTGGCGCTCCTGCCAGATTTTCCGCCAAAACTGTAGTTACATTAAATGTTTACCTCGGAGTTTGTGCTGGCAGTTGGGTTTGGCCCACGGTTCTCGGTCACGGTCATATGACAGGGGGGCTGGCCCCCTTTGGTTTTCGCCCCCAACCAACTTTAAAGATTTTAAACAAATACTCCGCCACATAACCAACAAGTGACCATGTAGTGCAACGGTAATGTGCTTGGCTAATAGACCATAGGTCGGGGGTTCGATCCCCCATCCGACCAAAAAAAAAATTATACATCCGCCCAACCCATCTTGCTGACGTCATCTGGGGGCCATGTGGCGGCCTCCGGGCCTGCCACGTGGAAGCTTCTGATTGGCTATGCAAAGGGAATATTCCCTAGAATATTCAAAGGAATATTCTATGGAATATTCCTTTTTTAATTTTTTTTTGAAAAATTAAAATTTCTAATGTTATGGGCAAATTCTTCTTTTTGCCATAACTTCCTCATACGACGACCATTTTTCAAACCGTTTACGGCACCGGAATCGGGAAGACGAACACTTTCTAGTCGTTTAACTTTGAATTAGTTCCGAGCACATTAAATTTTGAGCATTTTACGACACTTAGGACATGAGCACCTGATCGCGTCTCCCCATTGGGAAGCTTTTGGACCCCAAAAGCCTTCAACTACCTGTTAAAGAGGTGAGGGTACATGTCCCTCACTCTGTCCACCTCCATCCACTTTGCCTTGTTCAGTTTGCTGCCTTTGAAACCAACCCGAACATAATCTACACTGCCCTTCTTGAACTGCGCGTCCTTCTGTCAAGGATTGTATCTTCTTTCAGCTCATCTAAGAATTCTGGCGAGAAATCTTCTATAGATGGTAGCTGAACAACACTTTCACGATCAACAATCAAAGGAGTTTCATACAAACGTAAGTTCTCCACATTGACAACAAAATACATTTGCATGTAGGAAGGCAAATCTAATTGAAAAGCATTATTTCCAACCTTCTTGAGGATTTTGAATGGACCATAACGAATAGCCTTCAGCTTTTTACCTTCTCCTTGCATCCTTTCCTTACTAATGTACAACCATACCTCATCCCCTTCTTGAAACTTGTGATCGACTCTATGCTTGTCGTGTCTTTCCTTGTACTTGCCTTGACTCTTCTCAAGCTGTTCTTGAATTTGTTGATGTATTTGCTAAATTCTTTCAATGAATGAACGAGCTCTGTCAATATCACTATGTCCCTCAATGGCAGCATCTTTCTCAAGAATGAAATCAAGGGGTGATTTTGGCAAGTAATCAAAACAAGCTTCAAACGGTGAGGTGTTTGTGGAAGAGTGCTTGGCACGATTGTAAACATGCTGTATGTAGTGTAAATGTTCATCCCAAAGCTTGGGATGCTTGCTGCAATAACCTCTCAAGAGGTGCACAATGGTTCTGTTCACAACTTCGGTTTGTCCATCTGTTTGCGGATGGAAAGCAGTACTTTTCTTCAACTTGGTGTCCATCATCTCCCATAGGTTGGACCAAAAATTCCCCACAAATCTGGAATCCCTGTCACTAATAATGGAAGTAGGCAAACCAAAGTGAATCCATACATGATGAAAAAATAATTCAGCAATTTGTTCAGCAGTTATAGTTTTCTTACAAGGCATAAGTATACACATTTTGCTGAAACGATCAACTACTACATCTAAATAATCATGCTGCTTTCGAGATTTTGGCAAACCTCCTACAAAATCCATAGAGATGCTCTCCCATGGTCTAGAAGGTACCGGCAAAGGAGTATACAAACCAAGCTTCCTGTTGCTAGGCTTGCTTGTAGCACATAATGAACAACCTCTTATGAACCTTGAAACAGAATCTACCATGCGAGGCCAATAGCAATACCTCTGTAGATGTGCAACTGTTTTGCTCACACCAAAATGGCTAGCAATAAGAGAAGAATGAGCTTCTCTTATGACATCTATCCTCTCCCCCTGTGCTATACACAACTTTCCCAAATGAAACAGCAAATTGTTATGCATGTGATAGTCATTTTCCTCTACATGATTCCCTTTACTCAAGTTAGCATACACATCTTTAAAGTCATCATCAGATGCATATTGTTCTATGTAACTATCATGTACAATGGAATCATTCTTAAGTAAAGTAACATCACCAATAATAGGCCTTGAAAGCATATCAGCAACCTTATTCAAAGTACCTTTCTTGTACCTTATTACCAAATGGAACTGTTGCAAGAAGCCCATCCATCTGAAGTGTCGTGACTGTTGTAACTTGCTTTGTGATTGCAAGTACTGTAAGGGCTGTGGTCAGTATGTATAACAGTTTCTTTGCCCATCAAATAGTGTTTCCACTTTTTGACGCTTTGTACCAACGCATACAACTCCTTATCATATGTAGGATAATTTACAACAACACCATTAAAAGTTTCAGAATGAAAAGCAATAGGCTTACCATGCTGTAGAAGAACTGCACCCATAACATAATCACTAGCATCAGTTTGTATCTCAAATGACTGTCTCAAATCTGCTAATGCAAGGACTGGAGCTGAACTAATCTTCTCTTTCAAAGATTCGAAAGCTTTTTGTTGCTTGCCTCCCCATTGGAAAGCATGCTTCACACTTGTCACTGCATGCATAGGAGCTGCTATAGAAGAGAAGTTAGAGATAAACTTCGTCCAATATTGAGCTGCACCCAAAAAACTTCTTACCTATGTTATGGATTTGGGAGTAGGCCACTTCACAATAGCCTCAATATTAGTAGGATCAATTCTCAAAGCACCTCCTCCTACTATGTTTCCCAAATAAACCAAAGAAGTCTTTCCAAATTCACACTTTGACATTTTAAGAAATAACTGATTCTTCTTCAGAACATCTAGTACTTTCCTAACATGCATGACATGATCTTCTCTAGACTTGCTGAAAATTAAGATGTCATCTAAGTAGACAATAACGAAATCATCAAGAAAAGGATGCAAGACATCATCCATTACCCGCATGAAAGTTGCAGGTGCATTGCACAAACCAAACGGCATCACAAGCCACTCAAAGAGTCCTGTTTGGTTTTAAAGGTTGTCTTCCAAATGTCACTTTCTTCAATTCTTACTTGATGATATCCACTGCGCAAGTCTAGCTTAGTGAAATATCGAGCATCTTTCAGCTGGTCTAGCAAATCATCTATCCTTGGGAGTGGGTAATGATTCTTTACCATTATCTTGTTCAAGGCCCTGAAATCAACACACATACGCCAAGTGCCATCTTTCTTTGGAATCAATACAATCGGTGATCCACATGGCGAAGTAATTGGCCTTATGAAACCCTTGTCCAACAAGTCCTTGATTTGCTTCTTTATTTCAACATTCTCCATAATAGACATGTGGTACATGCCTATGTTTGGAAGAGGACAATCTGGATGCAAATGGATTTCATGCTGAATCTCCCTCTTAGGAGGCAAACCTGTTGGCTCCTGAAACATCTCATGATATGCATCAACTACATCATACATATCTGATTTAAGTTTTGGATCACAATTGTCAAATGACTCATGATTCACATCAACCTTGGGCTTAATCATAAGAAGAACAAAATTCTTACTTGAATTGACCAGCCTTTTTACCTGTCCTGCATTCACCATCGCTATATTTGTCTGCGATGAGCTCTAACAATGAACTCCTTGCCATCTTTGAATAGATGATATTTGTTTTCATGGCTATGAAAGATAACTTTCCTATCAAACAAGTAAGGACTTCCCAAAACAATTCCTGCTATATCAAAAGGTACCACATCAAGTTCAACTGTGTCAATAAAATGTGCAGTAATTGCAAAGCGCAATGTGCACTTTCTTGAAACTTGTAAATTTGCATCCTTGCAAATCCATCCAAGTGGATATGGCTTCGAATGTGGAATGGTCTCAAGTTTAAGCGGCTTGACCAAGTCCTCTGATATAAGGTTTGCTTGTGACCCACTATCAAAAAGTGTGTCAATTTTAGTATGTTTTGAAATCACCCTCACATGAAACAGTTCAATTCTTTCTTCCTCATTAGGAGCTTGTGCATGGCAGTTTGAGGTACTAGTGCTGGCTTGAGTTTCAAATTCTTTTCCCTTCAAGTTTTTCAAACCCATGGCTGCAATTTTGGTTTCATCACCTGAATCTTCCCCTAACTCCTGTGGTGTAGATGTAGTAGCAACAGTTTTCTGTTTCCCTTTAGATTTGTTAAATTGAGGTCTTTTTTCAGGATGTAATTTCCAACAGTTTTTCTCCTCATGGCCTGGTTTAGAACAATGTTTACAGATCACTTTCTCACTCTCCTGTTTGACAGATGCATTCTTTTTGCCCTTTCCCTTGGAGGTTTTCTCTTTGTTTTTCCCCTTGGGGCGCTTGTTTCTACCCTCTTCAAATGTGTTTTTTCCCCTTGCCTCTAAATGGGTAGCTTGGACACAAACCTCGTCCAGGCTAGTAGGGTTAAACATCAAGATGGTGTGTCTAAGGTAGCTATGTAAGCCACCGATGTATTTCAGCAAGGTTTCTTGGGTCTGTAAATCTACCCCTAACAAGAGAGCTCTTCTCCTGAATTCTTGGATGTAGTCTTGGACACTCTGACCCTTAAGTTGTCTGAAATTTTGCTAATTCATAATCGCTTTCTGCATGTGAGCAAGAGGATAAAACTGTTTTTTAATGGCTAACAGAAATTTAGGCCATGTTAAGGTGACCTTACCAAATTTCTTGATCTCCTCTTTAGTCTTGGCCTCCCACCAGACCAATGCTGCTCCATCCATTCTCAAAGAAGCCAACTGAATCTTTGTGGCATCATCATGCATATTTTGGATCCTCATGTAAACTTCTAACTGCCTAATCCAGTTGTCAAGCTTTTCTACATTCACTTCACCATTAAACATAGGCAATTCGAATTTTACATCAAGCTTCAAAAAATGACTTTTTCCAGAGGATCTATGCTTATGAACAGAAGAAGACGAGGATGAAGAGGAAGAAGGTGAAGATGGGGGTGGTGGATCACCATTTCCTCCATGTCCTTTCTTGGAATGATCATCATCCTTCTTACCTCCTGAAGAGCCCTCTCCTTCATGTGGATGTTTGGACCCTTCTCCAGCCAATTTCTCATTTCTTTCTTGGTACAATATCCTCACCATTTCAGTGAGGTCCAAGAAAGCCTTTCTGAAGACTCTTTCTTCTTCTTTTGGATCCATGTCTGCAGGAATTTCTCCTTCATGTGCAGACATTCTTGAAGCTTCTACTGAGACTCTTGAGGGTGAAATTGAAAGTGGAGGTGATGGCTCTCTGGCCTTCCTTGACTGAGGATTCTCTCATTCTCTAGTCAATTGTCCTTCCCCTCTTTTGAGTTTCAACCTGGTAAGCATCAATACTTTGCAAGACAGTTAGAATATCTTTGCACAAAACCCTGAGCTCTGATACCAACTTGATCTGAATTTGAAACTACTTGAAATTTGTTTGCAAGGTATTCAATTCAGAATGATACATGTTTAAAATATTTCCATGTCTTGCAGAAAGAAAACAAATGAAATTTTCAGCTATTCATGACCCATTTAAGCATAGCAGATTTATTTACTTTTACTATTTAACACAATAAAACGAATTTTTCCTGCAAAATAAATCAACCAAAAATGCAAAAGAAGTTGATAAAGCAGTTCACCCCCTCCAGGGCTACGTCTGTTGGGTCCAAAGCTCCCAACCGGGCTTGTCCTTATTTTTATTAAATGCTCAAATTGAAAATACAGCTGAATAAAAGCATCTACAAGAGAAATAGATGGTAAAAATGGATTCATAACACTTGAATCCTTTAGAATTGACTATTGGATCACCTCCAATGGATACTTGCAACCCTATACAGTCTTCACAAAACTGGGCCCTAGTGGCTCCTAGAACTTTCACGGCTCCAAAACCTCTGCAAATGACCTCATATGGCTGTAAGACTTGCACCAATGGCTTCAGAAGGTTGAAAATATGCAAAAAAAAAAAAAATCGTCCAAAACCGCCTTTCCTAGCCAAAGTTGTGGCCATTTAATGATCCCCTCCAGTTTAGCCTAAAAGAACTCCAACTAACTTTAGTTAATGTCCAGTTAGGCCCGACAAATATGGCGGGCCTGCCAATTTTGGCGCTCCTGCCAGATTTTCCGCCAAAACTGCAGTTACATTAAATGTTTACGTCGGAGTTCGTGCTGGCGGTTTGCGGGCTGGCGGTTGGGTTTGGCCCACGGTTCTCCGTCACAGTCATATGACAGGGGGGCTGGCCCTTAGGGGCTGGCCCCCTTTGGTTTTAGCCCCCAACCAACTTTAAAGATTTTAAACAAATACTCCGCCTCATAACCAACAAGTGACCACGTAGTGCAACGGTAATGTGCTTGGCTAATAGACCATAGGTCGGGGGTTCGATCCCCCATCCGACCAAAAAAAAATTTATACATCCGCCCAACCAATCTTGCTGACGTCATCTGGGGGCCACGTGGCGGCCTCTGGGCCTGCCACGTGGCAGCTTCTGATTGGATGTGCAAAAGGAATATTCCCTGGAATATTTGAAGGAATATTCTGCTGAATATTCCTTTTTAAATTTTTTTTTGAAAAATTAAAATTTCTATTGTTATGGGCAAATTCTTCGTTTTGCCATAACTTCCTCATACGGTGACCGTTTTTCGAACCGTTTGCGGTTCTGGAATCGGGAAGACGAGCACTTTCTATTCGTTCAACTTTGAACTAGTTCAGATCACATTAAATCTTGAGCATTTTACGACACTTAGGACATGAGCACCTGATCACATTTAGGAAAAAACTTTTTGAAGGAGAGGGGCATGTTATGTCCCTATACTACTAGTGTAACCCCTTATTGTTATTAGTGAAATTCCCTTTTTGTATTATTGTGCCCATGTAGCCCCCATGTTGTTATTATTGTGCCCCATAGAAGCCCACTATTGCTATTCGTATGCCCCTACAACACTGTTGTTATGTATGCTCTGATTATATTGGGACCCCTTAGACTCCTATATATAGAAACGAGGTATTGTCATTTGGATCATCCAAGAATTGTTCATTTGTGTAATGTAAAGGAATTTCCCCCCTCGAAGAGTTTGATTTTGAAGTCGTTGATCTATCTTTTCTTCTATTTTTTGAGTTGGTCGCATAAAATCTACATTCAAAATATAAGTCCTCATCGAATTTTGGAAGACAAGACTCCTATAGTAGCGTTCACTAGATAAAAACCCCAGGTTGGTTATTTGAAAATATTTGATTTTCCTATTTACATTCATGAAACAAAAGATAAGAGAAGGAATATAGAGCCTTAAGGAAAGAAATGGATATTTGTTGCTTACAGTGAGTCATCAAAGGCCTATAGAATATATGTTCTAGGATAAAAATAGGTTGAAGTGAGTAGGGATGCGGCCTTTAATGAGAGGGTGGCCTATTGGAAATCCAAAGAAGTTACCATGAACTTTGATGAGGATGAAGAACATGAAGCTCCCAAGGAAGAATAAGGTTCTATCCCATCAAATCCTTCAAAACCACATGTTCATCATCAAGAAGACCTAGAAGGGCCTAATGATCCAATGGATTTGGTTGTTGTTCCTGATATTAGGAAGAGCCCAGCTTAGCTAGAATCCACTTTGTTGGATGTAGAAGGACATGCATCACCACATGACTCCAGGGAAAGAATGAGGAAAAATATTTATTTTGGATATGCATCTTTAATGACTAATATTATTGATGTTTAACCTTACACCTTTGAATAAGGCTATAGGCATCATGTTTGGAAGAATGTGATGTTGGAAGAATACCTATCAATTATGAAGAATGATGTATGGGATATTGTGCCTAAACCTGATCGAAAATCAGTGGTATCCTCCAAATGGGTATACAATATCAAGCGTTCACTGGATGGAAATATTAATAGATACAAGGAAAGTTTTGTGGCTAAAGGGTTCTCCCAGAAAGAGGGATAAGACTATGATGAGATATTTTCTCCTATTATCAGATACACTACCATTAGATATATTATTTATATTTCTTCCTCTATGGGTTCACATTTACATTAGATGTATGTAAAGACTACTTTTCGTAATGGTGTAATTGATGAAGGAGTGTACATTGAACAACCTCAAGGTTTTAAGGTTCATGGAAGAGAATCTCATGTCTTTAGATTGAAGAAAGCCTTGTATGGACATAAGAAAGAAACGAGAGTTTGTTTTAAATGAATTGACAATTATCTAACAAGACTTTGTTTCTCTAAGAGAAATGATGAGCCAAACCTATACTTCAAGGTTGAGAAAAATGAATCTGTGATTCTATTACTATATGTTGATGCCTTATTGTTGACAAGTGTGGAGCATCTCAATATTCACTGTAAGAGGGAGCTAACTTCTAAATTTTATATGAAGTATATTATATTAATGCATTACTATTTGGGGCTAAAAGTATTGTAGAAGGCTAGTGAAGTCTTTCTTGGTCAACGAAAATATGCTATCAAGATACTGCAGAAGTTTGGAATGATGCACTGTAAGTAGATGCTGACTCCCATGGTGAAAAATATGAGAAATCTAAGAGACTCTGAGTCTGATTTGGTAGGTCCATCCATGTACTAGAAGTTGATTAGTTCACTGATGTATTTGTTTAATACTAGGATAGGCATTTAATTTGCAGTAAATACATTGAGCAATTTCTAGGTGGAATTGAGACATGACCATTGGATTGCAACAAAGAACATATTGAGATATATTCATGGTAGAATTGACTATGGTTTGATATACGCCTCTAATGGAGACATACATCTCCAAGCCTCTACATATGAAAATTTGGCAAGGATTGTTGAAGAAAGAAAGAGTACCTACAGAGGCTACTTTAGTTTGTGCTCCACTATGATTTCATGAATGAGAAGGAGGAAGAAATATGTTTCGCTCAACAGTACCAAGGAAAATTATATTGTAGCAAGCTTAGCGATTTGTGAAGCAATGTGGCTTCAAAAGCTACTCATGGGATTTTTCGATCATGTGCTAGAACTACCCAATATATATTGTGATAATCAAAGTTGTGTGAAGCTCATAGAGAATTTTGTTTTCCATGATAGGTTGAAGCACATCGAGATGAATTAGCACTTAATTTGTGACATGGAGAAAAATAGTGTAGCGAATCTCTAATATATCTCTATTGATGAGCAGATTGTTGATATTCTTACAAAGCCTCTATCTAGTGTGAATTTTGCATACTTCATGGACAATATTGGACTTGTTTAGAATACCTCTCTCATTGAGAGGGAGTATTGATGGGATAGCATTGTGGACTAGAATTCTCCTTGTATCATATATTACTAGAATTAGGGAGAATGGTCTAGCAAAGGACATACATTCTTCTT
This sequence comes from Pinus tabuliformis, assembly GCA_031772625.1. Lineage (NCBI taxonomy): Eukaryota > Viridiplantae > Streptophyta > Pinopsida > Pinales > Pinaceae > Pinus > Pinus tabuliformis. The sequence continues at coordinate 1,418,501,709 of CM062817.1, read as the reverse complement.
GTGTCAAGTATATTGACCAGAATTAGGAAGAATTGTCCTAGAGACCCATAATTACTCAAATAGAGTGTGGCCTTCCAACAACAAGCTCATTAGCATGAGCCCCATAATTACTCAGATAGAGTGTGGCATTTGGATATTCTCCATGTGTCAAGTACCAACTAGAATAATGGTGAACCAAGACTAGTTTTTATATTATGTAATAGATATACTAAAGTTATGGTGGCTAGTTGATGCTAATGATGTGCTATGTGTGAGAAGTATTGATCGAAATTATGGATGGTCTACCTAGTGTCAGGTTTACCAATCAGAATTATTCTGAGAATGTACCATATGTGTGAGGTAATTTAATTTACACATGGATTCCCAGACCTACGTCTTTACTAGATTATGGATTCTCAGTACTCTGTTTAGGTGCATTCAATTATGTGGGGTTAAAGAGAATCATCTCATGACTTTTTCTTCTTCTCTTTTATTAAATTAATTTAATTTACATATTGGACCCATCTTTCACATTGCTATAGGTAATTGTTTTTTTCAATATTCGAAGTTAAATCTTGTAATACATAAAATGTTATGTATAAAAAATTAACACTATTTCAATATAATAAAATATTTCTATGTAATTTTATTTAAATATTATATTATTTTTATTATTTATAAATAATAGTATTTTCCTTTCCAAAATGAGAATTTCAAAATTAAATAGTTATCATTATTTCTCTTAAATTATAACATTAAAAATGTCGGTTTTGTCTTGTTTTTGTTAATCTTTACTATTTTTTCCCTCTTTTCATCATTCTTTACATCACCTCCTACTCTCAATAATACGCATGATGCATCATAGACCACAATGCCACAATGAAAGTGGACATCGTGGTTTGTGTGCATGATACAAGGATATGTTTTGTGTGGGCGATATGAGGATAAATATTTGACGTGAATACTCAATTATACTTCATAGGAAAATAGTAAGAGTGGTAGGAAGTTAAGGAATAATCCATCCATGAATGAGACTGCTAGGTCGCTAACATTCTCACTCAAGTAGCCACTTGGATTCTAGGTTGTGATTAAACATGGGGACACTAGGCTAGTAACTTCACACCATTGATTTGTACTAGAAAATGAAAGCCTTATTGTTTCAGATTTTATTAAAAATAAATAATGCAAAAGATGAAGTCATATTAATGCTTGACGAAATCCTGTTGTTTGGGTGCACAACAAGACTCATCATCACGAAAAATACCTATAGAGAAGAGTGAAAAATGTATGAGATTAATATAGAATAGAAAGATATGAAATATGAAAGAGCTCACTAATTAATAATTTTTATTTAGAGAGATTTACTAAATTATCATAAATTTTATTAGATTTCTTGATAGTATTAATTATTACTATTGGTAATAAAAAATAATAAAGTGAATAATTAAAATTATAAGTATTTTTATTATTAATTATTATTATAAGTATTAATTACTTAATAAATACGGATAATAAAGTTAATTAATAATAATAATAACCATAATAATTATTATTATTAACCTTATTATCATTTATTTGCTATTATTCAAGTGGAATTAATAAATTTTAAATTATATTAGATTCATTAATAGTGCTAATTATTATTACTGATAATTAATAATACTAAAGTGAATAATTATAATTATAATTATTGTTATTATTACTATTACTAGTATTAATTACTTAATTAAAACTATTAATCAAGTTAATTAATAATAATAATGATTATAATAATTATTATTATATACCCATTAAGTTAGTAATAATAATAATAATTAATAAAGTAGTTAATAATAATAACTCTTATAATTGAATTAATCATTGTTGTTATTAATTTAGTAATTATTAGAAGGGGATAGTGTTATCTTTAGGTTAGATTAATAGAGAAGGCCTAGATGATATGATTGTTAAGATTAGGAGCTAATAAGGAGGAAAGGAGGAAATAAGGAGAAGGGATGGGAGAGAATGTTATCGGGAAAATTAGTGTCCATTTAGAGCTGCTAGTCCCACTAAGACGGGTAGCTATCTTAGAAACAAACAAACTAAAGTTACTTGTGTTTTTCTTTATGAGAGATAGATGAGAGAGAAGCAGAGAGTACCAACCTCAATCTTTCGCTTGGCTCCTTTCTTGTTTCCTCCCCCCTTTGAGAAATCTTCACCGCTCTTTCCTCACTTGTCTCGCTTCAGAGAACACCTGTAGAGTCAAAGCAGCATGATACCATCAAAGAATAGAGATCTATAACCATAAACAATATAGGATCATATGTATATTAACCATACAAATGCATACACCAATACAAGATTCAGAAATATACAAGAATATGGAGGAAAACTCAAATAGCTTTATTAATAGAAGTAGTAGAAGAGAGGATTACAACCCAGTGGTCTGACCTAGCACCATCCTCTCAGCATGAAAGCCCTCTTCACCTCATGAAAATCTAGATCACCCAACACTACAATGTTTCACAGAGAAACCAACAACACTTCCTTACAAAAATACAAAATTCCAGCCTCTAGATCTCTAGGATGAGGGATCCATATATAGATATTTGCAGGGGGTGAGTCAGCTTCTGGGATTTTGATTAGTTTCATTTCTCTGATATTTCTTGGTTCCACTTGGAGATTTCATGATCTCTTACTCATCCCTGGGAGAATTCAGAGAGGCAAGTGTCAAATGAGAAATTTCTAGAAGATTCTCTGGGTTTCCACCTAGAAAACTGCCTCTGCCATTTGACCGCTCTCGCTCATCGCACCCTACAGAAGGGCTTTTCAGTATGCATCACACCTTCTATGTGTAATAGGTGAGATGCATCGTACCCTCAGCATGGAGCAGTCTGTATGGTCCAGTTTTGACCAGTTCTGAGCAATTTTTCAGGGAGAACTTCTGGGAAATGATGTAATCAGTTGACCTTGTTCCTTTAGGGTATGAAACAAAACGTTTATGGGTTTATAAGCCCTTGGTTTATGGACATATGTGATTGGGCTTCCAATGCCCAAATATGTCTATAATAGTTCCCCCCTAAAGCATGAGGTCGTAAATCTTCTCATGTTAGGTGAAATGCTTTATCATGAGGATCCGAGGCTTTTCGAACTAGAAGGTGACTTGTAATAAGATATAATACAATAAATTATCTTCATAATATTTTCATGATCTAGCTAAGGCAGGCAATCCCATGCTCAGCTTTATAAGTTCATTTTTATGTACATAGGACAGACAACCGTCTATGTGGCAGACTGATGATTCTGGTAGAGCCATCATCCCTTGGCGTGGATGATTATCTGTACAACTATGATGTCTTTATTTTCTTGAATATATCACAGTCCGGATGGATGAAACTAGATCCAGGGTCTTCAAACTCGTTCAATCTTCGCCCAGAGTACAAGTCGATCCATGTGAAAAGATGTTCTAATGTCGAACATGGAAATACATCGCCTGGTTACCAGCAAATGATGTAAGTTGTTAACATGCACGAGAGGAATCACTGATAATGATGATGACCCTCAAGGTACTACAGTACGATTCATGTGGTGTGAATACATGAGTCGATGTCGAACACCATGTAAAATCTTTCGATCGAAGGCCATTGATGTAAACCTGTCACCGGAAGTGAGAAACTTGCCATTGAGGCATGCAAGCTTCAAAGTACTGAAAGAGTTGTTCCTAAGTCGACTTCTTGGATAATGAGCTGATGTCAACAAGAAGTGACCCGTCGTAGGAGGGCATTAATGAATCCCACATCTACGACACTGAATGGGGCAAATGATTTTGTGGAGGTGAAAATGATCTGATGATACAAAGTTCAGGGTGGTGGTCATGAAAGAATGGAACGGATGAGGCATAAGCTAGGTTGGTGAATTCTCTGAGCGACTTCTCTTGAACATGTCAACGACACTAAAAATGGATTGGTAGCGTTAACCCCAAAAATGGATGGTACGAAGGGCCAATGGTGATATGACTGGTGAACGAAATGACCCAACTCGACTCGATCATGGTGATGGAGTGAAAGTGTCATGTTCAAGAGCGACCTGCTACCAATGAAGTTCTTCAAGTTTTCTTCCCACTTTTTCCCCAGTCATTTCTGACTAGTACCTCTTTATTCTTGTCAAGCTTGAGGAGGATAACATATGCTTGTTTGATAATTTTCCCTTCGAGCACCTTTCGCTATGTTTTAGTGAGCCTAGTGATAGTGAAACTTGCTCTTATCTGTAATTAACAAGTTCGTCGCTATTTTTTTAACGACTTTAACGACAAAGATAATTATGTCCTTTTCAGTTTTAGAGAGCCTGAAAAGAGATGGAAAGGAAACTCCAGTAATCCTTTTTCGTAGTATAATCCCTTAAGTCTGAAAAATTATAAAATAATATGAAAGGGATGACTTTTCCTATCACTTTAGCAAGCCGAAAAAGACAAGCACTCGATCTTTTTGTGTAATGATCCCTCAAGTCCAAAAGGATTAAAATATAGAGGAGGGATGGCACTTCCAATCACTTTAACGAGCTAGAGAGGCCAATTGCTCGACAATCTTTTTATATTTTACGAGTCTAAAAAGAGCTTAAAAGAGACTTGTTTTTGAGGAACAAGTGATATTTTCGGGTAGCAGCTGGTTCTAGGTAAGGTTTGGAAATTTTCAATCACGGCAGTGTAAAGAAGATGGCTAATAGAATCACTCGTCGCAGCTGTTCCTAGAAAGGGTAAACAATCAAGTGGAGGTAGATGATCGGCTAAAAAGTGGAGGTGATTGTAAGAACACAACCAAGGCTCAAAAGCTGATAGTAATGTGATCACAAAGGTTATTTGCCAAAAGTGGGTTCATTTTTTAATGAGCTTGAACTATGGGGGAACATATGCTCATAACTAGGTTTAGTTTTTAACGAGCTTGAACTTTGTGGAAACATTGCTCGTCCCAGTCGTATAATAAGGATGTCTCTCATTAGTAGGTTCATTTTTTAGGGAGCTTGGCCCGTGCGAAACTTTACTTCGGAGCCTTTTATATGTAAGCTAGGAATGACCAACTACTGTCCTAGGGGTTAGAGAACTACTAAGGTTAGGTAGGATAGATTCTCGACAAGAAACCTTTCCTTTACTTTGTCGTTTTTGTCAGTCCCAGCAAAGGTGAATGGTTGACTAGACCAATCACCTAACTTAAGCAGTCGAAGTTAGTAAAAACTACAGGTTTAGAGTTATGCTGGTCGCTTTTCACTTATGTACAAAAGGTTTGCATGCCCCCAGGTATAAAGAGAGGTAGAATTTCCACGTTACCATATGGAAGTTCTTGCATTAAAGCAAGGTTGTTTCGTCTACATTTGCAGATAAAACACTTCCTTAGCTTTGTCCATCGAAATAGACAAAGGTGAATGGTGGGAGCTTCCACTCACATAACCTTTGACGAGGGAATCCTTTTCCAGTCTAATCCCATTTTCCTAAACAGATGGGTGTGACCAGACTAGTCATATATCCTACACAGAAACCTACGTTATATCTAGGGTGTTCCTGCCGAAGCAGACCAGGGCGCATGCCCCCTAGGTTTAGTCATATTCACTAAATCACTCGCACTCATCAGGTGGACGGACTGGAGGTTGATGAGACACTCCTTGTGCAAAAATACTAGTTAGGGATGGCATTTGACTAGTAGCCATGTTTGAACCAGGGAATGAAAGCTGGTCAACGAGGTGGACCATTCTGCCTTCATACGAGAAATACATCACTCGAAAGAGTGAGGAAACAATAGCTCCCATGCTATAAATATAGTCACGCCCAAGGAGTAGATTGTAATCTAGAGGCCCTTGGACTACCATCACATTTAGATGAACGGTTTTCCTTCTCAATGTTAGAGGCAAATTTGGAAGGATCCCTAATGGTCGACTAGTTCCTTTGTTGAAGCTTGACAGATTTTGAATCTCAGGCAGAAGCAATGGCGAACCAAGTGCTTTCCAAGCAATTGAGGAAAGGATACTCATGGAAGCCCCTTCATCTATGATAGTACCAGCCATGATCATTCTGTAAGCTTGTACTATGATTTAGAATGGTACATTAGATGGTAGGTGGGGTCTCCCTAGTAGATTCCAATTGAAGGAAATGACTAGATTGCTTGAAGGAGGGACCGAATAAATGGCCGGATGAATCTCTGATGAAATTCCTTCCTGTGGTAAAGGAACGAGTAGATTTCCCCCATGTTCATCAGATTCTATGTTAACAAAAAGAATTTGAACGGTGTCGTTCTCATTCTCTTTGGCAACTGTATCATCTGAAGGTGGACCTTATGAAGATAAGACTGGGTTGACTGCCTTCTCGACCTCTTGACTTTGGTCCAATGTGGACTCAGAGGGTTTATCTTGAGTGATAGGTGCTTCGACTGACAACAAAGGTGTGTCAGTCGGATTTTCAACTAGTAATGGACTCGGCAAGAGTTTCTTGTATCCAGGAGGAAGTCACTGCGGTGAAGCAAGACGGTATCCAAGACTCTTTTAGCTTCATCCATGAAAGGACAACAGTGGAGGGCATGATCGCCTTCACATAGTCTACAAGGAAATTTAGATCTTCCTTTCTATCCATTGACTTCGTTTTCACTAGTTGATGGTGTGCTCTCAACATGATTGTTAGAGGTTGAAGACATCGGATTGTGCAAGCGGGGAGACTATTCCCTTAAGATCCGCGAGATGCAAGGACAATCTCGATCGTAGTCATCTCCTTTACAAATGACACATGGAGATTTAGGTTTGGATGGTGCAGTGTGTGGATTTTTTCCAGACGATGCATGGTTAGCCCCTTTTGTCATTGGCTTCTTCTTCTTCTTCTCCTTTCCTTTCTTCTTATTCTCATTTACTTGGTTTTTAGCATTACTAGCTTCACCAAGCAAAGAGGAAGAAGGAGAGGGAGAAACAAACGAAGTAGAAGGTGAGGGAGCGACTTCAGTATCATCTGGTTGCTAATTTGATTGCTGAGGAATTACAGTGTGTTGAACGACAGAGGTTGAGAAAAGTCATACTGGCAGGACAATTGTGAGTCCTGGAAGGGATAATGTAGCCATATGTGGAGCACCAATATCTCCCCAAGAAGAGAAAGGACTAGGATTCCCCCCCAGGGGAAATCCTTGATTAGTGGACTCCATTTTCTCAACCTAAGACCAACAAGGGAACAGTGATGTTATTCCGATTAAAATAAATTTTATGACGCTTAAACACAACTTGCTTTTTCAATTTTTAAGATTCAAGAAAAAGAAAAAGATGACGGTAGTTGCCTTTGATTTTTAATGAACCTGAAGTGACAAGTGCTCAGATGGAACTTTTCTTTTAAGGAGTCTAAAAAGGAATGAAAGTGACTACTCTAGAAATCTAGACAGAGGGATTACCAAACCGATCGCAAAACTGCAAAATACTTTTTATGTACGACAGTCAATCTTCCCGAATGTTGTGTTCAGTGCATTGCGATCGATAGGGTGACAGACACAACTTCCTAAGGATAAAGGATATAACCTATTGTGGTCTCCTAATATATACTCAACGGTACGTGGGAGCACAAGTCCGTACTAGCACTTGTCATATCAAAGAGGAGGAATCACCCAACCTATGATGAAAATGATTGTTACCAGGCTTTACAATTCCAGAATACATCTCTAGCCTAGACTTCTAGATGTTGTGCGTTAGGTTCCAAAGCGTTTTTATGTTCATTAAGGTTTATTTTACAGTTGATCTTTCTTAAGAAGTTTGCCTTTAAGGTTCATCGCGTGATGTAGATATACAATTCCTAAATATGCAATCTAAGATGATAAACAGTCGTTTACTTTCTTTTAGCAATGAAAATCCTAGCTACTAATGAAAGGGAAGTAAAATTCTTTCAACATAGAGCAGAGAGCACACACTAAGATGCACTTGTCATAAATCAATTTCCGCATGCAGTCTAAATGCAAATGCACATGCATGTATTTGTTTTTCAGTTTCCTTAATGTGATAATGACAAAAAGAAAACTAAGTACAGATCCGAACTATCTTTCCTCAAAGTGACACTTTAGCAATTTCTTGTTCACAAATGAAAGGAAGACTAAGACGACACTTTCAATTTCTACTTGAAGACTGCTTTCGACACTTCAAAGAATTGATGATTCAAATCAAATACAATAGAAAAAGTGTAATCAGCTATCTAAAATAGGAAGACTTTACGACACTCTTTTCTTTGACTGAAAACGACATTTGTGACACTTTCAAATCAAAAGACGACAGTTTGATTAAGCTACTGTTTGCGAAGGAGAATTGTAAATGATGAAAAATACATTAAAAAACATTCACAATTCTTTATCAATGGAGGCTGAATAATGAAAAGGAAGAAGGTTTCAATAGTGATATACTGATCATAGACATCAAAAGTACTGAATAGAGCTGAAAACAACGAAGAAAAAACCAAAATCTGGAGGCAGAAACTGTCTCATTCAATCATCGCACCTGTAACACAGGGAAATAGGGATGCATCTCACCCGCAACACGCAAGAGGTGCAATGCATCTAGGTTGCTAATGAGAGACAGTGCAATGGTCCAGGGATGAGACTGAGCTTGGTTTTCACTCACAGTTTGCAGCTAAGTTCAAGGATTTAAGTTGAGCTAATGATAGACAGTAAACACAAAGTATAGGGGCTGATCTAATGAGGTTATTTGAGCTACCACCAAGGCACTTAGGATGTTTGCAAGTCAGATGTTTAGTTCATAAACTAACCCGGAGATTGACTGAAGCAGCGTTGATCTACTTTGCAGTTGCATAGCAAAAGCAGTTCGAAGGCTAGTTGGCTTAACTTCAGGCTCCATCTGTAGTTTATAAAGCAAACCACAGTAACTAACAATCAAAATATTCACATCCCCAGTGGAGTCGCCATTTTGTTATCGGGAAAACTAGTGTATATTCAGAGCTGCTAGTCCCACTAAGACGGGTAGCTATCTTAGAAACAAACAAACTAAAGTTACTTGTGTTTTCCTTTATGAGAGATAGATGAGAGAGAAGTAGAGAGTACCAACCTTAGTCTTTCGCTTGGCTCCTTGCTTGTTTCCTCCCCTCTTTGACAGAGCTTCGCCACTCTTTCCTCACTTGTCCCACTTCAAAGAACACCTATAGAGTCAAAGCAGCATAATACCATCAAAGAATAGAGATATATAACCATAAACAATATAGGATCAGATGTATATTAACCATACAAATGCATACACCAATACAAGATTTAAAAATATACAAGAATATGGAGGAAAACTCAAATAGCTTTATTGATAGAAGTAGTAGAAGAGAGGACTACAACCCAGCGGTCTGAACCAAAGCCATCCTCCTAGCATGAAAGCCCTCTTCACCTCATGAAAAGCTAGATCACCCAACACTACAATGTTTCACAGAGAAACCAACAACACTTCCTTACAAAAATACAAAATTCTAGCCTCTGATCTCTAGGATGAGGGATCCATATATAGATATTTGCAGGGGGGTGAGTCAGCTTCTGGGATTTTGATTAGTGTCATTTCTCTGATAGTTCATGATCTCTTACTCATCCCTAGGTGAATTAAGAGAGGCAAGTGTCAAATGAGTAGTTTCTAGAAGATTCTCTGGGTTTCCACCTAGCAAACTGCCTCTGCCATTTGTCTGCTCTCGCTCTTCACACCCTACAGAAGGGCTTTCCAGTATGCATCACATGCTCTGTGTGTAACAGGTGAAATGCATTGTACCCTCAGCATGGAGCAGTCTGTATGGTCCTGTTTTGACCAATTCTGAGCAGTTTTTCAAGGAGAACTTATGGGAAATGATGTAATCAGTTGACCTTGTTCCTTTAGGGTATGAAACAACACTTTTAGGCATTTAGAAGCCCTTGGTTTATGGACATATGTGGTTGGGGTTGTAGTGCCCAAATATGTCTATAACAGAGAAGATTAAGAGGGAAAATGAATATGGAGGAGAGGGGTGAAGAAAAGGTTATGAGGTCATATGGGAGAGAGGTACTAGTCAAGGTTGTGAGACATAGATACCTAAGTGAGTGAGTAAGGATGCTTTATAATTTCTTTTTCATTAAAAAATTATGTTCGTTATCTTTATTTTTCATTTTTGAAATATATTTTTTTATTAGTTTTGGCTTTTTGTTTAGTGTAGTTTTGTGTTCTTTTTACACGAATATAATTTCAAGTTTTGGTTTAAAATATTGTGACCTTTAGAATGATATTATTTTAAATTTTGGCTTATGCATTTACAAGGATTTTTATATTTGTATTAATAGGTTATTATTCACTAAAGTAAATGAATACTGATGTTATTCTATTAAAAAAATCACTCATTTGAGTGTGTGTTATACTTTTCATATTTTATTTTTTGAATTTTATGTTTTTTAATAAAAATAATAGTAGAGTTTCACTTGGGTTTAGTTGGGATTATTTCAAGCGGTTTTGAGGAATGATTGTTATCCTCCCCAACCTGTTTCAATTCACACAAGGGACACAATGAACTTTCTTATAATGACTTTGATCATTGTTGTTGAGTCTTAAGAGTTCTCAAAACAATGAAACATGTATATTCCTCATATGGAAAGTATTGTAAGTCTTTTCCTAAAAAAAGAGGACTAAAAACATTGAATCAAGAAAAAAAGAAATAAAAAAGAACCAAATCCATCAAACTTAAGATGCATAAAATACTCCATTAAAAAATGAATGTAAAGTTACAAACCATATGTTATTATCTGTAGTTTTGCTAGAAAAACTGTAAATTGTTGGAATGTTCAAGCCCTCTAGGCTCAAGAGGCATGATATACTCCACATGAGGAGAAATGTCATTGAAATATGCATGGAATATCAAAGAAGAAAACAATATGCCATCATCTCTAATTTTTCTCAAAAGATTACAAAAGCATTAGTTACCACAACATATCCATTATTAGGGAATTTCCAAATTGTATCCTCATCGTAATAGCCTCCTTGAGAGTTCGAACATCCAAACACAAATTAATTTGAATGGTCCATAACCTTCCTCATGATCTTTGATAACTGAGAGGCTAGCCATACTAGAAGTTATAAGATCATCAGAATTCATGGCTAATCCAAAAACACAATTTTGTTTCAACTACTTCAAAATTTAATATGTTTCATCTACATAAATGTTCAATATGTTTCAACCATATCAACATTCAATACGAGAACAACACTGTCACAATTGAAGAGAGCTCTTCAATCTCATAACAATTGAAAATATGAAAATGATGCAAAAATAAAAATAATAATGGAGTACAAATCATGCTTTCATGTAACTTTTACGGAACAAAACATCTTACACTATGATTTAATGAAAAGTATTTGAATGATGTTAAAATAGTTTCAAGAAAAAGAAGAACCAGTATACTATTCAAGTTTTCAAGATCATGGAATCCATCATGGGGAAAATGGACGAAAATTGTTATCAACTACAACAAATTGCAACATAGTAATTAGAGCCTAAGAATTACAAATTTGAATTTTTTAAAAATAATTTATATCTTATAGTTTTTTCCTTTAGAACATCCAATTCTAAAATTGCATTGTACATGAAAAAACTGATATTATTGTATGATGTTTGTATTTCACTGTTTAATGATTTTGTGGCTCAATATTTCCAATGGACTTTCTACCCATCAAAGATTATCGCTCTTTCCAAAGGACCTAGCTAGACAATAATTCCATAAACTTGCAAGTATGGAGAAAAATTGGAAAAGAGAATAAAATTTGTATATTCACTAGTGATCAATACATAAAACAATTAACTTAAGCTTAACTTCATGCAAACACTCAAGATAACAAAAATTAACTAAAGCTAAGTATGCTTTATGCTATGTTAATGTGCATGCACACCACATGCAACAACTAAATGTAGCTAAAGCTAAATGTGCTTTGTGTTATGTTGATGTGCATGTACACTAGATGCAAGCACTAAAGCTAGGCTGTCTGCTATATACATTAAACCCAAGCACTAAAATTAACTATGTGTACTTTATGCTCTATTAATATACATATACACCAACACAAAAAGAAATAATAATTTACCCAAGCATTAAAGTTAACTATGTATACTTTATGCTATATTAATATACATATACACCAACACAAAAAGAAATAATAATTATTAGCTTATTACAAACTTACCTAAAATCTATAGATTTAAAATAGCTTTTAAAATAGTTTATATTTTATAAGTTTTGGAACAAAATTATCAAGCAACACTCTAATTAAAAATAAATTAATTAAAATCACAAAAAATTCTTACATTAAAAATCAAAATTATTTATAAAAACACTGAAACACAAAATTCTAACACTAAAAATTCATAAAGAATATGCTCTGCATTCTGATATTTTCATCTTATTCAAATTTCCATATTGAAAAAGAATAATTTCCCATCAAAATTTATATTCTGATAATTTGGTCTTATTCAAAATTCTGTGTTACAACAGGATCATTTTCTGTAAACATAGAATCCTGAATACTGGTTGGAACAGAATGTCTGAGCTGTAAAACTCGTCAAACAAATTATAGGAAACTTGTTTTCACTGATTCATCTAAACGCTTGGCAGTATCATATTATACTCCGCACAGATTGAGTTAAGTAGTGTGAAATGCAGGGACCTTTGCTTCTTAAGAGATTAATTATTTCATTGAAACTGCTCACTGCCTAAGGCCACCAAACGTTGTTGGATTCGAACGCTAAAACAAGCCACTGAAACATTCTCAGGTCGCTGCGAAGCTGCCCCGGTAATGAAATTTTCTGGGTCGATTTTCGCTCCAAGTTACACAAATATACTTCCAGTTGCATGTCAATTATCATTACCCACCCATTGTTTACTACGACTGAATAAATGTTATGGCATTCTGGCATACATATATCATGCAGTTCATGCCATTTTACAGCACCTCGAAAATCATTTAACCTCCACATGCGGATGCTGCCCCCACGTTTCTCTCCCTGAAATATTAACACCAATCGCCCATCGGAGCCACTTAATTCAAGAAATGCTGGGTACGGGCGGATGATTCTGCAAACCTCTGGCAATGAAATTGTTGTCCAACTCCTCTCTGCAATATCGAATGCTGCCATGAAATAGATGGCACGACTTTCCATTATCCAATAAAACTTTCTATTTGAATGGAAACCCTTGCCATGAGGATAAATGAACAAGGGTACTTTCATGCAAACCCTAGTCCATGCATTGGACTCTGAATCATAAATTCGCAACACCATTACATACCCAGTTCGATCTTCAACATTAATTTGACCGAGCAAGACAGTGCAACGCCTCAGGGTAGCGTCGAAGTGCAGTGCATTGAAATGCCAATGTGGGTTAAAATCGGCAGGGCGAGGGAGTTGTCTCCAGGTTCTGGTAGCAGGATTGAATAGGGAAAGATTCAATCTGTCTCCATTTCTCATACAGAGGCAGATGCTCCGGCATGAATCCACAATGATTAGGTTATTAATTGGAGAAAGGGCTTTATAAATATTCATATCCGAACCACCACCGTGTGCTAATTCTATGACCCACGGCTCCTGATATAAGGGATCCAAATAGAGTTGAATGAGAAATGCAGGGATTGAATTCACTGAAAAGTTTGGATCAATTCTTTGCAGGGCATCGCCAGGAAGTAACAGATTTTTCCATCGTTTGCAGACAATCCTCATTCTCGCAACATCCCGAACAGGAAGCCTCGCTAAAATCGAACACAGTAAATTGTCGGGCAAGGCATCCCAAATATGCGTTTCTGTTTCCATCTGTTGATTGACAGCACAAAAAAGTTTACTGTAAAGGATACATCAATCAAGAACAGAGGTTTCTGTTTCCATATGTTGATTGACTGCACAAAAAAATCTACTGTAATTTTACATCAATCAAGAACAAACAACCTTTAATTGTTCCTTACCTCCTCAGCTTCACAAAATATAAATACCATAATACCATAATTTCATTAGTCAAAAAAATAAGTTAGTAAGTTTCAGTGCTATAATAAAAAAAAAAATCTAAATCTTAACTTAATCCTAGGTTTCCATGTGAGAATAAACCTTAACTTAATCATAGGCTTCCATTTTCTCACATAAAAATAAAAACCACTGAAAAGTAAAGGAATTGTTTTTAGTGCAATTGTTTTGGAAAGTTTTCTTGTGGATTTTTTCCGTTTAATTTCTCTAAAATCTGGCAGGAATTCATTGAAATCACAAATTTGATGAGTAAACCTACACAATAGAAGTGCCCCAGAGTTTTGCAGGGTGTTGAATCCATAGATATACTCAAAAAACTACTTTAAATAACTAAAATCAAAATTTTACCACAATTGTTTTTGCCAGACTTTGGCACCTGAAACTTGGAAAAATGACACTAAAGACAACTCCAAAAATAAATGTCATAGTTTCATTAACAAAATTGATGTTAAATAAAAACAATTTAATAAGTTTCTAAACCTAAAACTTAACTTAAACTAGATGTAACTGAAACATAACAACATTATATTTAGGACATCTTGACTTTTGCTATTTAAACTGGTTTTTATTCACCGTCCTAAAAATGAAATTTAGGCCACTGCTATTGTGCAGAGGTTACCCATTAAACTTATGATTTCAATAAATTCTAACCAAATTTTAGAGAAATTAAACAATAAAAATCCACCAGAAAAACTTCCAAAAAATTATAGTAAAAAAACTTCTTATATTTAACTTAAACTAAATGTAACCCCACCTCTTCCTCGCCGAGCTAGTGGACCAACGTGCAGGAGAAGGCCGACGTGCAGGAGAAGGTGCAAGCAGACAGTTTTACCCACTACTGCCCGGGCATGTATGCGTTGCGTAGTGACAGCGCTGAACCGAACAGTGAGTGAATGAAGAGTCTATGTATTGGGATATTTATTGGAATCCAATGGACAAAACTATGGACGCGGTCAAACTCTTCACATCCTTCGTTGTTATTATTATTAAAATTTTGGTATTTTTACTTTTTATTAATTTAGTTTTTTAATAATATAATATTTATATATTAATTTTAAGATAGTTTAATTGATTTAGTTTTTATTGTTGAGTATTTACGGGGTCAAATTTGCTCGATGTTTTTGGGATTAGGTCCAATATATTAGGTTGCTTTGATGGATCTATGTGGATTACTACAGGTAAACGTAAACTTAGCAGTTATTTAGTGACTCCGAACCAACGATTGCCTTAAAATATATATATATTTTTATATTATTATAATATAATTTATAGTTATATTTTTATTTTGTTATTATATTTGAGTATATAATAATTGATATAACTATTTACTTTTTAATATTAATTATTCTCGTTATTATTATTACTAGCATAGATCCATTTTAACTTTAAATCTATCAAGCATTAAGAGGGATCAAATATCTTTTCACTTTAAAAATACTTTGCATGTCAAGAAATTTGATCCTTCTTGGCAGATCTCGAGTTAAGATGGATTTATGTTGGTTTAATTATTAATTATAATTAAAATTATAAATATTAATTTTATGTTTTTTAATTTTATTTTTACCAAATCAAAATGTTGAAGATTACAACATCTCTACTACACTGGGCTTAAATGTTTACTTCCATTCCATGGACAACCATTCCCTGGACAACCATAGTTACCCAACCGTTGTTTAATGCAGTTCATGCCATTCTGCAGCGTCTCGAACATCACTTAACCTCCACATGTGGATACCGCGACCACGTGTCTCTTCCAAATGTATTAAGGTCAAGAGGAATCAAATATCTTTTCACTTTAAAAAAAGTTTGCATGTCAAGAAATTTGATCCTTCTTGGCAGATCTCGAATTAAGATGGATTTATGTTGGTATAATTATTAATTATAATTATAATTATAAATATTAATTTTATGTTTTTTAATTTTAATTTTTACCAAGTCAAAATTTTGAAGATTACGACATCTCTACTACACTGGACTTAAATGTTTACTTCCATTCCGTGGACAACCATAATTACCCAACCGTTGTTTACTTCGAGCGAATAAATGCTATGGCATTCTGATATGCATATATCATGCAGTTCATGCCATTCTGCACGTCTCGAACATCACTTAACCTCCACATACCACGTGTCTCTTCCCGATGTATTAATATGGATACTGCAGAATTGTTTTTAGTGCCATTCTTTTGGAAGGTTTTCTTGTGGAATTTTTCAGTTTAATTTCTCTAAAATCTGGCAGGAATTCATTGAAATCATAAGTTTGATGGGTAAACTTGCACAATAAAAGAGCCCTAGGGTTTTGCAAGGTGTTGAATCCAGATATACAGTCAAAAAACTACTTTAAATAACTCAAATCAAAATTTCACCACAATTGTTTTTGCCAGATTCTGGTACTGGAAACTCTAAAAGTGGCACTAAAGACATCCCCAAAAATAAATGTCATAGTTTCATTAACAAAATTGAGGTTAAATAAAAATAATTTAATAAGTTTCTAAACCTCAAAACTTAATTTAAACTAGATGTAATTGAAACATAATAATATTATATTTAGGAAATCTTGACTTTTGTTATTTAAACTGGATTTTTCACTTTACATCTAGATTCACTTCCCTAAAACAAATTTAAGCCACTTCTATTGTGTAGAGATTACCTATTAAACTTATGATTTCAATAGATTCTAACCAAATTTTAGAGAAATTAAACAATAAAAACCTACAGAAAAACTTCCAAAAAATTAAAGTAAAAAAACTTCTTATATTTAACTTAAACTAAATGTAACCCCAGCTCTTCATTGCCGAGCTAGTAGACCGACGTGCAAGGGAAAGTGCAAGCAGGCAGTTTTACCCACTGCTGCCCGGGCATGCATGCGTTGCGTAGTGACGGAGCCAAACTGAACAGTAAGTGAATGAAGAGTCTATGTATTGGGATATTTCTTGGAATCCAACGGACAAAACTATGGGAGTCGTCTCACTCTTCACATGCTTCGTTGTTATTATTATTAAAATTTTGGTATTTTTACTTTTTATTTAATTTATTTTTTTAATAATATAATATTTATATATTAATTTTAAGAGATAGTTTAATTGATTTAGTTTCTATTGTGAAGTATTTACGAGGTCAAATTTGCTCAATGTTTTTGGGGTTAGGTCTAATATATTAGGTTGCTTTGATGGATCTATGCGGATTACTACTCGTAAACGTAAACTTAGCAGACATTTAGTGACTCCGAACCATGATTGCCTTAAAATATATATATTCTTATATTATTATAATATAATTTATAGTTATATTTTTATTTTGTTATTATATTTGAGCATATAATTAATTGATATAACTATTTATTTTTTTATATTAATTATTCTCTTTATTATTATTACTAGCATAGATCCATTTTAACTTTAAATTTACCAAGCGTCAAGAGGGATCAAATATCTTTTCACTTTAAAAAAAGTTTGCATGTCAAGAAATTTGATCCTTCTTGGCAGATCTCGAGTTAAGATGGATTTATGTTGGTTTAATTATTAATTATAATTATAATTATAATTATAATTATAAATATTAATTTTATGTTTTTTAATTTTATTTTTACAACATCTCTACTACACTGGGCTTAAATGTTAGATAAGAGTTAAGCTTACTTATGAACCTCAAATATAAATGAATTTTTTAAAAGTTAATTGGGTGAAAGGAATTCTATAAAATGTAATTGCCACGTGGTGGGGGCAAATAATAATTATACTAATTAAAATGTAATATTATTACATTTTACTCAATATTTTCCCTCACCCCTATTATTTGTATACTTAAGTTCATTTACTTTCAAACTTCAAATATAAAGAAAAATTACAATCAAAAGTGGACCACTTGAGGGGAAATATAACATAAAATGTAATATTATAACATTATATTTTTCCCAATATAACCTAGTTAAAAATGGATGAGGTAGAAAAAATATTAGATACAATGTAATAATTATATTTTTTCTAATATTTCTCCACCGATGAACATATCCATACAAATTCTTGGTAAAACCATATCAATAAAAAAGTTAAATACAACATCAAACTAAGAGGCTAATTATCATTTTGATGGATGCTCTAGTTATATGTCCTCAATTATTATGGTTACTAATGTCATAAACATATATTATGGTAATATGTGTTCATAGTTTTGTTGATATGCCTCTACCGCTTGAGCTCAAATCTTTTGAATTTGTTATTATCTTTTATTACCTTAATGAAATATCTATAATTTTAATTTAATTATCAATAATTATTAAGTGGAGTATATGGATTTAACTTTCATGGAATATTTTAACATATTCTTAGTATTATTTACATATCAATGGTTGAGATTTACCTCAAAAGTAATTATGTATTTTCTACCCTTTTAATTAAGTTGATAAATTTAAAAAAAATGTTATATGAACAAGTGTCATATCAAATGAATTATGTTTTATGAGCATGTGGTCTTTATAAGTAGTGGTATTTGCCCATGCTATTCTAACAAGTCATATTTAGATAGGCATGTGGTCTTTATATGTAGTGGTATTTGCCCATGATATTGTAACAAGTCATATTTAGATAAGAATATTGTAAAATGGGAGTGAATTTGCATTGTTAAGAATTTTGTTACATGCTTTTTCAAATGTATATATATGTAACTTATTTATTAATTCCTTTTATAATTGATAATAATAATAATTTAAGTTAAAGTTATTATGATTTTTTTAAATTTAGCAATGTGACATGTATAATTAAGTATCTTGATGCTGATCATGGATTGATGCCTATTGGGGTTTATCAATCATTTAATTTAATGGTTGAGCTAGTTATTATTATTTGATTTAATGTTTTATATTACACATCACTACAACATCTCCCCCATATTTGTGATACTCAGTAATTTATATGATTATTATGATGATGGGGGTAGTTAACATATATTGAAATCAACTTCTGATTAATATAATTATATAATTTTCATAATTAAATAACGATTATCATTCATTGAGATAAAATTTGGTTGAAATTTATAGTTTAGGTAATTATTTGGAATTCTTTAGCATTTTAGTTTAAAAAACATTAAGAAAACCATTCCAAGATCCTTGAAAATTTATGTCTTTAAAAGATGAAGAAGGTTTGTAGTGTGACAAATATTTTTAAAATGAGATTTAATATAGATGTTTTCGTCTTTATTCCAAGATCCTTGTAAATTTGTCACTTTAAAAGGTGAAGGAGGTTTATAGCATGAAAAATCTTTTTAAAATGAGATTTAATATAGATGTTTCTGTCTTTAATGTCTTAGTATTGTAAAGATGAAAAACTATTTTATCCATGATGTTTTGGGAACTATTTCAAACAAAATTTGATTATAGAACTCATGAAAATTTGTTTTTATTTTAATAACGCATATTTTCTTTTTTATTCTAGTCATAATAGAGAGATAATTCCAATATTCTATGTTATAGTTGATCACCTCCATATGATATCTTAATTTTATGTGCCGCAAATTTTGATGTAAAATATGTTTAATGTTATAACTTTTTGTTATGTTGTAAAATACCTTTATAGGTTATAATTTTTTTTGGACCTGTTATATCTTTCCCCAAGATTCTCTGAATATATTTCATCCCCAAACTTCACATCTATATAAAAAATATGAGTAACATGAGTCTTAGAGAGGCTATTTTTTAATCCCATTTCTAAATATTTTTTAATTTACAATTATTTTCAACTTTGTTATAGAACAAAAATATGAAAGACAAAGTAAACAAAGTGAGATGCAACTCTCAAATGAGTCACTACTCATGCTAGAGAGGTTTCCCACACGCTTTTTCTCACATTCAACCTGGCGACATTTGAACACATAATTGAATTACAAGGTAGTTTAGTAGTTTGAACAAATTCCTGGATAATAGGATATGAAATTTAAATAAGAGAATCAATCTCAATGAAAACATAACAAAACCCAAATAATTTTCCAAATTTTCTCTATTATTATGTCAAGATGCCCCCTTTGTGGAGAAATGGATTAATTATTTAGCTTGGATCACATTCATCTGAAGTCTTGTTTTTCCTTTCTTTTAATGTTACGTGATGGCACACCCTAAACCTTGTGATATGGATAATCCTAATATGGAAGTGCATGCTTACTCAGTGCATTTTTCCAATCACTGCTTCTAGTGTCAAGCATTTGAGTACACAATTCTTTCCACACAAACAAGGTTTTATCTACTTCAATATGCTCCTTGTGAGTCACCCCATTAGGTTCCATTCTCTTGGTTGTTGAGGATGTATAATATGATTTGTTTTCTCATTCATAGGTTACTTTAAATATTTGAGATGAGAAAATTTTAGATGATGATTGCCTCGGATAATAATTGTTAGCTCCCCTAAACAAACTCTAATGTCCTTCCTATCTCTACTACACTTTTAATCATGTGTTTCCTTGGTCATCATCTAGATATTCAAAAATAGGTTATAAACCGAATTTGTTATGCCCTTCCTCGCGATTAAATAGCATCTATTCAATTACAAGATCATGTCAAGAAAACTATACTTCCTGATACTCATGGTCATCAATGAAAACATTTTTTCTATCAAATACTTCTTCTAACACTAAAATACTATTTGACCCAAAAACACTTGCAAATGGACTCTTGAAAAATGGATCATCTAAAGGGTCAATGTCAAATATACATGAGAAAATATTTATCCTACTCATGGAACCAAATGGGTTTGAAAGGAACACATGTCCCAATATCCTATTCAAGACAACCTTTTACCACACTATCAAAATGAATTCAATACCACTTGAATTTAACACCACTTGAATGATTCCAAATAAAGCATGGAATTTTATTTCCAAACTAAAATTTCCAAGAAATTTAATTATGATAGGGATTAGTACAAAGTGAATTTAATAATCCACCTTTTCAAGTCAAACTTTCAAATCTTTAACAAGAACCAATATTTTTATTCACCTGAGTTCCACTAACATGAACACTGACATCAATTAAATTTATGCAAATTACCATCACTATTCAGCTTGCCTAGAGCAAATCTCCAATGATTTGCAACCAACCTTTCAATTTCTATTAATCAAATAGTTAACACACACAGGCATCATACTTCTAATTACAACACATAAATCAAGGAAATAGTTATATTTAATATAGCAAGAGTAATTTTCATGGCTGAAGATTATGATATCAATTTTCACACTCCAATAGAAGATAAAAGAATGACCCAATCTTTATACTTTTTGAAATTATATAGTATGTGCAATAGAATACAATTTTATGACCTGATAATTACTTTCTAATGATTTTCAAATGATCTTTCTCATGCCACTAATATCATTGAACAATTATATACAAAAAAATATCAATACTAAATGTAGTGGAAATGATAAAGATCATTGAAATAAAACCACACACAATAGAAATAATTTTCTACCATGGGAGAAAACGCAACAACATTTTCTTTAAGAGAAATTGTCTTTCAATATAAAGTTTTACAAATCAGAAATTTGTCTAGAAATATATGCTAATAATACGAGTCAAATATTAATCAAACTTGTTCGAACTGTTGTGAAGTCAATGATGGTCAAACCAATAAAAATTAGAAGTCAAGGCATTCAGTGATGGTCAAAGTTGTCCATGCATTTCATAGTTTAGTCAATCCCTCACATGTGTGGTTGTGGTCAAATTCAAACTATGCTCAACTATCTCCACATGTGGTTGAGGTCAAATAAGTCAAACAATGGCTATAAGGATCACACGTACAATCTAGTTAAATTAGATAAAGTTATGGTCAACTCAGTTGGTCAAATCAGTCAACCTCCTCACACATGTGGTGTCTTAAAGAAAGATAAAAATGATAAAGATAATTTGTAGTAACATATTTCTCTTTGGCCAAATTTCTCCTGCACTAGAAAAGATTCAATTAGTTTGATATGTTGATGATTTCCTCTCACGTGCTTATCTATTTATATAAAACTCTAATGTTGAGTGGAGACTCATCAAGGTGCACCTAAACACCATAAATGTCTTCACTAATGGAGCCTACATCATAGCTCAACATTAGACTCCAATCAATAAATAATTCAAACCTTCTCTATAAAAAATAGATCACCCCATCCTAGAGTACAATGTGAGCATCATGGGCTAATTTCCCCTAGATAAATCAGCATGGTACCATGGGAAAAATATGATTTCCCCTAGGTCATTCAACCCTATCCAAATCAACATGGACCTATGGGTGGTTGGACCAATCTCCCCTAGTTAAATCAACATGACACCATGGGAGAATGTCTTCCCAATGCTATAAAACCATCAACACTCCCTCTCAATGAGGGAGACATTTTTCATCATGCAAAGCCTACCTTAGAAGTATAACCCCCCCTAGACATAGGCTTGATGAGAATGCCAACAATTTGTTCATTTGTGGATATGTATTGGAGCTTCATTTTTCCCTTCTACGCCATATCTCAGATGAATTGATATTTTATGTCATTGTGCTTTGAACTATCATGAAATATTGTATTCTTCAAAATATTTACAAAAAATTGATTATCATAATATATATTAAGGTCTTCTCTAGCACCTGATTAAATATCCCTACAAGAAAAATTGGAAGTCGCACTAATTCCTGACTTGTGTCACTAACTGTGATATACTCTTCTTTTACTTTATTGAGTGCAAAAGAATTTTGATTCTTTCTAAACAAGGATATCATAATTGATCTCAAGTTGAAGTAGCATCTCAAGGTGATATTTATATCCATTTCATTCCCAACCCATTTACAATTTACATACCTCTATAGCCTCACTTCACCATGTGAGACATATCTCAAACCATATCCAACTGTACCATGTAGGTACATCGACATGTGCTTCACTGCAACCCAATATGCATGCTTAGACTCAACCATATACTCGCTTAGAGCGTTCACAACAAATAAATTATTTGGCTTGGTGTTAACCAAGCACATCAAGAATACAATCAACTACCTATACATAGTGGGATCCACCCATAATTGAAGCAATAGAAGAAATAATACTAATGGAAGTGTACCTGTCGACCAGAGAAAATGTCACCTCTTATTCCTCTCCCATTTTCCAAGAGAACCATCTCACCACAAAGCTCACTTTTTCCTTCTTGATGTTGCCATATTCTACTTGCTTGATCTTATAAATCCACTTGTAATTCACTATTGACTTCCCCTCTAGTATCAGAATTATCTCCCACACATCCTTCCTCATAATGGACTAATATTCCTCCATCATGGAATCCTTCCAAAGTTGTCAGCTTTTTGTGTACTCCTCATAACCGAAAGTCTCAAAATCAATGATGTGGCTCACCGCCGTATATGTACAAAATCGATGCCCTTGTCAAGCATTGGGTTCCTAAACTCCTGAAGAAATGTTCACCACCGGTGAAAGGGAAGTCGTGATTAGTCATGATGTCACCTTTGACAAAGATATGGCTCTCAGCAATGTGGACAATCTGTTGACTTTGAGTAGCTATCAAGAAGCCGACACCAGGGAACTGAAAGAAAAGGATGATGAATCAATGCCTGATGTAGAAGAACCCATGGATCCAATTGATCCTCATCCACATGAGCCTTCCTCTTCTAGAAAGAGGCCTTCATGGCTTAGGGGGATACTTGATGATGCCGAAGGACATGCTGCACCATGAGGAACCTTCCATCAAAGTAAGAAACTTAACAGGTATCAGGGATACCTGACCATCATGAGCACGATCATACAAAATGAACCTTCATCATTCTTAGATGTTATCAAGCATTAACTATGGAAGGATTCTATGACCATAGAATATGAGTCTATTATGGAGAATGATGTCTGGGAAGTAGTTCCCAGACCCTGGACAAGACAATTGTTACTTCAAAATGGCTTTACAAGATAAAGCATGCAGCAAATAGAAGTATGGAAAAGTATAAGGTTCATCTTATTGCTCGTGGTTTATCCCAGAAGGGAGGTATAGGCTATGATATTTGCACCTGTTGCCAGATATACGACCATCCGCTTGATCATAGCCCTTGTGGCTTCACAAGGATGGAACCTACATCAGATGGATGTTAAGACTGCGTTCTTGCATGGTTCTATCAAAGAAGAGGTCTATGTGGAGCAACCTGAAGGATTTGAGATTTATGATTGAAAATCTCATGTATGCAGGTTGAAGAAGGCTCTCTATGGGCTGAATCAAGCACCCCGAGCATGGTATGAGAGGATCACTAGCTACTTGATGAAGCTGGGATTCACTAGGAGTGAAGCTGATCCTAACCTTTACTTTAAGGTTGAAGAGGACAAGCCTCTCATACTGGTGTTGTATGTGGATGACCTCTTTCTAACAGGTGAAAACCCTCTCATTCTCAAATGTAAGAGGGAGATGGCTTCTGAATTTGAAATGAAGGACCAAGGACTTGAAGTGTGGCAGAAGCCAAGGGAAATTTTCCTAATCTCAAGGAAAATATGTGGTAAATATATTGGAAAGATTCAGTATGATGGACTGCAAGCCTGTGACTACCTCGAGGATCTTAACTTTTAGAAGTTATATGGTAGTGATGTCGGACCAGACTTGGGAAATGCCTCTGAGTTTCAAAAACTCATTCGCATTGATGTTCTTGGTGAACCTCCGTCCGAACATATGTTTTGCAGTTAGCATTGTGAGCTCATATTTGGTTGAGCCTCACTGGATTGATGCCAGGAATATTCTGAGATGTCTTCAAGACACAATCTCTCATGGATTAAGATACACTGCCGGAGATGTGAGACTACTTGGATATACTGATGTTGATTGGGCAGGCAGTGTGGTGGACCGTAAGAGCACTTCCGGGTACTGTTTCACCTTGGGATCTGCTTTGATATCCTGGATGAGCAGGAAGCAGAAGTCGGTGGCTTTGAGCACCGCCAAAGCAGGATATATTGTTGCTAGCATAACCTCGTGTGAGGCAGTCTAGTTACGAAAGATCTTCAGTGAGCTGTTTGGGTTTACATTGGATACCACTGTGATTCTCTGTAACAACCAGAGGTGGGATTCGATTATTGAGGAATCCCGTTTTCGTCAATTGCTCCAGCAGATATACATCATCTGGGATATGGTAAGTCGATGAGCAAGGAAGCTCCATCACATTAAGATGATGTACAGGTTGATACACCTTGTCAAAGCTCCGAGGAAAGATCTAATCTGTGATTTTCCCAAACGACTTGGAGTCAGCAAGAAACCCTTGTACAAGGGTCCTGCATGTTCCATACATTGAGCTCTGGGAGCTTTGAGGGCTTGCGGTTCCTACTGGAGCAACATATGACCACAGGGTGACTCACCCCCCTAGTGGTGTACACTAGAACAAGATGATTCGCTCTCCTGTGGGACAAGATGATTCGCTCTCTTGTGGAATAGGATGATTCGCTCTCCTGTGTAGCAGGATGATTAGTTCTCCTGTGAGGCCTAGATTGATGTGTTCTCCATGGCAGCCTGGATTGATGTGTTCTCCACGGCGATTGTAGCAGGATTGATGTGTTCTCCTGTGAGGACAGGATTGATTTGTTCTCCTTTCGCGGAATCCTACCTGTGCAGTCTGGGACTCATGGGATGTACCTCTCATCTGATCAATGAGCAGGGAAATGAAGTTAGGGACCATAGTAGTACCGATGGACGCATCGTTGTATCTACCGTACTCCCTATGCTAGGATGACCTCCATTGATCTGGGATCAATGATAGTGGTCTTGGACTAGTGGTAGGAGTTGTACCATACTATGACGCTGACTTCGGGTCGGTTGAGACTGGTCTAGGACCAGTGGTACATACTCCGAGACTGACTTCGTGTCAGTGCAGTACTAGTCTGGGACCAGTGAGAGTGGTACATACTATGATGCTGACTTCGGGTCGGTTGAGACTGGTCTGGGACCAGTGGTACACTCTCTAAGACTGCGATACTGGTCTGGGACTAGTGGTAGGAGTTGTACCATACTATGACGCTGACTTCGGGTCGGTTGAGACTAGTCTGGGACCAGTGGTACATACTCCGAGATTGACTTCGTGCCAGTGCAGTACTGGTCTGGGACCAGTGAGAGTTGTACATACTATGACGCTGACTTCGGGTCGGTTGAGACTGGTCTGGGACCAGTGGTACACTCTCTGAGACTGTGATACTGGTCTGGGACCAGTGGTAGGAGTTGTACCATACTATGACGCTGACTTCGGGTCGGTTGAGACTGGTCTGGGACCAGTGGTACACTCTCTGAGACTACGATACTGGTCTGGGACCAGTGGTAGGAGTTGTACCATACTATGACGTTAACTTCGGGTCGGTTGAGACTGGTCTGGGACCAGTGGTACATACTCCGAGACTGACTTCGTGTCAGTGCAGTACTGGTCTGGGACCAGTGAGAGTGGTACATACTATGACGCTGACTTCGGGTCGGTTGAGACTGGTCTGGGACCAGTGGTACACTCTCTGAGACTGCGATACTGGTCTGGGACCAGTGGTAGGAGTGGTACTTACTATGAAGCTGACTTCGGGTCGGCTGAGACTGGTCTGGGACCAGTGGTACGCACTTTGAGACTGACTTTGAGTCAGTGGAGGATGATACTAGTCTAGGACTAGTGGAGTTGTACTCACTATGACGCTGACTTCAGGTTGGTTGAGTTTGGTCTGGGACCAGTGGTACATACTCTGAGACTGACTTTGAGTTAGTATGATACATCCTCAATCATTTCTTCTTCTTCATAATTCGGACAAAAGTAGAGCAGAATAGAACAATGCAAGAGCAGAGCAGAACATAGCAAAATAGTATAGATCAGTGCAGGGCAGAACAAGACAAAGCAGAACAGGCAGAATAGAGCAGAGTAGGGCAAGGGTCAGGCTATACAGGGCAGTGCATTTGATGGATGAATAGTAACGACCGATAGACAGATTGTAGATGAAGTTCTCCATGGTTGAGAGGGAGTGTTAAAATTGGCAACCAGTGTAAAACTTCATGTGGGTCATCTTATTCATGGCTGATAATATTTTTTGTTAGATTCCTCTCGTTGAGAGGTGTAGGATTGATATAAAGATCATCCGATTCCAATAAGTATTCATGGAGATATGAATTTATTTTGATTATGGAATTATTATCAAGCCGACCTACAACTCATGTAGGCTCAGAAGCCCAACAGTCGCATCTATTAACCCACCAACGTTGTGTATAAATATAAGAGGACTTTTCCTCATTTGGACTCACTCATCTCATCACATCTCTCTCTCTCTACTGCGCAGAAATGAGTCTCTTCTCTACTGTGCTGCAATGGGTCTCTCTCTCACACATGTGAAGTGGGAAGCTGTTGAATTTGAAGCTGCAACTGCAGAAGTAAAGATTGACTTGCATCACCTAGAAGATATCCTCTTTGGAACTGCGTTATAGGTTCATCTGAACCTCCTCTGAAAGCCGCAACTTTTGGTGGTGTAATGAAATCAATCTGACGAATGGTTTGCAAGATATTGACTGCCCTAGTTTGAAGCCGGAAACTGCTGAAACTGAAGCTGCAACTGCAGAAGAAAAGATTGACTTGCGTGGCCCAGAAGATCTCCTCTATGGAACTGCACTGTAGGTTCATCTGAACCTCCTTTGGAAGCCGAAACTTTTGGTGGTGGAATGAAGTCAATCCGACGGTCGGTTTGTGAGATATCGTCTGCCCTAGTTTGATAATGAAGCCGCTAATGCTGATGTTGCTGATCTAGGGTTTGCTACTGCTAATATGAATCAGATTTATTGTATTATTTCTCTTTGCTGAATTATTTAAGATAAAAGAAAATTTGATCAAAGGGTGTCCCCACACATTGTGGGGTTTGTCCCTGGCTAGCCGCCACATCTTGTGTCTCTTGTCTTGGCTTGTTTTCTATCGATTGTTTAATGTTCTCTCTGCACTTTACTTTATGTACGTGTGATTGCTAATCTTTGGAATATAATAAGGAAAAGAAGTAAACTGTTATAAGCATAGAACATACCATAACTTAACATGGAGCACATTGAGGAATTCCAAAAATTGAATATAAGGGTAAATATATATTCCCGAGGAGCATATAATTGACGTGTTCATAGGGACTTGAAAGGATAACATCCAACATGAGGTTCACCTTTGGGAACCTAATTCATTGGAGAAGGCATTCAAGTTGGCAAGAAAAATTGAAAGAAAAGTTATGGAAAAAAGGAAGCCTACCACTCACAACTATAAACATGGAAGTGTTGTTGCCCCTAGCCTTCCACAACCTACAAGGTTGACACCACAGTAATTGGAAAATAAAACATGAAAAGGGCTTTGATGGAGTTGTGATAGAAAATACACTAAAGGTCATAAGTGTGCTGAGAAGAAATAATTTTACATAGAACGTGAAGAGGAGGAAGAAAAGGAACAAGAAATGTCAAAAGAAGATGATATACACTAGGAACCAACCTTAGAAAAATAAGAAATGAATATGACCATATCTTGTAATGCATTGGTAGGAATTACCACTCCTCAAACTCGCAAGGTAGAATGACATATCGAGAAGAAAAAGGTAATAGTGTTGATTGATTCAGGTAGTACCCATAATTTTATTCATTGTAAGATAACCAAGGAAGTGAATTAATTCCTATATATAGCACCAGAGTGTCAAGTGATTGTTGCAAATGGACGAATCGTAAATTGCTCTAGAAAGTTCCATAATATCAAGCTATCCATTTGAGAATATGTATTGATAGTTCAATGCTTTCCATTCCAACAGGTGGTGTTGATGTTGTACCAGGAGCTCAATGGCTAAAGTCTTTGGGTACAATAGCCTTTAATTTTCGAGAACTTTTCTTGAATTTTTTTGGGAAGAAAAGAAAATTGAATTAAGGGGTATCGCAAGGAAAGTGTGAAATATAATCACACTAACAACATGACAAAGCTTCTAAAGAAAGAACAATGAGGAAAAATTACACAATCATGTTCACTAGAGGTTCCCACATCGCAATCATCTATTTCTCTAGATCTCCAAAAAGTTTTGGACAATCATTCCAAGGTATTTGAGACTCCTAAAGGCGTCCCACCTATTCGTGATCATGATCATGGTATTCATTTGATTCCAAGAAGTGTTCCTCCAAACATCGAACCTTACAGATATCCATATTCCTAAAAGAGTGAAATTGAATGTATGGTTGTAGAAATACTAGAGGCTAGTATAGTTCAAGATAGTCAAAGTTATTTCCCTACTACAGTAGTATTGGTACAGAAGAAGGATGGATCAAGGTGCATGTGTCCAAATTATAGGGAGCTCAACAAGCTCACTATTAAAGATAAATTTCCCGTTCCTGTCATTGATGAATTATTGGATGAATTACATGGAGCAATTTACTTAACCAAGTTGGATCTTCATTTAGGATATCATCAAATCGGAATGAAGATTGAAGACATTCAAAAAATAACATTTAGAACTCATGAGGGTCATTATGAATTTTTGGTCATGGCTTTTGGCCTTACCACTGCACCTTCTACATTTCAAGGTTTGATGAATTCCATTTTCAAATCCTTCCTTAGAAAATTTGTGTTAGTATTTTTTGATGATATATTAATCTAAAGCAAGCCTTGGAAAGATCATGTTCAACATGTTGACAGGGTGCTCAAACTATTGGAGGAGAAACAATTATATTCAAAAACCTCCAAATGTTTCTTTGGAGTATAAAAGGTGGAATATCTGGTCATATTGTATCTCATGAAGGTGTTAAGGTAGACCATAGAAAAATTAAATCCATTAAGGAATGAAAAATCCCCACATCCATAAATCATCTGTGAGGATTTCTCAAGTTGACAGGGTATTATCGCAAGTTTGTTAAGCATTATGGGAGAATAGCAGCACCTTTAACGACATTACTAAATAAAGATGCATTTTCTTGGGCCGAAGAAGAAACAAAGGCCTTTGAACATCTTAAAGAGGAAATGTTCCAAGCACTAGTCTTAGCTACTCCAGACTTCAAAAAACCTTTATTGTGTAATGTGATGCCTCAATAAATGGAATTGATGTTATTTTAATTCAAGAAGAAAGACCCATTGCTTTCAAAGTCGTACAATCAAAGGAAGGTATTTACACAAAGTTATTTATGAGAAGGAAATGTTGGCAGCACTACATGCACTTAAGAAATGGCGACCTTACCTAATGGGAAGACAATTCAAGTTAAAAATGGATCATGATAGTCTTAAGTACTTTTTATAACAAATATTATCTTCATAAGAGAAGAAAAAATGTGTCAAAAAGATGTTGGGTGATGACTTTGAAATCATCTACAAAAAATGGAAGCAAAATGTTGTTGTAGATTCACTCTCAAGAAAGGATGAGGATGTGGAAGCATTGTTTTCTACCATTTCTATTATCCAGCTAGATTGGATAAATCAAGTAAGGGATGAATGGAAGAATGACAAAGAAGCGTGGGCACTCATTCAATAGTTGCAGAAATATCCCAGTATATTAGATACATTTATCTAAAAAAATTATTCATTATGGTATAAAGATTGCTTATACCTCCGTAAGAATTCCCAAACCAAACAAAATATTCTTCTGGAATTGCACACCTCTCCCTTAAGATGGCACTCAGGATTTTTAAAAACTTACCATAGGTTTAAGAAAGAATTTTTTTGGGATGGCCTTAAATATGATATTCAAAAGTTTGTGGTAGAATGTTTGGTTTTGAAGAAAATAAAGTTGAGACAATTAAGACCCCAGGTCTGTTACAACCTTTATCCATTCCAAGTAAATGTTGGGAGGAGGTTTCAATGTATTTTATCGTAGGTTTACCCAAGTCCGAAGGAAAGAGTGTCGTCATGGTGGTAGTTGATAGACTTACCAAGTATACACACTAACGTGCATTATCTCATCCATTTAAATCCAGTACAGTTGCTACTGCATTTATGGAAACAATTCAAAAGCTACATGGAAACCCAAAGATTATTGTAAGTGACAGAGATCCTATTTTCACTCAAAAATTTTGGACAAAATTATTTTCTTGTCTAAGAAATCAGTTAGCTCATAGCTCATCTTATCATCCTCAATCTGATGGGAAAAACGAGATAGTGAACAAATGTTTGGAAGGATATCTTTATTGCTTTGTATCTAATAAACAAACACAATGGATCAAGTGGTTTCCTCTGGCTGAATGGTGGTATAACACTTCCTTCCATGCTGCAACAAAAATGACCCCAGTTATGGAACTTTATGGGTATCATCCAACGTTCATCACATCATATTTAAAAGAAAATTCTAAGGTTCAAGTAGTGGAAGATCACATTGAGCATCAAAAACAAGTTCTCAAACTCTTAAAGGTTAACTGCACTTTCACGCAGAATATAATGAAACAACAAGAAGATCGACATCGCAGTGAAATAAGTTTTGATATAGGTGACTGGGTATTTCGATGACTACAACCATACAAACAAATGTCCCTCAAGCAAGCAAGCTAAGAAGGATAATAAATTATCACCAAAGTATTGTTGGTTTTAGAATGTGTTACAAAATATTGGTATTATGGCATATAAATTGGATCTTCCTACATCTTCCCAAGTGCACCTAGTTTTCCATGTTTCATGCTTAAAGAAGGTTATAGGTGAGAAGATCTCGGTTCAAAAAATATTACCAGAACTTGACAAGGGAGGAAAAAACATATTGGAACCTAAGGCAATGACAGAAATAAGAAATCGATAGCTACAAAATCAATCAATTTCACAGTATCTCATCAAGTGGAAGAACTTACTCACTGAAGATTCCACATGGGAGGATGATAATTTTATATAGAAGCATCCATAACTACTCAAGCATTGAGGACAAAAATTTTTGAAGGAGAGGGGCATGTTATGTCCCTATGCTACTAGTGTAACCCCTTATTGTTATTAGTGAAATTCCCTTATTGTATTATTGTGCCCATGTAGTCCCCATGTTTTTATTATTGTGCCCCATAGAAGCCCACTATTGCTATTCGTATGCCCCTACAACACTGTTGTTATGTATGCTCTGATTATATTGGGACCCCTTAGACTCCTATATATAGAAACGAGGTATTGTCATTTGTATCATCCAAGAATTGTTCATTTGTGTAATGTAAAGGAATTCCCCCCCTCGAAGAGTTTGATTTTGAAGTCATTGATCTATCTTTTCTTCTATTTTGTGAGTTGGTCACATAAAATCTACATTCAAAATATAAGTCCTCATCGAATTTTGGAAGACAAGACTCCTATAGTAGTGTTCACTAGATAAAAACCGCAGGTTGGTTATTTGAGAATATTTGATTGTCCTATTTACATTCATGAAACAAAAGATAAGAGAAGGAATGTAGATCCTTAAGGAAAGAAATGGATATTTGTTGCTTACAGTGAGTCATCAATGAAGAGAGACATAGATGTACGTGGTTCCCCAATTTGGGCTACGTCCACGGAGAAACAACCAGCCCTTCCTTTTATATTATCTAGCAAACTGAAGAGATACAACCTACAACAGATCTGTTGTAATGCCCTCTTCATTGTCACACAATATCCTCTCTCTTTCTCACTCAGAATATAGATCTACATAGACACAATAAAATTTCCTCATATATAGCGAGGGATTGCCTTCTAGGGAAAAAACCCTAAATTAAACATAAATTTTATTGTCATATCTCCTCCTAATTAACGACCTAGATTGATGACGAAATTACAACATTTTACAAGGCAATTTTACAAGGCCATTACCCCCCTTGGACCCCCCCGGAGGCACACATTTTATGGGTGGCACTACTGCCACATTGCAAATTGGGGTCCAATGCTATGATACCTTTCACTAAAGAAGATAATCAGGGTCCACACCCAACAACACAACACTTCGTACAAGTTCACTCTACTGAACTAGTCTATAATCAGGTCATCATGGGAGATTTGGAATTATTATTTCTTAGAGAATCCAATATTGATTAGACTTGTGGGTTTGTAAAGAGGACTCAGAGGGCTACCACAGGACAAAATTTTAGACCTTGGAGATTTGAAATTATAGAGATATAATAGATTCTATATCAAGCTCCTACAATGCGAAACAAAGGTGTGTAGTCTTTTAAAAACTTTGCATAAGTTTGGTTTGAAAAAATAGTTTGAAGTAATTAAAATGGCATAGCGAAGCATAATTATCATTAATTGATGCCCCGAAGAAATGAAATGGAAACAACTAGTAAGAAACATGAAATCTCTACGATGACTCATGAAGAGGTAGAAGAAATGCAACATGATATATCAAAATTACGTGGCCAAGTGCAACAAATTTCACTCTCACAAAAAATAACAAAAGCTATGATGGATTATTTAAAGAAAGGAATGGAAGCTCAGATGAATGGCATGGAAGTTAAGATGGATGGAGTGCAATCTAATATGGATGGTTTAGAAGTAAACATTATAGATTTGAAGAAAGACATGGAAGGCTTGAAAGGATGTTTGGCAAAGTTGCTTCAAGAAATGCTTCCTAATGGAGAAAAGGTAATATAGGAAACTCATGATGAGAACAAAAGAAACATTAATCATGATTCCATAGAATCTAATGTTGGATTGAAGGCCCACCATGTTCCAAATATCGATATGAGGAAGTTTGATGGCACGGATCCCATAACATGGATACTAAAGAAGGAGCAATATTTCAATCTCCATAATGTTCAAAACACCCAAAAGGTATGCATTGCAACTCTACATTTAGAGCCCAATCAGTTTGTTTGGTATCAATGGATTTTCTCTCATAAATAAATAGTCACTTGTTTAGTTTTTATGGAGGAAATAATAGCACATTATGAGGATACAAAAAGAAACACCTTCTTTAGCCAATTGATAAATCTCAAACAAAAGGGTTCAATGGTGGAGTGTTAAAATTGGAAACTAGGGAAAAAATTCATGTGGGTCATCTTATTCATGGCTGATAATATTTTTATTAGATTCCTATCGTTGAGAGGTGTAGGATTGATATAAAGATCATCTGATTCCGATAAGTATTCATGGAGATATGAATTTATTTTGATTATGGAATTATTATCAAGCCGACCTACAACTCATGTAGGCTCAGAAGCCCAAGAGTCGCATCTATTCACCCACCAACGTTGTGTATAAATATAAGAGGACTTTTCCTCATTTGGACTCACTCATCTCATCACATCTCTCTCTCTCTACTGCACAGAAATGAGTCTCTTCTCTACTGCGCTGAAATGGGTCTCTCTCTCACACATGTGAAGCCGGAAGCTGTTGAATTTGAAGCTGCAACTACAGAAGTAAAGGTTGACTTGCGTGGCCTAGAAGATCTGCTCTTTGGAACTACGTTGTAGGTTCATCTGAACCTCCTCTGAAAGCCACAACTTTTGGTGGTGGAATTAAGTCAATCTGACGAACGGTTTGCAAGATATCGACTGCCCTAGTTTGAAGCCGGAAACTGCTGAAACTGAAGCTGCAACTGCAGAAGCAAAGATTGACTTGCGTGGCCTAGAAGATCTCCTCCTTGGAACTGCACTGTAGGTTCATTTGAACCTCCTCTGGAAGCTGAAACTTTTGGTGGTGGAATGAAGTCAATCCGACGGTAGGTTTGTGAGATATCATCTGCCCTAGTTTGATAATGAAGCCACTAATGTTGATGCTACTGATCTAGGGTCTGCTGAATTATTGAAGATAAAAGAAGATTTGATCAAATGGTTTCCCCACACATTGTGGGGTTTGTCCCTGGCTAGCCGCCACATCTTGCGTCTCCTGTCTTGGCTTGTTTTATGTCGATCGTTTAATGTTCTATCTGCACTTTAATTTATGTACGTGTGATTGCTAATCTTTGGAATATAATAAGGAAAAGAAGTAAACTGTTATAAGCATAGAACATACCATAACTTAACATGGTATCAGAGATGAGGTGAAGACAAAGCCCGAGCAAGAGCAAGAGCAATCATTGAAGAGAATATTGGCAAGGCTATCCTAAAAGAACTATGGGGTCCTCAACACTCTTTCATGCCGAAGACAAGCTCCGTGAGAAAGCTGACTATCACGGATGGAAGATGTCTATCGATCTAACCCTTGAGAATCAAGGAGTGTTGGAGGCAATATTATTGAGCCTCCATCAAATGCATCTGCTGCTGCCTGGAACAAATGGAAAAATGGAGAAGTCAAAACAATAGAAGATCATCCAGGACTCTATTGACAAGCACTTGGTGGCCTACATCTCTGAATTGGACACCTCCAAGGAAATCTACGAAAGACTGGTGAGTTTATTTAAAGTTAATGATGCAAATCAAGTTTTGTTTCTTAGAAATAAGCTGAGGTAAATTGAGAAGGGTAAAGATGAAAGTATGCAAGCATACTTCTTAAGAATCACCGAGATCAAGAACGATCTCCTATCTATTGGGGAAACTATTACTGACAGAGAAATGGCACTCACAACTCTTGGAGGATTGCCATTTGAATGGTATGTGTTTAGGACTAGATTCATTCAAGAAGAAACAAGGGAAGAAGTGCAAGAAATGCCCATGCCTAAAGGTCCTCCTGCTGCCTTTTCTTCTCATGCAAAGAAAAGAAATAATTCCGGGACTAAATCAAAAGGAAAGGCTGGACCTAAGGCTAGAAGAAAATGACGATGTTACATTTGTGATAAAGCAAGTCACTATGTATGAGATCATGAGCATCATGATGAATGAGATCATGGACATAAAAGGAAACATGAGATCATGGACATATAGGATAGCATGATGATGATGCACACTAGTTTGAGCAGCATTATGATGGATAAAATCATGGACATGGGCAGCATGAAGATAATCATGATTAGAGAAGCATGGTACAGTATGCAGTGGTGCAACTCGAAATCCCTCTGATGGCAAATCAAAGGAATGACAAATTCAACAACAAAGGTAAGAGGAGAGCTAGGGATCGAGGAAGAGGACAAGCATTCAAGAAGGCTAGAAATTCTAGGATGTATTAAATGCACCTGACCTCAAAAGGAACCTAGTGTCCATCTTGGCAATGGAAGACAGAGGCTACAAGGTAACCTTCAGCAATGGCAAGGTATGTATATGGAAAAATAATTTTAAAGATGCCTTTACTCTTGGGTTTAGTGTTGATTCATTATATCAGGTCAATGGAAGTCCGCTAGGTGTCATGTCTTGTGACACAACTCTTTAGTCCGAACTTTGGCATTGGAGGTTTGCCCACCTTCATTACAAAGCTCTACCCGATGTAAGACAGATGGTAACAGGGATGCACGAATTCCAAGTAGAGAAAGAAGGTGTATGTCCGGGATGTTCCAAAGTAAAGCTCAAAAGGGGACCATTCCCCTCAAGCCAAAGCAAGACCTCCGATATATTACAATTGGTTCACTCAAGGATACCTGAGGTTGGCATTAAGAGGGAGACTACTACACCACATACTCCTGAGCAGAATGGTGTGGTAGGAAGGAAGAGCCACACGATGATGGAAGCTATCCAGGCCATGCTACATGATCAAAGACTTCCAAAGTTTCTATGGGCTGAAACTACAATCATCGCCGTATATGTACAAAATCGATGCCCTCATCAAGCATTAGGTTCCTAAACTCCTGAAGAAATGTTCACCACCGGTGAAAGGGAAGTCGTGATTAGTCATGATGTCACCTTTGACAAAGATATGGCTCTCAGCAAGGTGGACAATCTGTTGACTTTGAGTAGCTATCAAGAAGCCGACACCAGGGAACCAAAAGAAAAGGATGATGAATCAATGCCTGATGTAGAAGAACCCATGGATCCGATTGATCCTCATCCACATGAGCCTTCCTCTTCTAGAAAGAGGCCTTCATGGCTTAGGGGGATACTTGATGATACTGAAGGACATGCTGCACCATGAGGAACCTTCCATCAAAGTAAGAAACTTAACAGGTATCAGGGATACCTGACCATCATGAGCACGATCATACAAAATGAACCTCCATCATTCTCAGATGTTATCAAGAATTAACTATGGAAGGATTCTATGACCATAGAATATGAGTCTATTATGGAGAATGATGTCTGGGAAGTAGTTCCCAGACCCTGGACAAGACAATTGTTACTTCAAAATGGCTTTACAAAATAAAGCATGCAGCAAATAGAAGTATGGAAAAGTATAAGGTTCATCTTGTTGCTCGTGGTTTATCCCAGAAGGGAGGTATAGGCTATGATATTTGCACCTGTTGCCCGATATACGACCATCCGCTTGATCATAGCCCTTGTGGCTTCACAAGGATGGAACCTACATCAGATGGATGTTAAGACTGCGTTCTTGCATGGTTCTATCAAAGAAGAGGTCTATGTGGAGCAACCTGAAGGATTTGAGATTTATGATTGAAAATCTCATGTATGCAGGTTGAAGAAGGCTCTCTATGGGCTGAAGCAAGCACCCCGAGCATGGTATGAGAGGATCGCTAGCTACTTGATGAAGCTGGGATTCACTAGGAGTGAAGCTGATCCTAACCTTTACTTTAAGGTTGAAGATGACAAGCCTCTCATACTGGTGTTGTATGTGGATGACCTCTTTCTAACAGGTGCAAACCCTCTCATTCTCAAATTTAAGAGGGAGATGGCTTCTAAGTTTGAAATGAAGGACAAAGGACTTGAAGTGTGGCAGAAGCCAAGGGAAATTTTCCTAATCTCAAGGAAAATATGTGGTAAATATATTGGAAAGATTCGGTATGATAGACTACAAGCCTGTGACTACCTCGAGGATCTTAACTTTTAGAAGTTATATGGTAGTGATGTCGGACCAGACTTGGGAAATGCCTCTGAGTTTCAAAAACTCATTTGCATTGATGTTCTTGGTGAACCTCCATCCGAACATATGTTTTGCAGTTAGCATTGTGAGCTCATATTTGGTTGAGCCTCACTGGATTGATGCCAGGAATATTCTGAGATGTCTTCAGGACATAATCTCTCATGGATTAAGATACACTGCCGGAGATGTGAGACTACTTGGATATACTGATGTTGATTGGGCAGGCAGTGTGGTGGACCGTAAGAGCACTTCTGGGTACTGTTTCACCTTGGGATCTTCTTCGATATCCTGGATGAGCAGGAAGCAGAAGTCGGTGGCTTTGAGCACCGCCGAAGCAGGATATATTGTTGCTAGCATAACCTTGTGTGAGGCAGTCTGGTTACGAAAGCTCTTCAGTGAGCTGTTTGGGTTTACATTGAATACCACTGTGATTCTCTGTAACAACCAGAGGTGGGATTCGATTATTGAGGAATCCCGTTTTCGTCAATTGCTCCAGCAGATATACATCATCTGGGATATGGTAAGTCGATGAGCAAGGAAGCTCCATCACATTAAGATGATGTACAGGTTGATACACCTTGTCAAAGCCCCGAGGAAAGATCTAATCTGTGATTTTCCCAAACGACTTGGAGTCGGCAAGAAACCCTTGTACAAGGGTCCTGCATGTTCCATACATTGAGCTCTGGGAGCTCTGAGGGCTTGCGGTTCCTACTGGAGAAACATATGACCACAGGGTGACTCACCCTCCCCTAGTGGTGCACACTGGAACAAGATGATTCGCTCTCTTGTGGGACAAGATGATTCGCTCTCTTGTGGAACAGGATGATTCGCTCTCTTGTGTAGCAGGATGATTAGTTCTCCTGTGAGGCCTGGATTGATGTGTTCTCCATGGCAGCCTGGATTGATGTGTTCTCCACGGCGATTGTAGCAGGATTGATGTGTTCTCCTGTGAGGACAGGATTGATTAGTTCTCCTGTCAAGGAATCCTACCCATGCAATCTGGGACTCATGGGAAGTACCTCTCATCTTATCAATGAGCAGGGAAATGAAGTTAGGGACCATAGTAGTATCGATGGATGCATCGTTGTATCTACCGTACTCCCTACGCTAGGATGACCTCCATTGATTTGGGATCAATGATAGTGGTCTGGGACCAGTGGTAGGAGTTGTACCATACTATGACGCTGACTTCGGGTCGGTTGAGACTGGTCTGGGACCAGTGGTACATACTCCGAGACTGACTTTGTGTCACTGCAGTATTGGTCTGGGACCAGTGAGAGTGGTACATACTATGATGCTGACTTCGAGTCGGTTGAGACTGGTCTGGGACCAGTGGTACACTCTCTGAGACTGCGATACTGGTCTGGGACCAGTGGTAGGAGTTGTACCATACTATGACGCTGACTTCGGGTCGGTTGAGACTGGTCTGGGACCAGTGGTACATACTCCGAGACTGACTTCGTGTCAGTGCAGTACTGGTCTGGGACCAGTGAGAGTGGTACATACTATGACGCTGACTTCGAGTCGGTTGAGACTGGTCTGGGACCAGTGGTACACTCTCTGAGACTGCGATACTGGTCTGGGACCAGTGGTAGGAGTTGTACCATACTATGACGCTAACTTCGTGTCGGTTGAGACTGGTCTGGGACCAGTGGTACATACTCCGAGACTGACTTCGTGTCAGTGCAGTACTGGTCTGGGACCAGTGAGAGTGGTACATACTATGACGCTGACTTCAGGTCGGTTGAGACTGGTCTAGGACCAGTGGTACACTCTCTGAGACTGCGATACTGGTCTGGGACCAGTGGTAGGAGTTGTACCATACTATGACATTGACTTCGGGTCGGTTGAGACTGGTCTGGGACCAGTGGTAGATACTCCGAGACTAACTTCGTGTCAGTGCAGTACTGGTCTGGGACCAGTGAGAGTGGTACATACTATGACGCTGACTTCGGGTCGGTTGAGACTGGTCTGGGACCAGTGGTACACTCTGTGAGACTGCGATACTAGTCTAGAACCAGTGGTAGGAGTGGTACTTACTATGAAGCTGACTTCGGGTCGGCTGAGACTGGTCTGGGACCAGTGGTACGCACTTTGAGACTGACTTTGAGTCAGTGGAGGATGATACTGGTCTAGGACTAGTGGAGTTGTACTCACTATGACGCTGACTTCAGGTTGGTTGAGACTGGTCTGGGACCAGTGGTACATACTCTGAAACTGACTTTGAGTCAGTATGATACATCCTCGATCATTTCTTCTTCTTCATAATTCGGACAAAAGCAAAGCAGAACAGAACAATGCAAGAGCATAGCAGAACAGAGCAAAACAGTATAGATCAGTGCAGGGCAGAACAAGACAAAGTAGAACAGGCAAAATAGAGCAGAGTAGGGCAAGGGTCAGGCTATACAGGGCAGTGTATTTGATGGATGAATAGTAACGACCGATAGACAGATTGCAGATGAAGTTCTCCATGGTTGAGAGGGAGTGTTAAAATTGGAAACCAGGGTAAAACTTCATGTGGGTCATCTTATTCATGGCTGATAATATTTTTATTATATTCCTCTTGTCGAGAGGTGTAGGATTGATATAAAGATCATCCGATTCCGATAAGTATTCATGGAGATATGAATTTATTTTGATTATGGAATTATTATCAAGCCGACCTACAACTCATGTAGGCTCAGAAGCCCAACAGTCGCATCTATTCACCCACCAAGGTTGTGTATAAATATAAGAGGACTTTTCCTCATTTGGACTCACTCATCTCATCACATCTCTCTCTCTCTACTGCGCAGAAATGAGTCTCTTCTCTACTGCGCTGAAATGGGTCTCTCTCTCACACATGTGAAGCCGGAAGCTGTTGAATTTGAAGCTGCAACTGCAGAAGTAAAGATTGACTTGCGTGGCCTAGAAGATATCCTCTTTGGAAGTGCGCTGTAGGTTCATCTGAACCTCCTCTGAAAGCCGCAACTTTTGGTGGTGGAATGAATTCAATCTGACGAACGGTTTGCAAGATATCGACTACCCTAGTTTGAAGCCGGAAACTGCTGAAACTGAAGCTGCAACTGTAGAAGAAAATATTGACTTGCGTGGCCCAGAAGATCTCCTCTATGGAACTGCACTGTAGGTTGATTTGAACCTCCTCTGGAAGCCGCAACTTTTGGTGGTGGAATGAAGTCAATCCGACGGTCGGTTTGTGAGATATCGTCTGCCCTAGTTTGATAATGAAGCCGCTAATGCTGATGTTGTTGATCTAGGGTTTGCTACTGCTGATATGAATCAGATTTATTGTACTATTTCTCTCTGCTGAATTATTGAAGATAAAAGAAGATTTGATCAAAGGGTGTCCCCACACATTGTGGGGTTTGTCCCTGGCTAGCCGCCACATCTTGTGTCTCTTGTCTTGGCTTGTTTTCTGTCGATTGTTTAATGTTCTATCTGCACTTTACTTTATGTACGTGTGATTGCTAATCTTTGGAATATAATAAGGAAAAGAAGTAAACTATTATAAGCATAGAACATACCATAACTTAACATGGAGCACATTGAGGAATTCCAAAAATTGAATATAAGGGTAAATATATATTCCCGAGGAGCATATAATTGACGTGTTCATAGGGACTTGAAAGGATAACATCCAACATGAGGTTCACCTTTGGGAACCTAATTCATTGGAGAAGGCATTCAAGTTGGCAAGAAAAATTGAAAGAAAAGTTATGGAAAAAAGGAAGCCTACCACTCACAACTATAAACATGGAAGTGTTGCTGCCCCTAGCCTTCCACAACCTACAAGGTTGACACCACAGTAATTGGAAAATAAAACATGAAAAGGGCTTTGATAGAGTTGTGACAGAAAATACACTAAAGGTCATAAGTGTGCTGAGAAGAAATAATTTTACATAGAACGTGAAGAGGAGGAAGAAAAGGAACAAGAAATGTCAAAAGAAGATGATATACACTAGGAACCAACCTTAGAAAAATAAGAAATGAATATGACCATATCTTGTAATGCATTGGTAGGAATTACCACTCCTCAAACTCGCAAGGTAGAATGACATATCGAGAAGAAAAAGGTAATAGTGTTGATTGATTCAGGTAGTACCCATAATTTTATTCATTGTAAGATAACCAAGGAAGTGAATTAATTCCTATATATAGCACCAGAGTGTCAAGTGATTGTTGCAAATGGAGGAACCGTAAATTGCTCTAGAAAGTTCCATAATATCAAGCTATCTATTTGAGAATATGTATTGATAGTTCAATGCTTTCCATTCCAACAGGTGGTGTTGATGTTGTACCAGGAGCTCAATGGCTAAAGTCTTTGGGTACAATAGCCTTTAATTTTCGAGAACTTTTCTTGAATTTTTTTGGGAAGAAAAGAAAATTGAATTAAGGGGTATCACAAGGAAAGTGTGAAATATAATCAGCACTAACAACATGACAAAGCTTCTAAAGAAAGAACAATGAGGAAAAATTACACAATTATGTTCACTAGAGGTTCCCACATCGCAATCATCTATTTCTCTAGATCTCCAAAAAGTTTTGGACAATCATTCCAAGTTATTTGAGACTCCTAAAGGCCTCCCACCTATTCGTGATCATGATCATGGTATTCATTTGATTCCAAGAAGTGTTCCTCCAAACATCGAACCTTACAGATATCCATATTCCTAAAAGAGTGAAATTGAACGTATGGTTGTAGAAATACTAGAGGCTAGTATAGTTCAAGATAGTCAAAGTTATTTCCCTGCTCCAGTAGTATTGGTACAGAAGAAGGATGGATCAAGGCGCATGTGTCCAAATTATAGGGAGCTCAACAAGCTCACTATTTAAGATAAATTTCCCATTCCTGTCATTGATGAATTATTGGATGAATTACATGGAGCAATTTACTTAACAAAGTTGGATCTTCATTTAGGATATCATCAAATCGGAATGAAGACTGAAGACATTCCAAAAATAACATTTAGAGCTCATGAGGGTCATTATGAATTTTTGGTCATGCCTTTTGGCCTTACCACTGCACCTTCTACATTTCAAGGTTTGATGAATTCCATTTTCAAATCCTTCCTTAGAAAATTTGTGTTAGTATTTTCTGATGATATACTAATCTAAAGCAAGCCTTGGAAAGATCATGTTCAACATGTTGACAGGGTGCTCAAACTATTGGAGGAGAAACAATTATATTCAAAAACCTCCAAATGTTTCTTTGGAGTATAAAAGGTGGAATATCTCGGTCATATTGTATCTCATGAAGGTGTTAAGGTAGACCATAGAAAAATTAAATCCATTAAGGAATGGAAAATCCCCACATCCATAAATCATCTGTGAGGATTTCTCAAGTTGACAGGGTATTATCGCAAAGTTTGTTAAGCATTATGGGAGAATAGCAGCACCTTTAACGACATTACTAAATAAAGATGCATTTTCTTGGGCCCAAGAAGAAACAAAGGCCTTTGAAAATCTTAAAGAGGAAATGTTCCAAGCACTAGTCTTAGCTACTCCAGACTTCAAAAAACCATTATTGTGTAATGTGATGCCTCAAGAAATGGAATTGATGTTATTTTAATTCAAGAAGAAAGACCCATTGCTTTCGAAAGTCGCACAATCAAAGGAAGGTATTTACACAAAGTTATTTATGAGAAGGAAATGTTGGCAGCACTACATGCACTTAAGAAATGGCGACCTTACCTAATGGGAAGACAATTCAAGTTAAAAATGGATCATGATAGTCTTAA
The DNA here is from genome assembly GCA_031772625.1 of Pinus tabuliformis. Lineage (NCBI taxonomy): Eukaryota > Viridiplantae > Streptophyta > Pinopsida > Pinales > Pinaceae > Pinus > Pinus tabuliformis. The sequence continues at coordinate 1,418,458,238 of CM062817.1, read as the reverse complement.
GTACTTTTTATAACAAATATTATCTTCATAAGAGAAGAAAAAATGTGTCAAAAAGATGTTGGGTGATGACTTTGAAATCATCTACAAAAAATGGAAGCAAAATGTTGTTGTAGATTCACTCTCAAGAAAGGATGAAGATGTGGAAGCATTGTTTTCTACCATTTCTATTATCCAGCTAGATTGGATAAATCAAGTAAGGGATGAACAGAAGAATGACAAAGAAGCATGGGCACTCATTCAATAGTTGCAGCAATATCCCAGTATATTAGATACATTTATCTAAAACAATTATTCGTTATGGTATAAAGATTGCTTATACCTCCGTAAGAATTCCCAAACCAAACAAAAGATTCTTCTGGAATTGCACACCTCTCCCTTAAGATGGCACTCAGGATTTTTAAAAACTTACCATAGGTTTAAGAAAGAATTTTTTTGGGATGGCCTTAAATATGATATTCAAAAGTTTGTGGTAGAATGTTTGGTTTTGAAGAAAATAAAGTTGAGACAATTAAGACCCCAGGTCTGTTACAACCTTTATCTATTCCAAGTCAATGTTGGGAGGAGGTTTCAATGTATTTTAACATAGGTTTACCCAAGTCTGAAGGAAAGAGTGTCGTCATGGTGGTAGTTGATAGACTTACCAAGTATACACATTTTTGTGCATTATCTCATCCATTTAAATCCAGTACAGTTGCTACTGCATTTATGGAAACAATTCAAAAGCTACATGGAAACCCAAAGATTATTGTAAGTGACAAAGATCCTATTTTCACTCAAAAATTTTGGACAAAATTATTTTCTTATCTAGGAAATCAGTTAGCTCATAGCTCATCTTATCATCCTCAATCTGATGGGAAAAATGAGATAGTGAACAAATGTTTGGAAGGATATCTTTGTTGCTTTGTATCTAATAAACAAACACAATGGATCAAGTGGTTTCCTCTGGCTGAATGGTGGTATAACACTTCCTTCCATACTGCAACAAAAATGACCCCAGTTATGGAACTTTATGGGTATCATCCAACGTTCATCACATCATATTTAAAAGAAAATTCTAAGGTTCAAGTAGTGGAAGATCACATTGAGCATCAAAAACAAGTTCTCAAACTCTTAAAGGTTAACTACACTTTCGCGCAGAATATAATGAAACAACAAGAAGATCGACATCGCAGTGAAATAAGTTTTGATATAGGTGACTGGGTATTTCGATGACTACAACCATACAAACAAATGTCCCTCAAGCAAGCAAGCTAAGAAGTATAATAAATTATCACCAAAGTATTGTTGGTTTTACAACGTGTTACAAAATATTGGTATTATGGCATATAAATTGGATCTTCCTACATCTTCCCAAGTGCACCTTGTTTTCCATGTTTCATGCTTAAAGAAGGTTATAGGTGAGAAGATCTCGGTTCAAAAAATATTACCAGAACTTGAAAAGGGAGGAAAAAACATATTGGAACCTGAGGCAATGACAGAAATAAGAAATCGATAGCTACAAAATCAATCAATTTCACAGTATCTCATCAAGTGGAAGAACTTAATCACTGAAGATTCCACATGGGAGGATGATAATTTTATATAGAAGCATCCAAAACTACTCAAGCATTGAGGACAAAACTTTTTGAAGGAGAGGGGCATGTTATGTCCCTATACTACTAGTGTAACCCCTTATTGTTATTAGTGAAATTCCCTTATTGTATTATTGTGCCCATGTAGTCCCCATGTTGTTATTATTGTGCCCCATAGAAGCCCACTATTGCTATTCGTATGCCCCTACAACACTGTTGTTATGTATGCTCTGATTATATTGGGACCCCTTAGACTCCTATATATAGAAACGAGGTATTGTCATTTGTATCATCCAAGAATTGTTCGTTTGTGTAATGTAAAGGAATTTCCCCCCTCGAAGGGTTTGATTTTGAAGTCATTGATCTATCTTTTCTTCTATTTTGTGAGTTGGTCACATAAAATATACATTCAAAATATAAGTCCTCATCGAATTTTGGAAGACAAGACTCCTATAGTAGTGTTCACTAGATAAAAACCCCAGGTTGGTTATTTGAGAATATTTGATTGTCCTATTTACATTCATGAAACAAAAGATAAGAGAAGGAATATAGATCCTTAAGGAAAGAAATGGATATTTGTTGCTTACAGTGAGTCATCAAAGGCCTATAGAATATATGTTCTAGGATAAAAACAGGTTGAAGTGAGTAGGGATGTGGCCTTTAATGAGAGGGTGGCCTATTGGAAATCCAAAGAAGTTACCATGAACTTTGATGAGGATGAAGAACATGAAGCTCCCAAGGAAGAATAAGGTTCTATCCCATCAAATCCTTCAAAACCACATGTTCATCATCAAGAAGACCTAGAAGGGCCTAATGATCCAATGGATTTGGCTGTTGTTCTTGATATTAGGAAGAGCCCAGCTTAGCTAGAATCCACTTTGTTGGAAGTAGAAGGACATGCATCACAACATGACTCCAGGGAAAGAATGAGGAAAAATATTTATTTTGGATATGCATCTTTAATGACTAATATTAATGATGTTTAACCTTACACCTTTGAATAAGGCTATAGCCATCATGTTTGGAAGAATGTGATGTTGGAATAATACCTATCAATTATGAATAATGATGTATGGGATATTGTGCCTAAACCTGAACGAAAATCAGTGGTATCCTCCAAATGGGTATACAATATCAAGCGTTCACTGGATGGCAATATTAATAGATACAAGGAAAGTTTTGTGGCTAAAGGGTTCTCCCAGAAAGAGGGATAAGACTATGATGAGACATTTTCTCCTATTATCAGATACACTACCATTAGATATATTATTTATATTTCTTCCTCTATGGGTTCACATTTACATTACATGTATGTAAAGACTACTTTTCATAATGGTGTAATTGATGAAGGAGTGTACATTGAACAACCTCAAGGTTTTAAGGTTCATGGAAGAGAATCTCATGTCTTTAGATTGAAGAAAGCCTTGTATGGACATAAGAAAGAAACGAGAGTTTGTTTTAAATGAATTGACAATTATCTAACAAGACTTGGTTTCTCTAAGAGAAATGATGAGCCAAACCTATACTTCAAGGTTGAGAAAAATGAATCTGTGATTCTATTACTATATGTTGACGCCTTATTGTTGACAAGTGTGGAGCATCTCAATATTCACTGTAAGAGGGAGCTAACTTCCAAATTTTATATGAAGGATATTATATTAATGCATTACTATTTGGGGCTAAAAGTATTGTAGAAGGCTAGTGAAGTCTTTCTTGGTCAACGAAAATATGCTATCAAGATACTGCAGATGTTTGGAATGATGCACTGTAAGTAGATGCTGACTCCCATGGTGAAAAATATGAGAAATCTAAGAGACTCTGAGTCTGATTTGGTAGGTCCATCCATGTACCAGAAGTTGATTGGTTCACTGATGTATTTGTTTAATACTAGGATAGGCATTTAATTTGCAGTAAATACATTGAGCAATTTCTAGGTGGAACTGAGACATGACCATTGGATTGCAACAAAGAACATATTGAGATATATTCATGGTAGAATTGACTATGGTTTGATATATGCCTCTAATGGAGACATACATCTCCAATCCTCTACATATGAAAATTTGGCAAGGATTGTTGAAGAAAGAAAGAGTACCTACAGAGGCTACTTTAGTTTGTGCTCCACTATGATTTCATGAATGAGAAGGAGGAAGAAATATGTTTCGCTCAATAGTACCAAGGAAAATTATATTGTAGCGAGCTTAGCGATTTGTGAAGCAATGTGGCTTCAAAAGCTACTCATGGGATTTTTCGATCATGTGCTAGAACTACCCAAGATATATTGTGATAATCAAAGTTGTGTGAAGCTCATAGAGAATTTTGTTTTCCATGATAGGTTGAAGCACATCGAGATCAATTAGCACTTAATTTGTGACATGGAGAAAAATAGAGTAGCGAATCTCTAATATATCTCTATTGATGAGCAGATTGTTGATATTCTTACAAAGCCTCTATCTAGTGTGAATTTTGCATACTTCATGGACAATATTGGACTTGTTCAGAATACCTCTCTCATTGAGAGGGAGTATTGATGGGATATCATTGTGGACTAGAATTCTCCTTGTATCATATATTACTAGAATTAAGGAGAATGGTCTAGCAGAGAACATACATTCTTCTTGTGTCAAGTATATTGACCAGAATTAGGAAGAATTGTCCTAGAGACCCATAATTACTCAAATAGAGTGTGGCCTTCCAACAACAAGCTCATTAGCATGAGCCCCATAATTACTCAGATAGAGTGTGGCATTTGGATATTCTCCATGTGTCAAGTACCGACTAGAATAATGGTGAACCAAGACTAGTTTGTATATTATGTAATAGATATACTAAAGTTATGGTGGCTAGTTGATGCTAATGATGTGCCATGTGTGAGAAGTATCGATCGAAATTATGGATGGTCTACCTAGTGTCAGGTTTACCAATCAGAATTATTCTAAGAATGTACCATATGTCAGAGGTAATTTAATTTACACATGGATTCCCAGACCTGCGTCTTTACTAGATTATGGATTCTCAGTACTCTGTTTAGGTGCATTCAATTATGTGGGGTTAAAGAGAATCTTCTCATGAATTTTTCTTCTTCTCTTTTATTAAATTAATTTAATTTACACATTGGACCCATCTTTCACATTGCTATAGGTAATTTTTTTTTTCAATATTCGAAGTTAAATCTTGTAGTACATAAAATGTTACATATAAAAAATTAACACTATTTCAATATAATAAAATATTTCTATGTAATTTTATTTAAATATTATATTATTTTTATTGTTTATAAATAATAGTATTTTCCTTTCCAAAATCAGAATTTCAAAATTAAATAGTTATCATTATTTCTCTTAAATTATAACATTAAAAATGTCGTTTTTCTCTTGTTTTTGTTAATCTTTATTATTTTTTCCCTCTTTTCATCATTCTTTATATCACCTCCTACTTTCAATAATACCCATGATGCATCATAGACCACAATGCCACAATGAAAGTGGACATCGTGGTTTGTGTGCATGATACAAGGATATGTTTTGTGTGGGTGATATAAGGATAAATATTTGACGTGAATACTCAATTATACTTCATAGGAAAATAGTAAGAGTGGTAGTAAGTTAAGGAATAAGTCATCCATGAATGAGACTGCTAGGTCACTAACACTCTCACTCAAGTAGCCACTTGGATTCTAGGTTGTGATTAAAGATGGGGACACTAGGCTAGTAACTTCACACCATTGATTTGTACTAGAAAATGAAAGCCTTATTGTTTCAGATTTTATTAAAAATAAATAATGCAAAAGATGAAGTCATATTAATGCTTGACGAAATCCTGTTGTAAATCAAATATCTAAACATTTGTTTGGAGTGCATCTAAGCTAGTTTAGCCTCAAGATTTGGTCTAAGTTCCACCAAAACTAAAAATAATATTAATTATGTGGTTTTTATATTTACATCAAATACTATATTATCATGATCAAATGTAACATTTCCATGAATAAAAAAGTCTCATTGCAAATATATTTATTTCGCTCTACTTGAAGATACAAACAAAAGGTTGTAACAAAAGTAAACTTATGACTTGTAAAGTTTACCAAAAAAGTTACAATGATACAATATTATTGAAATGCATTCAAAAATAGTTCTCATTTAGTAAAAAAAAAGTATGTTATATCAACAATTTCAAAATAATCCATAAACACATGTGAGAGATGCTATCCATGATTATGGGTGTGTAGATATGGATGAAAGGAAACAGATAGATGGAAGCACCTATAGAGAATAATGTAAGTCTTGATAAGTGTCTTATGTATTAAAATCTATGTGTAGAAATATATGAAATATATTGTATATATTCTTTTAATTATATATGTTATTACCTACAATAACACATATAGTACATATTTAAATTACATTTGTTGTATAAAATATATTTGATGATAAAGATGGAAACTTCCTAAATAAAAACCAAAACTTGGATTTTGATATTCTTTAATAGTGTGACATTGATCCCATGACAAAGAGACAAATCAAACAATGACCCACTCACAAAAGAGTGATAGGGGGACTCATGGTCTCCTAGTCCAACCTAAAGATAGAATACAAGAAAAAAAAACGAAACATAAGACTGAAGGCACAATAATAACCTAACATGATCAACACTTGTCATATCTACTACAATCAAATACACATTACAACATTGATAAGAGATTAGAAAAATTCCTAAACCCTTCTTTCCCAAACTATAACTCTATTAATAAAACAAAATGTTCTAAATTTATGTAGCAACAATAAGCATGAGCAAGGAACCATCAATGAATCAATGAATTATGGAAATATTGAGTATCAATTAAACTATGGGTTATAGAGCGGGTACAAATTTTCCCTAAAATGCTTAATTATTTTATTCTACATGTAAAATTTAATTTATTTGTTTATTATGTTGTCTCTCAGATATCTTTAAACGTTATGCAAATATTGGTTGTATTAAATTGTAGGGAACTCACACAAATATCAATTCAATAATTTACTGAGAAAAAATGTACAAGATAAAGGAATGGTGTTTGTTTATGAATTTACTTAATCAACCTTCAATTTCCAAAGGATCAATTAATTGCTCATCGTGCATACCAATGTTCAATTCATGAACTGGTAATGTTTAATTTTGAGTGAAAGGATTCAATGAGGCTTGTCCAAAAGACAAATAATTGAGGTTGTTTAGTGTTCAAAAACTAATAATGTTTAATTTTGAGTGAAAGGATTCAATAAGGCTTGTCCAAAAGACAAATAATTGAGATTGTTTAGTATTCGAAATTAATTCCATAGTGGCCATTTATGAGTCGATGTTTGGGTGCACAACAAGACTCATCATCACGAAAAATACCTATAGAGAAGAGTGCAAAATGTATGAGATTAATATAGAATAGAAAGATATGAAATATGAAAGAGCTCACTAATTAATAATTTTTATTTAGAGAGATTTATTAAATTATCATAAATTTTATTAGATTCCTTGATAGTATTAATTATTACTATTGGTAATAAAAAATAATAAAGTGAATAATTAAAATTATAAGTATTGTTATTATTAATTATTATTATAAGTATTAATTACTTAATAAATACGGATAATAAAGTTAATTAATAATAATAATAACCATAATAATTATTATTATTAACCTTATTATCATTTATTTGCTATTATTCAAGTGGAATTAATAAATTTTAAATTATATTAGATTCATTAATAGTGCTAATTATTATTACTGATAATTAATAATACTAAAGTGAATAATTATAATTATAATTATTGTTATTATTACTATTACTAGTATTAATTACTTAATTAAAACTATTAATCAAGTTAATTAATAATAATAATGATTATAATAATTATTATTATATACCCATTAAGTTAGTAATAATAATAATTAATAAAGTAGTTAATAATAATAACTCTTATAATTGAATTAATCATTGTTGTTATTAATTTAGTAATTATTAGAAGGGGATAGTGTTATCTTTAGGTTAGATTAATAGAGAAGGCCTAGATGATATGATTGTTAAGATTAGGAGCTAATAAGGAGGAAAGGAGGAAATAAGGAGAAGGGATGGGAGAGAATGTTATCGGGAAAACTAGTGTCCATTTAGAGCTGCTAGTCCCACTAAGACGGGTAGCTATCTTAGAAACAAACAAACTAAAGTTACTTGTGTTTTCCTTTATGAGAGATAGATGAGAGAGAAGCAGAGAGTACCAACCTCAGTCTTTCGCTTGGCTGCTTGCTTGTTTCCTCCCCCCTTTGACAAATCTTCACCGCTCTTTCCTCACTTGTCCCACTTCAGAGAACACCTGTAGAGTCAAAGCAGCATGATACCATCAAAGAATAGAGATCTATAACCATAAAAAATATAGGATCAGATGTATATTAACCATACAAATGCATACACCAATACAAGATTCAGAAATATACAAGAATATGGAGGAAAACTCAAATAGCTTTATTAATAGAAGTAGTAGAAGAGAGGATTACAACCCAGCGGTCTGACCTAGCGCCATCCTCCCAGCATGAAAGCCCTCTTCACCTCATGAAAATCTAGATCACCCAACACTACAATGTTTCACAGAGAAACCAACAACACTTCCTTACAAAAATACAAAATTCCAGCCTCTGGATCTCTAGGATGAGGGATCCATATATAGATATTTGCAGGGGGGTGAGTTAGCTTCTGGGATTTTGATTAGTGTCATTTCTCTGATAGTTCTTGGTTCCATTTGGAGATTTCATGATCTCTTACTCATCCCTGGGAGAATTCAGAGAGGCAAGTGTCAAATGAGCAGTTTCTAGAAGATTCTATGGGTTTCCACCTAGAAAACTGCCTCTGCCATTTGACCGCTCTCGCTCATCGCACCCTACAGAAGGGATTTTCAGTATGCATCACACCTTCTGTGTGTAATAGGTGAGATGCATCGTACCCTTAGCATGGAGCAGTCTGTATGGTCCAGTTTTGACCAGTTCTGAGCAGTTTTTCAGGGAAAACTTCTGGGAAATGATGTAATCAGTTGACCTTGTTCCTTTAGGGTATGAAACAACACTTTTATGGGTTTAGAAGCCCTTGGTTTATGGACATATGTGACTGGGGTTCCAATGCCCAAATATGTCTATAACAGTTTCCTCCTAAAGCATGAGGTCGTAAATCTTCTCATGTCAGGTGAAATGCTTTATCATGAGGATCCGAGGCTTTTCGAACTAGAAGGTGACCTGTAATAAGATATAATACAATACATTATCTTCATAATATTTTCATGATCTAGCTAAGGCAGGCAATCCCATGCTCAGCTTTATAAGTTCATTTTTATGTACATAGGACAGACAACCGTTTATGTGGCAGACTGATGATTCTGGTAGAGCCATCATCCCTTGGCGTGGATGATTATCTGTACAACTATGATGTACATTTGATGTCTTTATTTTCTTGAATATATCACAGCCCGATGGATGAAACTAGATCCAGGGTCTTCAAACTCGTTCAATCTTTGCCCAGAGTACAAGTCGATCCATGTGAAAAGATGTTCTGATGTCGAACATGGAAATACATCGCCTGGTTACCAGCAAATGATGTAAGTTGTTAACAGGCACGAGAGGAATCACTGATAATGATGATGACCCTCAAGGTACTACAGTACAATTCATGTGGTGTGAATACATGAGTCGATGTCGAACACCACGTAAAATCTTTCGATCGAAGGCCATTGATGTAAACCTGTCACCGGAAGTGAGAAACTTGCCATTGAGGCATGCAAGCTTCAAAGTACTGAAAGAGTTGTTCCTAAGTCCACTTCTTGGATAATGAGCTGATGTCGACAAGAAGTGACCCGTCGTAGGAGGGCATTAATGAATCCCACATCTACGACACTGAATGGAGCAAATGATTTTTTGGAGGTGAAAATGATCTGATGATACAAAGTTCAGGGTGGCGGTCATGAAAGAATGGAACGGATGAGGCGTAAGCTAGGTTGGTGAATTCTCTGAGCGACTTCTCTTGAACATGTCAATGACACTGAAAATGGATTGGTAGCGTTAACCCTAAAAATGGATGGTACGAAGGACCAATGGTGATATGACCGGTGAACGAAATAACCCAACTCGACTCGATCATGGTGATGGAATTAAAGTGTCATGTTCAAGAGCGACCTGCTACCAATGAAGTTCTTCAAGTTTTCTTCCCAATTTTTCCCCAGTCATTTCTGACCAGTACCTCTTTATTCTTGTCAAGCTTTAGGAGGATAACATATGCTTGTTCTATAATTTTCCCTTCAAGCACCTGTCCCTATGTTTTAGTGAGCCTGGTGATAGTGAAACTCACTCTTGTCTGTAATTAACAAGTTCGTCGCTATTTTTTTAACGACTTTAACGACAAAGATAATTCTGTCCTTTTCAGTTTTAGAGAGCCTGAAAAGAGACGGAAAGGAAACTCCAGTAATCCTTATTTGTAGTATAATCCCTTAAGTCTAAAAAATTATAAAATAATATGAAAGGGATGACTTTTCCTATCACTTTAGCAAGCCGAAAAAGACAAGCACTCGATCTTTTTGTGTAAAGATCCCTCAAGTCCAAAAGGATTAAAATATAGAGGAGGGATGGCACTTCCAATCGCTTTAACGAGCTAGAGAGGCCAATTGCTCGACAGTCTTTTTATATTTTACGAGTCTAAAAAGAGCTTAAAAGAGACTTGTCTTTGAGGAACAAGTGATATTTTAGGGTAGTAGCTGGTTCTAGGTAAGGTTTGGATCTTTTCAATCATGGCAATGTAAAGAAGATGGCTAATAGAATCACTCGTTGCAGCTGTTCCTAGAAAGGGTAAACAATCAAGTGGAGGTAGATGATCGGCTAAAAAGTGGAGGTGATTGTAAGAACACGACCAAGGCTCAAAAGCTAATAGTAATGTGATCACAAAGGTTATTTGCTGAAAGTGGGTTCATTTTTTAATGAGCTTGAACTATGGGGGAGCATATGCTCATAACTAGGTTTATTTTTTAACGAGCTTGAACTTTGTGGAAACATTGCTCGTCCCAGTCGTATAATAAGGATGTCTCTCATTAGTAGGTTCATTTTTTAGGGAGCTTGCCTCGTGCGAAACTTTGCTCCGGAGCCTTTTATATGTAAGCTAGGAATGACCAACTACTGTCTTAGGGGTTAAATAACTACTAAGGTTAGGTAGGATAGCTTCTCGACAGGAAACCTTTCCTTTACTTTGTTGTTTTCGTCAGTCCCAGCAAAGGTGAATGGTTGACTAGACCAATCACCTAACTTAAGCAGTTGAAGTTAGTAAAAACTACAGGTTTAGAGTTATGCTGGTCGCTTTTCACTTACGTATAAAAGGTTTGCATGCCCCCACGTATAAAGAGAGGTAGAATTTCCATGTTACCATATGGAAATTCTTGCATTAAAGCAAGGTTGTTTCGTCTACATTTGCAGACAAAACACTTCCTTAGCTCTGTCCATCGAAATAGACAAAGGTGAATGGTGGGAGCTTCCACTCACATAACCTTTGACGAGGGAATCCTTTTCCAGTCTAATCCCATTTTCCTAAACAGATGAGTGTGACTAGACTAGTCATATATCCTACACAGAAACCTACCTTATATCTAGGGTTTTCCTGCTGAAGCAGACTAGGGCGCATGCCCCCTAGGTTTAGTCATATTCACTAAATCACTTGCGCTCATCAGGTGGATGGACTGGAGGTTGATGAGACACTCCTTGTGCAAAAAGACTAGTTAGGGATGGCATTTGAATAGTAGCCATGTTTGAACCAGGGAATGAAAGCTGGTCAACGAGGTGGACCATTCTGCCTTCATACAAGAAACACATCACTCGAAAGAGTGAGGAAACAATAGCTCCCATGCTATAAATATAGTCACGCCCAAGGAGTAGATTGTAATCTAGAGGCCCTTGGACTACCATCACGTTTAGATGAACGGTTTTCCTTCTCAAATTTATAGGAAAATTTGGAAGGATCCCTAATGGTCGACTAGTTCCTTTGTTGAAGCTTGACAGATTTCGAATCTCAGGCAGAAGCAATGGCGAACCAAGTGCTTTCCAAGCAATTGAGGAAAGGATACTCATGGAAGCCCCTTCATCTATGATAGTACCAGCCATGATCATTCTGTAAGCTTGTACTATGATTTAGAATGGTACATTAGATGGTAGGCGGGGTCTCCCGAGTAGATTCCAATTGAAGGAAATGACTAGATTTCTTGAAGGAGGGACCGAATAAATGGCCAGATGAATCTCTGATGAAATTCCTTCCTGTGGTAAAGGAACGAGTAGATTTCCCCCATGTTCATCGGATTCTATGTTAACAAAAAGAATTTGAACGGTGTCGTTCTCATTCTCTTTGGCAACTGTATCATCTGAAGGTGGACCTTATGAAGATAAGACTGGGTCGACTGCCGTCTCGACCTCTTGACTTTAGTCCAATGTGGACTCAGAGGGTTTATCTTCAATGATAGGTGCTTCGACTGACAACAAAGGTGTGTCAGTCGGATTTTCAACTAGCAATGGACTCGGCAAGAGTTTCTTGTATCCAGGAGGAAGTCACTGCGGTGAAGCAAGACGGTTATCCAAGACTCTTTTAGCTTCATCCATGAAAGGAAAATGGTGGAGGGCATGATCGCCTTCACATAGTCTACAAGGAAATTTAGATCTTCCTTTCTATCCATTGACTTCGTTTTCACTAGTTGATGGTGTGCTCTCAACATGATTGTTAGAGGTTGAAGACATCGGATTGTGCAAGCGGGGAGACTATTCCCTTAAGATCCGCGAGATGCAAGGACAATCTCGATCGTAGTCATCTCCTTTACAAATGACACATGGAGATTTAGGTTTGGATGGTGCAGTGTGTGGATTTTTTCCAGACGATGCATGGTTGGCCCCTTTTGTCATTGGCTTCTTCTTCTTCTTCTCCTTCCCTTTCTTCTTCTTCTCATTTACTTGGTTTTTAGCATTACTAGCTTCACCAAGCAAAGAGGAAGAAGAAGAGGGAGAAACAAACGATGTAGAAGGTGAGGGAGTGACTTCAGTATCATCTGGCTGCTAATTTGATTGCTGAGGAATTACAGTGTTTTGAACGACAGAGGTCGAGAAAAGTCATACTGGCAGGACAATTGTGAGTCCTGGAAGGGATAATGTAGCCATATGTGGAGCACCAACATCTCCCCAAGAAGAGAAAGGACTAGGATTCCCCCCAAGGGGAAATCCTTGATTAGTGGACTCCATTTTCTCAACCTAAGACCAACAAGGGAACAATGATGTTATTCCGATTAAAATAAATTTTATGACGCTTAAACACAACTTGCTTTTTCAATTTTTAAGATTCAAGAAAAAGAAAAAGATGATGGTAGTCGCCTTTGATTTTTAATGAACCTGAAGTGACAAGTGCTCAGATGGACCTTTTCTTTTAAGGAGTCTGAAAAGGAATGAAAGTGACTACTCTAGAAATCTAGACAGAGGGATTACCAAACCGATCGCAAAACTGCAGAATACTTTTTATGTACGACAGTCAATCTTCCCGAATGTTGTGTTCAGTGCATTGTGATCGATAGGGTGACAGACACGGCTTCCTAAGGATAAAGGATATAACCTATTGTGGTCTCCTAATATATACTCAACGGTACGTGGGAGCACAAGTCCGTACTAGCACTTGTCATATCAAAGAGGAGGAATCACCCAACCTATGATGAAAATGATTGTTACCAGGCTTTACAATTCCAGAATACATCTCTAGCCTAGACTTCTAGATGTTGTGCGTTAGGTTCCAAAGCGTTTTTATGTTCATTAAGGTTTATTTTACAGTTGATCTTTCTTAAGAAGTTTGCCTTTAAGGTTCATCGCGTGATGTAGATATACAATTCCTAAATATGCAATCTAAGATGATAAACAGTCGTTTACTTTCTTTTAGCAATGAAAATCCTAGCTACTAATGAAAGGGAAGTAAAATTCTTTCAACATAGAGCAGAGAGCACACACTAAGATGCACTTGTCATAAATCAATTTCCGCATGCAGTCTAAATGCAAATGCACATGCATGTATTTGTTTTTCAGTTTCCTTAATGTGATAATGACAAAAAGAAAACTAAGTACAGATCCGAACTATCTTTCCTCAAAGTGACACTTTAGCAATTTCTTGTTCACAAATGAAAGGAAGACTAAGACGACACTTTCAATTTCTACTTGAAGACTGCTTTCGACACTTCAAAGAATTGATGATTCAAATCAAATACAATAGAAAAAGTGTAATCAGCTATCTAAAATAGGAAGACTTTACGACACTCTTTTCTTTGACTGAAAACGACATTTGTGACACTTTCAAATCAAAAGACGACAGTTTGATTAAGCTACTGTTTGCGAAGGAGAATTGTAAATGATGAAAAATACATTAAAAAACATTCACAATTCTTTATCAATGGAGGCTGAATAATGAAAAGGAAGAAGGTTTCAATAGTGATATACTGATCATAGACATCAAAAGTACTGAATAGAGCTGAAAACAACGAAGAAAAAACCAAAATCTGGAGGCAGAAACTGTCTCATTCAATCATCGCACCTGTAACACAGGGAAATAGGGATGCATCTCACCCGCAACACGCAAGAGGTGCAATGCATCTAGGTTGCTAATGAGAGACAGTGCAATGGTCCAGGGATGAGACTGAGCTTGGTTTTCACTCACAGTTTGCAGCTAAGTTCAAGGATTTAAGTTGAGCTAATGATAGACAGTAAACACAAAGTATAGGGGCTGATCTAATGAGGTTATTTGAGCTACCACCAAGGCACTTAGGATGTTTGCAAGTCAGATGTTTAGTTCATAAACTAACCCGGAGATTGACTGAAGCAGCGTTGATCTACTTTGCAGTTGCATAGCAAAAGCAGTTCGAAGGCTAGTTGGCTTAACTTCAGGCTCCATCTGTAGTTTATAAAGCAAACCACAGTAACTAACAATCAAAATATTCACATCCCCAGTGGAGTCGCCATTTTGTTATCGGGAAAACTAGTGTATATTCAGAGCTGCTAGTCCCACTAAGACGGGTAGCTATCTTAGAAACAAACAAACTAAAGTTACTTGTGTTTTCCTTTATGAGAGATAGATGAGAGATAAGTAGAGAGTACCAACCTTAGTCTTTCGCTTGGCTCCTTGCTTGTTTCCTCCCCTCTTTGACAGAGCTTCGCCACTCTTTCCTCACTTGTCCCACTTCAAAGAACACCTATAGAGTCAAAGCAGCATAATACCATCAAAGAATAGAGATATATAACCATAAACAATATAGGATCAGATGTATATTAACCATACAAATGCATACACCAATACAAGATTTAAAAATATACAAGAATATGGAGGAAAACTCAAATAGCTTTATTGATAGAAGTAGTAGAAGAGAGGACTACAACCCAGCGGTCTGAACCAAAGCCATCCTCCTAGCATGAAAGCCCTCTTCACCTCATGAAAAGCTAGATCACCCAACACTACAATGTTTCACAGAGAAACCAACAACACTTCCTTACAAAAATACAAAATTCTAGCCTCTGATCTCTAGGATGAGGGATCCATATATAGATATTTGCAGGGGGGTGAGTCAGCTTCTGGGATTTTGATTAGTGTCATTTCTCTGATAGTTCATGATCTCTTACTCATCCCTAGGTGAATTAAGAGAGGCAAGTGTCAAATGAGTAGTTTCTAGAAGATTCTCTGGGTTTCCACCTAGCAAACTGCCTCTGCCATTTGTCTGCTCTCGCTCTTCACACCCTACAGAAGGGCTTTCCTGTATGCATCACATGCTCTGTGTGTAACAAGTGAAATGCATTGTACCCTCAGCATGGAGCAGTCTGTATGGTCCTGTTTTGACCAATTCTGAGCAGTTTTTCAAGGAGAACTTATGGGAAATGATGTAATCAGTTGACCTTGTTCCTTTAGGGTATGAAACAACACTTTTAGGCATTTAGAAGCCCTTGGTTTATGGACATATGTGGTTGGGGTTGTAGTGCCCAAATATGTCTATAACAGAGAAGATTAAGAGGGAAAATGAATATGGAGGAGAGGGGTGAAGAAAAGGTTATGAGGTCATATGGGAGAGAGGTACTAGTCAAGGTTGTGAGACATAGATACCTAAGTGAGTGAGTAAGGATGCTTTATTATTTCTTTTTCATTAAAAAATTATGTTCTTTATCTTTATTTTTCATTTTTGAAATATATTTTTTTATTAGTTTTGGCTTTTTGTTTAGTGTAGTTTTGTGTTCTTTTTACACGAATATAATTTCAAGTTTTGGTTTAAAATATTGTGACCTTTAGAATGATATTATTTTAAATTTTGGCTTATGCATTTACAAGGATTTTTATATTTGTATTAATAGGTTATTATTCACTAAAGTAAATGAATACTGATGTTATTCTATTAAAAAAATCACTCATTTGAGTGTGTGTTATACTTTTCATATTTTATTTTTTGAATTTTATGTTTTTTAATAAAAATAATAGTAGAGTTTCACTTGGGTTTAGTTGGGATTATTTCAAGCGGTTTTGAGGAATGATTGTTATCCTCCCCAACCTGTTTCAATTCACACAAGGGACACAATGAACTTTCTTATAATGACTTTGATCATTGTTGTTGAGTCTTAAGAGTTCTCAAAACAATGAAACATGTATATTCCTCATATGGAAAGTATTGTAAGTCTTTTCCTAAAAAAAGAGGACTAAAAACATTGAATCAAGAAAAAAGAAATAAAAAAGAACCAAATCCATCAAACTTAAGATGCATAAAATACTCCATTAAAAAATGAATGTAAAGTTACAAACCATATGTTATTATCTGTAGTTTTGCTAGAAAAACTGTAAATTGTTGGAATGTTCAAGCCCTCTAGGCTCAAGAGGCATGATATACTCCACATGAGGAGAAATGTCATTGAAATATGCATGGAATATCAAAGAAGAAAACAATATGCCATCATCTCTAATTTTTCTCAAAAGATTACAAAAGCATTAGTTACCACAACATATCCATTATTAGGGAATTTCCAAATTGTATCCTCATCGTAATAGCCTCCTTGAGAGTTCGAACATCCAAACACAAATTAATTTGAATGGTCCATAACCTTCCTCATGATCTTTGATAACTGAGAGGCTAGCCATACTAGAAGTTATAAGATCATCAGAATTCATGGCTAATCCAAAAACACAATTTTGTTTCAACTACTTCAAAATTTAATATGTTTCATCTACATAAATGTTCAATATGTTTCAACCATATCAACATTCAATACGAGAACAACACTGTCACAATTGAAGAGAGCTCTTCAATCTCATAACAATTGAAAATATGAAAATGATGCAAAAATAAAAATAATAATGGAGTACAAATCATGCTTTCATGTAACTTTTACGGAACAAAACATCTTACACTATGATTTAATGAAAAGTATTTGAATGATGTTAAAATAGTTTCAAGAAAAAGAAGAACCAGTATACTATTCAAGTTTTCAAGATCATGGAATCCATCATGGGGAAAATGGACGAAAATTGTTATCAACTACAACAAATTGCAACATAGTAATTAGAGCCTAAGAATTACAAATTTGAATTTTTTAAAAATAATTTATCTCTTATAGTTTTTTCCTTTAGAACATCCAATTCTAAAATTGCATTGTACATGAAAAAACTGATATTATTGTATGATGTTTGTATTTCACTGTTTAATGATTTTGTGGCTAAATATTTCCAATGGACTTTCTACCCATCAAAGATTATCGCTCTTTCCAAAGGACCTAGCTAGACAATAATTCCATAAACTTGCAAGTATGGAGAAAAATTGGAAAAGAGAATAAAATTTGTATATTCACTAGTGATCAATACATAAAACAATTAACTTAAGCTTAACTTCATGCAAACACTCAAGATAACAAAAATTAACTAAAGCTAAGTATGCTTTATGCTATGTTAATGTGCATGCACACCACATGCAACAACTAAATGTAGCTAAAGCTAAATGTGCTTTGTGTTATGTTGATGTGCATGTACACTAGATGCAAGCACTAAAGCTAGGCTGTCTGCTATATACATTAAACCCAAGCACTAAAATTAACTATGTGTACTTTATGCTCTAATAATATACATATACACCAACACAAAAAGAAATAATAATTTACCCAAGCATTAAAGTTAACTATGTATACTTTATGCTATATTAATATACATATACACCAACACAAAAAGAAATAATAATTATTAGCTTATTACAAACTTACCTAAAATCTATAGATTTAAAATAGCTTTTAAAATAGTTTATATTTTATAAGTTTTGGAACAAAATTATCAAGCAACACTCTAATTAAAAATAAATTAATTAAAATCACAAAAAATTCTTACATTAAAAATCAAAATTATTTATAAAAACACTGAAACACAAAATTCTAACACTAAAAATTCATAAAGAATATGCTCTGCATTCTGATATTTTCATCTTATTCAAATTTCCATATTGAAAAAGAATAATTTCCCATCAAAATTTATATTCTGATAATTTGGTCTTATTCAAAATTCTGTGTTACAACAGGATCATTTTCTGTAAACATAGAATCCTGAATACTGGTTGGAACAGAATGTCTGAGCTGTAAAACTCGTCAAACAAATTATAGGAAACTTGTTTTCACTGATTCATCTAAACGCTTGGCAGTATCATATTATACTCCGCACAGATTGAGTTAAGTAGTGTGAAATGCGGGGACCTTTGCTTCTTAAGAGATTAATTATTTCATTGAAACTGCTCACTGCCTAAGGCCACCAAACGTTGTTGGATTCGAACGCTAAAACAAGCCACTGAAACATTCTCAGGTCGCTGCGAAGCTGCCCCGGTAATGAAATTTTCTGGGTCGATTTTCGCTCCAAGTTACACAAATATACTTCCAGTTGCATGTCAATTATCATTACCCACCCATTGTTTACTACGACTGAATAAATGTTATGGCATTCTGGCATACATATATCATGCAGTTCATGCCATTTTACAGCACCTCTAAAATCATTTAACCTCCACATGCGGATGCTGCCCCCACGTTTCTCTCCCTGAAATATTAACACCAATCGCCCATCGGAGCCACTTAATTCAAGAAATGCTGGGTACGGGCGGATGATTCTGCAAACCTCTGGCAATGAAATTGTTGTCCAACTCCTCTCTGCAATATCGAATGCTGCCATGAAATAGATGGCACGACTTTCCATTATCCAATAAAACTTTCTATTTGAATGGAAACCCTTGCCATGAGGATAAATGAACAAGGGTACTTTCATGCAAACCCTAGTCCATGCATTGGACTCTGAATCATAAATTCGCAACACCATTACATACCCAGTTCGATCTTCAACATTAATTTGACCGAGCAAGACAGTGCAACGCCTCAGGGTAGCGTCGAAGTGCAGTGCATTGAAATGCCAATGTGGGTTAAAATCGGCAGGGCGAGGGAGTTGTCTCCAGGTTCTGGTAGCAGGATTGAATAGGGAAAGATTCAATCTGTCTCCATTTCTCATACAGAGGCAGATGCTCCGGCATGAATCCACAATGATTAGGTTATTAATTGGAGAAAGGGCTTTATAAATATTCATATCCGAACCACCACCGTGTGCTAATTCTATGACCCACGGCTCCTGATATAAGGGATCCAAATAGAGTTGAATGAGAAATGCAGGGATTGAATTCACTGAAAAGTTTGGATCAATTCTTTGCAGGGCATCGCCAGGAAGTAACAGATTTTTCCATCGTTTGCAGACAATCCTCATTCTCGCAACATCCCGAACAGGAAGCCTCGCTAAAATCGAACACAGTAAATTGTCGGGCAAGGCATCCCAAATATGCGTTTCTGTTTCCATCTGTTGATTGACAGCACAAAAAAGTTTACTGTAAAGGATACATCAATCAAGAACAGAGGTTTCTGTTTCCATATGTTGATTGATTGCACAAAAAAATCTACTGTAATTTTACATCAATCAAGAACAAACAACCTTTAATTGTTCCTTACCTCCTCAGCTTCACAAAATATAAATACCATAATACCATAATTTCATTAGTCAAAAAAATAAGTTAGTAAGTTTCAGTGCTATAATAAAAAAATAAATCTAAATCTTAACTTAATCCTAGGTTTCCATGTGAGAATAAGCCTTAACTTAATCATAGGCTTCCATTTTCTCACATAAAAATAAAAACCACTGAAAAGTAAAGGAATTGTTTTTAGTGCAATTGTTTTGGAAAGTTTTCTTGTGGATTTTTTCCGTTTAATTTCTCTAAAATCTGGCAGGAATTCATTGAAATCACAAATTTGATGAGTAAACCTACACAATAGAAGTGCCCCAGAGTTTTGCAGAGTGTTGAATCCATAGATATAGTCAAAAAACTACTTTAAATAACTAAAATCAAAATTTCACCACAATTGTTTTTGCCAGACTTTGGCACCTGAAACTTGGAAAAATGACACTAAAGACAACTCCAAAAATAAATGTCATAGTTTCATTAACAAAATTGATGTTAAATAAAAACAATTTAATAAGTTTCTAAACCTAAAACTTAACTTAAACTAGATGTAACTGAAACATAACAACACTATATTTAGGACATCTTGACTTTTGCTATTTAAACTGGTTTTTTCACTTTACATATGGATTCACCGTCCTAAAAAAAAATTTAGGCCACTGCTATTGTGCAGAGGTTACCCATTAAACTTATGATTTCAATAAATTCTAACCAAATTTTAGAGAAATTAAACAATAAAAATCCACCAGAAAAACTTCCAAAAAATTATAGTAAAAACACTTCTTATATTTAACTTAAACTAAATGTAACCCCACCTCTTCCTTGCCGAGCTAGTGGACCAACGTGCAGGAGAAGGCCGACGTGCAGGAGAAGGTGCAAGCAGACAGTTTTACCCACTACTGCCCGGGCATGTATGCG
Organism: Pinus tabuliformis; assembly: GCA_031772625.1. NCBI lineage: Eukaryota > Viridiplantae > Streptophyta > Pinopsida > Pinales > Pinaceae > Pinus > Pinus tabuliformis. The sequence continues at coordinate 1,418,437,698 of CM062817.1, read as the reverse complement.
TTGCGTAGTGACAGCGCTGAACCGAACAGTGAGTGAATGAAGAGTCTATGTATTGGGATATTTATTGGAATCCAATGGACAAAACTATGGACGCGGTCAAACTCTTCACATCCTTCGTTGTTATTATTATTAAAATTTTGGTATTTTTACTTTTTATTAATTTAGTTTTTTAATAACATAATATTTATATATTAATTTTAAGAGATAGTTTAATTGATTTAGTTTTTATTGTTGAGTATTTACGGGGTCAAATTTGTTCGATGTTTTTGGGATTAGGTCCAATATATTAGGTTGCTTTGATGGATCTATGTGGATTACTACACGTAAACGTAAATTTAGCAGTTATTTAGTGACTCCGAACCAACGATTGCCTTAAAATATATATATATTTTTATATTATTATAATATAATTTATAGTTATATTTTTATTTTGTTATTATATTTGAGTATATAATAATTGATATAACTATTTACTTTTTAATATTAATTATTCTCGTTATTATTATTACTAGCATAGATCCATTTTAACTTTAAATCTATCAAGCATTAAGAGGGATCAAATATCTTTTCACTTTAAAAAAAGTTTGCATGTCAAGAAATTTGATCCTTCTTGGCAGATCTCGAGTTAAGATGGATTTATGTTGGTTTAATTATTAATTATAATTAAAATTATAAATATTAATTTTATGTTTTTTAATTTTATTTTTACCAAATCAAAATGTTGAAGATTACAACATCTCTACTACACTGGGCTTAAATGTTTACTTCCATTCCATGGACAACCATTCCCTGGACAACCATAGTTACCCAACCGTTGTTTAATGCAGTTCATGCCATTCTGCAGCGTCTCGAACATCACTTAACCTCCACATGTGGATACCGCGACCACGTGTCTCTTCCAAATGTATTAAGGTCAAGAGGAATCAAATATCTTTTCACTTTAAAAAAAGTTTGCATGTCAAGAAATTTGATCCTTCTTGGCAGATCTCGAGTTAAGATGGATTTATGTTGGTATAATTATTAATTATAATTATAATTATAAATATTAATTTTATGTTTTTTAATTTTAATTTTTACCAAATCAAAATTTTGAAGATTACGACATCTCTACTACACTGGGCTTAAATGTTTACTTCCATTCCGTGGACAACCATAATTACCCAACCGTTGTTTACTTCGAGCGAATAAATGCTATGGCATTCTGATATGCATATATTATGCAGTTCATGCCATTCTGCACGTCTCGAACATCACTTAACCTCCACATACCACGTGTCTCTTCCCGATGTATTAATATGGATACTGCAGAATTGTTTTTAGTGCCATTCGTTTGGAAGGTTTTTTTTGGAATTTTTCAGTTTAATTTCTCTAAAATCTGGCAGGAATTCATTGAAATCACAAGTTTGATTGGTAAACTTGCACAATAAAAGTGCCCTAGGGTTTTGCAAGGTGTGGAATCCAGATATACAGTCAAAAAACTACTTGAAATAACTCAAATCAAAATTTCACCACAATTGTTTTTGCCAGATTCTGGCACGGGAAACTCTAAAAGTGGCACTAAAGACATCCCCAAAAATAAATGTCATAGTTTCATTAACAAAATTGAGGTTAAATAAAAATAATTTAATAAGTTTCTAAACCTCAAAACTTAATTTAAACTAGATGTAATTGAAACATAATAATATTATATTTAGGAAATCTTGACTTTTGTTATTTAAACTGGATTTTTCACTTTACATCTAGATTCACTTCCCTAAAACAAATTTAAGCCACTTCTATTGTGTAGAGGTTACCCATTAAACTTATGATTTCAATAGATTCTAACCAAATTTTAGAGAAATTAAACAAGAAAAACTTCCAAAAAATTAAAGTAAAAAAACTTCTTATATTTAACTTTAAACTAAATGTAACCCCAGCTCTTCATTGCCGAGCTAGTAGACCGACGTGCAAGGGAAAGTGCAAGCAGGCAGTTTTACCCACTGCTGCCCGGGCATGCATGCGTTGCGTAGTGACGGAGCCAAACTGAACAGTAAGTGAATGAAGAGTCTATGTATTGGGATATTTCTTGGAATCCAACGGACAAAACTATGGGAGTCGTCTCACTCTTCACATGCTTCGTTGTTATTATTATTAAAATTTTGGTATTTTTACTTTTTATTTAATTTATTTTTTTAATAATATAATATTTATATATTAATTTTAAGAGATAGTTTAATTGATTTAGTTTCTATTGTGAAGTATTTACGAGGTCAAATTTGCTCCATGTTTTTGGGTTAGGTTGCTTTGATGGATCTATGCGGATTACTACTCGTAAACGTAAATTTAGCAGACATTTAGTGACTCCGAACCATGATTGCCTTAAAATATATATATTCTTATATTATTATAATATAATTTATAGTTATATTTTTATTTTGTTATTATATTTGAGCATTTAATTAATTGATATAACTATTTATTTTTTTATATTAATTATTCTCTTTATTATTATTACTAGCATAGATCCATTTTAACTTTAGATTTACCAAGCGTCAAGAGGGATCAAATATCTTTTCACTTTAAAAAAGGTTTGCATGACAAGAAATTTGATCCTTCTTGGCAGATCTCGAGTTAAGATGGATTTATGTTGGTTTAATTATTAATTATAATTATAAATATTAATTTTATGTTTTTTAGTTTTATTTTTACAACATCTCTACTACACTGGGCTTAAATGTTAGATAAGAGTTAAGCTTACTTATGAACCTCAAATATAAATGAATTTTTTAAAAGTTAATTGGGTGAAAGGAATTCTATAAAATATAATTGCCACGTGGTGGGGGGAAATAATAATTATACTAATTAAAATGTAATATTATTACATTTTACTCAATATTTTTCCTCACCCCTATTATTTGTATAGTTAAGTTCGTTTACTTTCAAACATCAAATATAAAGAAAAATTACAATCAAAAGTGGACCACTTGAGGGGAAATATGACATAAAATGTAATATTATAACATTATATTTTTCCCAATATAACCTAGTTAAAAATGGATGAGGTAGAAAAAATATTAGATACAATGTAATAATTATATTTTTTCTAATATTTCTCCACCGATGAACATATCCATACAAATGCCTAGTAAAACCATATCAATAAAAAAGTTAAATACAACATCAAACTAAGAGGCTAATTATCTAGTTATATGTCCTCAATTATTATGGTTACTAATGTCATAAACATATATTATGGTAATATGTGTTCATAGTTTTGCTGATATGCCTCTACGGCTTGAGCTCAAATCGTTTGAATTTGTTATTATCTTTTATTACTTTAATGAAATATCTATAATTTTAATTTAATTATCAATAATTATTAAGTGGAGTGTATGATTTAACTTTCATGGAATATTTTAACATATTCTTAGTATTATTTACATATCAATGGTTGAGATTTACCTCAAAAGTAGTTATGTATTTTCTATCCTTTTAATTAAGTTGATAAATTTAAAAAAAAGGTTATATGAACAAGTGTCATATCAAATGAATTATGTTTTATGAGCATGTGGTCTTTATAAGTAGTGGTATTTGCCCATGCTATTCTAACAAGTCATATTTAGATAGGCATGTGGTCTTGATATGTAGTGGTATTTGCCCATGATATTGTAACAAGTCATATTTAGATAAGAATATTGTAAAATGGGAATGAATTTGCATTGTTAAGAATTTTGTTACATGCTTTTTCAAATGTATATATATGTAACTTATTTATTAATTCTTTTTATAATTGATAATAATAATTATTTAAGTTAAAGTTATTATGATTTTTTTAAATTTAGCAATGTGACATGTATCATTAAGTATCTTGATGCTGATCATGGATTGATGCCTATTGGGGTTTATCAATCATTTAATTTAATGGTTGAGCTAGTTATTATTATTTGATTTAATGTTTTATATTACACATCACTACAACATCTCCCCCATATTTGTGATACTCTGTAATTTATATGATTATTATGATGATGGGGGTAGTTAACATATATTGAAATCAACTTCTGATTAATATAATTATATAATTTTCATAATTAAATAACGATTATCATTCATTGAGATAAAATTTGGTTGAAATTTATAGTTTAGGTAATTATTTGGAATTCTTTAGCATTTTAGTTTAAAAAACATTAAGAAAACCATTCCAAGATCCTTGAAAGTTTATATCTTTAAAAGATGAAGAAGGTTTGTAGTGTGACAAATCTTTTTAAAATGAGATTTAATATAGATGTTTTCGTCTTTATTCCAAGATCCTTGTAAATTTGTCACTTTAAAAGGTGAAGGAGGTTTATAGCATGATAAATCTTTTTAAAATGAGATTTAATATAGATGTTTCTGTCTTCAATGTCTTAGTATTGTAAAGATGAAAATCTATTTTATCCATGATGTTTTGGGAACTATTTCAAACCAAATTTGATTATAGAACTCATGAAAATTTGTTTTTATTTTAATAACGCATATTTTCTTTTTTGTTCTAGTAATAGAGAGATAATTCCAATATTCTATGTTATAGTTGATCACCTCCATATGATATCTTAATTTTATGTGCCGCTAGTGTTTTTCCTTAAATTTTGATGTAAAATATGTTTAATGTTATAACTTTTTGTTATGATGTAAAATACCTTTATAGGTTATAATTTTTTTGGACCTATTAATATTTCCCCAAGATTCTCTGAATATATTTCATCCCCAAACTTCACATCTATATAAAAAATATGAGTAACATGAGTCTTAAAGAGGCTATTTTTTTATCCCATTTCTAAATATTTTCTAATTTACAATTATTTTCAGCTTTGTTATAGAAAAAAAATACGAAAGACAAAGTAAACAAAGTGAGATGAAACTCTCAAATGAGGCACTACTCATGCTAGAGAGGTTTCCTACACACTTTTTTTCACATTCAACATGGCGACATTTGAACACATAATTGAATTGCAACGTAGTTTAGTAGTTTGAACAAATTCCTGAATAATAGGATATGAAATTTAAATAAGAGAATCAATCTCAATGAAAACATAACAAAACCCAAATAATTTTCCAAATTTTCTTATTATTATGTCAAGATGCCCCCTTTGTGGAGAAATGGATTAATTATTTAGCTTGGATCACATTCATCTGAAGTCTTGTTTTTCCTTTCTTTTAATGTTACGTGATGGCACACCCTAAACCTTGTGATATGGATAATCCTAATATGGAAGTGCATGCTTACTCAGTGCATTTTTCCAATCACTGCTTCTAGTGTCAAGCATTTGAGTACACAATTCTTTCCACACAAACAAGGTTTTATCTACTTCAATATGCTCCTTGTGAGTCACCCCATTAGGGTCCATTCTCTTGGTTGTTGAGGATGTATAATATGATTTGTTTTCTCATTCATAGGTTACTTTAAACATTTGAGATGAGAAAATTTTAGATGATGATTGCCTCAGATAATAATTGCTAGCTCCCCTAAACAAACTCTAATGTCCTTCCTATCTCTACTACACTTTTAATCATGTGTTTCCTTGGTCATCATCTAGATATTCAAAAATAGGTTATTGATCGAATTTGTTATGCCCTTCCTCGTGATTAAATAGAATCTATTCAATTACAAGATCATGTCAAGAAAACTGTACTTCGTGATACTCATGGTCATCAATGAAACCATTTTGTCTATCAAATACTTCTTCTAACACAAAAATACTATTTGACCCAAAAACACTTGCAAATGGACTCTTGAAAAATGGATCATCTAAAGGGTCAATGTCAAATATACATGAGAAAATATTTATCCTACTCAAGGAACCAAATGGGTTTGAAAGGAACACATGTCCCAATATCCTATTCGAGACAACCTTTTACCACACTATCAAAATGAATTCAATACCACTTGAATTTAACACCACTTGAATGATTCCAAATAAAGCATGGAAATTTATTTCCAAACTAAAATTTCCAAGAAATTTAATTATGATAGGGATTAGTACAAAGTGAATTTAATAATCCACCTTTTCAAGTCAAACTTTCAAATCTTTAACAAGAACCAATATTTTTATTCACCTGAGTTCCACTAACATGAACAGTGACATCAATTAAATTATTTTATGCAAATTACCATCACTATCCAGCTTGCCTAGAGCAAATCTCCAATGATTTGCAACCAACCTTTCAATTTCTATTAATCAAATAGTTAACACACACAGGCATCATACTTCTAATTACGACACATAAATCAAGGAAATAGTTATATTTAACATAGCAAGAGTAATTTTCATGGTTGAAGATTATGATATCAATTTTCACACTCAAGTAGAAGATAAAAGAACGACCCAATCTTTATACTTTTTGAAATTATATAGTATGTGCAATAGAATACAATTTTATGACCTGATAATTACTTCCTAATGATTTTCAAATGATATTTCTCATGCCACTAATATCATTGAACAATTATATACAAAAAAATATCAATACTAAATGTAGTGGAAATGATAAAGATCATTGAAATAAAACCACACACAATAGAAATAATTTTCTACCTTGGGAGAAAATGCAACAACATTTTCTTTAAGAGAAATTGTCTTTCAATATAAAGTTTCACAAATCAGAAATTTGTCTAGAAATATATGCTAGTAATACGAGTCAAATATTAATCAAACTTGTTCGAACTGTTGTGAAGTCAATGATGGTCAAACCAATAAAAATTAGAATTCAAGGCATTCAGTGATGGTCAAAGTTGTCCATGCATTTGATAGTTTAGTCAATCCCTCAAATGTGTGGTTGTGGTCAAATTCAAACTAAGCTCAACTATCTCCACATGTGGTTGAGGTCAAATAAGTCAAACAATGGCTATAAGGATCACACGTACAATCTAGTTAAATTAGATAAAGTTATTGTCAACTCAGTTGGTCAAATGAGTCAACCTCCTCACACATGTGGTGTCTTAAAGAAAGATAAAAATGATAAAGATAATTTGTAGTAACATATTTCTCTTTGGCCAAATTTATCCTGCACTAGAAAAGATTCAATGAGTTTGATATGTTGATGATTTCCTCTCACGTGCTTATCTATTTATATAAAACTCTAATGTTGAGTGGAGACTCATCAAGGTGCACCTCAACACCATAAATGTCTTCATTAATGGATCCTACATCATAGCTCAACATTAGACTCCAATCAATAAATAATTCAAACCTTCTCTATAAGAAATAGATCACCCCATCCTAGAGTACAATGTGAGCATCATGGGCTAATTTTCCCTAGATAAATCAGCATGGTACCATGGGAAAAATATGATTTCCCCTAGGTCATTCAACCCTATCCAAATCAACATGGACCTATGGGTGGTTGGACCAATCTCCCCTAGTTAAATCAACATGACACCATGGGAGAATGTCTTCCCAATGCTATAAAACCATCAACACTCCCTCTCAATGAGGGAGACATTTTTCATCATGCCAAGCTTATCTTAGAAGTATAACCCCCCCTAGACATAGGCTTGGTGAGAATGCCAATAATTTGTTCATTTGTGGATATGTATTGGAGCTTCATTTTTCCCTTCTATGCCATATCTCAGATGAAGTGATATTTTATGTCATTGTGCTTTGACCTATCATGAAATATTGTATTCTTCAAAATATTTACAAAAATTTGATTATCATAATATATATTAAGGTCTTCTCTAGCACCTGATTAAATATCCCTACAAGAAAATTTGGAGGTCGCACTAATTCCTGACTTGTGTCACTAGCTGTGATATACTCTTCTTTTACTTTATTGAGTGCAAAAGAATTTTGATTCTTTCTAAACAAGGATATCATAATTGATCTCAAGTTGAAGTAGCATCTCAAGGTGATATTTATATCCATTTCATTCCCAACCCAATTACAATTTACATACCTCTATAGCCTCACTTCACCATATGAGACATATCTCAAACCGTATCCAATTGTACCATGTAGGTACATCAACATGTGCTTCACTGCAACCCAATATGCATGCTTAGACTCAACCATATACTGGCTCAGAGCGTTCACAACAAATAAAATATTTGGCTTGGTGTTAACCAAGCACATCAAGAATACAATCAACTACCTATACATAGTGGGATCCACCCATAATTGAAGAAATAGAAGAAATAATCCTAATGGAAGTGTACCTGACAACCAGAGAAAATGTCACCTCTTATTCCTCTCCCATTTTCCAAGAGAACCATCTCACCATAGAGCTCACCTTTTCCTTCTTGATGTTGCCATATTCTACTTTCTTGATCTTATAAATCCACTTGTAATTCACCATTGACTTCCCCTCTAGTATCAGAATTACCTCCCACACATCCTTCCTCATAATGGACTAATATTCCTCCATCATGGAATCCTTCCAAAGTTGTCAGCTTTTTGTGTACTCCTCGTAACCAAAAGTCTCAAAATCAATGATGTGGCTCATCAATGCCATATAACTCGAGAACCTTTTTGGTTGTTTTCTCTCCCTGAAAGTACAGTTGGGATCTACATGCCTCTATGCATCTTGCAAAGTGTCATGAGGCCAAGTCAACCTCTTCCTAGTCTCTGTAACATCTCGAGCAGTTCACTAGCTTTGTTGGCTCTATTAACTCCTCCTGATAGTTTGAAGGATGAACTATAACAAACCTAGGTTAAATTTTCATGTAATAAATGTAATAAAGGAAAAATAAGGCTAAGGTCATGGACATGTATTCTTAGTTGAATGTTAGGAATAACACTATAGTGGGCACCACTTTTGGTATATTTATGGCTATGGAAATTGGCAAAGGCATTGGAAAAGGAAAAGAGATAATAATTGGCATTTATTTATGAAAATAAAGGAAAATAAGAGAAAAGGAAGGAGAAGAGACATAAATTTTCAATGAAGGGAAATTAGAGGAAAGATGAAATAAAACGAATAAAAAGGAGACATCAATAATAAAAAGGCACCAAAGAAATAGTTCACAACCTTTTTGGTCAGTTTTGGCTTGGATCATTTTTGAGAGAGAGAGAGAGGGAGCTCTAAGAGGAGAAAGCAAGGAAGAAAGCAAAGACAAACAAATGAAAACAAGGTAAGGGAAAGGAAAAGAAAAGGAAAGTGAAGGAAAACAAGGAGAAGGTCGGATCAACAACTTCAACAAGAGGATTTTGTAGGTAATAGGTTCCATGTATGATTCCATAGCTAATGTGTGAATGCATAGTACATGCATTTTTTCATTTGTTTGATTTGCTATAATTGGCATGTGTTTTTCCTATTTTGATAGTGGTTTAAAGATTTCCTTTCCATTTTCTGGATAGCCATGGTGTGATGGGACTCATTCTTAGTTGAGATTTGGATTGCCGGAAGGTTTTGGAACCGGGTGAGGTGGTCTCAAGAAAATTCCCAAGTGTTAGGGGTGGAGATGATTTTCTTTAGGAATTCCTTAATAGGTGGGTGGAGACAATGAAACACCTCAAGGTATGGTAAAGAAAATCAGAGGCATCCAGCCTTTGTTTGGTTTTGTGACCTTGGGACTAGTTTAGGTGAGATCACGGTAGCTTAAGGGTGGAGGTGGTTTAACCTATGGATTCCCTAGTTATGTCTTTGCTTATAGCATGAGATCCCACATTCATGCTTGGAATATGGCATAGGGGTGATTGGCTAAAATAAATATTTCGTTCATCCCAATATATGTCGGGTGGTATGTGGAATTCCCTGACTTGGTTGGATTTTTTATAAGTTAATAAGAGTTATTTTTCTATTGTGATCTATGAGCACTTGTACTTGTTATTGTGTTGATTTAATGGATTATTTTTCATGGTTAATATTCTGGTTATGTGCTAGTTATAAGTGTGGATCTTTGATGTGCTATAGTTATGTCTCTTGTTCATGATTCAATAAGTATTTGAATGGTTGATCAATGCAGGGGATAACAAGTGCTTTTACAACTACTTGCGAGGGAATTAAACCTTCTTGGTGACTCTCAGATGAAGTTCTAAGATTTATAATAGAAAATGAATTCATGACTTGTAGCTTACATGTCTACCATATGTTTAAAGAAATATATTTTGTGTTCTAGGAAGTATAGGTGAAGTTCCTTCTTCAAGTGTAAATATTTGGCATTTTCATCACTTTAGTTATAATTCTGGAAAGTTACAAGTAGTTTTGGGTAGTGGTCTAGAGGCTAGCCTAAGAAGGTAGCTCAGATGTCAGAACTACATGCAAAGAACTAGAGGATTTGGGTCATAATGACATGGAAGTAGGCTTGTGCATGTGGTTGAGGCCTCATAACTGTACTCTTTCATTGTTGTGCGTATGGTTGGGGTTAGACTTGTGAAAAGGCAGTTCTAGCTTAGAATTTGGTCATCAGAGGTTGTGGACTAACTTCTGGGTGTCTATTGCTCCTGAAGGGTATAATAAGTTTTTGAATTGTAGGCCCCACTTCCATAATTGGAACTTGAAGCTCAGGTCGTGTCATAGTAGCAGTCAGTCTCTCATTTACCTAGTATCTTGTAAAAGTGGGTAAATGTTGGGTGGGGCGTTACAGAGTGCTATCATAGTGGGTTTCATTCTCTTTGGGTGATATCTAATACCACATATTGCTATCAATGCTTCCAAGTTCAAACACTTGGACTAGATGGGCTAGATATGATTGTTATGCATGCATGTCAGTTGTATGCATGCATTGCAGTGTATATAGTTCTTATGTATATAGTTGATGTTACAATTGAGTTATCGTGCATGATGTTAATAGGTTGATAAGTGTGTGTCATTATATATATATATATCTATCTATCTATGTGTGAGTGTGTATACCATGCTAATTTCAATTGATTTGTGCAGACAAAATAACCTCCCCTGAACTTCACTAAGGTATGATTTTGATTATGTATAGTTTACTTATCTAGCATGATATGTTTATAGGAAGAAGAATATCATAGATGATGAGAATAATTGTGGATTACATATCATGTGGCTCTCCTTATAGATCAACTGATGAGTAAGGAGATAAGTAGTCTCCTCATATGATATATACACTAAAGTTTTTTAAGGAAGAAATCAAGAGTTGTAAGGAAAATCATGACAAGATAATTGAGTCATAGAAAAGGATTTCTAGAGATGAGGAAAAGAAATTTGAGGTTAATGCCGTGATCCTTTAGAGCTTATTAGACTTGTAGATATAGGTACAACCACTAATCAATCATGGATAAGAGGAAAGGACTAATGGGGCATATGGCAAAAAGTCTCGATCACGATACATGTTGGAAAAGGTTGACATAATTAGAGGTGGAATATGTTTGGATACACCTGGCATGAGAGGTAGTTCTCATCGGTTTCATTCTAGTTCTAGTCTATAGAGACATCATTTTCATCACCCTCATCACCCTTATAGGAGGAGTGAGAAGGGATACTTTCTAGATTAGTTCAATAAATCCTAGCCTCCTACATTTGATGGAGATATGAAGAGACCATAAGATGCAGAAGCACAGCTACATAAGATGAAGAAGTTCTTCAAATTGCATGATTATACAAAGAATATGAAAGCCAGGATAACTATTTTCAATCTCAAGGGGAAAGAAAATATATGGTGGGAAGACATGAAGTGTGTCAGAGGCATCAAGGTAGAAGCATTGGGTTGGTATGAGTTTAAAATACTCTTCAGAAAGAAGCAATTTTTTGAGAGATATTATGATGAAAAAGCTAAGGAATTCTATGGGTTAAAGATGTGATCTATGACAGATGAAGATTATACAACCAAGTTTCTAAAATTGTTGAGATATGTTCCTTACCTTAAGGATGAGAAGACAAATGTTCAAAGCTTCATCAGTGGTGTTGGTGAAAAAGTTTAAGAGATAAAGACCCTGGGTTCAACCATAGGGGCCAACAAAAAGGTCCCTTGTATTCTAGTGCAATGTCGACATTTTCAACTTACTCTGAGGAAGTAAGGTGTCTCACCCGAGGTATGCCAAGACTTGAGTAGGATAGGGACTAGAACCAGACATCGAGGGGTGTGATGCAACAATTATCATCCACATCTATTTAGGGAATCACATTATTAGACATGCAATAGGCACAAAATATGACTTGCAACACATCCAAAGACATAGCTAATGCTCTCATTCATGCATAATAAAATTTTAAAAATACCATATAAGCCAACACATTCATAAGCATAGAAAATTCACAGAACTTCTTTCCACTAAACATAAACGATCATTGGCGAGTATCGGATTCTTGAAGGAGCTACGAGGGTTTGAAGCAGAAATGGCGACAAGGTCTGGCAAGGAGGAATACCGTGTATTTGCGGGGGGCTTTCCTAGGATACATCGGACAGAGAACTTGAGAGCACCTTCAGCCGTTTTGGCAAAGTCGTGGATGCTCAGGCGTTTTGCAGAACGGCAAGCTGCCCTCCGACGGTCGAAAATGCGGCAGCTGAAACTGAGAAAACGTCGGTCGTTGTTGAAGAATCTGTCGTTTCTGAAAAGTCATCTGCAGGGGACATTAAGACTTCAAATAACAATGCTGTAAAGAAGAGGAAAAGCGGCAGGAACAGTGCTCAAAACTACAGGGATTGGGAGGATTTTAAGGATTGTTGCTTGGAGCCGGAGCTTAGTCGGACTGATCAGAATCTTGGAAGCGATTTTGGCAGCGTCACATCCTTGGTTATTGTCCAGATCTGCAGCCTTCGTATCCTCTGGGTCACAGATCTGCGGCCTTCGAATCATCAAGATCCGATGTCAAGGGTCATGGATTTGCTCTGAATCAGGAGCACAGACTATGCATGGTAGTCAGATGATCAGATCTGCAGGTAAACCAACAAATCTGGAGCTCAGAAGATCTCGGGGTCTTAAAAAAACCTAGATCGATGGACAAGCAGCTTGCAGGAGGCAAGTTCAGACAAGATCAACTCTGAAGCAGCCCTCCATCGTGAACCAGCTGGATCTACCAGAAGAACCTCATGCATTCCAGATCCAAGTTATTCTTTCCGGAAAAATGACAATGTTATGGGTTTGTGCAACAGATCTTGTGCAGGATCTTCTGCAAAAACTTGAATGCCGGCTGGGGATTCCCTCCTCCTGCCTCAGACTGCTGTATAAGGGTAAGTAGCTTATGCATTCCCTTCCCCTTTCTTTTTACAGCATTCAAAAGGACCCGTCTATTGGGGTTTCTTTCCGTCTAAGAGGTGGTTCAGTTGGGCAAACCTCCTATGCCCCATCTTTCTCTTACAAAGATGCAGCATGCAAAAACGCTGCCCAACCTCAGTTCTCTTCAAAGGCATCCCAGCTAAATGAAGCTCCAAAGCAGTTTCTGGTAGACAAATCAGAGGAAATCCCCTCCATCGACTTCTCTACTCCTAGGGTTGAAAGCCGCTACCAGAGCTTTGCAGAATCTGCACTCATTTGCAGATTTAATGGCCTATGGCCTCGCACAGCAGATCTTTATCAATGGGTCCATTCCTCCTGGACTAAAAAATGTAAAATCTTCTTATGTTCAAAAGGTTTTTTTCTAGTGCTTTTTGAATCAAGCGAAGATTACCAGAAAGCCTTAACGGGAGGCCCTTGGTTCTGGGGTTCAGCTGGGCTATTTCTAACCCCCTGGTTTCCTGACTTCGACCCCTCCACAGTAGTCATTTCCAAGCTTCCCATTTGGGTCAGGCTCCCGAATCTTCCGGCTCATTTCTGGGACTTCTCTGTCTTCCTAGCTATTGGAAACACTTTGGGACGATACCTGGCTACAGATACCTCAAGAAGGGAAAATGGTCTCTACACTTATGGCAGACTGTGTGCAGAAATAGATATCAGCAAAGGACTGTCGGATCAGATTAATCTCAAGTTTGGAGATTTCCATTGGACTCAACCACTGGATTACGAGAACACAGCCTTTCGTTGTTGCCATTGTCATCAAATAGGGCACCTTCAGAGCACATGTTCACAGCTCAAAGATAAAAAGAAGAATCTGAATCGTAAGCCCAAATCCAAGAGATGGATTCCTTTTGAACCACCCCGTCCGCTGTACGATTTAGGCTTCTCGAGCTCTGAGGAGGAGGAATCGGAGGCAGATGAGCAGATTGATGAGGAAATTGAAGCTGATCTACAGAATGAGGAAATTCCGAAGGATGCCCCCTCGGCTCACTAGGAGGCTCCCTCAAACCAGCAGTTGTCTCAGAAACGTACCCATATCTCTTCGTCCTCAGACTCTGACAAGGATGATCAGCCATCAGGACAAAATAATCTACAACTTGTCATGACACAGCCAAACTCCACTGGGTGGATAAAAGTGACCAAGAAAAAAGGCAAAAAATGTCGATTTGCAGGAAATAACCCTTCGGGGTAGCCTTTGAATCAGTACTTTCCTTTGTATTCCATTGCTTCTTTGACATGTCCCTTGTCTATCTATTCGGAGCAAGGTTGATCTCCTATCACCTTCGGCTCCTTAGCTTCTCTGCTAAGCCTGTTTTCAGCCTGATTGTACTATATTTTACTTCACATAATAGAATTAGTCTTTACTCAGAAAAAAAAAAACATAAACGATCATTACCACTCTGGCTCTTCAGGTAGAATTAGAAGAATCATCATACAATTTGGCTCAAGAAGAGAAGAACTAAGAACAAAATAAATTTCAATAAATCCAATGACAACATCTAGGCATATGATCTTTGCCTCCTATTTGTTGTCTTCTCCTCTGATTCTTATAAACTTCACTCACTTGAAGTTCCAATCATTCCCTCAGATACTACATACTTTCCTCTTTGTCATCTTTTGTAATTTTTCGGCAACTGCTCCATCTCTCCTCAACAACCTCTATGAACACTTGCTACACTTTCATTTTCCCATACCTTCCCCTTGCCAACTTCAGTATCTCACAGATATTGGCAGATTTTATATATTTTCCTTTGTGATTGCTTGTGAAACTACCTTTTAGTCAAAAATGATCAAAATGTGTCAAAATTATATCCCCCAAAATGAAGGATGCAATAGGCCTTGACCGCAATTGATTGACTCGTCCCCAAGTCAATCCTTGGATGATATTATTGCTTCTTCTTGCACCTATGGGGATCTTGCATGTGTTTCTTCTTTCTGAACTTTTCCCTCACATGTTTCAAGTTCTACTTCAAACAAAGGATCCAACTCTGGGACAGATTGGATGTCTTCGGTCTTGAATCTGGTGTATTCAACATTTACACACTGCTAGGAATTGAACAAATAAGAAACTTTTTCAAGAAATGGCATGGTAATTTGAAATGTTAGATGTGCAAGCTGATTAGTCATGAGGGAATTATATGGGTCTTCACTTAAGTGCTAAGCAACCACAACTTCTGAAAATGGTTCTGTGTTGGGGGTTTGAGGTCACAGAGCAAAGCCCTGTTGGCTCGAGATTCATCCTCAATGAGTATCATACTTGGTATAAATAATATTGTCGCATGTTTTCTTTTGGCACTTAGAGGTGGTTTGGAATGCAAGCAACATAGTGGTTCCCATAGCAAATAATCCCACCATCCTTTGCATGTCACTGACATGTATTAAGTACTCCCATTCGAGCCATAGGGATCCTCTAACACCCTCCTCCCACATTTACCCAAGTTAACTGGTATGCTTGGGGTAAAAATGTGATGAGAAGCTACTAAGATGTTATTCAAATCCCCATGTATAGTTAAGGAAGTGTAATTGAAAAAACCAAACCAATCTGACCTTCCACACATGCTACATGACCTTGAAGAGCCAATCAAGCCTTCTAGGTGACCAAACCTGGAGACAACTTGAAATTTAATTGATATGGACCCCCATCTGCTCCCATGAAAATCCATGTATGCAACTGAGGACTTACCATCGCTCCCACAACAAGGCATGCCAACGACTGTGGACATTTTCAACTAGTTTTGAGCCAGTGACCCTGGATCGTGTGCCAATTTTTTAAGGCCAAGACTTAGACCACTGTGTAGAACTTCATAAAACTATAAGAAATGATGAATAATAATGGAATAAGTGTACTAATGCAACCAATTTTACAAGTCCATGATCTGACCTCTACTAGCCATGACAAACATTTCGTCAAACATGTCACAAATATGTAATCTACATGTCATAACAACATATTATAGCATAGGTGTCTCATACTTATCGAAGATTCGTAAAGAAGCATTGTTTCTCTATCACAATAGTTGCATTATCATTTATTAGCTGATATATTCATTGTACATTCATTTTCAAATCAAAACATGATGAGAGCCACACATCAAGTCTATCATAAAACATAGTCATAACGAGCATATAACCAAGAGAAATAAAAATGGTATAATAACCATAAGAATCATAAATAATCCAAATATTTACTCATGAAATACTAAGGAGAAATAGCTCTTATTAATGAACGAATAAGCCAACTAAGTATGGGACTTCCATGAACCATCAGATTATAGATTGGCTGAACCAAATCTTTCTTTTAGCCAATCACCCTCATACCATATTCCAAGCATGAACGTGGGACTCACAACAAAACAAATCCAAGTTTCCTTAGGGTTTATCATAATCCCTGCTAGATCACTGGGACCTGTTGTAGATGCTTCAACACCCTCTAAAAGTTTGTCTTACACTCAATTTCAAAGCCTTCCTTGGTCTTTCACATTGTTGTCGCAAACATTGAATCTCATTTCATGTAGTTTCTTGAAGTATTTTGCTCCCCTTTGCAAGTTGGGTAAACTATCATATTTTCACATGATTGACTAGTGCACAATGTGTAGAATCATGTTCTGATGGTTTCAAGGGTCTATCTTTCTGTATATGAGTTATTCTAACCATGTAAACATTTTTCTTACTCATTTGTATAGTTTTAAGCACCATAGCACAAGTGTCGTCACGGTCGTCGCAAAGTGTATTATAAGTGTTTCACTTATTATAATTGGTCATCAAGTATTCTAAGTGTGATATCAAAGTCAAATTATTATCGCTATTCACATCAGTCTAACCGGTCTTACACTTAGTCATTTATGAGAACCCTTTTCGACCAAGCAATTTGGCTTCGCCTGACCTACCTGACCTATACACTACATAGTTTTAGTCCTCTAGCTATGAATTTTCCCTTTGGAACTGCACAATTCATAGTTCTTGTCTCCCAGGACTACTGCACTCTACATTTTTTTTGTTGAAGCTCTGGCCTTGACCTCCATAATTGTGCACTCCTTCATCCCAGCCTGGCCTTCACTATGTACTGCGGAAGCACAAGCCTCAGACTCATTCCCAAAGCCTCTAAAATAAATAGTTGTTTAATATCCCAACCTCCCTTGTCTCCCAAAAATTTGAATTGTTTCCTCTCAGTGTCTATCCCCTCATCATGTCCCACTCGCTCTCAGAACTATGTAGTTGTTTCCATCAGTCTTGCCTGAACTATGCACTGCGCAATCTTAGGGCTCGAGCCTCATCCTACACTGATTTAAATTCCTAGTTGCATAGTCACTGAGCCCTCCCTGATGGCCTGTCACCTAGTTTTGGCTCAGTTAATGAATAAAAATTCACTATCTTAGACTAGGGGGGTTTCAGATTTATGCAGTCTCGTCATGAGTGAATTGTAGATGAAGGTACTCTATAATACCATGGAATGATGATGTGGAAGGAAATAAAGGATGGAAGCATGCTGAAAGACACACTTGTAGCTAAACAAATTAGCCAATCAAACAAGAAAAGTGAAGAGACACTAGTTTCTGGCCACCATTCAACCCTTGAGATTATTTAATATTCCTTATCACCAAGCCATGCAAAGGTGAAAATAAAAGAATTCTTAAGAAGTAATTTAACACTCAAAAAAAGTAGTGGCTTGACATTGGCACGTCATCAAGTAGTCCATGTCAGTGGCGTCATGTCATGTTATGTCATGAGTGGTCACATGCCACACCTTGTGGCCAATGATGTAAGATATGTTTCATAAATATATTGTAATGTGAAAATCCAAAGGACATGTGTGGAATATGAAGAGTCATGTAAAGTTGAAAATTCATAGGAAGTCAAACAATCATGAGGGTAGATGAAGAGTCACATAGAAGGAGAAGAATCACCTTCTTATATATACTCTCTCATTATAAGATCAAAGGACTTTTCACCTTGGTTCCTCCTGTAAATCATTAGAGAGATAGGCAAGTTATTTTAGGGAGAAAGGAGTGTCTCCAATGCTCCACTACTAGAGCTAGTGATTTTCATTGTATACATGTGCCTTGCAACTTTTACCCGATAATAGAAGCCTTCAAGGCCAACACGTTATTCATGTATGGATTATTAATGTTGGTAAGACTATTTTTTAGATGTTTGTACTTCATGTTTGCTTTCACATGTGCTTATATAGTTGAATTATTTCGGTTGTTTTAGTACTTATTTTATTGAGAATGTGTTGTAATGGTTTTTATTTTTGTCCCATCCTTCTGGAATACCCCGTAGGACATTAGACAATTTTTTCTCTTTTTTTGGCTGTAACAATCATTGCATCCTCTGTAGACTATTCTGGGGGATGTTAGACAAATAATTTTGGTTCATGTCTGTCTCTTCTTGGGTGGTACTACTACCTCTCTCTTATAGGCTCACTTTCCTCCACTAGAAGAACTTTGACACATTTACAACTGAACACTGACCAGGCACACCTTCTTCATTTTTGAAGGCACCATAGCATCCCTCTCTCTTCTTGACAGTTAGAGCCAAGGCAAATCTTTACGAGCTTGGAAACTGGGCCTTTATATTGGATGGGACTGCTACACCAAATGGCGTGAGGTATAATTGGGAATTCATATAGGGGATATCTCCTGAATATTGACAAGTCTAAAACTGTTAATATTTTTGGTGCTAGAAGGAGGGAAACCAAACATTTAAGGCTCATAACCACACCAACCCCAATCTTACTTCCTCACTTGAGCTTCAAAACACATTCACTTGCAAACAACATCCAATTCCTACTTGCACAAAGAAAACCAGTGCGATGATACCAACTTGATCTGAATGTGGAATATTAGTTTTCTATGATAATATCCTCATTAGAATACAAAAATGTGCTTGATATTTGTACTCCAAAACAACAAGTAAAAACATGATTTTCTTATGTTTGTTTTCTTAAGTTAATTTCATGAAATACTTAAAACATGAAATCAAACCAATGAATGGAAGCATGTATCAATCATTAATATACCAACCATTGTTAAAGGAGTTCACCCCTCCTGGGCCACATCTCCTTGGATCAACTCTAATGGCATGACCCTTTCTCATTATGCTTAATGTTTAGAAAAGAAGAGTACATAAAGTGTTAAGAAATGGAATGGTTAGTTTCTCCTTCAAAGAAGTAAACTCCTTCAAGAGTTATCACTCAATATACATGTAAACCTATAGTCCAACATGTAAAATTTTAGATAACCAAGACATCTTACACCAAGACCCCATACTCCAAATTCAACGAGCATCAACAGTACCACAATCCACTTGAAGTATATAAACAAGTCCTTCCTCTAAAACACATAGAGAAAAGAGGAATAAAAGCTACAAAAATGATGTAATAGTTGTTGCAGAAAGCACATGGAAGCTAGAAAACCTTGCGAGGTCATATCCATCTTCAAACTCCTCCATAAACTGAAACAACACTCTGGTTGACCATGGCACACATAGACTTCAATGTGAAAAAATCCTATCTAGAAGTGCTTCTTTGAGTTTGAGACCTACTCCAATGATTCCAAAATGTTCAAAAATGGATACCTAGCCTCTTTTTTCACCCAATTCGGTAAAAAACTAGAGAAGTTATGACCTTGTTGATGCCTCGAAAATTGTTGCATCAACATTAGGGAAAACCACCCGGTCCGAACCTTAAAGGCAACTCCTTTTCCATTTGGTGTGGTGGCTTTGACTGGGGATAATGGGACCAGTTTCCCAATGATTTATGAATGGGATGGATAAGTGTTTAATTTACTTATATCTAATGGAAAATGGTGAAAGATTTATTCTAAAATGCAATAATGTAATTAACTAATCTATCCCGGGAAGTCTTTGTGTTAGTGAAATTCTTAATGGTTCTTATTGAAAAGTAGGCATGTAGATGACTCTACTTTTAAACAAAAATATTCATTCATATGATAATTACTTTGTTCAAGTAGTTGAAAAAAGTAATAATTAAAACATTATTGCACTGATCTTTATATATCATTGACACATATATAGATGAAAAATAACAACTCTTGAACATTCAATAGTGATAAGTAAAAGAGATTGATGTAAGAGCTTATACATACATCAATAATAGAAAAATGAATGAATGATAGTTCACATAAAAGAATGAAGAAAAACATAGATAATAGTACCATATGTGTTTGAATCCCCTCCAATATGAATTGCATTTGGATCCCACTTTCTAACTTGGAAATACTTTTATAGGAAGCAGTAGTGCATATCAAAAAAAGTACTCTTCACTAAAACTCAGAATTCAGGTTGAGTTTCATAAAGAAATATATATTGGAAGCACAATAGTGCAACTTCCGATCCAAGTCTTAATACAACATTTTTAGGACCCTTTCTAAAAACATGAAAAGGTCTATAAATACTATCTAAACTAACTAACTATGAAATAAAAATGTTGTGAGCTGGTATAACCAAATCAGAAATATATGAAAATCTCCCCAAAATAGACATGCTTGCAGTTGGTAAGAATGGTTCATTGTTTCGGCTGACTATCTTTTGGCTTGAGTTGGCATATGGCAAGCATCGGTTGTAGTTCTAGAGAATGACTCATACGTGAATGTAACTGGGTAGTATATGTGGCATCAATAATTTTAGGAATCATGTATCCAATTGCATCGGTTAGGCATTTCATCATTGTCCTTTGACTATGTGGTTTAACAAGGAAGAACCAAAAGGTTTCCCATGTTAAAGTTTGAATGTCCGCGATCAATCTCTCCCTCTTTTCCAGCTCTTGTTTCCATGTCTGCTCCAATGCTTTCACCGATGGCAGTTTCCTTGGAGAACATTCTGGAATTAAAAGCTAACAAATAAAGAGTATCATTAATCAATTCAATTAGTTACTAGTCACCGATCTGCATCTTGAAGTCTCCCTTTTCGCTCTCATCAGTTGAGATTTCCATTCTAGGAACAGGATTTCCTTATGTGATTCCAAAATTTAGGGTAGATTTGCAGCTTGTCCTTCCTTGGTTTCTTGCCAAGAGAAACTTTGTTAGTGTTTCATCTACCTGCTCCAATTTCTGTCTTGCATCAACTGACTTATCAATCATAGACGAGGAAATTTCACATAGGGGTAGAGCAAGAGAGATATTATGACACAACAAGTTCAACTGATTAGATAATGCTTTAGTAATCTGGAGAGATTCTAATTTGAATTCTCCCACTTGGGGATATCCTTTTAACCTTTCCATTTGTAGTGACAGTTGAGCAATTTGTTCTTCTTTTGATTTGCTCAACTGTTCATTTATTGATTGTAGTTTTCTTAGTGCTAGCGATAGTTCTTGTTGCTTTTGTATTGCGTGTTGATCAATCATCTATTTCTCTTTATGCACTTTCTCAGTTAATTGATCATTTAACTACTTCTGTATTGCCAACTACTATTCTAACTATTCTATTCTTTGTTGCTTCTCATGTACCTACGTTTCCAGTGAAAGGATTGCTTGATCCTTTTCTTTAAGCAAATTGTTGACTTCCGATTCCTTGTCCATAGTAGTTGTTATGTATGCTCCAACATACTAAGAGAGTTTAGTAAGATATTCGGAAGGGTTGACTTCCTCTCTCCATACCACATTAGTTATTTCCATTTGTGCCGGCAAAAGAGAAGATTGATCAAGTTTTCTCTTTTTCTTTTGTCTCTTTATTATATCCCTATTCTTAGGGCTGTAGAAGACATCCAAGGGTGGCATTTCTTCTATGTGCAGAACAATTTCATCGGATGGGTTCTTTGGAATCATCTTTACATCCTTTTGAGTCAAGGGTGGGCCGCTATTTCCTTCAGTTGGAACTGTATTAGTTGTTGTCTTCTGACCAGTTGTCATTTTAGGTGTAATAAATCCTTGCAAACTCTCAGTATTGCTGATGATTGAGTCAAAATGTTGCCACTCTTTTAGTAGTTTGGGATAAATATGGATGTTTGAATCAATAAGTTCACTGCCTTTTCCTTGTTTTTGCTCCTACTCTGGTGTTTTTTCTTTCTCATGAACTTTTTCCACTGCAAGAGTTTTATCGGCAACTTGCTGTTCAATTTGACTTGACTAGACTATCGGGGTTGTGGCTAATAGGTCTAAAGGTAGAGTTTACAAACTCTGGTCTCCAAGCCTATTAAACGTTTCTATCCCTTCATCTTGATACCTCATCCTGGGCAATCCTTTAACCTGAAATAATGATTCAGATGAAGTGAATAAATCATCGAAGGCATTAGCTTCATGATCAAATTTAGCAAGTTTGGTTTGAGATGTGACGTTATAAGCAATCTGTCTTGGATCATATTACCTATTAGAAATTGTGGCAAGATTCAGCATTTGAATCTTTTCTGTCTCTTTCTCGGCATGCTTGTAGTCATGTAGACTGAAAATGCCACATCATAAGGGAAATGTAGGCCACATGTGTTTCTTTGAATCTCTGGATGTACCTTCTACTGTAATTTGATAAGCCAATTCTCGAGCTAAAAATTTATCAGGCACATACAGAGGGAGAACATGGGGTTTAGTGAGGCTACCAAAAAGTCTTACATAGGTAAATTTTTCCTCCCCAAACCAACTACCTATTGTTGTCAAGTCAGTCTCTGCTTCCTTGGATATCCTGGGAGAAAGCTTATTAAAAATAGAATAATATACAGGTAAAATAAAACCATTGCAAATTTTAGACAGATGATTTTTGTAATGCGTCTTCCATAACTGCTTGTGGTAAATATGGATTGGATTAGGGTCTTGGGGATTCCATCTTCATCCGAGTACTAGATATTCAGAATTAAAGCAAATAGTATCCATAATGTATGCACTATAATAGAAAGGGGGAATGGTCTGGGAAGTTTTATGTGCATTTGTTCTGTACTCTAAAATTGTTGTGGCTAGTTTATCAGACAAAATATTTGCCCAATCCATCACATAACCATTGATTGCAGCTTCCA
This sequence comes from Pinus tabuliformis, assembly GCA_031772625.1. NCBI lineage: Eukaryota > Viridiplantae > Streptophyta > Pinopsida > Pinales > Pinaceae > Pinus > Pinus tabuliformis. The sequence continues at coordinate 1,418,414,601 of CM062817.1, read as the reverse complement.
TTAGAGGGACCATTTCTATAGTGAATTTGGCATAATCATGTATTCCCTACATCATACACATCATAGCTCAAGCATAGCAATAAGGGGAAGCCAATGAGTCAACAGAGTACTTACCTGATGACTTGTGCTTGTGTTTTTCCGGGAAATGCCTCCATTTCTTTATTGAGGCTGACTCTGAGTCATTTTCCTTTGCAAATGCTTCTAGGAACGCCTTTTTGTATCACTTCTTAGGTTGAGGTAATTGGTACATTTTCCTGAGATCCTTAGGCTAGAATGAGTTGAATATCCTCCCATCAGCTATGCAAAATGTTCTGTCCGAGAATGGAATTTTCTCTACCACCCATCTTACCATGTTTGCATATGGCAGGATTTTCACTCGTGCTGCTATCCTGTGAAGATAAGAACACGCCAATTCTTTAAGAGTTCCTTCTGATTTGTTAGTTGAATCGGTTGTGGCTTCCTCTGATAATTCTTCGGGCTCCTCTACTTATATTAGATTATAAATTCTCTCCCAGCTAGTGTTTCCTAGACTAAAACATGTTGTATCTAAGATTAATCCTTTCTTTCTTGGTTGTGGTTCCTTGGCTGCAGGAGTGATTGTGGACTTCTTTGATTTCTTCCACATTTTCTCTGGATTTCTGGTTTCAGAGGAGTTCTGGACAAACAATTGCAAACTGTGATACAGATAAAGTGTTGCTACAAGCCAATACTACAATGAATAGAATTACGTTGATTGGCATATGATAAATGAAATATAGTTAAGGATTACCATGGACAAAATATTTTAAAAGATCTATCCTTAATTGTAGTATTGAATAGCCATTTAAACTGTCAATCATGGTAAATAACATCATAAATGCCCATCACATCACTCATATGCCAAATGATTATTTCAAGCATGCTTTAGATTTCATTGATTGATGATTGGCGATAAATCACAAATTGGCGATCGGGAGTGTCAAAGGGAAGGGCTTTAGCACCCGCTATAAATATTTCCGATTACTGAAAGGTGATACAATATAATGCATGCAAACTATTTTAATGTATATTTACCTTTCGAGATGTGCATCCAATTAATAGATCATAGTCGGGATTTCGCTTGAGCTTTATCCCTTTGTCATGTGATTGTCGATTTCTGATTGTGATTTGATTTATTGCATCGGGAGTTTTGATTAGGCCTTTTCATATGTCCATTTATCATTGACACGGCCGATTTATCGATGGTGATTTCTTTATCGGATCGGAGGAGTTGAGGGGCTTTTTTTTATTGTACCTTTGGCATTTGTTTTCTCCGATTACTGATTGTGATTACCTTTTTGAATTAGAGAATTGGGTGAGGTTTTTTTCTTTTGTGTGTTTCCTTTGATATTGTGATATGCGATCTCTGATCGCTTTATCGCAATATAGAATGGTTTTATAATATTTTTAAAGGAACACTTTGTTTTTTTTTAAACGTTCTATAAAATGATTCATTTACATTGGGCATTTTAGTAAGGATTTTTCTTTTGATGAGGTAAATACCATTTTATTCACACATCTAACTAAGTTTATTTTTAAAGGGACCCATTTCATATTAAGATCTTGTGTAAAGGTTTTTATGAAATGGGGGGTTGTTGTACAGCACAACAATTGGCGATTCACTGGAAGAAATAGTTATCTCTGAGAAAATAATATAATACTTTAACTTCTTAATCTGAAAACCTTAATAGATAGAGAAAATCTAATATAACTAGGTAATCATAAATTCTGAATATAATGAAAATTATTTTTGCTATCTCTTTCTCATTTCAAAATTAAATACATCCTAAGTTTTAAGTAAACCTTACTTGGTTGATAATGATAAAACAAAAGACTTCTCCAAAATAACTTGTATAATGACTCCTTTGTCATTGGTAGAGCCACTGCTGCCAGCAAACATCCATAGTCTCGGCAAGGTTACCTTTTAACCATTTAATCATTCATTGTTCCATCCATTTCAGAATGTAATTTAAAAGAATGAATCCAAAAAGATATGTTTCCACATTTTTTGTATTTCATTTTCTCTTTTCTTAGTTCTTTATTTTGTAAGATAAAAATCCATTATCGTGGTTTGGTAGCTATCTCTTGATAATGCCATTCACTGGTTGTAATTTAACTGAACAAGTTGACTCATGATGAGACCCCTTGTCTTATAATTATAAGCCATTACCCTGTTTTGATATACAGTGTTGGTAATGTTAGTTGAACTAGTCCCCTATTAACATGGTAAGCAGGCTTATAATCAAATATATTTTAGAATTATGTTGAAAATGCAACAAGATGATGGAGCTTAGTGGAAAGGAGTCACCTTCACTAAGTGGGCCCACAGGCTATTTTTGGCGCAAAGTCTATTTTTAGACTACGTCTATTTTTAGACATATGGATCATGGTCTATGAGTTGCAGGATGTTATTTGTGGATGATTGGTCATGTTGGTAAAAATAGATGGACTTCTAATTTTAGACATATGGGCGGATTCTATTTTTAGATTACCAGGCTAAAAATAGAACAATCGAATATTATTAGCTCTTAATAATATTTGGACTATAAACATTATCTTATCCTCTTGGAGCACTTCAGTTCGAGCTACAGATGTGGCACATGCAACTTCCAGAAGGAAATATACTTTTCTTATGGTTCAGTTGAGCTATTGCATGATGGACTTCAGTGAGAACTCAAGTGATTGAGCTTGGTGGAGTTGATGGAGTTGTGTTCAGTTTGACTTGGTTGAACTAGTTGTATTTAGTCTAACTACAGAATACACTAGTGATGAGTGATGTGAATTAATTATTAATTAATTCACTAATTATTAACTCATAAATCAACTAAAGAATACATCAGTTAACTCAGTGCATGGACAGTTTAGTGGAGACAAGTGTTAGAGGTGAGTGAAAGGGCAAGACAGCTATCAGTTGTGACTATAGTTGTGCATGAGATTTGCACAATCAACAGATTGAGTATTGCCAATGAGGATTGCGTGGTTCAGCCAAGGGAAATATGAGTTTATTTCAGCCATTCTCATCCATTCTCATGCAGGATTGCGCAGTGGAGGCAGGCAAGCAGCGGAGAAGATTTGAACCTGTGATTGATTCAGATCTGAGCTAGTTTGTGTGTAGCAGGTGGAGATAGTACTAAGTACTTGCGAGGAGTATTATACTATGTATTGTTACATGTTCTCAATCAATATAATATACAGATAGTTGGGGGTTTTCAGCTGTATGCTTTCCCCGTGATATACTGTGTTGATATGTGTGATTGATGCTTCAATGTGCGCATGCGATTGTTTCTGAATACTGCAAATTGATGATCAATAGTAGAGGAGGTTATGTATTATGCATGCATTCTGCAAATAGTGTAGAGTGAGGATAATCTTTGTGAATAAGTGTTATATTATTCAAAATTTCTACATGGTATTAGAGCAGAGTTGATCATCAGATCTATTATTCAGAAAGTGATTACATTTTATTTCTTCAGGCAGAGTCTGTAATCGGGCTAGGTAGCCTCTGGATTCATCCTTATTTTGGAATGTGAGATATCCGATAAAAGCCCATACAGTCAATCTCTGTACGAGAAATACTTTGTTCTCATGAATTTTAGATCAGAAGCGGTTGAGTTTTGAGCTGGTGGAGTTCGAATTTGCAGCAGTGTTTTTATAGTGTCAAAGTTGAAATGTCTTTCAACGGATTGTGACTGGAGTATGCTCTTAAGGGCAGCTTGAATTATATTCCATGGAAAGACAGGATGGAGGTGGTGTCAGATGACAATGGGCTTAAAGAGTTCATAAAGGCTGAGGTCCCAAAGCCTACTAATGTTTCTCACGTTGAGGTTTAGCAAAAGAAGACACCAAAGTGTCGAAGGATTCTGTTGGAGGGCGTGATCACATTGTATCCAACCTACATGGAAAGGCTTCTCCATACTTGATGTGGAAAGAGTTGACATATTTATTCCAAAGCAAGAGCGACCAGAGGAAGTTGGCGCTCAACGATAAACTCATAAACATTAAGTGTGATAATGGAGACAGTATGCCCAGGTATCTCATGAAGTTCACCCAATGGCGGGATAAGCTGGGAAGTGTGGGGGTGACTATCCATGATGAGGACTTGGTGAGCTCAGCTCTCCTTAGTCTTTCGAAGAGTTGGCATTCCTATCAAGACTTTGTCAATGGTCAGGAGAAATTGCCAAGATGGGAGAGGCTTTGGTCGGATCTTGTGCAAGAGGAGATCAGGTGGAATACCAGGGATGGATCTTCATCAAAGGCATCTGATGAAGAAAATTGTGTTTTGGCTACCAAAGCAAAGAAGGGGAAGGAGAAGGGTTCTCTTTCTGAATCCAGTTCTTCCAATGATGGGAAGAAGGTTGAAAAATCGAAAGTGCGATGCTTTCGTTGTCATGAGGTGGGCCATTATGCTGCAAATTATCCACAGAGGAAATCAAAGAAGGGATCCGGGGAAGGATCTGAAGGTGAGGCACTTGCTTCACAGTTTGAGTTGGATTTCACACTTTTCACATGCATGGTTTCATCCATGGTGGGAAGTGGTTGGTTTCTTGACAGTGGAGCTTCTTTCCACATGACCGGTGACAAGAGTTTGTTCAGTACTTTGGAGGAGAAAGATCTCCAGATACTCATAGTGATGGGTAATAATGAGAAGTATAGTGTCTCAGGTGTAGGCATGGTTATTTTTCAGAGGGATCATGGAGCTTGCCTTCCCTTGACCGATGTCAAGTATGTACCAGGACAGAAGAGAAACTTGGTGTCGATCACAATGCTGGAAGACAGCGGCTGTGATGTAGTCTTCAGTAAGGGAAAGGTTTTCCTTAGACACATCATCACTAGACAGGTGAAGCAAATTGGTTCACGAGTCAAGAACCTGTATGCTCTTGAGGTTCAAGATGCATGAAAAGCCTTGAGTAGCAAGGCAACTGATGGAGACTTGGTGGTTGAGAGGGAGCGTATATTACCTCTCAACATGCAGAGCCAGAAGAAGTCTTAGACGATTGTGGGGGAGCCATGATTGGTGCAGCAGCTTCAGGAGGTTGTGGAGCGACCACAACAAGGGAAGCTGAGAGGAGATCAAGTAGAGACATATACTCATGTAGAGATCTCCAGTAGGGGGAAGCTTCGAGCCAAGTGGGTAGAGGGATCGCATGCAGCCATACCTCCAGGCAGGAGCTGGGGTGATGTGGATTGATCATCCTAAGGAGGAGGGGCAGGATCCTTGAGGTACCCAACCTCTTGGATGAGACCTTGTTGCGGGAGCCCCGATGTGGAGTAGTAGGAACTAATTGATTGGGTAGAGACAAATGTGGATGGAGCGACAGAGAGAGCGACAGTGTAGGGAATCCCAGGACAACGTATAGCTAGCAGGCTGCAGCAATGCGAGAGGCACAAGTGTTTTGCACAGTGCTAGGTGGCATAGAGAAGTGTGCAATGGTGCGAGATGCATGGAGATGTTGCAGTAGCGTAGATGTCAGAGAGGGAGCACTTGTCAATAGCAGGTAGAGCTTCAACATCAGAGTATGTTCCTAGCCCAACAGAGTGGTTAGTTCAGAGTGTTTTTGTTCCAAGTGTTGTTGGAGCAAGTGGACCAGGAAAATGTGTTGCATGTAGAACATTCTAGAGTTGCAGGATAGGGGTTGTAGATAATCCATATCTTGTTGAGAGGGAGTGTTGAAAATGCAACAAGATGATGGAGCTTAGTGGAAAGGAGTCGCCTTCACTAAGTGGGCTCACAGGCTATTTTTGGCGCAAAGTCTATTTTTAGACTATGTCTATTTTAGACATATGGATCATGGTCTATGAGTTGCAGGATGTTATTTGTGGATGACTGGTCATTTTGGTAAAAATAGATGGACTTCTATTTTTAGACATATGGGTGGAGTCTATTTTTAGACTGCGAGGCTAAAAATAGAACAATCGAATATTATTAGCTCTTAATAATATTTGGACTATAAACATTATCTTATCCTCTTGGAGCACTTCAGTTCGAGCTATCAATGTGGCACATGCAACTGCCAGAAGGAAATACATTTTTCTTACGGGTCAGTTGAGCTATTGCATGATGGACTTTAGTTAGAACTCAAGTGATTGAGTTTGGTGGAGTTGATGGAGTTGTGTTCAGTTTGACTTGGTTGAACTAGTTGTATTTAGTCTAACTACAGAATACACTAGTGATGAGTGATGTGAATTAGTTATTAATTAATTCACTAATTATTAACTCATAAATCAACTAAAGAATACATCATTTAACTCAGTGCATGGACAGTTCAGTGGAGACAAGTGTTAGAGGTGAGTGAAAGGGCAAGACAACTGTCAGTTGTGACTATAGTTGTGCATGAGATTTGCACAATCAATGGATTAAGTATTGCCAATGAGGATTGCATGGTTCAGCCAAGGGAAATATGAGTTTAGATCAGCCATTCTCATCCATTCTCATGCAGGATTGTGCAGTGGAGGCAGGCAAGCAGCGGAGGAGATTTGAACCTGTGATTGATTCAGATCTGAGCTAGTTTGTGTGTAGCAGGTGGAGATAGTACTGAGTACTTGTGAGGAGTATTGTACTATGCATTGTTACATGTTCTCAATCAATATAATATACAAATATTTGGGAGTTTTCAGCTGTATGCTTTCCCCATGATATACTGTGTTGATATGTGTGATTGATGCTTCAATGTGCGCATGCGATTGTTTCTGAATACTGCAAATTCATGATCAATAGTAGAGGAGGTTATGTATTATGCATGCATTCCACAAATAGTGTATAATCAAGATAATATCTGTGAATAAGTGTCATATTATTCAAAATTTATACAAATTACACTCTGAAAAATCATAAACTTTAATGGATGGGGTGAATAATTTTCTCCTTAAGAGAACATGGATGACATTTTTGAGAGTTGAAGATGCTAAGATTGAATCAGTCTTTGCTTTGTATTGATAACCAAATTTAGGCTTTTAAAACTTTAGAATGATTTACAGTATTTTCAAGTTTTGAGAAGATTTCAAAAATGAAAAGGTTTTTCAGAATTCAATTATACCTAATTCCCCACAATTTCCCTTTTCCTTCAAGGCTTCCATCTATCAAAAGTAAATATTAAGACTATTTTCTTTTGACTGACTTTTTCAATATAGTAAAGACCCATAGAAGGCTATTTACAACTTTATTTCCTAAGACAAAAAATAACTAATTATTCACACAAATATAGCTGGAAATTGAATATTTACAAAGTGAGAAGGGGTTACCTCCTCAATTGAAGAATTTTTTCAAAATAAGGCCATTGACAGGAAGAGAATCTCTCTTTCCTGATAGATCTTGTAATATGAATGTAGATGGGCCTATCTTCTCGCTAATTTGGAATGGTCCAAGCCACATTTTCTAAAACTTAGTTTGTTTTCCTTTATCCTCATGGGCTTTATCCCACTTCAAAACTAGATCACCAACTTGTAAATGTTTTGAGCCTATTGAAGTTGTATCAAAAGAAGACTTGATAATTTGTTGATGCTTTGCATGTGTAATTCGGGCTTTCTCCCTTTCTTCCTCTAGTTTCAGGATCTGACCATGTCTCAATTGAATGGAGAATGAGGGATTTTCTTCAATAAACTGCACTAAGGGTAGTGATGGAAGTATAAATTTGATGGCATGACAGCCTCCTTTCCATACACTAGATTAAATGGAGAAGTTCCTATTGAGGCCTTTTGTGTTATATGGTCTGCCCATAGCGCAAATATCAAAGACTTATGCCAGTTTTTATGATTCTGCTCAATAGTTCTCTTAATGATTTTGATAATATTTTTATTTGTAGCTTCTGCTAAACCATTACCCTGAGGGTAGTAGTTTGCAGAGTATTTCAATTTGAATCCTCTTTTGATAGCAAATTCAAGTATAGAATTACCAGAGAAGTAAGATTCATTATAAAAAATAAGAGTGTTTGGGATTCCAAACCTGGTAATGATGAACTGATCTATGAATTCAATGATTGCCTCAGAGTTTGCTATCTTCAAAGGAATTGCTTCTACCCACTTAGTAAAGTAATCAGTAGTTGTAAGGACATACCTATGCTGCTTGGATGAATGTGGAATAAATTTCTCCAATGATATATAATCCCCATTGTTCAAAGGGTTGTTCAATGTTGATTGGTTGCAAAGGAAAAACTGACTTCCTTTGTCTTCCACTGGTAGTTTGACATGTTTGGCATTTCCTTACATATTCATGAGTATCTCTAAATAAGGTGGGCCAGTAATACCCAGCATGAATGATTTTGTGGGCTGTTGTATTAGCTCCAAAATTTCCTCTGCCAGACCATCATGTAGTTCCTGCAAGACCTTTTGTGCTTCAGGTTTTTCTAAGAATCTTAACAAAATTGAATCATAATTCCGTCTAAACAACACATCATCAACAATTATGAAGTTTTTTGCCTTTAGTCTTATGGCACGTTTATTTTTATAAGAAAGATTAGAAGGGGCATACCCATTTTTTAAATAGAATATCAAATCTGCATATTGGGATTCAGGATTAATGGTACTTATCTCATTGATTTCTTCAATACCGTTTGTACCTTCATGTTCTTGAATATTAGAAGCTCCTGCTAAAAACCTACAAAAACCTTGGCCTTTGAAAATCTTTGCTGGTTTAATTTCCAAGTAATATTCTTGTAATGTCGTGACCCAATTTTCCCTTTTTTCTCCCAATTCCCTTTGAACTAGTAACCGTCTCACTGTTGAAAAAGGAACTATAACTTTTGTATGAGCCTTTAAGAGAAAGAGCCTGAAGTGTTTAATGGCTTTATATACAGCAAATTCTTGCTTTTCAACATCGGAGTAATTGAGCTCAGCACCTTGAAGGTTTGAACTATAAAATGAAATTGGTGCTTCCAAGTTTTGATCATTGATTTGTGTCAGCAGTGCTGTGTAAGATGAATCAGATGCGAGAGTATATAGAATGAAATGATTTGAAAAATCAGGGGTTTTTAATGCAGGATCATTTATGATTGATTACTTGATCGAATCAAAATCTTCTTTCTCTTTATGTCCCCATTTAAACATTGAGCTTTTCTTAATCATAATTTGTAATGCTAAAACAATCTGTGAAGAATCTGGGACAAATCTTTTTACAAAATTAATTTGGCTTAAAAATGATTGCATTGTTTTTTTATTATGTGGAAATGGAATTTCAAAAATCTCTTTGATTCTATCTAGATCAATATAAATACCATCCTTTGAGACAATGAAACCCAAGAGTTTACCTTGGTCAAGAGAAAAAAAGGACTTCTTAGGATTAAGTGAAATGCCATACCTTTTACAGCGCTCAAAGATTCGTTTCAGATCATGTAAATGATTTGATCTTTTCTTAAAGAAAATAGTAATGTCGTCCAAATAGACAACTATTGATTTATTGATTAGGCCTTTGAATGCAATGTCCATTGCTCTTTGAAATGTAGCTCCAACAATGATTAATCCGAAAGGAATTTTTTGATAGGCATAAGTTCCCCACTTGGTTCTAAAGGTAGTCTTAAGTCTGTCATCAGGGTGGACCAAAATTTGGTTATACCCTAAAAAGCCATCTAAGAAGGACATTAATTCAGAACCAGCTACTGAATGGAGAGTTTTCTCCATGGTAGGTAAAGGGAAGTTATCCTTTTGACTTGCTTTATTAAGATTTCTGAAATCAATACAAATTCTAATTTCACCATTTTTCTTCCTTACTGGGACCATGTTGGACACCCAATTTGAATGTCTATCAGGAAAAATTTTCTTAGCTTTCAAGAGTTTGTTTAATTAAGCTTTTATTTGACTCTCTAAGTTAGGATGAATCTTTCTTAATTTCTGCTGTACTGGGTTTTCTTCAGATATCATCGGGATTGTATGTTGTATGATAGATGTATCATAAATTTTCAAATCATCATATTTCCAAGCGAAAACATTTCTATATCTATGCAATAATCTGATAAATGCAATTCTTTCCTCTGAAGTAAGTCCTAATCCCAAATTGATGTTTTGTGGATTCTCTTTAGTACCAAGGTTTATTAATTCAAATCTCAAAGTAGAACTTTGGAGATTTGAATTAGTAACCTATTTAAACCTATCTTTGATGTCATAAATATCTTGAAGTTTGACTGCTGGTTTAGGTATTGATTTTTCTTCAAGGTTTTCCTTCATTTGAAGATCATGTTCACTTTCATCAATAATTTGGTCATCATAGGATTTATCAGAAGTTAAGAAGTTTAAAATGTCTTCATCATGATTGAATACTCGCCAGTTAGTGACATTATCGGGAATTGATGGTCTGAAAATTAACTCTACTGAAAATCTATCAAGATTGTAATCTTTAGATGGCAAGAGCTTAGAAGCAATATTAGCTAGTAAATCTGTCATTGCATTCTGAGACCTAGGAATGGGAGAAATATTAAATGCTAGGAAATGAGATACAAGGTCTTGCACCAAGGATTGATAATGTTTAAGGTGACTAGAAAGGCAATGTATATTGTTCCTGGTTTGTCTTATAATAATTTCAAATTCACCAAAAAATTTTAAATATTGAACTTTAGGACCGATTGCTTTATAAAGTCCTTGAATCAAGGCTTCATATTCAGCAGTATTGTTTGTGCATTCAAATTCTAATCTGCATGATAACATGGTCTTTTCTCCCTCAGGACTAACCGAAATACATCCTGCTCCTGCACCTTCATTAGATTTAGACCCATCAAAATATAATGACCAAAACAAAGGTTTATCTATATTTTTATTTATAGTTTCCTCAGCAATTTTAAAACACCTTGATGTATCTGTTTGGGAAAAAATTTCGGTTCGAGATGTGAAACTATTAACTGAGAAAGGTGATGATTGAGCAGTAAAATTACCAAAGAATGATTCAGATGAATAGTTACCCAGAATGTTGTTGTTGAATGCTATTGAATAGTTTTATTGCTCAAACTCAGTAACAGTATGAGTCATATGCTTCTCTCAATCAATGTTTATCTGATTTGGCTTTCCTTTATAGGGCAGCCACATCTGTGACCAATAGGTGGAAATGTAACCATGAAGTTTCTCAGACCAGTCTCTACTTAAAATCAAACCATAGAACTCAGGAATATCAATGATTAGAATATCAATTCTCTAAAAAACTCTTGGGTCAGCTGATAACCTAATGGTAATTGAGTTGATTTCTCCTAATACTTGGACCTTAGTTCTATCCAACTGGACAATATGAATTGTAGACTTTTGGGGTTCAATATTCAGTTTAGAACAAACTGAAGCTGGCATTATATTCGAGGAAGCTCTTGAGTCTATCAAGAAATTGTGCATATTGCTATTATAAATCTCATAGGTTAACAGAAAAGGAGGAGTATGGGAATTTGATCTATCTCCAATTAGAATAGCATCAGTAGATTCTACTCTACCAGGAGGTGGTTTACCTATTTCATTAGCAGCTTTGGACAATATAGCATTTGGAAGAGGAGAAGAAGGTACTGCATCTAACTCCTTAAGCAGCAATTTTTGTTGATGTTTGAGTTTACTAAGCTCAAACATTGTGATATTTGTCTTTGTTTTCTTCATGTCTTCAATAATGTTGTAATCCATAGAGTCTGTAACTACTAACGTTTTAGATGTTGAAGATGGATTTGAAGCTGATGGCTGATTTTGAGAAGGTATCGTTGTAGACTTCTTTGTGGGAACTTTTTCTTTAGTAGTGGTACCTATATTCTTTTTCTTCTGAGTTATTTGAACAAGTTCAGGAGTACCTTTACTCCTGGTAGTTACAGGGAAAGCTTCCTGTTCATTTTCTGTATCAGAATTAGGCAAGATAAAGTCCCACATCCCATGACATTCTACAGTTACCTCTTCTTCAGATTCTTTAGATGATAGGACTGTCTCTTCTTCATATTCTTCAGGTTCTGAGTCTACATTGGATATAGCATTTGGAGGTTTTGATTCAGGTTTCTTAAAGTTTCTTAATGGCCTTTTTTGTTGAAGTCTCAGCTACTTGCTTCTTGATTTCTATCGTTTCGTTTGACATAGTCTTGAGAACTTTTTGGAGACCTTCCATATCATAGGGATGTTTAGACATTTTCTTCTTTGAATCAACTTTGAAGGAGACAATTTTTTATTTTCTATCTTCAAGAGCATCTTTCTTTTCTAAGGCAATGATGTGTTTCTCTACAGCAAGTGCCTCTTTCATATTTTCTGCTAGAGTCGGTTTTGCAGCTCTTTCTACAAAGATAGCTATATTTGAAGGTAAATCTGTTATATACCATTCGTTTCTAACTTTCTCACTAGGTTTACAGGCAGTCAGAATCTTATTTAAGATTTTATTAAATCGTGAATTGGATTCTTTTATTGGCTCTTTAGACTCTATTCTAAGGTTTGAAAGATCACTGATTAATGTCGCTACATATCTGTCATCACCATATTTAGTTAAGAACTGTTCTTGAAAAGTGTTCCAACTAGTGATGGATCTTGATGGCAAGGAAAAGTACCAAGACCCAGCTGATCCTTGTAGGGTATAAGGGAAAATTCTAACAACCACATCTTCCTCTGTAACTCCTTTTAAGTTTACTGACAACATAAAGTTGTTAATGTGTTCATCTACCTGTATGCTTGCATTTGGATTGAATTTTGGCAACCATTTTTCAGGATGAGCTGGCAATGGGTTCAAAGGTGCAGGCATTGTGACAACATCAGGATTATTCCATGGATTCTGAGCCATTTTCGAGCTACTAATAGATGATAGCGCCAATGAAGTTCCAGATGGTTGGGAAGGAGTAGATATTGAAGTTTGAGGAGGTTGAGAAACAGATGTTGAAGTTCCAGTTCCCTGTTGAAAAACAATCTGGAGTGGAGGGGTGGATGGTTGACTTCACATTGGAGAAGATGAAATGGATGATGATGATGAGAAAGTTTCACTATCAGATCCTTCAGTTTTTTTCCTTGCCCATTTCCTTTTAGGCAAAGGTAACTCAGTAGGTTCAATACCAAGCTTTTCACTCTAAAGTCTGGTGAGAGGGTGAGAAGGAATGAATTGCAAAGTTACACTACCTTGAGATACCTCAGATTTCTATGGTGATATTGAGAATCCTTGAAGTTTATGGATGAGAGACTATATTTCAAGAGATTCTGGAGTTAATTTATTTTAGATATTTTGGGGTTGAGCAGTGGTCGTTGTCTCCTCTACTTCTTGCTTGAAAACTAGAGTTCCAGCATGCAAAGGGGAAGTCGGAGGTGAGGTGGAGGGAGATTTACTCTCAGAATGGATTATAGATTTGGGTTTTCTCACCATTCACAGTTCATGCCCTCATTATAGTGCCAAAATTTTGATGCCTCAAAAATCGTTGCATCAACATTGGGGAAAACCGCCCGGTCCGGACCTTAAAGGCAACTCTTTTTCCATTTGGTGTGGTGGCTCTGACTGGGGATAATGGGACTATTTTTCCAAAGATTTATGAATGGGATGGATAAGTGTTTGATTTACTTATATCTAACAGAAAATGGTGAGAGATTCATTCTAAAATACAATAATGTAATTAACTAACCTATTTCGGGAAATCTTTGTGTTAGTGCAATTCTTAATGGTTCTTATTGAAAAGTAGGCATGTAGATGACTCTAATTTTAAACAAAAATGTTCATTCATATGATAATTACTTTTTTCAAGTAGTTGAGCAAAGTAATAATTAAAACATTATTGCAGTGATCTTTATATATCATTGACACATATATAGATGAAAAATAACAACTCTTGAACATTCAATAGTGATAAGTAAAAGAGATTGTTATAAGAGCTTATACATACATCAATAACAGCAAAATGAATGAATGATAGTTCACGTAAAAGAATGAAGTAAAACATAGATAATAGTACCATATGTGTTTGAATCCCCTCCGATATGAATTACATTTGGATCTCGCTTTCTAACTTGGAAATACTTTTATAGGAAGCAGTAATTCATATCAAACAAAAGTACTCTTCATTAAAACTTAGAATTCAGGTCTAGTTTCATAAAAAATATATATATTAGAAGCACAATAGTAATCTTCCGATCCAAGTCTTAATACAAAATTTTTAGCACCCTTTCTAAAAACATGAAAAGGTCTATAAATACTATCTAAACTAACTAACTATGAAATAAAAATGTTGTGAGCTGGTATAACCAAATCACAAATATATGAAAAATCTCCCCGAAAGAAACATGCTTGCAGTCGGTAAGAATGGTTCATTGTTTTGGCTAACTATCTTTTGGCTGGAGCTGGCATATGGCGAGCATCGGTTGCAGTTCTGGAGGATGACTCATACAAGAATGTAGTTGGGCAGTATATGTGGCATCAATAATTTTGGAATCATGTAACCGATTGCATCAATTAGGAATTTCATCGTTGTCCTTTGATTATGTGGTTTAACAATGAAGAACCAAAAGGTTTCCCATGTTAAAGTTCGAATGCCCGTGATCAATCTCTCCCTCTTTTCTAGATCCTATTTCCATGTTTGCTCCAATGAGTTCACCGATGGCAGTTTCCTTGGAGAACGTTCTGAAATTAAATTTGACAAATAAAGAGTATCATTAATCAATTCAATCAGATTACTAGTCGCCAATCTGCATCTTGAAGTCACCCTTTCCACTTTCATCAATTGAGATTGCCATTCTAGGGATAGGATTTCCTTATGTGATTCCAGAATTTGGGGTAGATTTGTAGCTTGTCCTTCCTTAGTTTCTTGCCAAGAGAGAAAATCTGTTAGTGTTTCATCTGCCTGCTCCAATTTCTGTCTTGCATCAACTGACTTATCAATCATAGATGAGGAAATTTCACATAGGGGTAGAGCAAGAGAGATATTATGACACAACAAGTTCAACTGATTAGATAATGCTTTAGTAATCTGGAGAGATTTTGATTTGAATTCTCCCACTTGGGGATATCCTTTGAACCTTTCTATTTGTAGTGACAGTTGAGCGATTTGTTCTTCTTTTGATTTGCTCAACTGTTCATTTATTGATTGCAGTTTGCTTAATGCTAGCGATAGTTCTTGTTGCTTCTGTATTGCGTGTTGATCAATCCTCTATTTCTCTTTATGCAATTGCTCAGTTAATTGATCATTTGACTACCTCTGTATTGCCAACTGTTGTTTTAACTGTTCTATTCTCTATTGCTTCTCATGTACCTATGCCTCCAATGAAACGATTTCTTGATCCTTTTCTTTAAGCAAATTGCTAACTTCTGATGCCTTGTCCATAGTAGCTGTTGTGTATGCTCTGTAGAAATTTTGAATAATATGACACATATTCACCGAGATTATCCTGATTATACACTTATAAGCGGAACATGCATAATACATAACCTCCTCTACGTTGATCATCAATTTACAGAACCTGAAACATTCACAGGTGCACATAGAAGCATCAATCAAACTCATTAACACAGTATGTATCCCAGGGAAAGCATCTCGCTAAAAACCCCACACTATCTGTATATTATATTGATTGAATCATGTAACATTACAAAGTACAATGCTTATCACAAGTAATCCAGTACCAGCTCCACCTGTTACACACAATATAGCTCAGATCTGATCTCCAAATCTATTCCACTGCTTGCCTGCCTCTCCAGCTCAATACCTGCTCAAGAACTGATGAGAATGGTTTACCAAATAATCACTCACACTGTGTTGGATGTGAGCACAAGATACAATTATTGGTATTGGCTAATTCATTGGCATACTCAATCCCTCTGATTGTGCAAATCATCATGCACAACTATAGTCACAACTGATAGCAATCTGATCCTCTAACACTTGTCCCTGCTGAACTGAACATGCACTAACATGCAACTAAGTTAACTGATGTTTTCTATAGTTTCATTATGAGTTAATAACTTGTGAATTAATTAATAACTAATTCACCCAACTCATCTCTAGTCTATTGATCAGTTAGACTAAATACAACTAGTTTAACAAAGTTAAACTGAACACAACTCCATCAACTGCACCTCCAGTCCACTAAACTCAACTCACTTGAGTTCTAACTGAAGTCCTGCATGCAAATATTAGTCATCCCATAGGTAACCATGTATTTCCTTCTGGGATCTGCATGTACCACATCCGTAGCTCATCTTGAAGTGCTCCAAGAGACTAAGATCAAGTTTATAGTCCAAATATTATTATGAGACAATAATATTTGACTTTTCTATTTTTGACATCCAGTCTAAAAATAGACTTTGATCACTCACACTGTGGTCACCCACACTGTGATCACCCACACTGTGATCATCCCTGCTGGGATCAAAAATAGAACTTGCGCCATAATTTGCCTGCGGGCCCACTTAGTGAAGGCGACTCTTTTCACTAAGCTCCATCATCTTGTTGCATTCTCAACAAGCATTTCTTGTTGCACACTTTTCAACACTCCCTCTCAACAAGAAAGGCTTCCTCTCAAACCCAATCCTGAAACTCTGGAATGTTCTCCATGCAACACATCTGGCCGGTCGACTTGCTCTGTCATCAAAGTCTCCGACTGCTATTGACTCTATTGACTGAAAACTCTGCATCTATGTGCTCTTCAGTATCTGATTGCTCTAGCCTCTGTCACTTTGATCTCTGACTGCATCTGTGCTGCTGCTGGTTCTATCTCCCAGCATTGCATCCGCACTGCACCTCCCAACTCACCTCCCTGTTGGGATAGAAACACCCTCTGATGCTAAAACTCTACCTGCTGCTGACAAGTGCTCCCTCTCTGACATCTGCGCTACTGCAACATCTCCATGCATCTCGCACCATTGCACACCTCCCTGTTCCACCTAGCACTGTGCAAAACACTTGTGCCTCTCGCATTGCTGCAGCCTGCTAGCTATGCGCTATCCTGGGATTCCCTGCACTATCACTCTCTCTGCTGCTCCATCCACATCTGCCTCTACCTAATTAGTCAATTCCTACTACTACACATTAGGGCTCCTGTAGCAAAGGTCTCATCCAAGAGGTTGGGTACCTCAAGGATCTTGCCCCTCCTCCTTGGGACGATCAATCCACATCACCCCACCTCCTACCTGGAGGTATGGCTACGTGCGATCCCTCAGCCCACTTGGCTCGAAGTTCCCCCCTACTGGAGGTCTCTGGATGAGTAGATGTCTCTGCTTGATCTCCTCTCAGCTTCCCCTATTATGGCTCCTCCATAACCTCCTGAAGCTGCTACACCAATCGTGGCTCCTGAACAATCGTCTGAGACTTCTTCTGGCTCTCCATGTTGAAAGGTAATATACACTCCCTCTTAACCACCAAGTCTCCATCAGTTGCCTCGCTGCTCAAGGCTTTGCATGCATCTTGAACCTCAAGAGCATACAGGTTCTTGACCCGTGAACCCTCCTCATGACAACGAAAGCATCACACTTTCGATTTGTCAACCTTCTTCCCACCACTGGAAGAACTAGATTCAGAAAGAGAAACCTTCTCCTTCCCCTTCTTCACCTTACTCGCTAAGGCACAGTTCTCCTCATCCTGCATGGATGAGGAACCTTCTCTGGTGCTCTGTCTAATCTCCTCCTGCACAAGGTCTGACCAAAGTCTCTCCCATCCTGGCAGTTTCTCCCTTCCACTCACCGAGTCCTGGTAGCTATGCCAACTGTTAGGAAGGTCAAGGAGTGTAGACTCACCATCCTCATCCGATAGTCACCCCCACACTTCCTAGCTCATCCCGGCATTAGGTGAACTTCATGAGATACTGGGGAATACTGTCTCCATTGTCACACTGAATGTTTCTGAGTTTTATCTCTTGCTTTGGAATTAAATTCGAATTCCACCAGCTCAAAAACTCAACCACTTCCGATCTAGAATTCGTGAGAACAAAGTATTTCTTGTACAGAGATTGACTGTCTGGGCATTCACCGAATATCTCACCTTCCAAAAGAAGGATCAATCTAGAGGCTACCTGGCCTGATTACAGGCTCTGCCTGAAGAAATAAAATGTAAACACTTTCTGAATAATAGATCCGATGATCAATCCTCGCTTGATATCCTGTAAAAATCTCTTCTACAAATCAAGCAGCTCTAATACCATGTAGAAATTTTGAATAATATGACACATATTCACAGAGATTATTCTGATTATACACTTACAAGCGGAACATGCATAATACATAACCTCCTCTACATTGATCATCAATTTATAGAAGCAGAAACATTCACAGGCGCACATAGAAGCATCAATCAAACTCATTAACACAGTATGTATCCCAGGGAAAGCATCTCGCTAAAAACCCCACACTATCTGTATATTATATTGATTGAATCATGTAACATTACAAATTACAATGCTTATCACAAGCAATCTAGTACCACCTCCACCTGTTACACACAATACAGCTCAGATCTGATCTCCAAATCTATTCCACTGCTTGCCTACCTCTCTAGCTCAATACCTGCTCAAGAACTGATGAGAATGGTTTACCAAACTCGTATTTGACCTGCAAATAATCACTCACACTGTGTTGGACGTGAGCATAGGCTACAATTCTTGGTATTGGCCAATTCATTGGCATACTCAATCCCTCTGATTGTTCAAATCATCATGCATAACTATAGTCACAACTGATAGCAATATGATCCTCTAACACCTGTCCCTGCTGAACTGAACATGCACTGACATGCAACTATGTTAACTAATGTATTCTATAGTTGCATTATGAGTTAATAACTTGTGAATTAATTAATAACTAATTCACCCAACTCATCTCTAGTCTATTGATCAGTTAGACTAAATACAACTAGTTTAACAAAGTTAAACAGAACACAACTCCATCAACTGCACCTCCAGTCCACTAAACTCAACTCACTTGAGTTCTAACTGAAGTCTTACATGCAAATATTAGTCATCCCATAGGTAACCATGTATTTCCTTATGGGATCTGCATGTACCACATCTGTAGCTCATCCTGAAGTGCTCCAAGAGAATAAGATCAAGTTTATAGTCCAAATATTATTGTGAGACAATAATATTTGACTTTTCTATTTTTGACAGCCAGTCTAAAAATAGACTTTGATCACTCACACTATGATCACTCACACTGTGGTCACCCACACTGTGATCACCCACACTGTGATCACCCACACTATGATCACCCACACTGTGATCACCCACACTGTGATCACCCACACTGTGATCATCCACACTGTGATCATCCCTGCTGGGATCAAAAATAGAACTTGCGCCATAATTTTCCTGCGGGCCCACTTAGTGAAGGCGACTCTTTTAACTAAGCTCCATCATCTTGTTTCATTCTCAACAAGAATTTCTTGTTGCACACTTTTCAACATGCTCCACCATACTAAGAGAGTTTAGTAAGATCTTCGGAAGGGTTGACTCACTCTCTCCATACCACATTAGTTATTTCCATCTGTGTAGGCAAAAGAAAATATTGATCAAGTTTTCTCTTTTTCCTTTGTCTCTTTATTATAGCCCTATTCTTAGGGTTGTAGAAGACATCCAAGGATTGTATTTCTTATACATGTAGAACAATTTTATCGGATGAATTCTCTAGAATCATCTCTACATCCTTTTGAGTCAAGGGTGGGACGTTATTTCCTTCAGTTGGAACTATATTAATTGTTGTCTTCTGACTAGTTGTCATTTCAGGTGTACTAAATCCTTGCAAACTCTCGGTATTACTGATGATTGAGTCCAACTGTTGCCACTCTTTGAGTAGTTTGGGATCAATATGAATGTCTGAATCAATAATTTCACTATCTTTTCCTCGTTCTTGCTCCTGCTCCAATGTTTTTTTTTTCTCAGGAACTTTTTCCATCACAGGAGTTTTATCAGCAGCTTGTTGTTCAGTTTCACTCAACTGTACTGTTGGGGTTGTGGCTAATAGGTCTAAAGGTAGAGTTTGCAACCTCTGGTCTCTAAACCTATTAAACGTTTCTAGCCCTTCATCTTGATACCTCATCCTAGCCAATCTTTTAACCTGAAATAATGGTTCAGCTGAAGCGAATAAATCATCGAAGTCATCAGCCTCATGATCAAATTTAGCAAGTTTGGCTTGAGATGTGATGTTATAAGCAATATGTCTTGGATCATATTTCTCGTTAGGAATTGTGGCAAGATTCAACATTTGAATCTTTTTTGTCTCTTTCTCAGCATGCTTGTAGTCATGTAGACTGAAAATGGCACATCGTAAGGGAAATATAGGCCACATGTGTTTCTTTGAATCCTTAAGGGTTTTGGACGTCCCTTCTATTGTAATTTGATAAGCCAATTCTCGAGCTAACAATTTATCGAGTACATATAAAGGGAGAACATGGGGTTTAGTGAGGCTACCAAAAAGCCTTACATAAGTAAATTTTTCCTCCCCGAATCAACTACCTACTGCTTTCAAGTCAGTACCTGCTTCCTGGGATATCCTGGGAGTATGATTACTAAAAATAGAATAATATACAGGTAAAATAAAACTATTGCAAATTTTATACAGATGATTTTTTGTAATGTGCCTTTCATAACTATTTGTGGTAAATATGGATTGGA
The DNA here is from genome assembly GCA_031772625.1 of Pinus tabuliformis. Lineage (NCBI taxonomy): Eukaryota > Viridiplantae > Streptophyta > Pinopsida > Pinales > Pinaceae > Pinus > Pinus tabuliformis. The sequence goes on along the minus strand of CM062817.1, from coordinate 1,418,394,093 downwards.
TTCGGGTCTTGGGGAGTTCATCTCCATCCGAGTACCAGATATTCAGAATTAAATCAAATAGTATCCATAATGTATGCACTGTAATAGAAAGGGGGAATGGTCCAAGAAGTTTTATGTGCATTTGTTCTGTACTCTAAAATTGTTGTGGCTAGTTTATCAGACAACATATTTGCCCAATCCATCACATAACCATTGATTGTAGCTTTCATTAGAGGGACCATTTCTATAGTGAATTTGGAAGAATCATGTATTCCCCACATCCTACACATCATAGCTCCAGCATAGCAATAAGGGGAAGCCAATGAGTCAATAGAGTACTTACCTAATGACTCGTGCTTGTTCTTTTCTGGGAAATGCCTCCATTGCTTTATTGGGGCTAACTCTGAGTCGTTTTCCTTCGCAAATACTTCTAGGAACGCCTTGTCGTATCACTTCTCAGTTTGAGGTAAGTGGTACATTTTCGTGAGATCCTTAGGTTGGAATGAGCCGAATATCCTCCCATCAGCTGTGCAAAATGTTCTGTCCGAGATTGGAATTTTCTCTACCACACATCTTACCATGTTAGTATATGGCAGGATTTCAGCTGGCGCTGCTATCTTGTGAAGATAAGAATAAGCCAATTCTTTAAGAGTTCCTTCTAATTTTTAGTTGAATTGGCTGTGGCTTCCTCTGATAATTCTTCGGGCTCCTCTGCTTCTATCAGATTATAAATGCTCTCTCAGCTAGTGTTTCCCAGACCAAGACACGTCATATATGAGATTAATCCTTTCTTGCTTGGTTGTGGTTCCTTGGCTGAAGGAGTGACTGTGGACTTCTTTGATTTCTTCCCCATTTTCTTTGGATTTTTGGTTTTGAAGGAATTCTGGACAAACAGTTGCAAACCGTGATACAGAGAAAGTGTTGTTGCAAGCCAATATGACAATGAATAGAATTACGTTGATTGGCATATGATAAATGAAATATAGTTAAGGATTACCATGGATAAAATCTTTTAAAAGATCTATCCTTAACTACAGTATTGAATAGTCATTTAAAATGTCAATCGTGGTAAATAACATCATAAATTCCCATCACGTCGCTCATATGCCGAATGATTATTTCAAGCGTGCTTTAGATTTCATTGATCGACGATTGGCGCTAAATCGCAAATCGGTTATCAGGAGTGTCAAAGGGAAGGACTTTAGCACTTGCTGTAAATATTTGCGATTACCGAAAGGTGATACAATATAATGCATGCAAACTATTTTAATATATATTTACTTTTCGAGATGTGTGCCTAATTAATAGATCACAGTTGGGATTTGGCTTGAGCTTTATCCCTTTGTCATGTGACTTCGCTGATTGTCGATTGGGATTTGCTTTATCGCATCAGGAGTTTTTCCTTTATCATTGACATAACTGATTTGCTGATTGTGATTTCTTTATCGGATTAGAGAAGTTGAGGGGCTTTGTTTTATTGTACCTTTGGCATTTGTTTTCCCTGGTTACCGATTGTGATTACCTTTTCAGATTGGAGAATTGGGCGAGGTTTTGTTTTTTTGTGTGTTTCCTTTGATATTGTGATATGTAATCTCTGATTGCTTGATCACAATATAGAATGGTTTTATAACATTTTTAAAGGAACACTTTGTTTTTTATTTAAAAGGTTCTATAAAATGATTCATTTACATCGGGCCTTTTAGTAAGGACTTTTCTTGTGATGAGGTAAATACCATTTTATTCAAACATCTAACTAACATTATTTTTAAAAGGACCCATCTCATATTAAGATCTTGTGTAAAGGTTTTTATGAAATGGGGGGTTGTGCAGCACAACAGACCTCTCCTAGTTTCTCCACTATTTGTTCTACAAATTTCACAAAATACGGCCTCATCCTACAAATTTGCCCCATTTTTGGCTAACGTAGGGGCAAATTCCTTGGATTTCTGGTAGATTTTTAGGACCATTAATTTAGTCGCCAAGGCCTAAAATCCAAAATATTGGTCATATGGTGGGCCATGCACCCAGGGTCTAGCCCTCAGCGTTGGCCCCCTCCTTCTGGTTGTTACATAACATGCTAGTAGTTTAATGCAGGCGTGTTTACATGGGAGCCATTGGTAGTGACTATTAGCAGTCTTCATTGGTGTTGACCATCAGCATTATGGTGCTCACATGGGAGGCAGTTAGGTTTTCCTGACTCCCCAAACATTCACTAGCATAAAATGATAAAGTAGTGACTAGGTGACTAAAAAAGTTAGTCACCATAGCTTTTCCAAGTGAAATACTACCAAAAATGAGCAATCTTAAGTGACCAAACTAAAAACGACTAACATAAATCGCTAATTTTGTTGCGGGTTAAAATATGTGACTATCAAATAAGTAATACAACTAATAATGACTAACATGAATGACTAATTTAGTTTAAGAACAAAATGCAACTACCTAACAAGTACTACAATTACATGAATCAATTTTTTATGTTAGTCATCTTAATTGTTTCAAGAAATATAAATTTACAAGTGATAGGGGATTGAAAGGCTCTTAAAGATTGGTTGAAAGTTTATCCTTCCTTAAACACTTATTCATCCTCACATGGTGTATAGGTGAGACAACTTTGCATTATTTATCTCTAATAATTTGTAATTTTAAAAATATATTTTTTAATAAAAAAATATTTTATGTATTTTTAAAAAATCTATTCATTGAATCTAATTGGATCTAGTTCCAATTTGAAATTAATTTGAAGAGAAATTTTATTTTTTAAGACTATAATATCAAATAAAAACTACTTTAATTTCATATTAACCGACCTAGATCCATATTAACCCCAGATCTATCAAGCACCGAGAGGGATCCAATCTCTCGAGGTGCAAACTTTTTTTTCTAGTGCAAAACTTGAGGAAATGTTTGCACCTCAAGAGATTGGATCCCTCTCGACACTTGATAGTTATCGGGTTAATATGTATCTATGTTGATTATATAATACTATATAATATCTATATTTGTATTTGTGTTTCTTTGTTATTCCCTCTCTATCTCACCCCCCAAACATACACGCACTCTCTCTCCCTCTCTTCCCCTTATCTCTCTATATCTCTCCTCCCCTTCTCTCCCTATTTTATATATCTTTCTCTCTATTCCCTCCCGCTCTCCTCTCTCCTTCACTCTCTCTTGATGACTCCCTTTTTACCCTCTCTCTCTCTCCTCCTTTCTCCCTTTATGTTTTCCTTGTTCCCTCCCTCTCCTGCCCCGTCCAACTCCATCTCTCTCTCCTCATATCTATCTTCCTTCCTCTCTATCCCTTATCTCCCACCTCCCTCTATCTCCCCCCCAAATCTCTCTCTCTCTCTCTCTCTCTCTCTTCCATCGAACTCTATCACCATCTCCTCCCGCCCCCCGTCCTTCTCCATATTTCTCCCTTCCCCTTCTCTCCCTATCTCTATCCTCTCCTCTTCTTTCTCTTGCCTCCTCCTCTCTCCCTCACTCTCTCTCCATATCTCCCTTCTCAATCCTCTCTCTCTCCACCTTTATCTTTCTATGTCTTTGTTCTTTCCTCCCTCTCTCTCTCTCTCTCTCTCTCTCTCTCCCCTCTCTCTTCCTTCCTCTTTCTCCCTCTCTCCCCCTCATCACTCTCTCTTTCTCTCTCTCTATGCCCTCCAACTTTTTCACTATCTCCCTCCCTCTCTCTGCACCCTCCATAAATCTCTCTTAAATTTGATCAAATTGTATTGTGTTTAAGAAATTATCTAAATTTAAAATACTTAAGTGGTTGTAAAATATTAAACCTATATTTTGGATCAATCATGTCAAAGAAAATAAATAATGAAAAACTTTAAAAAATCATGCACTATATTTAATCTAGCCCTTGGATCCTTAGCTAAGATGGATCTATGCTAGTTCTTTATATATATATATATATATATATATATATATATATATATATATATATAAGAACTGACATAGATCCATCTTAGCTTAATTTTATTAAAACCTTAATTTAATTTCTATGGGAATATTTTTAGTAGTCGTGAGGATAGAGGGTTTAGATATATCTTGCCATATTGTTATAAAATATTTTGATTGTGAAATCATTTATGTTTTTTGGGCATGTGGTATTGATAATCCATGGTATTGACCCATGATATTGTAACAAAAGCTATTTTTTACAAGTTAATAATATCTAGCATAATGTGGGGGGTGAATATCCACGGTTAAGAATCTTGTCATATTGTTAACCATAAAGATCCAACATGCCGAGGAAGCAAAGATCCAATACCAGATACTCGCGCTGTTGTGAGTTGGCAGATCACATTGTTTGACTTACAATGATGTGGTGTCATGGTTTGACTTGTGAGATATGCTTGTTACCGTGATTGAGTCTGCTTGGTGCAACAGAGTGTGCTTGGTTCATTGGGTCTGAGAGACACCACCCCTGCATGTATTAATTGGCAGGCACGGGGCAACAGATCATGGTGAAGCAGCCGATCATAGTGGATGAGGTTTGCCTGTAGTGGATTAGTACTGATAAGCCATGGTATTGGTCCATGGTATTATAACAAAGCCTATTCATGAGTTAATAACAAAATCAAAATATAACAAATTAAATTTTATTATTTTTATTAATTTATCTTTTTATTATTAATTGAGACCATATTCAAATGTTTACACTCATCCCAATATCATTTTTAACTTCTTCTTCTTTCTAATTTAGCGTCTTACACAAAATTAACAAATTCTTATAAAAAATAAACCATTTAACCCAATTCCAATTTATATATTTTATTTTATATTATAAATGTTTCTTTTATTTTTTCCATTATAAATATTCTTCTTTTTAATTTAGCATCTTACACAAAATAACAAATTCTTATTAAAAGTAAACCATTTATCCCAATTTCAATTTATCTGTTTCATTTTATATTATAAATATTTCTTTTATTTTTTCCATTATAAATATTTCTTTTCTTTTTCATTTCCATTTTAGTGCTCAGTTCAAATAGGGTTCAAATAAATTATTCACAGATTACAACATCACATTGTAGCACTGCATGTTTCTCTGCCATGTTGATATATGTGTGGAAATTCTAGAAGAAGGAAGACCATCAACATGATCTATGGATTTCATGGGATTCAACCCCAGATGGAGTTTGCATGGGAAACACCTTAGGAGAGAATCAATGATTAGATGGAGGAGGGGCAAGGTCACTAAAGAAGGAAGACCATAAATGTGATATATGGATTTCATGGGATTCAAACCCCAGATAGATTTTGCATGGGAAACACCTTAGGAGAGCATCAACAATTAGATGGAGGAAGGGCAAGGTCACTGGGCATGGAGATTTTGGCCATTTATTCATGGGTATGAATTTGGACTCTACAAAGTTCTTCCTTTTTACTAAAGATGATTTTTTTCTTATGGGTAAACAATTTCGAGGGTTTATATGATCAAAGCATAAATTTCATCTAGAGTTAAGGGTTTAATGATTATGATAATGTAGATTTTGATTGTAGCCAACAATTCATCAAAAGATATATCACAAGTAGTAATTTTTCATGTCCTTATTGTACAAAGGGCTTAATTATTATGATAATGCAGATCTTGATTGCGACCAACAATTCATCAAAAGACAATGGACAAGTAAGCATTTTTCATGTCCTTACTATACAGATTAGTTCAATCCTCCCTAGCTTTTCTAGGGTCAAAATGCATGAAATTTTATTTTTTCTTTTCACCTTTTTTTAGTGGTTGATTGTTTTTGTAATGGACTCTACCATGCCAAAATTCAAAGGGCTCGATTGATGCAAGAAAATTTTCTGGTAGGATCAAAATACTAGACCTTCCTCAAACTTTGTTACATGAAATTAAAATTTCTTGTAATCAGGAACATAAAATATTTTGTGTTTCATCCCTAGATTCTGATCTCAATGCCTACAACTTTAAACCATGTTACTATATGTTAAGTAGAATATACTTAGATTCATTAAACCTTACAACTCCCCAAAGCGTAGGTTAATTTCAACTAAAAAGAAGGAACTTGAATGGATTTTGCAATTTAGACTCAATGCTTACAAACAATGATTAAAAATGGAAGAACCCAAATGGTCTTATAACTTTTACCCACCCATAAATTTCCAAGACCTTTTCTATTATTTTGAGCCTAAACAGAGAGAGTAGAAGAAGAAGAGGATCCTAGATGAGGTGGACCCTAACTTGTTTGATACCTTTCAAAAGCTAGGCATGCCCTTGATTAGAAGAAGAGATTGACCAAAATTGTTGTAGATGATGTTTTTGACATCTTTTTCATTGCTACCATGCATAGGTAGACTCTATAGGCAGTTGAGGTTATCTTTTGTTTGTTATAAGATGTAATTTAGGAGTATCTTGATCTAGTTAGGAAGTAGTTTGGTAGGTTTGTTCCTCCTACTGATAACTATTATGCTGCATTGTATTTTTTTTAGTGATAGATCCTTCTATTAAATCCCCAAGCACACTTTGTCACCCATGGAAATATCCACTTATTTCACGATAAATGAGATAGAGACTAGGAAATTTGAGAGGAATCTTGTTGTTGTAGATGACAGGAGTTTTGTGAGGTGAGACGATTTATGTGACATATATTGAAGGATGCAATGCACCATTTTATGACACCAATCATCTCCATGCCACAGTAATGTATCTCTATTGCAACGAGGGAGAAATGATAAACTATTCCACTACAAATAATTGGTATTTTGGGGATGAGGAATGTAGACGTGGGATTTATAATTTTATTATGAAAAGAGGCTTATGCGATGGAGACAAATCAAGGATTTCATGGACCTGAGTAGAGACTAGTTCAATAATTACCTGGAAATACTCAAGCATTGTTTTGAAAGGCGGTGATGCAATTAGAGAGTTCTATTCTGTTGCCTTGAAAAATAATTATCAATTGGGAGGGAAAAAGATGATTTATATAGGGAAGAATTGAAGGAGTAGGATTGTTTCTAAAATTATATCTATAGGCAAGACAAGGAACTACTATAGAGGATTAGTGCAGGGGCAACCAAATTCTCATAATGCAAGGCTTTTTTCACAGTGTGATTCGATGCTCAACGATGACTTCTTGTGTCCTTGTCTCTCTTAATTTCATTGTGGTAGGATTGGAATGGGTTAAAAAATTAGGCATATCATTGAGTAAAATAGACACCCACATGTCACTACATGTCATTGTGCATACACTTTGTTTTTTATACAATTAGAAGTGAGCAATATGATGTGTGCACAACTAAAAATCCTAGTAGGCATGATGAATCCAATATTAGCATGGAAATCGAACCAAGAATCATAAAATATCAATAAATTTGTGACACAAAGTAAACACAATAAAAGATTCTATGCCAACATTGTCTATTTAGTGCAAGATACTATTAATATTTCATAATTTTCAGAGATGGCGGATGTCATGAAGATGCCCTCAAGAAAAGTTACTGACTTGAAGATAAGATGGTCAGTGCAACTATTTACTTTAAATAGGCTAAATTAAGGTAATTAAAGCAAGTTTGAAAATCACTAGAAACACCACCCCTGTTTACTTTAAATAGGCTAAATTTAGGTAATTAAAACAAGTTTGAAAACCACTAGAATGACCACCACACATCATTTTATTTCCATTTGTACATGATAATATTGAATAAAATTATGAGCACTTCCATTTAAATTGACCGTACATAAAATAATAAACAAGGTTGATTCTTTTAAAAGCTATATCCATCACCAACTATAAGATAAGAGTTATCTAGATGAGAAAAATTTTGTCTTGCTATAACATGTAAACATCATATTACTTATAACTCATGCATATTATATCTTATTGTGCATATGTTAATTTTATAACTTCAATCTAGGTAATTTTTTACATTTAAATTGCCAAATATGTAGAAGTTACATTACACTAGCTTAAATCCACACACAAATAAAATATCAGAAATATGGCAAGGGAATGAGTAAGCATTTTCACACTGGTTTAAAATTTCCCCTTGGTTGGTGAAGAACCAATTCAATGTTATTTTTGGTGGAGTATTAAGTTATTAACCGAAGATAAAAAGATGTTTTTCTTAAGTTACATTTCACGTAGATATACGTAACTATAATATTCAAACTCCATTTTTTATATCGAAGTCACATTTCATGTAGCTATAGAAGTTACATTTATGTGTTTTAAATAGAAGTTACATTTTACATAGCTATAACTACCATGACATAACTATAATATTCCAACTCCATTTTTTTCACACTTTTCAACATTTTAAAGATTTTCCTATTTTAGTGTGATTATGGAATTGAATAGTTGATATTGTTTAAGACATCTCCTATTTGCAAAATTTTGAATTCTTAAGTGGGATCTTGGGTAGTTTTTGTTACTACCATATATAATTTTTTAAGTAGATGGTGTTTTATAAATCACCCAAGAAAATTTAGGAGAACCCTTGAATTAAATGCTTGTTTCCATTATACATATAATATTTGCAACCTTTTCCACGTGAAGAACCCAATAGCCCATGTTGAACATGAAGAAAGTAACTCAAGAATTGGGGAATCTCTATTAGGCCCCTATACTACTAGTGTAACCTATTATTGTTATTAGTACAACCCACTTATTATATTGATGTACCCATGTAGTGCCCATATTGTTACTATTGTGCCCCATAGAAGCCCACTATTGTTATTATTGTGCCCTTACATTATTATTGTTATGTCGACTTTGATTATGTTATGACCCCTTAGACTCCTATATATAGAAAGAAGGTCTTTTCATTTGTCTCATCCAAGAATTGTTCATTTATTTAATGTAAAGGAGGTTTCCCCCTCGAAGAGGCTAAATTCTAAGGCGTTGATCTATCTTTTCTTTTTTTTTGTGCGCTAGTTTCATAACATTTGGTATCAGAGCTTTGGATTCTAGGGTTTCGCTACTCCAAATAAGTCATCGTGGCATTTTCGCTGTAATTTTTTTCTACAATGTTTCAGAAGCTAAAACAAAAACCAATTTGAGAAGAAATCACATTGAACCTTGGGTCCGAATTTCAAATCTTTTTGCGATATATTTGCGGAAATATGATCTGAGGAAGTCAGTCTTTTTGAAGACTCTTGAATTAAATTCCAAACAGGTGACCTGGGGAAAATCTTCATAACTTTCTCTATGAGCATCGGATTGAAATTTTGTAAGAAGGTACAAAAATAGGACAGACTGTAGTTTCTTTTATATATTTTTCAGTGCCAAAGGTTGAAGCAGTGACACGTGGCACTTCATACAAGTTTGCTCTTCTAGAAAGGTTTATAATCAGGTCATCTTGGGAGATTGTGCATAACTCTTTCTTCGAGAATCCAATTTAGATCAGATTGGCGGCACTGGAAAGAGGACACAGAGGGCTACTACAGGTTGCAATTTTAGAACTTAAAGATCCGAAAGTACAGAGTTACATTCATTTCAAGATCGAGCTCCTAAAATCAAGAAAAAGCAAGAAGAGGAAGTTTGATGGCAAGGATCCGGTAAATTGGATACTTCAGATGGAGCAATATTTTGATCTACATGGTGTACCACTATTACAAAAGGTATGTATTGCATCTTCATATTTAGAACCAAATCAATTTTTATGGTATGGAGGGCTTTGTTCTTGTAAAAAACTTGTTACGTGGTTAATTTTCACGGAGGAAATGATAGCACATTATGAGGATACAAAGAGCAACACCACAACAATTGGAAAGAGTAAAAGGGCTTTGTGACATATTGGAAAGCAAAATTATAGAAACGAGGAAGCATACCCCTCACAACTATAAAGATGGAAGTGTTGTTTCTCCTAGCCTTCCACAACCTACAAGGGTTACACCACAACAATTGGAAGAAAAAAGAGAAAAAGGGCTTTGTTACAATTGTGATAGCAAATGCACTAAAGGTTATAAGTGTGCTAAGAAGAAATTATTTTACATAGAATATTAAGAGGAGGAAGAAAAGGATCAAGAAACATCAAAAGAAGAATATATACGCCAGGACCCCACCCCAGAGAAAGAAGAAATGAATCAGACCATATCTTGTAAAGAATTGGCAAGAATTACCACTCCTCAAACTCTCAAGATAGAAGGACATATCAAGAATAAAAAGGTACAAGAAGTGAAATATCACATCGAGAAAGAAGAAATGAATCCAACCATATCTTGTAATTCATTGGTCAAAATTACCACTCCTCAAACTATCAAGATAGAAGGGAATATCAAGAAGAAAAATGTTCAAGAAGTGAAAGATCACATCGAACATCAAGAAATGAATCCGACCATATCTTGTAAAGGATTGGAAGAAATTACCACTCCTCAAACTCTAGAGATAGAAGGACGTATCAAGAAGAAAAAGGTTCAAGCAGTGAAAGATCACATCGAGCATTAACAACAAGTTCTCCAACTTTTAAAGGATAAGGCCACTTACATGCAAAATCAAATGAAACAACACGTAGATCAACATCGTAGTGAATTTTTTTTTGATGTAGGTGATTGAGTATTTTTACTGCTACATCTCAAGCAAGCTATTTATGAGAAGGAAATTGGCAATACTACATGCACTTAAAAAATTGCAACCTTATCGAATGGGGAGACTCTTCAAGGATAAGGATGTGGAAGCATTTATTTGTGCTACTTCTATTATCCAACCAGATTGGATAAATGAAGCAAGGGATGAATGGAAGAAGGATGAAGAAGTATGGCCACTTATTCAAAAGTTGCAAAAGATCCCAATTCAAACAATATTGCCAAAAATTGAAGAGGAAGGAAAAATAATATTGAAACCTGGAGCGGTCACAGAAACAAGAACCCGACAGCTATGAAATCGATCAATTTCAGAGTATCTCATCAAGTGGAAGAACTTACCCGCTGAAGATTCCACATGCGAGGACAAGAATTTTATACAGAAGCATCAAGAACTACTCAAGCATTGAGGACAACGCTTTTTGAAGGAGAGGGGGATGTTAGGCCCCTATACTACTAGTGTAACCCCTTATTGTTATTAGTACAACCCATTTATTATATTGATGTACCCATGTAGTGCCCATATTGTTACTATTGTGCCCCATAGAAGCCCACTATTGTTATTATTGTGCCCTTACATTATTATTGTTATGTCAACTCTAATTATGTTATGACCCCTTAGACTCCTATATATAGAAAGGAGGTCTTTTCATTTGTCTCATCCAAGAATTGTTCATTTATGTAATGTAAAGGAGGTTGCCCCCTCGAAGAGGTTGAATTCTAAGGCATTGATCTATCTTTTCTATGTTTTTGTGAGCTAGTTTCATAACAATATCAGTTATTCTATTTCCATAGGGTGATAGATCTAGAGAAGGCAATGACAACTATCATAAATGGATTTTTTTGTGTTGTATTTAATGAAATACCACTATACTTTTCTACTAAAGTAAATCAATTGATGAATTGGAAGCTTGAAGCTAATGTTGAATAGGTGTTGCAAGGTATCTCTATAACACTATCTATCTACATGATTCTAATGTCATGAGATGGTGTTTTAATGACACTATTGTCCAATGATAGGTGCTAGACGTAGATAGATTTCTCATGTCCTATAGGTAAATCATATCATTATATTTCTACGAAAGCTCAGAATGTGTTAAAAGTTTGACTCGGATAAGGAAATATGTATGTACTCTTCAATTTATCTATGTTGTAATAAAATCAAGAATAAAGTTGTCATTGCAAATAATTGGGATAGACCATGTAAGTTTACTTTACTACATGAAATTCTTGATTTTTTAGATCACAACTAGTTAGGGTTAAATTTATTTTTGTTGTAATGAGATTAAGAATAAAGTTGTCATTTTAATCACTGAAATCTACCATGTAATATTTATTCACTATATGAAATTGTTTATTTTTTAGAGCCGGACTTATAAGGATTATGAAGATTCATCTTTCATGACAATATTTATGAATGCTCTATTCTTGCTCAAAGAATTACATATTACAGAAAGGTGGAAAATAAATGAGATGCAGTTGAATGGTTTTTGTTTTCAAATTTGTGGAAGGAGTATAAAATCATTTTCAGTTGTGTTCAAATATTTTGGATAACCCACTAAAGTGCTTCATTTTCCTCCTAGTTAATTCCATTTCTACTATGACAATGCTTCAAGAATTCCTTCTCCAAAGTGATCTCTTAACTATCTTAGAGGGAAATTGGTTACTTGATTGGAACCCACTGTTTAGAATTTGATTAGGAGAAAGGGATGAGAAAGCTTCATATTCTTCAATATATTCTACAATTTAAAAGCATATCGAATGATTGCCTTTCTGTTTAATTGATGCGACAATCATTTGAGCATTTGTTATGGTTTTGAGATATTTTTCAACGAATTTTTTTTCTTCTGAAAGTTATGTTCTCAATTAAAGAAATTAAATAAAAGGTTAAAACAATGCAATCGAAGGATTTTTGTTTTAGTGCCTAAGAATGCCTTGCTAATGTGAAGGGCTTGGTCTTTTCATGACTCAATATTAGTTGCATTTGACTTCCTAACATTTCTTTAATTTCATTTTTTTTATGTTTATATTGTTATACTTGAAGTTGGTGATCTACTGTGTGTGTAATAGGAAGTATTAACTACTAAGAACTCTCAAAGGTGATATTTATGTATGAATAACTTTAAATGTCCCTACTTAACACTTTAGTATTACATGATCATTCAAAGAAATTATTAATCAATATTAAAGGGAAGATGATTAATGTGCAGCTTTTCTTGGCTTGTCATATAATTATTGCATTTTGGCCCCCAATAATATATTTGAGGCTAATTTTTGGTTGTTACTTGCGAAGCTTCCCTTTGGCTAAAAAAAAATCGAGGATAAATGTCCATTGCATTCACATTGGACATCATCAAAGGGGAATTCACCAAAAGAAGTAGAGGACACGGTAGCAATTGGTACAATGAGCGGATAACCGCTAGAGAAACACCGAGGCATCATAATTTCTTGTGTATTTAGATTCACTTGAAATTAACTAGTCACAAAAAGTACCCTTTTTTTCTAAATATTTTCATGTATACTAAATACTAAAAACGCAATTTCAGACTAATTATTCAAACTAATAATTATTTGATAGTCATAATTTATAATTAAATAGTATAATATGATTAATATTATAAGACACAACTATAGGGTCTGACTGTGAGGGGCATTGTGACAATATATGTACACTTCTCATTGTATTAGAAAATCATCTCCGAGAGTGTGATATCCATCCAATGAAATATACTCCTAGAGGCCATTGTGGGATTGAAGTTTTCTCTTTCAGTGGACAAGTGGTGATATATTTTCTTAGGCCTTAGTGTTCTGCTTCCCTAAGGTTTGACACTACTCACAACTAGCACCTTCATTCAACCAAGTGAGGTACTCATCTTGGAAAGTTGAATCATTTTGTCTCCACAATCCAATATGATGTTCGATCAATCTCATGATCTTAAAAACATAGGTCATAATAATGAGGAACATTTATTGTGGGCAAAACACTATCCAAATTTAAGGAACGGGACTCTTTTAGAACAAGCAATAAGGGTATTTTTTACACAAATATTATTTTTTTCCATTTGTTTTCACAAGTTATGTATTGCTTGATATTTTTAACATGTAACTTAATTGGTATGATTGAGCCTACGATTTTGTTGAAGGTTGAATACTAAGTTCCTAAGGTGTTATTTTCTATGGTGACGTTTTATTTGCTTTGTTTATACAGGTCATATAGCCGCATAGTGGCCACTATCGAATGTTGAGGTATATGTCGTATAAATATTTTATAGTCTACTTTATTTTATATTCAAGAATTCATCATATTTTAGTATGTCTTATACTTTGCATTGTATTTTATTTCATTTTTAGGAGAGGAACTCAGTATTGATGGTAAGAAGCAACAATTGAAGAAAGAGGAGAAAAATAACAATGGAGTGACAAATGAAAAATGATAAAGAGAAGAGAATCTATCTAGTGATACCCTTAGAGCCAATATCTTGCATAATACACACTCATAGATACTGGTGGTCAAGCCTTTAGAGTTGGTGAAGTCACTTTTAATGCTTTGGAAACACAGTGATAATGTTTTGAAATGATGAAACAATATTTCATGTGTACATTGTAGAACAACCAATATTAAGTTGGAAATTCATATTGTAATACTTGATATTTTATATAATAAAATTTATATGGTTGAAATTATTTTTATTTTCACTTGATATTATTTAGTATTGTAATTAACATATGTAACTTTCCGTTATCATATTAGATAAGCATGCACATTGTATGAAAATTTTCTAAAATTTATTCACAAAATCATACTAATTAATTTATGTTGATTAATAATGAACACATAAAATCAATCTAAAACTACTAAATTAGCAATTTATATTAATTAATGATGAATATGAATAAAATGAACATATGACTAAATTAGTCATTTATAATGATTATGAATGAAATTAAATGAAAGGAATAGAAACTAGTAAATCAGTCATTTATATAATGAATATGAAAATTCCAAAAAAAGATAAATGACTACTACAAATGATAATTTTTTTATTAAAATGATGATTAGATTTTGCATATATCTGACTATTAGTAGCTAATTTACAGTATCTTATAACACAATTAAAATTTTCATATTTCTTTGGTCATTAATTGGTTTCAAATGATGACTAAAACTTGCATATATATGACTATTAGTAGCTAATTTATAGTGTCTTATAACACGGCCAACATTTTGGTCATATTTCTTTGGTCATTAATTGGTTTTCTCGATGATTCATATAGTAATATATTTTTTTGTATATTTGATCATTAATTGCGACAATTAATGACTAAATCAATGAAAAATTAATGACCAAATTTATAACTAAATATACTACTAGATGGTAAAATTGAGGAAACCAATTAATGACTAAGCTAAAAATGACTAAAAGCCAGTCGTGTTATAAGATACTGTAAATTAGCTACTATGGGTCAACGATTAAAACATGGTCGTTTATATGCAAATTTTCATTGTTTTTTTAGTAATTAATTAGTCATTTTGTACTAGTGATTGTGGTCATAAACTTTATTATGAACCTGCCTCCTTTACATGTTAAGAAACACAGTGCATGCATGCTGGTGAGTTCTTTGGTCTATGCTATGGGAGGTCATGGTGTCGATCCTGGCCTCTACCCTGTCCACCATAAAAAAAAAAAAAAAAAATCATTAACACGAGGAGGACATGTGGGGGCCTTAGGCTTATCCACATGTCACCTCCTCATTGGCCCAAACAAAAGACATGTGGACCAATAGAAAGATGCCACCAAGCTCGATAATATTCTAAAGAATATGCCGAAGGAATATACCTCAAGAATATATCAAGAATATTCCTTTTGGTGAGTAGGTTGTACGAATGCCCAGTCAACATCCCTATCAGCACCTAAAATTTTTCTACCTATTTGAGCAAATGATCAACATGCGATATCTTGACCATATGATAATAGTTTTCCATAAAATAAGTTGCACCAGAATCAGGACGAAGAGATCTATGTGGTTTTTCAGGTTACAAACCATTCTAAAAACTTTGAGTTTTTAGCAAATTTTGACTTCTTGACCACTCCTCTCCACTAAAAACTTTTGGTCCCCAAAATTTCACTTTCAATTGTTCAACATTTGAAGGCACAGTTGCTTCATCTTTCCAAACTTGATCCAATTGATGATTGTAGTGCATTGAATTCTACTTATCTTGGCTCTTTCTCAAGCTGAACTTGAAATACAACCCAACCAAATAATTCAAGTTTAGTGTTCTTCTCATCTTTTCGATGTCACTATGATCATCCACAGAACATCCATCCCAAGAAGAATTCCCATGGAAATCTTCTGCAAAATCCTTATCAAGGATAATATCCCAAAAAGACTTTGAAAAATCAACCAAACAAGTTTCACATAGTGAATACTTGTATAACTAAGTGCTCAACACATTTTTAATATACAAAATGTGCAACAAATACTCATACAATAGTTTTAAAATGGTTTCTTAACTAAAAATAGAAATGCATTTTAAAACGTGGAATAAACTTAACTCCCAAATTTTCCATTCAAATTGACTATAAAGAAGCCAAACTAGCATAACAATGCCAAATAAAACACTATTGCATATAAGTGATTTGTTTATGAACATCACTTTTACAAATTTCCCAATTATGGGGATATGCAACTAGTGAAAAACAAGATTTTACAAACTTTAGCTGGACAAATAGTCCGCCCATTTCTTACCCAACCAGGTAAATGAACCCTCCATTTGAAATTTTTCTCCTTCTAGAGCTGCTTCATGGATGGTCACCTCTTGTGCCACTTTTTCTTTTGTCGCTTCCGCTTCAGGTGCTTGCATAATTTTCTTGCCCTTGCTAGGATGAAGTTGTGGAAACAATTTCCAACACTTCTCGACCCAATGCCCACTGATATTGCAGTGAGTGAAAAAATTCTTTTGAGCTTCTCTTGGATAACATGTCTTTAACCTTGGATGAGAGTTTATATTTTCGGTCTCAATCCCATTAGACATAAACATCTTCTTGATGATTGATTTCCTTTTATAGAACTTATCTACACAATGGTTAGGTGAAAGGCAAAAGGTGCATGGAAACACATTCCTCAACATGTTATTCAAATCAGCATGTTCTTTTCCATTATGAAAAGAATTTGAATTAATAGTGAAAAGAATTTGAATTAATAGGATGATTATACCTCTTTTTGTTGTCCTCTGGCTAACGCTTCATTCGTGAGGAACTTGCATGGAAAGAATAACTCAGCTTCATTTATTCTTCAACTTTTTCATCTCCCTTTGGATATGCTTTTCACTTCAGTTCCTCCTTATACTTGAGGAACCAAGTGGGTACCAATTTTGGATGCAAATCCCAACATCTTGCCTCCTCACGTCCTCTCTTATGGCGGAAGGAACATGATACCCATGAGTTGTCGCTAGAAGACCATTCTTATTTTACAACATAGCCTAAGTCTTGATATTTAGGCCTCTCCTTTGCCTCAATTGGATTTTTAATGCCTTGATGGTTCACTCAAAGGCCTCCTCCCTTGTAACCCATCTTGGTCAAGAGCTTGGATCCAATGCCTTTACTATGTTTTTCAAAGGCTGCAAATGAATTTACATCAACACTTTCATGTAAAGGAGAAGCATTCAAATGCTTATCATTTGCCTCATATTTTGATTGACATACAAAGATGTTTTCATACTCTTTTTTTATTCTGGATGTGTCCTCTTGGACTCTTTGTCTCTCTTCCTTCAACTCCTTGAATTTGGGTGGTGATAGAACCTCATCCTCCACACCATGTGGAAAAAAGGTACAAACTTGTCAATCTAACTTCTCTAAGGGACATTCTACACTAGCATCTTGCATAAGAGTTATAGAAAAACATGAATATTGTGGATAAGATGGTGGTTTATCACCATTCTTGCTACCTTCTTCCCTTGGAGAACATTCTCCTCTTGGAGGTTTAGAGCTTTTTCCTTGCAATTTGGTATTCCTCTCTTCATAGAAGACTTTCACCATTTTTTCCATGTCTGAGAAAGCCTTACTAAAATCCTTCACATCCTCTAACATTCTTGTAGGATCTCTTCCTTGGGACATGCTTTTCTTGAAGCTTCTACTGCAACTTGAGGTAGAAGTGGTGGTAGAGATTGTAACAATCTTGCTCTCCTTTCCAAAGCCTTCTCCTCACTTGAGCTTCAAAACACATTCACTTGCAAACAACAGTCAATTCCTCCTTGCACAAAGTAAACTAGTGCTCTGATACCAAATTGATTTGAATGTGGAATATTAGTTTTATATGCTAAGATCCTCATCAGAATACAAAAATGTGCTTGAGGTTTGTACCCAAAAATAGAAAGTAAAAACATGAGTTTTTATGTGTGTTTTCATAAGTTAATTTCATGAAAAACTTTAAACATGGAATCAAAACATTGAATGGAAGCATGCATCAATCAGTAATACACTAGCCATTGTTAAAGGAGTTCACCCCTCCTAGGCTACTACTCCTTCGATCAGCTCTAATGGCATGACCCCTTCTCGTTATGCTTAATGTTTAGAAAAGGAGAGTACATAAAGTGCTGAGAAATGGAATGGTTAGTTTCTCCTTCAAAGAAACAAAATTATGCAAGAGTTATCACTCCATATAGATGTAAACCTATAGTCAAACATGTAAACTTTCAACAAACAAAGGCACCTTACACCAAGACCCCATACTCCAACTTCAAAGAGCATCAACGGTACCACAATCCACTTGAAGTACATAAACAAGTCTCTCCTCCAAAAAACATAGAGAAGAGAGGAATAAAATATACAAAACTGATGTAATAGTTGTTGCAGAAAGAGCATGGAGGTTGGAAAACCCCTGCAAGGCCATATCCATCTTCAAACTCCTCCATAAACTGAAACAACACTCTGGTTGACAATGGCTCCCATAGAATTCAATCTGCAAAAATCATATCTAGAAGTGCTCCTTTGATTCTAAAACTAGCTGCAATAAGTCCAAAGTGTCTAAAAATGGCTACCTAGCCTCTTTTTGCACCCAATTTTGTCAAAAACTGGGGAAGTTATGACCTCTCCTAGTTTCTCCACTATTCGCTCTACAAATTGCACAAAATCCAGCATCATCCTACAAATTCGCTCGTTTATTCCGCTAATGGAGAGAAAAATTCCCCAAATTTCTAAAGGATTTGTAGGACCATTAATTTAGCTGTCGAGGCATAAAATTCAAATATTGGTCACACAGGGACATGCGCCCAGGAGCTAGCCCCCAGTGCTGGCCCCCTCCCTCCAGCGGTTACATAACATGCTAGCGGTTTAATGTAGGAGTGTTCACATGGAAGTTGTTGGTGGTGATTGTTAGTGGTCTTCATTGGCAATGACCATCGGCTATTATGGTGTTCACATGGGGGGTGGTTAAGCCTGCTAAACCCCCCAATCATTGTGACCATAAACTTTATTATGAACCTACCTCCCTTATATGTTAAGAAACAAAGTGTGGGCGTGTTGGTGAGTTCTTGTTCTGTGTTATGGGAGGTCACGGGGTCGAGCCCAGCCTCCGCCCTATTCACCATAACAAATTTTGTATTGACACAAGGAGGACACATGACGGCCTTAGGCTTGGCCAAGTGTCACCTCGTCATTGCCCCAAACAAAAGACACGGGGACCAATAGAACGATGCCACTGAGCCCAAGAATATTTTGAAGAATATAATGAAGGAATATACCATAGGAATACATGGAGAATATTCCTTTTGCTGATTGGGCTTTATGGATGCCCAGTCAACATCCCTGTCAGCACCTACAAAAATTTTACCTGTTTGAGCAAACGACTAGTACGCGATATCTTTAGCATATGATATCGGTTTTCTACGAAACAAGTTGCGCTGGAATCAAGATGACGAGATCTACATGGTCGTTCAGGTTCCAAACCATTATGACAACTTTCAAGTTTTGGAAAATTTTGAGCTCCTGATCACCCAGACACTTCGACAATCCTTCCAATTGTAGATTACAATAGGGTTGATGAAATGAAGAAGGTTTGTGAGAATATCTCAATGTTCAAACTAACAAAGATAAAAAGCCAGTGGGACATCCTTGTATGCACACTTGGGCAGTCCACCACATGTAATGATGCTTCTTCACAAAAGGGATTTGATACACCCTCTAGTTCCCTCAAATCAGTCCTGAAATATTTAACAATGGATGCAAATACACTTTTCTCTCCATTCCTGTTAACTTTTTATCTATTGCCAATAAAATCAATGCAAAATAGGAAAAATAGTTGCACAAATAATTCAACTAGACGGGACTCCTGTCCATAGATTTGGTGAACTCAGTGATATGATTACCCATTTATCATCCAATGAGAAAGTCCACCAATGTATCAACATAGTGATTGTGGACACTCCGCAAGCATATGGAGTATTGTTGAGCAGAGATTCATCCAACAAGCGACAAGGATACTTTGCTACAGACTGGTTACATTTATGGCGTCCACTCAAGGGTAGAATAATCAGATCTAAGTGAACTTAGAGAGATACATGAAACATACAGTCACTCCCTTGAATGGACATAATTAACTAGTGGATTTTGTTCAAGGATAATTTTAGGGGCGAATGTTCGCCCTTTGGCGAAATTAAGGGGTTTTAATTTTTAGTGGGCGAATATTTTGTATCATAGTACATTTTTACAAATCACCTCAAATAGCCCACCTTATTTTAAGGGAGAGGGTAAAAAAGGTAAATTTAGCCCTTGAAATTAGGACTTACAACCTTCCATTCGCCCATTTTCAAGAATAGGTTTTATTTAAGTGAATCCTATGGGCCAAATACCATATTTATAAAAGAGGTATTGTAAATTAATAAAAATATAAATAAATGAGAGGTATGGTAAATAAATAAGACATTTTTTATATTTACTCCATAAGTCACCTTATATACATGTAAGGGTGTAAACAAATAAAAATATAAGTAAAGTGGAGGTATGGTAAATAAATAAAACGTCTTTTTATACTTACTCAAAAGGTATGGTAAATAAATAAAAATGTAAATAAACTAGACGTATCGTAAATAAATAAATCCTCTTTTTATATTTAGTCCATAACCCTCGTTCTATTTATGAAGGCTCAAGAAAGAGGTTTTATTTAAGTGAATCCTATGGGCCAAATACCATATTTGTAAAAGAGGTATGGTAAATTAATAAAAATATAAATAAACGAGTGGTATGGTAAATAAATAAAACAATTTTTATATTTACTCCATAAGTCACCTTATATTTACGAACACTCAAAAAATGGGTTATATTTAGGTGAAACCTATGGCCAAAATACTATGGGACAAATACCATGGACTAGATTGTTATTAATACCATGCAAAAAACCATTATTAACCCTAATATTAGAATTAATAAAAATAAAAATGGCACATGGTATTGACCCATGGTATTCACCAAAATGGAACATGGTATTGACCCATGGTATTCACCTGGAATGTTGCCTATTTAAATGGGGGAATTAAACCAGCATGTAGCCTATGCTAAGATTCACTAGGACTTTACAAATTTTTATTATTTAGTGAAAGACTCGCCAAGATCTTACAAGATTTTATAATTGAGTAAAATATTCGCCATGAGAGATTCGCCAAAAAATTATATATACATATTATATTATTGATAAAATCGCCTTCCATTTTTCCTATATACCATGGAGATTCGCCCATTTATTATATTTATAAATTAGGGGGGGTTCTTAAAATTTTCACTGATTTTGTTGAACTTAACTTTCGCAATTTCTTCCTAGAATCTCAATTGGGGTCTTATCTTGCATAGTCATCCCCAGTCCCACCAGATACAGAGTTGGAGCTCCTTCCCATTCAAGCTGGTGAAAATGATATTTGTACAGTTAGTAGTAGTAATAATAATAGTACTATTTTAGATCACAATCCTCATACATATATGTTGTAGCGGCTACAACCACCCTCCAAAAGTTTGTCTATGCTTCGACTTTGGAGCCTCCCTTCTTAACCACAAAAACTCATCCAGCACTAATCTAGGTACTTGTGCTTTGAATGAGACTTATCCTTTCATTTTGGCTTGTGTTTTCTTACATAGTTCATTTTCTATCTCACAAGTCAATCTCTTGACTTCGTCCCTCCGCAATTCTCGACTTACCCCAGAAAACTGCATAATTCTTGAGGGAAACTGGCCTTGCTGTTGGAAATTCCACAATACTAACCACCAGTGAGCTTTGAACTTTCGAAATGCACAGTCATGAGGGGGTATCCCAACACTGAGCCCAAAAATTTTGCAACCCTCACTGAGCTCAAAAACTGCACAGTGCACAGAGCTAGAAAGTTGCCTAATTCCTAGAACTGCATTGCCTTCCCCGACAGTGTGCATGGAAAGTTTCCTCAAAAAAAGAAAAAATCATTCGTAAAAATAGGGATATATTTTTAGTATCCCAAAGGATCCACTTGCATTGTTTTTTGAAACTTCTGCCAAGTGTCACTTTTTCCTAGATTTTAGGCATGTGTGTCATAAACCCTAACTTGAGAAAATCTATTTAATCGATGTTGCTAGATCTCATTTTCACTCTTAATATTGGAACTCTAGCATTTTTTAGGAGATCAAGTAGCCTTCAGTGTGATTGTCGTCGCTTTGTTGGGTGAGGTTTTCTTTTGTCATATTTTTCTGCTTTTCTGTCTCTTTTTGTTGTTTGGATTCTAAGTGTTGTTTTACTTGTTTCACTACATGATTGTTGAAATTTTATTTTTTTTTATCTTTTAGAAGTGTTGTTTCAAGTTATATATTTCCTTTCGCAAGTGTTGCATGAGTTTTTGTATTTTTAAATCAATGGTTTCCATTATGATGACTCTCCTCACATGATTTGTTTTCCTTTGGTTTAATAAATTGTTCCACTCATTTCACATGCATGCATCAACACTTAGTCAGATCTGCACTCAAATTCACATCATCTTTCATATCTGCTTGTATTTCACACTTCCCTTGGGAAATAATGGATCCCCTTGCCCTGATCTCACTTTGCACAACTTTCTCTACACAATTTGGAGCCTCAAGCCTCTAGCTTGGCTTCTAAAATTGTGTAGAGCATAGCCTAGGATGGCTCTAGCTGTGCACTGTGTAGTTCATAGAGCGAGTCTCCTAGCTTGGCTACTGAGACTGCATAATGCACAGTTTCTCCTAGGCCTCGGATCAGGCCAAACTACGCATTGCACAGTTCCAGTCATCAAGCTCCCACACTAACTAATGGGACTGTGCAGTGAACAGTTCCCACAATTAATCAATCACCCATGTTAAGAAAAACTATGTAATATTTCCCATAAATTGTTTGGCTTTCTCCTTCAACTTTCCTTGAATTTTTTTTGGTTATTAGCTAACATTTGTTTGTCATGAGTGTCCTCATTGTCCCATAGTTATAGTTATTGAGAATCTCTTCAGCGTTCATAGTTAACATGGAATCCAAGAGAGATGCATCAAAGGAAACCACTAAGCGCAGAACTAGGGAAGTAGTTGAGTAGACAATAGTTTATTTACCAATATATGTGGATACTCAACGATTTATTGAGAAGGGAAAAACACTAACATGGAAGTAGATCAAATAAACTTTTGCATTAAGGAGGGCTTACAAGACCGACAGGTTTATCTTAGGATCTGATGGTCAAGGTTATACAAGGTTTCATGTAGGTATCCCACCTTCCCATGTGTGGACTCATCAGCTGGATTTCCTCACATACGAAAGAACAAAATATGACAATAAGAAGTGCCATCAGGAGGAATATTTCCACCTTCAGGGCAAATGACTTTCAGCAGATGTATCACTTTCTCGAGCCAGTGAAGCACATGGACTCACTTTTCTATGCCACCCATAGCTATGTGAACACAATATACATTTTCAAGCATTGGGTGAAAAAGTCATCGAAGTTTAAATATAGACCCACCCATGTTTACAAGACAAAGTCCCTCATGAAGGCTTACTCGTTCTTGATCATCTTTACTTGTAGAATATATGGTTAAGAGAGCAAAGAGACCTTCCCTAAAGGGTGGGCAGTCTTATTGGACCATTTTGTGAATGATGGGAGGCCATTCAACTGGTCAGATATGTTGGCTCATCAATTGAAGTCCCATGTGGCTAAGGCTCAAAATATGCCTAAGAATGAACAAGCAATGTTTTACATGTTCGCAACTGCATGCAATCTGTGCACAATTGTGGTTCCCTGACCTGAGATGGTCTTGGACACCTTAAGATACTGCCATAAACATCTATTGCAAGTTTCTTTTCGACTAAAACTATTGATGAGTGATGGAATGGCTAACTGCACACTTTATCATCCCATTATCAAAGCTTATATTTGAGCAAGATCCACCTTCCCTATCCCAAGAAGAAATGCAGGTGATAGTAAACATTGCAGATTGGTATGCTTCATGAGGTGGCACCTTCATCAGAGTGTTTTATGTAGAGAAGACTCCACATGTCCTACCAAGTTATGCCATCAGCAAATTAATCATGCAAGAATTTTCATACCACCTCACTACAAGGTTGTTAGCAGAACTACGTAGGAAGAAGAAAGTGCCATGGCCTACTCTTCCTTTCCGGATTAAATTATGTGAGATTAAGAGCTTGAAAGATGAAAATGTTGAAGCTAAGGAAATAGTGAAATTTGAGTTTCACACCAAGGAATTTAATCTATATGATCCCTATGGTATTTGAAAGGACCATTGTACGAGATTTTACTTTCCGTGGATCCACAAGACATTTCTTTGGCCAAAGGAGGATCCTTGGAGGTACTGCTACAAAGCCTCCAAACTCCATGAGCCAGTCAGTATAACAAGAAATTACAAGGCTACTCTACAAATAGGAGCTTGTCTAGAAGAAACAACAACAACAACAACAAAAGGTAGTAATCTAGTGCAAGATAAGGGAAAGAGGAAGGTTGTTGATGATCCAAAGGGAGAGAAAAGCTACGAAATGATGGTAGATCCTATGATAGCAAAGGAAACTTTGGTAGTGGAAGAAAAGAGGCTGCAATATATGAAGAGATTAGAGTGGAGGAAAAGAGAAAATAAGAGGTCGCGGGAAGAAGAACTGAAGATGCAGGAGGCGGAGAAGGATCTAAAGGAAGAACAAGAGTGGAGGAGGAGAGGAAGAGAAGACAAGAAAAAGAAGGAAGAAGAAAAAAGGAAAGGTGCAATGACAGAGGAAAAAACACTAGTAGAGGTTGATGAGTTAGGACAACCAATAGCTGAGGATGAGGGTGAAGAGATTGAGGATTGGGAGCTTTCTCATCTTATTGAAAAATTGATCAAATTAACAGACATGGAGTTGGAATAAAAAAATGAAGACACTTACCTAATGCTGAGAACACCACAAGTCATCCCTCAGTTTCCACCACCTCCAGTATCATAACCAACCCACAATGAGTAAATAAATGATGTTCTCCTTGATGATGATTTGGTCATGGATGTGTACAATCTATCATTTGATGAGTTCTAGAAGAGGATTGTACATGCATAGAGGAATCACTTTCTGGATGATCATGCATCAACTACATTCATCAAGGAAATGGTGATAGTGCCAAACTCCAAGAATCATCCAACTACCATTGCCCAAGCAAGCTTGGCCTCTATAGGAGAAACAAGCTCAAATATTTAGTATCTAAAGGCCAAGAATGAATAACTAGAAAATAACTTGTAGGCTTCTAGGAAGGAGGCAAAACAACTCTGACCATCAATACAAAATGCATTTTCTACATTGGGGGAGATGAGGACAACGATACTTGTTGAATTATCAACACTTAGTGATAGCATGCAGAAGCTCTATGATGGATTTTTCACCATGCATAAAGTAGTTGTCCATTTGCATGGACTATAATAGCAGAGTAAAGAGTTTTTCAAGCACTCAGGAACATACATTCTATCATCACCCATGTACAAGAGTGGACAATGTGATACAAAGGGACCCCACTTGACTTAGCAAAGAAGATCAATCCACAAGCAGAGCTGGAGAAAGTGAAGCTCTAATTGTTGATTCAGAACAATGAGCATCTCACCTCATTCATCAGTAACACATAGGCCTCATATGTGCGGTTGTACAATAGCTTGGATACTTGGTGAGAAAACACCAGATCCCATCAATTGTTTCCCTCATCGATGCTAAACCCAAGAACCAAGTTAGGATAGAGATCAATGAGTACTTGGAGAAACTAAGATGAGAAGCCACCAGGGAAGACTTGGAGTTGAATGCACACACCATGCAATAGTTCATCAGTGGTCCTGTGAAGATCAAGACAATGTTACTCAAGCTTCAAAATGATTTGGATACAATTTCCAAGACCATATATCCAGATGCCATGGAGGTAAGATTTTGCTTTCAGAAAGGCATCGTCAAACCGTTTTGGTACACCATCACACAATACCAAGCTTGGCACCAATATATGACCAAGAAGAAGCGAGTGGAGGTTGTTGAGATAGAAAATACCTAAACTCTACAAAAATAGTGTTGTGTCTTGTTAGGCTATATCTACCCTATTTTGTCTTATATGGGTACATGTAAAAAATATAATATTATTTTTAAATATGTTGTAAGTGAAATTCCAAGTGTCAATATAGGAATATGAAAAGTCATCATGTAATGTAATGTGTCATGAAGTGAAGAAGTTTAAGAGTCATGAGGGAAGTCAAAGAGTCACAAAGGGGAACTTCAAGGGTCACCCCACCCTTTGTTATAAATAGAGCCCCATAACTCATAGAATAGGCTTTCTGGGAGGCAAACTTTTGGCTAGGCTTAGTCTTAGAGAAGGCCTAGGAGTATCGTGAGAGCCTTGGTTTCTCCATAGCATAGAGTAAGTATACTTATTTGGAGCAGGTTTTCTTGATTGTAATGTTCCCCCTTTGGGCTAGTGGTCATCAATGGTGTATGTATGGATGGAAATTTCATTTATAATAATAAAATTAGAGCCATCACTCTTTCATGCATATGTTGTTTATATAGCAGGACTATTCTTGTTGTATTGGCAATGTATGGTATTTAACTAAATCATATGCTTATGAAATAATATGTATGAATTTGTACGAATCCTATTGAATGCATGTTTTTGGATTATCTCATCACTTTAATCTGTGGACTATTGTGCATTTTAGCTCGTGATTTCATTATGCTCCTATGTTCCTTTCAAGCTACATAATATTACAAGCTTCTAAGGGGCACACATCCTTTTCTCCTCCATGTTTTAGAACCTTCATGTATCATACTTGACTCTCTGAAGGGTCACACTTGCTCTCACCCAAAGTTATCATACTTTCCCTTATGCGCTACTACGGTCAAGGGATTACATTTCCACCCACTGTTGGGTCTCCTACTCCAAATGATATGAGTTCTATTTGGGACTTCATATCAGGGAGATCCCCTGAATGTTGGGGGGTCCAACATCATCAACACTTATGATGATAGAAGCAGGGATAGATGACAAGATGAGTCCTTGAAGTATGTTTTTCATTTCTCCACATATTTCATGACTTCTTCCCAAATCAAACCACTACATGTTTTTCTATCTCTACACATTTTGAAGTGTCGGCAAGCGTTTTGAATGAGTTGTCCAGAATTAAGTTTAATGAAAATTGTGGAATAACCTTCCTCAAACATGCAATTTCCTTTTGTGGTTTTTGTGACAGGCATGACATCTCATCTTAGGATATTTCTTGTGTGTTGTTCAATTTCACATTCTAAGGGCATGAAAATCAATGGTGTCACACATTTCGTGCAACCTCTATACACTCTTTCCAACATTTTTTTAGTCAATCATGTCTCGATTTCATTCTTTATGATCGTAAATCCCTAAGAGAAAAATCTTAAAACTGTGAAAATCACCTAACGAACCTCTTCAAGATTTTCGCGATTGTTTCCTTCATTAATGTTTTGAATTTCCTGAATATGAATTTGACTAGGAATTATGGGATGAAATATTTCAATATTTTGTTGACGTTTCTGAAAATCCACATGCATTAGAATATTTCAAACCTCTCTAACCATACCTTGGTGTTAGAGCTTCTAAATCTAAAATAGACAAGTTTATTGTCCCAAGTGACCCTCTGTCCCCTTCCTGGTGAGCTCCAGTATTGTGGCAATAATGCTACAACTCCTGGGGCTTCCTGTCTCTTAATTTTATCAACCCGGTAGTTCGTACAAACTTGCAAGCGACGGTGCTGTATGCACAAGTACTAGCTATTGTCGCAGCTGTCACTTGGTCAGCTGGCACAAGTCCGCTAGGGCTCAAGACAACTTCTATAGGCTCACAGAAGAAGCTTTATCAATGATGGACGAAAGCTAGCTCAAAGAAGACTAATCTACTTGGCAAAAATGAACTGAAAGCAAATCAAAACATGGAAACCCTAGGAAACCCTAATTTAACTAGTCTAACCTCTATGATGCAAAGAATGTGAAGGAAACTTCTACCAATGATGCCATTACTTCTAACAAGTGAAAATGCATGAATCTAATCTACTTGCAGCTTAAAAGACATGTTTTTGTATTTTTTCTTTAAGTGGATGGAGTGATTGTGATTTTGTGCTTATTAGGGTTTGGTTGTGCAGATGTGATGCGGAAGGAAGGAACGCTTGGGAAAGGTTGGGGAGGCTAGGAGAGGTCCCCAGAGATCCCTAGCATCAGTCCACAGAGGTTCCTCATGTTCAGAGGCTCAGCAACCGAGTGAGTGGCCTCCTACAGGATGTCTGCAGGGGATTCTACAGGAAACGCAGGGGTTTCTACAGGAAGTCTACAAATTGCTACAGGATGACCTACCGTGGGTGTTTGAAGTGATGGAGGAGTGATGGAATGGTAGGGGAAGATGTGTAAGGTAGGAACAAGGCTGGTGATGGCTCAGGAGTGGAGAAGTAGGATGGAGAACGAGTGTGTGAAGTGGGTTGGTGGATGAAAGGTTATAACAACGAAATGTCTAAAGGATGGAGTTACGTGAGGAGTGGAGGAGTTTGGGAGATAACGGAGTGGAACAGAGGTTGAGGATGTGGTTGTATGCGTGATCAAGACGAAGAAGGCGGTAATAGAATGATGAAAAGCAGTGTAAATGAAACAAATGGCTTATGACTGTCACCAAGATGAAAATTCATTAACCTAAGCTACCTGAACTCAATGAACAGCAAGATAAAGCGTGTAGAGGAATGTGCATGAAGCAGTGATGAAGGTGTATGGTGCAAGAGTGAAGTGCATGGAAAGATCTATCATAAACGAGACTATGTTGCAGCATGTACAAAGTGAAGAACTGCGTATTTTTGTGGCTGGTATAGGCTACACTCCAATCTCCAAATGGAGATGGCAGTGGAGACTTCCTCAACCTTTTTGCTGGAGCTCCAATGTATGATCAACCTGCTAATCTAACTAAACAACCGAAATCAATTCAACCATAAACTAGTCCTATCTATGCTCATGAAAACGACTAAATTACCAAACTGTGAATTCGAATTGCATGTGAAAATAAACAAACTCAAAGTGCTGGAACGAAAAGCAAACACATTACAACACTGAGGAGATCTATTGCTCTCAGGTTGGGCCCTAACCTGAGAGCTATAGCTCCTTGAGAAAACTCAGAACTAGATCAAAATCTGCCTTCTTTATTCATAATCTGATGTCATGCCAAATTGGCTTACAAAAAGGAACAAAGACCGAGCTGTGCTCAAAAATTACAATAGTAATGCGAGAGTTTCAACAACCTATCAAAGGCTACGGCCTCCATACTTATGCAAAAACGATCATCCAACAAGTGTCCTTGATTTTAGGAGCTCATCTGTCCAACTGAAGTTTAACTTGCTGATCCTGTAGGACTGTCATAATTGTTGTTCCTGTAGAACAGTTATAACTGTTGTTCCTATAGAACAGCTGGCTGCTTCTAAGCTCGGTGGGGAGATGGATTGGAGCTCGGAGCTATGGTGGGAATCATGAGGAGGGTCCCAAGACTGTGGACATCCTCTCCTAAAAACCAGCAGTGCCACCTCCTTGTCTCCTTGTCTCCTTTTCACGTGGTCTTTTCTCCCTTTTAATGCAAAAACCTGAGATCATAATGCATTAGTCACGTAGATAAAGTGTCTACCCTTCTTCCTACAAACAACACGAATAAACTAAGAAATGCATGCATAAGCAGTAAAAAGTGAATGGTTTGAGCAAAACAAGTAGGCCAAATGAGCCCAAATTATACCAAAAATTGGGGCTCATCATCACCCCCAGCTAAACTATTTGCTCATCCTTGAGCAACTTAGTCCAAGTCCTCATCTTTCATTGCTTTGACTGCTTCTCTTGTGTCCCAAGGTTCTGTGGTAGGGTCCTCTCTATAGATGTGAAACCCTGCTTTTCTGTTTACCTCTTCCCATTGTTGACTGTCATCTTCCTTTGTACTTCCTTCAGTCAATCCTAGCAATAGTGGTGGGCTGCGTTTAAGGCCAATCCAGCTGGCCTGGACTCTGGAGGCTTTGCATGGACTTCTTTTAAAGGTCAACCCTTGCCAAAGCTTCTCTCATCCGGATGGGGGTATGGTACTCCCGGATTTTCAAGCTGTGGGCCATGGTATTCCATTTGCGTGCACAAGCCTGGGCAGCACTTTCTCCCAACAACCTTTCCATGTCTTCAAAGTGAGCTATGGCCTGGGCTTGTTGGTCCATAAACTTCAAGGAAGCTGTGGGATCCGTAGCCAACTGTTGGTAGGTTGAGATGAGTGCCACCGGGTCCTCTAGTTCTGGCCTAATGAACAGTGGTTCGATCACTTCTCGGTTCATGACCGATTTTGCTTCAGCTGCTCTTCGATCTTCATGGTTTAACCATGAGGCAAGGGCCATCAATTGCATATCACCCAAGGCAATGTTGGGATCCCATGAGACTTCATTAGGCAAAGCCAAGTTGTGGAGGTAAAACTCTGCCAATTTGGCTTTGTCTTCTGCCGAACTAGTAGTGCATAATTCAGAAAATTGTTGTGGGTTTTCGATGTGTGCAATACCTCTTTGGGCCAAGGTGTTTATTTGGAACTGAAGCCATTGATCTTTTAAAAACAATCCATAGGATTTTGTGGGCGTTCTGCACTGAATTGCTTCCATGGCCCAACTGGCCATGCAGGCCAATTGTGCTTCCTTTTGTTGCAGCTGTTCCTTTAAGGCTTGCACTTCAATTCTTGTCTGTTGTTCTGCTTCCTGTAGAAGTGTCATTGGCTCTTCAAGACTGGTGGTCAGCTCCTTTTTGCCTTCTTGTTCATTTGTGATGTCCTTGGAGGATGTTCCTGCCCCTGCCTTTAGTTCTTGTAGCTGCAACCGTAACTTCTGATTTTCTTCCTGTAGAAGTGCCTGCTGGCAACTAGCCACATGTTTAGCCATGGTGAATTCACTCCTGACCTCCCTGAGTTGATCCTGTAGAGGGCCTATGTCTGCCACACCCTTTGATTTGGCGATCTGCATCCATGTGTGGGAACGGACTCTTTCTTTCTCTAGTTCAAAAAATAGAGGCACGGTGAATTTCTGTAGTATGATTTTGCCCGCCTCTAAAAAGGTGTAATATGAATTCAGATTGGGCGAAGGGCTAGGTTATGGTATGTGTTCTCTTGCTATCTCTTCAGGCAGTTCTGCCTCACCCTCCCTTGGTGATGAGGGTCCTTCTCCTTCCCTCTTTTCTGTTTCCTGTAGCCGGGCCAGAGTATCCTGTAGAACGTTTTCTGCTTCCTGTAGCTGAGTTTTTTCTAACTTTTCCTGCCATGTATTTTTCTTTGGACTCCCCTTCTCGTAGGTGACTGTGACCTTGGAGGGTGACTTTTCTTTGGGAGAAGTAGGTGTATCTTCGATGACGATCGGGCTGCTGGATTGGGCCTGTGGCTTGCCCGTCTTTATCCTAACACTTCTCGGAGCCTTAAAGTACAGAGGAGTCTCCCTCTTCCTCTTGTCTTTCGGCTTAGGTGGCGTATTGAGGCCAGCTAATACAGCTGCTGCCTCCCGTGCCAGAATATCCACCTCCTTTTCTTTGGTTTTTACCTTTTTGGGGCTTCCTGTAGAAGCCTTTTCCTTCAGCACTTTTGGGCTTCCTGTAGAAGACCCTTTCTTGACCGGTTTTGGGCTCCCTGTAGGAGCCTTTTCCTTTAGCAGATTTGGGCTTCCTGTAGGAGCATTTTCTTGAGTCTTTGGGCTTCTTGTAGAAGCCTGTGTCTTTGTTTCTGGACTTCCTGTAGAAGTTTGTTCCTTAGTCATTTTCGGGCTTCCTGTAGAAGCCTGCTTCTGTTTTCCTGTAGGTACAGGTGTCTCCATCTTTGCTTGCTTACCTGCCTGAATTTTGCTTTTTGCTTTGGTTGCGGGTGCTGTTGAGGTACTTGGGCTGACATGGACTACCTCAGCTTTGTCCATTCTGCCTTTCATCCTCTTTTCCCTTGCTGACAGAATTGGTGTGCCACCCTTTTCTTCGTCCTTCTTTTCCTCAGCCACTGCTTCCTTGTCTTCACTGCTGGAGGAGCCACTATCTTCGATCAACATTTTAATGTCCCCATCTTTGGTCAAATTGCGAAAGGATTCCCATGAGAGGGGGACCTTATATGAGTGCAATGCATCTTCCACAAGCAGCTTTATTAACCCATGGTGGGCTATCTGATCAGGTATGCCCTCTCTTAGCTTTGTAGCACATTCCATTAGGGACTGCAGGAGATAATAAGGGATGCTCAGTTTTTGCTCTACAGGAAGGTCGATTCGGTGCCTCAACTCAGCGAGTAACTAAAAGTGATATGCATACACGATGCTAAACCAGCCTTCACAAGTAATATATTTCATGATTTTCAAACTGACTTCATTCCAAGGTGGTGATAAGCTCGTTCTTCTCACCCCGTTTTTATCCTCCGAGAATTCTTCCTCAGGTGGAAAGAATTCCTTCTTTGCCTGCTGACTCAGCTTTCTCTCCTCTTTATCCCACGGCAGACCCATGGGAAGTTCTGTGATCTGACTGATATATTCTGGGGTGAGTTGGAGGCTTAGACCTCTGAAGCTCACTGTGGCCAGTGTCTGGGATTTAGGCTTCAAAGCCTGCAAGAATTCCTCGGCTGCCTCATCATCGTAGCCCTGCAGCTTATCACAAAAAGGCATCCATTGTGCTCTGGTGAAGAGCTCTACCACTGCGGGGTTTCTCCTTAATTTGGTGGAATCTGTGGGTTCCCGCCTGATAAACCCACCCGGCATGATGAACACGGGGGTTTTGACTAAAGGTGACAAATGCAAAGGAGATTCGGTCTATTTTAGGCAGAGCATGCATACAATTCACAAAACACAGTCTAATTATATTGCTATCCTGTAGAAGCGATAGTATAGGCACAGCAATCCGATATTTTTATGACCAGACTGTGAATAATGATCTTGCCACCTTTGAAAGCCAATTGCGGAAGGAGTTTCAGGGTTACCTTTTTCTGCCACCTTTTCTTACATGAGGAATTCACCTTCCTGTAGAACTGCATTCCTGTAGAGACTGCTTCCTGTAGGACTGCGTTCCTGTAGAAACTGTTCCTGTAGGAGCAGTGTGCAAACTTCGGGGAGGACTGTAGTTGGCCAGCGGTCGAGATGTGCTTCACCGGCGTTCTGGTAGCCGAAAGCTCGGCGTATCAACATTTAGAGGAAATCAGAAGAGCCACTCGAGTTTTGAAGTGGAGGTTGATGAATACATGCGCATAATCTAGCCGATTAGATTTTGAATCGGCGCAGCTCGTGGCGCGGGGGGTGAGCTGTCCCCGCCGGACCGTTGGGTGACGTCACCCATCATTCACCTACATATTCACTCGCTGCCGCATTCATTCCCACAGATCTGTCGCCGCCCTTTTCTGTTAAACTCATTTCTCGGTTGACGGGACTATCCTCACGTGCGTGCTGCGTATTTTCTTTGTCGTGGCTGCCACCCAAGCATCCGACTATACCATAACTAGCCGACGTGGCCAGTCAACTGGCCATACAGCCGCTCAACCATTCATTTCTACGCCATGCAAACAAATCAAATTAATACTCATGCAATTTGGTGGAAGGAAGGGTTGAGACACTTACCTACGCGCGGCTGCACACGATTTTTCGGTTTTTTTTTGGACGACGGGGAGCGGATCTACCTGCTGTATGAGGCTTACACAGTCCCGGAGGCTCATGGTTACAGGATTCTG
The DNA here is from genome assembly GCA_031772625.1 of Pinus tabuliformis. Lineage (NCBI taxonomy): Eukaryota > Viridiplantae > Streptophyta > Pinopsida > Pinales > Pinaceae > Pinus > Pinus tabuliformis. The sequence continues at coordinate 1,418,360,377 of CM062817.1, read as the reverse complement.
GCGATGGAGTGGATGCTTTGGTTGCCTGCGCCCGTGTTTTTCTTGCAGAGGGCAGTGCTGTGACTGGTATCCACTCATGCAGGTTTGACTGTTACAGGATTCCCGCGGGGTGCCTTGTAACAGTCTCGCCTCCTTGGGTGAATGCTGCACGACGATGGATAGAATCTTCTGATCACGCTCCCGGAGCTTCTGATGCTCGACATGGATGTGGTATGAGCTCTCGGTGCTTGTTTTTCTTTGACAAATGGCTTTACCACGAGACTCATTGATCTGGTTTGCTGGTGCAGGGATCTTGGTTGCATGGCGACGAGGATGGTGGAGCACGGTAACAGCAATGTTCAGGGATGCCAATCAGTGGGATGCATGCATCCAACCCATTCCTCAGCCGCTAGATCTCCGATTGAAACAAAATTTTGGCCGTCCCAAACTTCTACAGGAAGTTTCCTGTAGACACAAAGCTTCCTGTAGAAATTTCGCACTTTCCTGTAGAAAATCCGCGCCTTCCTGTAGAAAGACTGTGCCCTCCTGTAGAAATACTGCGCCTTCCTGTAGAAAGACAGCAGCTTCCTGTAGAAGATTCAAACCATGATAAAATTGCACATACCTTGAAAAACATGGGTGCTCTTGGAGGAGGTACTGATGAGGTTCCTTGACAGCATGATAAGGACCCTTGGCTCGGATTAGAGAGGCTTCTTCTCCTCCATAGAACATCTGCAACCTGCATGCAATTTTCATATTGTGCTTATTATTTTTTCTGTTTTTTTTTTCTTTTTTCCCTTTTTTTTGGAAAGATAACAGGGGCGCCCCAAAGAGGTTTTCACCCTTGCTACCTGCCCTGAGCGCCTCAGAGAGGTTTTCACTCAAGGATCTTTTTCAACCTTTTCTTTTTTTTTTTTTGAAAAAGCAATAGGAGCGCCTCAATGAGGTTTTCACCCCTACTACCTACCTTGGGCGCCTCAGAGAGGTTTTCACCCAAGGATCTTTATTTCTTTTTTTTTTTTTTTCTTTTTTTTTCTTTTTTTTTTTTTTTTCAGATCTTCTTTCAGGGTGTGCCACAGGCAGAGGCAGAACCCTTCTCTATGACTAATACAGATTTCTCCATAGTTTTGATAAACTCTTGTCTTGAGATAGGTCTCCTGTAGATCTTCAATCGATGCCCATTGACAAGCATGGGAATGGCTTCCTCATCAATGGTTCGAATGAGGACAGATCCATTGTCATGGCATTGTTCCACTACATACGGTCCTAGCCATCTGGTTCTCAACTTCCCCATGAAGTCTTTGAACCTGGAGTCATACAACAAGGCCCAATCTCCCGGCTGAAATTGCTTGTCATGGAGATGTTGGTCATGCCACACCTTCCTCTGAAGTTGGACTACTTCTGAGTGAAGGAGGGCCTGCATGCGGTGCTCGTCCAGGCCATTCAGCTGCAGCAGCCTCTCTTGTTGTGCATGGTTGAGATCTAGGTCCAGCTGAGCTGCCATCCTCAAGGTGTTGTATTCAAACTCAATGGAAAGCAAAGCTTTCTTCCCATAGACCAGCTCATATGGTGTGAAACCGGTGGTGGTCTTCCAAGTGGTGTTGTAGGCCCATGTGGCCTCAACCAGGCGATCTGCCCAATCTTTTCTGCTACTGCTCACCACTTTGGTCAAGATCCCTTCTAATGCTCTATTGGTGACTTCCACCTGCCCATTTGCTTGAGGATGATAGGGAGTGGAAGTCCTATGCTTGATCTTGTGATGAGCCAGTAAGTCTTCAACCAAGTTGGATGTGAACTGGCTCCCTTGATCGGTCACCAGCTCTCTTGGGTAGCCAAACTTGTAGAAGATGTTCTCTCTTAAGAACTCGACCACCTTCTCTTCTGTTGCTGCTTTGATTGCTTTAGTCTCTGCCCACTTTGTCAAATAGTCAGTACACACAATGATGTAGGATCTTTGCCTCGAAGAGGGATTGATTGGACCCACAAAGTCCATGCCCCACTTCTCGAATGGCTCAAGAGTCACTTGAGGTTGGAGAGGCATCTCATCCCTTTGGGTCGGTTTCCCCATTCTTTGGCATTGGTCACACTGACTGACATATCTTCTGACATCTTGATGAAGTGTGGGCTAATAGTAGCCTGCCTGCAGGATCTTGAAGGCAGTTCTCTTTGCTGCAAAATGCCCTCCACAAGGCCCATCATGACAAGTGAGGAGGATATAAAAGACTTCCTCCTCCCTTACACAACGCCTTAAGATCTGATCGGGGCCAATCTTGAACAGGTTGCCCCCGATCCAAGTAAATGAGGCACTTTTTCTGATGATTCTGCTCTTCTCTTTTGAAGAGAGATGCGGAGGGAACTGAGCTGAAACAAGGTAGTTTGCTATATCAGCAAACCATGGAGATAGTACTGAGATAGAAAACAGATGCTCATCAGGCATCTGGTCATCCACCATCCCATCTTCATCTGCAGACAAATCCAATCTAGACAAGAGGTCAGCAACAACATTTTCTCTACCTGGTTTATCAACAATGGTTAGATCAAACTGCTGCAATAAAAGTAACCATCTAATGATACGAGCATTCACATCTGGTTTATTCATTAAATATCTAATAGCAGCATGGTCAGTATGTACAAAGGTCTGGTAACCAGTAATATAATGTCGGAACTTATTCAATGCATGGACCACAGCCAAGAATTCCTTCTCGGTTACAGTGTAATTCAGCTCAGCTTTGGACAAGTTTTTGCTAACAAAGTAAATGGCATATGGAAGTTTCTGCTCAACTTGTCCTAAAGCTGCACCTATGGCTTTGTTCGAGGCATCAGTGTGGATTTGGAAAGGTAGGGCCCAGTTTGGACCTCTCAGGATTGGGGCTGACACCAACTTGTCCTTCAACTCATTTAAAGCCCTCTGACAATCGTCAGTCCATTTAAACTCCACATCTTTTGCCAACAAACCAAACAATGGCGAGGCTAGCTTGCTGAAATCTTTAATGAATCTCCGGTAGTATCCTGCTAATCCCAAGAAACTCCGGACATCCCTTACCTTTTGAGGAGGTGGAACCCTCTTGATGAGAGCAATTTTGTTAGGATCCACCTGCAATCCTTGGGAAGAAATGGTATGGCCTAGCACGGTCCCTTCAGTCATCAGGAATTCACATTTTTCAGGACTGAGGGACAGGTTCATCTCGGTGCATTTGGTTAGGACTTTCCCCAGGTTGGACAATGCTTCCTGGAAGTTGGCCCCATATGGAGTAAAGTCATCCATGTAGATTTCCACTGCATCATGGACCAGCTCCGAGAAGATGCTTAAGACAGCTCTCTGGAAAGTAGCAGGAGCATTGCATAGCCCAAAGGGAAGGACTCGGTAGGCAAAAGTACCCCAAGGACAAGTGAAGGTGGTCTTATCTTGGTCTTCCGGGCTGATTTGGATTTGATTGTACCCGCTAAACCCATCCAGGAAAGAGAAGAACTTCTTTCCTGCCAATCCATCCAAAACTTGATCTATGAAAGGTAGAGGGAAATGGTCCTTCTTGGTAGCTTTGTTCAGTTCTCGGTAATCCACACAGATTCTCCACTTCCCATTCTTCTTGGGAACCAAAACTAGAGGGGACACCCATTCACTATCTGAGATGGGGTAGATGAATCCGGCATCCAACAGTTTTTGCAATTCTTCCTTGACAATGTCCTTAAGGGCAGGATTCATTCTCCTCTGCGGTTGCCTAACCGGTTTACAGTCCTCTTTGATATATATGTGATGAGTATAGACCGAAGGATGGACTCCTTTCATCTCCTTATAGCTCCAAGCAAAAGCATCTAGGTGGTTGGCCAACAGACTACACAGCTCCTTTTCCTGAGAAGGAGATAGGGAGGAGCTGATCTTCAGTGCTTTCTCAGGGCCGAACTCCACATTCTTAACTCTGGGAGTGACAGGGTTGGTTGTACAAAGATCCACTAAGGTGCTAGCTTGGGCATCCTCCACCAATTCCTCTAAGGGTAGAGCACTGGAAGGTGGGTTTTGGATCAAGTTCTCGATCAAGTCATCCTCGGTTGGGGGGTTTCTCCTAGTGGTATCTAAGGTGCACAGAGGTGCTGAGTACACCTCGTCTTCTTCTCCTTCTTCCAACCAGAGGGGTAAATCATGCTCTAAAGAAGGTTGGGCAGGAGGGTATAGGACTAGTTGCTTGGACATGGGACCATTTTTGATGGTCATGTTTCCTGCCCGACAACTTATGTAAGCATCTGCAGTAGCTAACCAAGGCCTTCCCAAAATGAGAGGATATCCAGTAAGCTTGGCCTTTGGTTGCAGAACCAGGAAGTCTGCAGGGTATTCCCAAGAATCAATGGAGACCATGACATCCTCCACAATCCCTTCGGGAGTCACGGTGGAGCGATCTGCTAACTGCAGTACTGTCGAGGTCTTCCTCAAGGAACCCTGAAGATTGAGTTTAAGCATGGTATCCCTGGTCATCACATTGATGGCCGCCCCCAGATCAATCAAGGTGTGGGGGATAATGGTGCCATTGATGTGAACATCTACTACAGGACTTCCAGGATCTAGGTACTTTGGGCAGATGACTTGTCCTAGCATAAGGTCAGACAGTTGTCCTATGACATTGATAGTTGAGGCATCTTTCTTCTGTCTGCCTGGGTGTTTGAAACACTTCTCCTTAACCAGCTTGTTATATATGGGCACATCCTTGATGGCTTGGAGAAGTGGGATTTTTACACACAACTGCTTGATCTCACCCAAAAGCTCATCTTCTTCTGGGTTAGGTTGTGTGGTGGCTGTTAGTCTCTCAGGAAAGGGTGGAATAGGCTTTGGTTCACTCTCCTGATGGTCTTCCTCATCCTCTGGGGGAGGAGGCTGGCGATATGGAAGAGTCTTTCCAGATCTAAGATTGATCTCCTGGATCTCCACAGCATTGGTAGGGCATGAGGTTTCCCCAGTGTATACCTGCTGGGCCTATCTATTGTTGGGGTTCGGGTTCGGTTGAGCAGACATTTGAGGTTGCCTTGGAGGAGCAGGAGGTAATGGTTGAGGTTGAACTGGTGGTGGAGTAAAAATGGCAGGAGGAGTGTTGTATTGGGGCCTCCACCCCGACTGAGGTGCATTCCATTGAGGTTGTGGCTGGGTATGTGAGTGATATGGATGAGAAGTAGGTTGAGTGGGGTACTGAGGTGGATAAGACCATGGAGGAGGCATGGACCATGAAGGATGAGCAGGGGGACCCCAGGAAGGCATAGGAGTTGACTGGTTGGGGTTGTAATAAGCTTGAGATGCCCCTTGCATCCCCTGCTGATAAGGTCTAGATCCTTGTGGCCTCCTTTGGTTGAGGTAATAGAGAGGCTCTATGGGAGCTTCGGTCCCTTGGTACATGGCTTTAAACCCAGGTAAGGTTGGACACTGATTTGTGGGATGGTCCTCCTCACAAATGAAACACACTTCAACCGAATGCAATGGACATTCGTTCTTAGGGTGCCTCCTTGTGCACCTAGGACAGAAGACAGCCAAGGCTCTCTCAGCCTCTTCTTTCTTTTGCTGAATCCTGAATGTATCAAGCTGCATGGCAATGGTTTGTCTCACCTCACTCTTAAGATCTTCTAATTGGTTTGCAAGCTCATGTTTGGAGAAAGGGACACTAGTGGAGAGGTGGTTTCCTCTACCTCGTTTCCGAGCTGCCCTGGAGTGGTTTCTAAATACAGTCTTGATGTCCTCATAAGGCAGTTGGTAAATGTCCCCCCCAGCTAACATGTGAAGGGTATCTAAGAGGTCTTCAGGGACTCCTCGGAGTAGGACTAACTTGAGGGATTCAGGGTCAAGTGTGCACCTGGCCCGCTTATAGCTTAGTTGGAACCTCTCCTCATAATCCTCTAAGGACTCATCATTTCCCATGGACATCCGAAAGATTTCCCCCTTTGTTTCCTTGGACCTACAGTAATCTCGGTACTTGGTGTTGAAAGCTTGCTGCATCTGAGCCCAAGTAGTGATACTATTCCCAAGTAAACCCATGAACCAGCGTAGTGCTGCATCCTTGAGAGTGGAAGGGAAAAGTTTCAACTTTTGCTCATCTTCAGTATAGTCATAGGTTCTGCAAAGGACAGCAAACTCAAACAGGAAGGTATCTGGATCTTCAGTGGTCAACCCATGGAAGTGAGGTAAGGCGGAGGGGCTAATGTTTTTCATTTTCATCTCTCCATTGGTCTCTCGGATGGGGAAGGCACCTTCTATTCTCTCATCTTCTCTTCTATTGTTAGCCATAGCTTCAGATGGATTGGTCTCTAACTCTTCTTCTACTATAGGGTCTTTGGATATCTCAGGTTGTTCACCTATAGGTTCCTCTGGGTCACTGTCACCAAAGAAGAGAGAAGGGTGACTCAGTGATGTGGTGGGGGTGTTTGGTAGGAATTTGCCTGATCTATCTCGATTCCTACGAGGCATGAAATGGAAAAGACTTTCTTTTTCTTTTTGCTTGCTTTTGCTTTTGGTACCTGCAAAACTGAGACAGATTGATCTACAACTAACTATGAAAGATGCAAAATTAGCTGAAAGCAGGAAAGAACTAATCTACTTCGCTCAAATGAAATTGCAAAAAGGAAATGCTAGTCTATGAAAGCAGGAAATGCTAATCTATGAAATCAGGAAATGCTAATCTATGAAAGCAGGAAATGCTATGCTACTTTTGCAGAATGGAAATGAAGTAAACTACTTAGCAGAAGGTAAGAGTAAGAAAGTAGAAGAAAAGCAACAATTACTAATACTCTGACGCTTCCCCGGCAACGGCGCCAAAAATATGGTGAGCTCCAGTATTGTAGCAATAATGCTACAACTCCTGGGGCTTCCTGTCTCTTAATTTTATCAACCCGGTAGTTCGTACAAACTTGGAAGCGACGGTGCTGTATGCACAAGTACTAGCTCTTGTCGCAGTTGTCACTTGGTCAGCTGGCACAAGTCCGCTAGGGCTCAAGCCAACTTCTATAGGCTCACAGAAGAAGCTTTATCAATGATGGACGAAAGCTAGCTCAAAGAAGACTAATCTACTTGGCAAAAATGAACTGAAAGCAAATCAAAACATGGAAACCCTAGGAAACCCTAATTTAACTAGTCTAACCTCTATGATGCAAAGAATGTGAAGTAAACTTCTACCAATGATGCCATTACTTCTAACAAGTGAAAATGCATGAATCTAATCTACTTGCAGCTTAAAAGACATGTTTTTGTATTTTTTCTTTAAGTGGATGGAGTGATTGTGATTTTGTGCTTATTAGGGTTTGGTTGTGCAGATGTGATGCGGAAGGAAGGAACACTTGGGAAAGGTTGGGGAGGCTAGGAGAGGTCCCCATAGATCCTTAGCATCAGTCCACAGAGGTTCCTCACGTTCAGAGGCTCAGCAACCGAGTGAGTGGCCTCCTACAGGATGTCTGCAGGGGATTCTACAAGAAATGCAGGGGTTTCTATAGGAAGTCTACAAATTGCTACAGGATGACCTACCGTGGGTGTTTGAAGTGATGGAGGAGTGATGGAATGGTAGGGGAAGATGTGTAAGGTAGGAACAAGGCTGGTGATGGCTCAGGAGTGGAGAAGTAGGATGGAGAACGAGTGTGTGAAGTGGGTTGGTGGATGAAAGGTTATAACAACGAAATGTCTAAAGGATGGAGTTACGTGAGGAGTGGAGGAGTTTGGGAGATAACGGAGCGGAACAGAGGTCGAGGATGTGGTTGTATGCATGATCAAGATGAAGAAGGCGGTAATAGAATGACGAAAAGCAGTGTAAATGAAACAAATGGCTTATGACTGTCACCAAGATGAAAATTCATTAACCTAAGCTACCCGAACTCAATGAACAGCAAGATAAAGCGTGTAGAGGAATGTGCATGAAGCAGTGATGAAGGTGTATGGTGCAAGAGTGAAGTGCATGGAAAGATCTATCATAAACGAGACTATGTTGCAACATGTACAAAGTGAAGAACTGCGTATTTTTGTGGCTGGTATAGGCTACACTCCAATCTCCAAACGGAGATGGAAGTGGAGACTTCCTCAACCTTTTGGCTGGAGCTCCAATGTATGATCAACCTGCTAATCTAACTAAACAACCGAAATCAATTCAACCATAAACTAGTCCTATCTATGCTCATGAAAACGACTAAATTACCAAACTGTGAATTCAAATTGCATGTGAAAATAAACAAACTCAAAGTGCTGGAACGAAATGCAAACACATTACAACACTGAGGAGATATATTGCTCTCAGGTTGGGCCCTAACCTGAGAGCTATAGCTCCTTGAGAAAACTCAGAACTAGATCAAAATCTGCCTTCTTTATTCATAATCTGATGTCATGCCAAATTGGCTTACAAAAAGGAACAAAGACCGAGCTGTGCTCAAAAATTACAATAGTAATGCGAGAGTTTCAACAACCTATCAAAGGCTACGGCCTCCATACTTATGCAAAAACAATCATCCAACAAGTGTCCTTGATTTTAGGAGCTCGACTGTCCAACTGAAGTTTAACTTGTTGATCCTGTAGGACAGTCATAATTGTTGTTCCTGTAGAACAGTTATAACTGCTATTCCTGTAGAACACCTGGCTGCTTCTAAGCTCGGTGCGGAGATGGATTGGAGCTCAGAGCTATGGTGGGAATCACGAGGAGGGTCCCAAGACTGTGGACATCCTCTCCTAAAAACCAGCAGTGCCACCTCCTTGTCTCCTTGTCTCCTTTTCACGTGGTCTTTTCTCCCTTTTAATGCAAAAACCTGAGATCATAATGCATTAGTCACGTAGATAAAGTGTCTACCCTTCTTCCTACAAACAACATGAACAAACTAAGAAATGCATGCATAAGCAGTAAAAAGTGAATGGTTTGAGCAAAACAAGTAGGCCAAATGAGCCCAAATTATACCAAAAATTGGGGCTCATCACTTCCCATCAAGCAACTCTAGCTGCACAGGTTGATATGGGAGAATTTTGTTGTCCACTTGTTGATCTATATCCATCTCCTCCTACCCCACCTGCTCAAAACTTCCACGCATATTTGGACTGTAACTCTGATGGTTTCCATGAAGTGCTATATCCTCATCCTTTGTTCTTCAGTCCCTTCTATCCTCTAGATTTTGGATTGTTGTGTTCATCTGTCTAAGACATCACTTGTGATGTTCATGAGGATCAAGTTCTGGACGAAGTTGGTGTTGAACAACCAACCTATGATATCATTTTTTATGAGTATGTGTGGGAACCTAAACAAGAGTCTGCGGTGAAGGGTGACCTGCTTCTATCCAAACCTCATCTACTTTATCCTGACATCTTCCATGATTATGTCTTTTCTATTCCATCTTGTGAAAAATCATTTTCATATGTTTCTACTTTCGATCATTCACAGAATGCGTGAAATTCCAGTTGTTCATTTGAATGCATAGAGGATGAATTTGTCTTCCTAAATCCGTCCAGTCTCTCATCTCACCTTTTGGAAAAGATAGAGGGTGAAATATCTCATTTTTCATCATCCCCTCTGTATCATTCATCAAAGCATGAGGATGCCTCTATTTTTTATCTTGAACTTTTTGATTGTGTTTGTTGTGATCTTTTCATTCATTCATCTGATCATGCTTCTGATTTTTCCACTATAGATATTTCTAAGCCACCTGTCTTTGATGGTCTATCTTCTGATGAATTCGAAACTCATCAAGTTGTTGAGGAAGTTCAACCTGAGTTGATGGTTATGTTATGTTCTCGTAGCCTTGAGGTTTCCACTTCAGATCAGAAATCATTTAAATCTTTACACACTCCTCATCACTATGTTGTTCACATTGAAAATCAATCTATCTCATAATTTTCAGATCCTCCACTGGAATCACATGATCCTATCGCTCAATCACTGGACGAGTCATACATAGAAAGCACTGTTGTAAAATAGAAGTTTTCTTCTTTCCTAATGTTTGCTCATTTTTCAAGTTTGAAAGTGTGTACATGCTTGTCTTCCACACGCATCATGTTAAGACACCATCGTACATCCGCAAAGTGCCTCTCATGTGATTTCAATTTTTAATTTTCTGCAGATGCATTCAAGCTTTGAACGCTCTAGTTTGCATTTTTTTATCTTTATTGTCGGTCGTTCTCTCTGCTACATGGGCCAACCAATGTACCGATGGATGCATTGGAAGTATCACTTTACGTGAGTTGGCATATGTTTTGCTTAAGTTAGGAGTATGTTGGTAGTGTTGGACCTACCAACATGTTAGGGGATCTCCCCAGTAAGAAGTCCCAACTAGACCTCAAACCGTTTGGAGTAAGATTCGTAGTAGTGGGTAGTGAAGCTATGCCTTGACTATGATAGTGCACAGAGGTAAGTGTGATATCGTTGTCGGAAGAAAGTGTGTGACCCTGCAGTGAGTCAAGAGAGATGCATGGGGGTTCTAAAAAATGGAGGGGGAAAAGTAAGTGTGTCCCTTAGAAACATGTAATCATACCCAACCTAAAAGGAACACACAATATAAGTGAGATCACAAGCTAGAAAGCATAATACTCCACAATCCAAAGTGATGGGTTAAACCAACAACACGACTTCAAAAAGGTTGATACAATTGTATACAAAATAGTTCATACACAAATGCATAATTTAAACAACATACATTACTAGAGTAACCAGAACAGTCAAACTACAATAACGAAATATGCATGCAGACATGTTGACTTTGTTATATATATATATATATATATATATATATAGATAGATATAAAGTGAAAGTTTCATCCATACATACACCATTGACAACCACTAGCCCCAATAATGGAACAATACAGTCAACGCCACTTGCTCCTCCAAAGAGATGTAGTCACTCTATGTTGTGGAGAAGCCAAGGCTCATGAAAATACTCTCCAAACCTCCTCTAAGAAATGCCTGGCCAAAATCTTGGCTCCAAAAACCCTATACTATGAATTATGAGGTTCTAAATATTGCAAAGGGTGGGATGACCCCTAACATTCCCCTTTGACTCTTGGACTACCCTCATGGATTTTCATATTACATAGTGACTGTTCACATTCCATTAATGACACTTGGAATTTCACTTACAATACATTACAATAATATAATTTCCACATATACCCATGTGGGATAAAATAGTTTTGAGTCAACCTGACAAGACAAGTAACCTCACTTGGAGTCTTGGGGAAATACCAACTCGGTAACCTCCTCGTGGTGATCTTCGATGATGAACTGATACCAAGCTTGGTACTTCTCTATTATGTCCCTGTACTATTTGATGGCATCCTTTTCAAAGCAAACCCTTTCTTCCATGGCTTCCAGGAATATAGTTCTGAAACCTCTATCTAGCTCATCTTGAAGCATGCATAACACTATCCTTAGTGTGGCTAGACAACTGATGTTTCTTTTCATGTTCTCTATGATGAGCTATAAGTCATAGTTGGTGGCTACGTGCATCAATTTCTCTATGTACTTGTCGACATCCAATATGACTTGGTTATTCTTCATTTCCTAGGTGAGGGTTCCGATGGAAGGGATCTTATGCGATTGTACTATGATATCTCGACTCCTAAACAACCGTACATAGTAAGCCTCATTGCTAGTGATGAGTGGAGGGAGCTACTCATAATTCCAAATCTGCATCCAAGATTGTGCTTTTTCTAGCTTGGCCTATGTCTTTATATTCTTGTGCAAGTAAAGCAAGGCTCCCGTGTACCTCATTATCCATTCTTACATGTACTCAATAACAATGTGAATGTATTTTAGTGTTAGAGTTGTTTGTGCACACTACTACTGAAAGCCATATAAATGGACAATCGCTTTGTGCATGGTGACTAATGTTCTATACACTTTCCACATCGTGGCCTCCAAAGTTGATATATCTGCCAATTTTTCTTTCTTCATGTCTTCCACGGTGGATCTTACAGACTGCTCTGCTCTCTACCTAGACTCTTGCAAGTCCTTCACCATTCGATCATTCTTTGCTATCATGAACTTGGTCGTTAAACTCATGGATTCTGGATAAGCCTTAGAAGATTTGACCATGGAAACTAGATGTCTTCTAACATTTGGTACAATCACCCTTTATTCTTTGTGCCTAGGTGATCTATGATCATCCAGGAGCTAGTTTCTTCATGCCTGTACAATCCTTTGTTGTGTGTCATCAAAATCAAGATTGTACACATCCGTCTTTGGATAATCATCAAGGAGAATAAATTATCCTTGCTCACTCAGGACTGGTTGTGGTTCTAGAGGTGGCAGATACTATGGTACAACCTTGGATGCCCTCAACATAAGATCAATGTCTTGGTACTCTAGCTCATGTTTTGTATCCATGTATGTTACCTCAGCCAACTGCTCAACCTGCTAGAAAATTTCCCGAACCTACACCTCCTCACCCTATTCATCATTTTTTGGCTCCTTTATTGTCTACACCTGCATCTGCGTAGTTTTCTTTGTCATTGTGCCTTGTTCTTCTTCCTATTCTCGTTTCTTCCTTCCTTCACTCTCTCTCCTCTTGAGTTCTTATTCTAATTTTAGATTCTTCTCCATCTCTTGCATTCTCCTTTCCATCTCTTCCAATCCTTGCTTCTCCCTCTTTCTCTGCACTACTCTCCTATCGCATTGTCACCTCTTTGCATATATCTCCAAATCTACTCTCTCAACATGTGTATCTTCATTGAACTTGTAGCTTTGCTCATCCTCTAATCTCCTGACAATCTTCCTCTTTCCTTTGTCTTGTGGCAGTTTCTTGCTCACTACTGCTATTGTTGTTGCTTCATGTGATGGTGTTGTCTACAATTCTATTTTCCATTCTAAAACCATGTTGACCGGTTAATTGAGTGTAGAGGAGTTATAGCAATACCTCCAAGGATCTTCCTCTAGCCAATGAAATTCCCCGTGGACCCATGCAAAGTACACCTTCACATAATGGTTCTAGCATATGCATTGCGGTTCATACAAATTGAAACTCTTGGTGTCAAACCTAAAATTCTTCAAGTCCTCCATCTTTACATATGCATCTTTCGAGTTATGGATCTCATACAACCCAACCTGCTAAGGAAGAGTAGGCCTTGGTGCCTCCTTCATCTTATGCAGTTCTGTTGGAAACCATGTGGAGATGTGGTACACAACCTCTTACATGACCAAATTTTCCATGGCAAACCTCGGAAACTCATGCAGATGCTTCTCTGCACCAAACACCCTAGTGAAGGTGCCACATGTGAGGCATACCAATCTGCAATATTGAGCAATGCCTACATAGCTTCATCAGACATGCAAGGTGGGTCCTATTCAAATATCATCCTATACACTAGGGTGATGAAGTGGTGAGATAGCCTTGTCATGACTCCTCGGTAGCTTCACTTAGAGAGAAAATTGCAATAAACATTCACAACTTCTTCTGATGGTGTCTATGTCCAACCCATGCCAGGGAACTACAGTTGGACACAAATTGCATCAAGCAAGTATGAAGACATATAGAATCTTTCTTGTCCATCCTTAGGTATATTCTGGGAATTTTACACATGCACTTTTACCTGAAGAGCCAACATGTCCGAAAAAAATAAAAATAAAAATAAAAAAATAAAAAATCTCCCACTTGTTGTTTTCTTTCCACAAGGGGCCACAAGAGAGCTTAGTCATTTATCTAGCCCTGCAACGCTCATTGTTTCTCTACACCAAAAGAACTTCTCAGAGCTCACAAATTTTGTCATTGCATCTACAATATTCTTCAAAGTGTCCACCTTTACCAGCAACACCTTTTTGTCTTCTACATATCCCTCACAAAGTGACACTGAACATCAATGTTCTTTGTCTTTGAATGATATGCAGGGTTCTTTGCCAAGAAAATTGTACTTTGGTTGTCACAGTCTATCCTTATAGCTCCCTGTACTAACCCCATACTTGAACACAATCCCTACAACCAAACTGCTTCCTTGCTTTCAGGAGTGGCTGCCATGTATTCTACCTCTGTAGTTGATAGTGCCACTACAGATTGTTTCTTACTCATCCAACTGACTGCACCTCCAAATAGGTTAAAAACATACCCACTTGTAGATCTTCTCTGATCTAGATCTCCAGCCTAGTCTGCATCAACAAAATCATAAATATCCAACACGCTGTCCAATCCTGGTCTTCCTTGGTAGCACAAACCATAATCACTAGTGCCACACAAATACCTGAAAGCCCGCTTCACTTCTGTCCATTGCTCCTTCCCTGGTTTTGACATAAACTTGCTCAATACTCCCACTGCATATGTAATGTCTGGCCTAGTATAGACCATCACATACATCAGGCTACTAACTGCACTTCCATATGGAACACGAGACATGTCCTCTTCCTCTTCTTGTGTCTTGGGACACTATTCAGCAGATAACTTTACACCTACATGAATAGGAACCTTCACCGGTTTACTATCTTGCATATTGAACCTTTGCAATATTGTCTCAACATACTTCCTCTGGTTTAACCGGAGCTTCCTCTTTGTCCGATCTCTTTTAATTTCCATGCCTAAAATATAGTTTGCAACACCAAGATCTTTCATGTCGAATTTGGAGAACACATGGGTCTTCAAGTCCTGGATAATTTCTTTGTCATTTCCAACTAGCAACATATCATCCACATACAAGACTAGATAAATAACACGGTCACCAATTAATTTAAAATACACACAGTGATCTGCTTTGCTTCTGGTGAAGCCAAGTCCCCGTATAAATGTATCAAATTTCTGATACCACATCCTTGGTGATTGTTTTAACCCATATAGAGACTTCTTTAACTTTCATACCACTTATTTCTTACCCTTCACTGCAAAGCCTTCAGGTTGCTTCATGTAGATCTCCTCTTCCAGATCCCCGTGAAGAAATGTTGTCTTCACATCCATCTGTTCTACCTCAAAATTAAAAGCAGTAGCAACAAATAAAATTAATCTAATAGAAGCTACCTTGGAAACAGGAGAAAAGATATCATCAAAATCAATTCCCAGCACTTGGGAGTAACCTTTCGCTACCAACCAAGCTTTGTATTTCTCCACCTTTCCATCTACATTTGTCTTCTTCTTGAACACCCATTTGCTACCACTCGGTTTCCTTCTAGCCGGAAACTCCACCAAATCCCAAGCCTCATTTTTTTGCAAAGATGCCATTTCATCAACCATGGCCTCTTTCCAGAGTTTTCCATCCTCTCAAACTAATCTTCTCAAACCCAAAGTTTGTGGCTCTTCATCTTCTAATTCCTCCTCTGCTGTAGAGTTTGATTCTTCCTCCTTTTGCTCAAACTTTATCTTCTCAAGTTCCTTTGGTTGGACTTCATGTTTAATAACATCTTTTACCTCTCTGAACACCACATCTCGAATGTACACAACCTTCCTTGTTAGTGGGTTCCAAATATTATAACCCTTTAAACATCCTTATACCCAATAAAGATGCACTTTTCAAATTTACTATCCAACTTTGTTCATTTCTCCTTTGGAACATGTACATATGCATCACATCCAAATACCCTCATATGTGAAAGAGAGGGTTTTCTACCAGTCCATACCTCTTGTGAAGTCTTATACTCCAAAACTGATGAAGGTGATCTGTTGACCAGGTAACATGTTGTCTCCACTGCCTCTGCCTAAAATTCTTGTCCCAACTCGGCACCACTGAGCATGCTTTTTGCCCTTTCCATCAATGTCTTATTCATTCTTTCTACAACTCCATTTTACTGAGGTGTATATGGAGTATTTGTTGAAAAATGTGCAACAAGAAATGTTAAATTTAGAATGTGCTAAAAATAGGTCTGCTAAAAATAGCATGTCTAAAAATGGCAGTTTGGCCAATGAGGTCATTGGCCACATTGGGTGAAAGGTGTAACTACTAAAAATAGAAAGTTTTAAAAATAGCATTTCTGGGTCCCTTCTTATTTATAGCAATCCCTAGTTTATCTATAGGAAGTAAAATTAATTTTGGTCTTAACAGTAGTTGGAAATATTAATTAATTAATTCAGTTGAGTTAATTAGTTAAGGAAATTCAAATTTTAAGTCTTTGTGAGCATGCACATGAGTTGTCCCACTGATTGAGGGAATAAGTATGTGTTCTATAATGAGAGAATCAATTGACTTAGTTCTAACCAGTCAAGTCCAGTTAGATTATTTTAACAAGTTGTTAAAATAATAAAATATAGTTTGTTAATGCTTGCATGCATGTGACAACTATTATTTTAGATAGCTGAGAATTCACTCAGAGATCACTGTTGCATGTCAGTTCTGTCAGAGATCCAGTTGATATCAAATGAGGGACAATGTACTATTAGATGCTTGGATATTTCTAGTAAGTATTCCTTGCATGGATAAGGATCTATTTCTAAAAGAAATACATATTATAGGATATTGGAGGACTTGTGGCCTATATATTGAGGCCTAGGTAGTCTATGATCTTCATCTTCTGATTGAAGATCATCAGGATCTTCTGATTACAAAGAGAGCAGGATAGCTATTGAGTTGATTCTTTTTGTATGTTGTTAAGGATCTCCACTTGATTGATGATACATGGTTGAAGTTTTATGTTGGTGCTTTCCCCTGGATATATCTTGTGTTATGTGTGATTATTTCTCTTGTTCAGTTATGCATGTTTCTACTTCATGTTGCTCATGAATTCGATTATGCTTCCACTTAATGTTTTGTAGAAGTAGAACAAGTATTATGCTTTAGGACATTGCGTATATCAGTTTGTTCTATAGGTGAAATTTCTACATGCTATCAGAGCACAAGTGATCAAGCAAGAACAGTATACTAGCAGGAGAAAATCAAAGTTTATTATTCAGGATAAAGATCTCAAGTTCTTACCACATCTATTTCAACAATGGCATTCTATGGTTTGAGGCTTGAGTATGCCCTTGATAGCAGCTCAAACTATATAGCTTTGAAGGATCACATGGAGGCAATTTTGGAAGATAGTGGCCTTAAGGATTTCATTGATCAAGAAATCCCTAAGCCTACTGACAAGACTGAGCAAGTGGAATTGAGGAAATGTGTGGCTAGAGCTAGGATAATTCTCTTAGAGGGACTGGGAGATCACATTGTCTCGAGCCTCCATGGGAAGGAGACTCCGCATGTAATGTGGAAAACATTGAAAGATTTATATCAGAATAGCAGTGATCAGAGGAAGCTGGCACTGACGAAAAAACTTCGAAAGATCAAGTGTGAAAGGGATGAGATGATCTCTTAAGGTTCAAGATGCATGCAAAGCCTTGAGTAGCAAGGAAATTGATGGAGAATCAGTGGTTGAGAGGGAGGGTATATTACATCTCAACATGCAGAGCCAAAATAAGTATCAGACGATTGTGGAGGAGCCATGATTGGTGCAGCAGCTTTAGGAGGTTGTGGAGCAGCCACAATAGGGGAAGATGAGTGAAGATCAAGTAGAGACATCTACTCATGTAGAGACCTCCAGTAGGGGGAAACTTCGAGCCAGGTACGCTGAGGGATCACATCCAACCATACCTCCAAATAGGAGGTGGGGCGATATAGAGTGATCATCCCAAGGAGGAGGGGTAGGATCCTTGAGGTAACCAACCTCTTGGATGAGACCTTGTTACAAAGTCTCGATGTGGAGTAGCACGAATTGACTGATTGGGTAGAGACAGATGCAAATGGAGTGGCAGAGAGAGCGACAGTGCAGGGAATCCCAGGACAACACATAGCTAGCAGGCTGCAGGGATGCAAGAGGCACAAGTGTTTTGCACAGTGCTAGGTCGCACAGAGAGGTGTGCAATGGTGCGAGATGCATGGAGATGTTGCAGTAGTGTAGATGTAAGAGAGGGAGGACTTGTCAGTAGCAGGTAGAGCTTCAGCATCAGAGTATGTTCCTAGCCCAATAGAGTGGTCAGTTGGGAGTGTTTTTGTTCCAAGTTTTGTTGGAGCAAGTGGACCGGGTAGATGTGTTGCATGCAAAACATTCCAGAGTTACAGGATTGTGTTTGAGAGAAAGCCTTTCTTATTGAGAGGCAGTGTTGAAAAATGTGCAACAAGAAATGTTAAATTTAGAATGTGTTAAAAATAGACCTACTAAAAATAGCATGTCTAAAAATAGAAATTTGGCCAATGATGCCATTGGCCACATTGGGTGAGAGGTGAAGCTACTAAAAATAGAAAGTTCTAAAAATAGAATTTCTAGGTCCCTTCCTATTTATAGCAGTCCCTCGTCTATCTATAGGAAGTAAAATTAATTTTGGTCTTAACAGAAATTGGAAATATTAATTAATTTATTTAGTTGAGTTAATTAGTTAAGGAAATTCGAATTTGAAGTCTTTGTGAGCATGCACATGAGTTGTCCCACTGATTGAGGGAATAAGTATGGGTTATATAATGAGAGAATCAATTGGCTTAGTTCTAACTAGTCAAGTCTAGTTAGATTATTTTAACAAGTTGTTAAAATAATAAAATATAGTTTGTTAATGCTTGCATGTAAGTGACAACTATTATTTTAGATAGCTAAGAATTCACTCATGGATAACTGTTGCATGTCAGTTCTGTCAGAGACCTAGTTGAGATCAAATGAGGGACAATGTACTATCAGATGCTTGGATATTTCTAGTAAGTATTCCTTGCATGGAGAAGGATCTATTTCTAAGAGAAATACATATTATAGGAGATTGGAGGATTGTGGCCTATATATTGAGGCTGAGGTAGTCGAAGATCTTCATGTTCTGATTGAAGATCATTAGGATCTTCTGATTACAGAGAGAGAAGGATAGCTATTGAGCTGATTCTTTTTGTATGTTGTTGAGGATCTCCACTTGATTGATAATACATGGTTGGAGTTTTATGCTGGTGCTTTCCGTTGGATATATCTTGTGTTATGTGTGATTATTTCTCTTGATCAGTTATGCATGTTTCTACTTGATGTTGCTCATGAATTCGATTATGCTTCTGCTTAATGTATTGTAGAAGTAGAACAAGTATTATGCTTTACGACATTGCATATATCGGTTTGTTCTACAGGTGAAATTTCTATAGTAGTCTTCTATCATGCTATACCACACATCTTACAGAATTCTTCAGATTCCTTACTACAAAACTCTCCACCATTATCTGTCCTCAGCACCTTTATCTTCTTCTCTGTCTGATTTTCCACCAGAGCCTTAAATTCTTTAAACCTATCAAAGACTATAGATTTTTTCTTAAGGAAATATATCCATGTATTCCTTGAGAACTCATATATAAATGATACATAGTACACAGACTTACCCATTGATGGAACCTTCACAGGTCCAAACACATCACTGTGCACAAGCTCTAATATATGTTTCGCCCTCTTACCACAAGAGGGGAAACTCAACCAATTTTGCTTCCCATATACACAAGTTTCACAGAAATCAAAATCCAGAGAGCTATTACTCATACCTTCTACCATACCTTTACCATGAAGTATTTGAAGGCCCTTCTCTCCAATATGTCCAAGCCTTTGATGCCACGGCATTGTCTTCTCTCCAAAGACCACTAGATTTTCTGCTCCACTTTCAGGAACCACATAATTATTGCAACCATCAACAACAGTGCTACCCTGTGGCTCGTACAGAGTTCCAATTCAAACTCCCCACATCAATACTAGTGCCCCCTAAACCATCTTGCAGGTATCCTTCTCGAACACTGTTTTTACACCTGCACCATCCAACTTTCTTACAGAAATCAGATTTCTGGCTAATGCAAGAATATGCAGAACACTCGTAATTGTTCTAACCTTTCCACCTTGCAACTTCAACTTTACTTTTCCACGACCAAAGATTCTAGCCTTCCTGTCATCCCCCAAGAAGACATCACCACCATCATATTTTTCATACTCGAAGAACCACTCTCTATGGGGAGTGAAGTGAAAGGATGCACCTGATTCAATCAACCATGCCTTGTGATCTACATGTGTACTTGAAGAAGACAAGTACACATCCCCACCTTCATGTGAGGTTGTTTTTGCCTCTATAGAAGGAGCATCATCATATCCCTTTCCTTTATCAAGAGCTTTAGACTTATAGTCCCTTTTGTAGTGCCCTTCCTTTCCGCATTTCCAACAAACCACCTTTACAGCTTTTCCTGGAGATTTACATCTCCCTCTCGATTTATACCTCCTACTCGATGTCTTATTTACGTTTCTATTCTGGGACTATCCTCCTACAAACAAGCCATCACCATTCTGGCTCTCCATATTTTTCCATCTCATTTCCTCCATTAGCAAGGATGAGACTATTTCATCAAATTGCAAGGCAGTTGCATTGCTACCTATTGCAATAACCATGTTGGGTTGTGTTATATTCTTTCCACGTAGTTAATAGGGGGTTTGAAGGGCACCTGTAACCCGACTTTATGGGGTCCAGGGCAGCGCCCCGGAAAATTTTGGTTTTGGACCATATGTTAGGTTGGGCGGACCCACCTATGGTTTTGTGCATGTTTTTCGCACATGTTTTTTGGACGCGATGGTTTTCGGTCCATGGTATTGGACGCGATGGTTTTCGGTCCATGATATTGGATGCTTCGGCATGTATAAATATGTATTGTAACATTGAAAGGAACATAATGAAAAATCAAGCTGGTAGTCCCGGTTTTGGGATCCAGGGAAAAATCTCTATGCATATGTGTTTTATGGGTTATGCTCTCGCATTGTTTATTTTCTTTGTTGAAGAATTAGTATGCAGGTAATTTCTGTACAGGGTTAAAACCTACATTTGGTATCAGAGATGTTTTGGCTTCAAGGGGATGCCTTTGTTGCTGAGGGGTTTCGCTTGGGCCTGTGGTAGACCCTGTTCAGTGGGAGATCTGCGAGATCGATTCTGGTGGTGAAAGAAGATGGCGAGCAGTGGAAAGATAGAGATTGAGAAGTTCAATGGTCAGAATTTTGAGTTGTGGAAACTCAAGATGGAGGATCTGTTGGTGGATAAAGATCAGTGGATCACGGTAGACCCGGGTACTAAACCATCGGGAGTGACCGATGAAGAATGGAAGAAGTTGGATCAGAAGGCAAAGAGCACAATACGATTGTGTGTCTCAGATTCAGTATTTCTGAATGTATCAGGGGAAGCTACAGCAAAGGCTTTGTGGGTCAAGTTAGGGACTTTGTACCAATCTAAGTCTCTGGTGAATAAACTGTTCCTGCGGAAAAAGCTGTATAACCTGACAATGAAAGATGGAGACTCGGTGACAGAGCATCTGAATGCGTTTAATACTGTGGTAAGTCAGTTATTATCTGTTGATATTAAAATTTCAGATGAAGATAAGTGCATCAGTCTGTTGTGTTATCTACCAGATTCGTGGGATAGTCTGGTTATTGCAATAGGTAGCAATGCAACTGCTTTGCAGTTTGATGAAATAGTCTCAGCCTTGCTGATGGAGGAGATGAGACGGAAAAATATGGACAACCAGAATGGTGATGCCTTGTTTGTACGAGGACGGTCCCAGAACAGAAACAAAAATAGGTCATCGAGTGGGAGATCTAAATCTAGAGGGAGGTCTAAATCTCCAGGAAAACCTACAAAGGTGGTGTGCTGGAAATGCAGAAAGGAAGGGCACTTTAGAAGGGATTGTAAATCTAAAGCTCCTGATAAAGGAAAGGGATCTGATGATGCACCTTCTGCAGAGGCGAAAACCACCTCAGATGAAGGTGGGGATGTGTACTTGGCTTCTTCAAGTACACATGTAGATCATGAGGCATGGTTGATTGACTCAGGTGCATCCTTTCACTTCACTCCCCATAGAGAGTGGTTCTGCGAGTATGAGAAATACGATGGTGGTGATGTCTTCTTAGGAGATGATAGGAAGGCTAGAATCATTGGTCGAGGAAAAGTAAAGTTGAAGTTGCAAGGTGGAAGGGTTAGAACACTTCCGGGTGTTCTACATATTCCTGCATTGGCCAGAAATCTGATTTCTGTAAGCAAGTTGGATGATGCAGGTGTAAAGACGGTGTTCGAGAAAGATACCTGCAAGATGGTTCAAGGAGCACTGATATTAATGCGGGAAGTTCGGATTGGAACTCTGTACAAGCTGCAAGGTAGCACTGTTGTTGATGGGTGCAATAGTTCTATGGTTCCTGAAAATTGAGTAGAGAATCTAGTGGTCTTTGGAGAGAAGACCATGTTTTGGCATCAAAGGCTTGGAAATATTGGAGAGAAGGGCCTTCAAATACTTCATGGTAAAGGTATGGTAGAAGGTATGAATAATAGCTCTCTGGATTTTGATTTCTGTGAAAATTGTGTATATGGGAAGCAAATCGGGTGAGTTTCCCCTCTGGTGGTAAGAGGACGAAACAGATATTAGAGCTTGTGCACAGTGATGTGTTTGGACCTGTGAAGGTTCCATCACTGGGTAAGTCTGTGTACTATGTATCATACATAGATGACTTCTCAAGGAATACATGGATATATTTTCTTAAGAAGAAATCTGAAGTCTTTGACAGGTTTAAAGAATTTAAGGCTCTGGTGGAAAATCAGACAGAGAAGAAGATAAAGGTGCTGAGGACAGATAATGGTGGACAATTTTGCAGCAAGGAATTTGAAGAATTTTGAAAGAAGTGTGGTATAGCACGGTAGAAGACTACTCCATATACACCTCAGCAAAATGGAGTCGCAGAAAGAATGAACAAGACGTTGATGGAAAGGGCAAGAAGCATGCTCAGTGGTGCCGGGTTAGGATAGGAATTCTGGGCAGAGGCAGTGGATACTGCATGTTACCTGATCAACAGATCACCTTCATCAGCGTTGGAGGATAAGACTCCACAAGAAGTATGGACTGGTAAGAAACCCTCTCTTTCACATCCAAGGGTATTTGGATGTGATGCATATGTACATGTTCCAAAGGAGAAACGAACCAAGTTGGATAGTAAATCTGAAAAGTGCTTCTTTATTGGGTATAAGGATGGTTTAAAGGGTTATAAGCTTTGGAACCCAGTCACACGAAAGGTTGTGTACAGCCGAGATGTGTTGTTCAGAGAGGTAAAAGATGTTATTCAACATGAAGTCCAACCAAAGGAACATGAGAAGATAGAGTTTGAGCCAAAGGAGGAAGAATCAGACTCTACAGCAGAGGAGGAATCAAAAGATGAAGAGCCATAAACTCCGGCTATGAGAAGATCAGTTTGAGAAAGAAGGCAGCCAAAAAGGTATAGTCCATTTGATTTCAGTTCAAATTTTGCTTTGTCTGTTACTGATAATGATCCCAGAACTATGAAGGAAGCAGTGGATTCAGAGGATGGAAAACTCTGGAAAGAGGCCATGGTCGATGAAATGGCATCTTTGCACAAAAATGAGGCTTGGGATCTGGTGGAGTTGCCGGCTGGAAGGAAACCCATTGGCAGCAAATGGGTGTTCAAGAAGAATACAAATGCAGAAGGAAAGGTGGAGAAATACAAAGCTCGGTTGGTAGCAAAAGGTTATTCCCAGGTGTCGGGAATTGATTTTGGTGATATTTTTTATCCTGTTGCCAAGGTAACTTCTATTAGATTACTTTTATTTGTTGCTGCTGCTTTTGATTTTGAGGTAGAACAGATGGATGTGAAGACAACATTTCTTCACGGGGATTTGGAAGAGGAAATCTACATGAAGCAACCTGACGGCTTTGCGGTGAAGGGTAAGAAAGAACTGGTATGCAAGTTAAAGAAGTCTCTGTATGGGTTAAAACAGTCACCAAGGATGTGGTATCAGAAATTTGATACATTTATACGGGGACTTGGATTCACCAGAAGCAAAGCAGATGATTGTGTGTATTTTAAATTAATTGGTGACCGTATTATTTATCTGATCTTGTATGTGGATGATATGTTGCTGGTTGGAAATGACAAAGAAATTATCCAGGATTTGAAGACCCAATTGTCCTCTAAATTCGACATGAAAGATCTTGGTGTTGCAAACTATATTTTGGGCATGGAAATTAAAAGAGATCGGTCAAAGAGGAAGCTCTGGTTAAACCAGAGGAAGTATGTCGAGACAATACTCCAGAGGTTTAATATGCAGGATAGTAAACCGGTGAAGGTTCCTATTCCTGTAGGTGTGAGGTTATCTACTAAACAGTGTCCCAAGACACAAGAAGAGGAAGAGGACATGTCCCGTGTTCCATATGCAAGTGCAATGGGTAGCCTGATGTATGCAATGGTCTGTACTAGACCAGACATTGCACATGCAGTGGGAGTATTGAGCAGGTTTATGTCAAAACCTGGGAAGGAGCACTGGACAGCAGTGAAGCGGGTTTTCAAGTATTTGCGTGGCACTAGTGATTATGGTTTGTGCTACCAAGGAAGACCAGGATTGGACAGAGTGTTGGATATTCATGGATTTGTTGATGCAGACTAGGCTGGAGATTTGGATCAGAGAAGATCTACAAGTGGGTATGTGTTTAACCTATTTGGAGGTGTAGTCAGTTGGATGAGTAAGAAATAATCTGTAGTGGCACTATCAACTACAGAGGCAGAATACATGGCAGCCACTCATGCAAGAAAGGAAGCAGTTTGGTTGCAGAGATTGTGTTCAAGTATGGGGTTAGTACAGGGAGCTATAAGAATAGACTGTGACAGCCAAAGTGCAATTTTCTTGGCAAAGAACCCTGCTTATCATTCAAAGACAAAGCACATTGATGTTCAATATCACTTTGTGAGGGATATGATAGAAGACAGAAAGGTGTTGCTGGTAATGGTGGACACTTTGAAGAATACTGCAGATGCATTGACAAAATCAGTGAGCTCTGAGAAGTTCTCTTGGTGTAGAGAAGCAATGGGAATCTCAGGGCTGAAAAATGACTAAGCTCTCCTGTGTCCCCCTGTGGAAAGAAAACAACAAGTGGGAGATTGTTGGGTTGTGTTATATTATTTCCACGTAGTTAATAGGGGGTTTGAAGGGCACCCGTAACCCCACTTTATGGGGTCTGGGGCAGCGCCCCAGAAAATTTTGGTTTTGGACCATATGTTAGGTTGGGTGGACCCACCTATGGTTTTGTGCATGTTTTTCGCACATGTTTTTTGGACGTGATGGTTTTTGGTCCATGGTATTGGACGTGATGGTTTTCGGTCCATGGTATTGGATGCTTCGGCATGTATAAATATGTATTGTAACATTGAAAGGAACATAAGGAAAAATCAAGCTGGTAGTCCCGATTTTGGGATCCAGGGAAAAATCTCTGTGCATATGTGTTTTATGGGTTATGCTCTCGCATTGTTTATTTTCTTTGTTGAAGAATTAATATGCAGGTAATTTCTGTACAGGGTTAAAACCTACAAACCAGACCACCCCACGAATCTGGTAGAGAACATAACAAACTAATGCACTTGTTTTCATCTGAAATTTTGATATCAATAGACAATAACTGAATTACCACAGTATTAAATGCATTCAGATGCTCTGTCACTAAGTCTCCATCTTTCATCCTTAGGTTAAGTCTCCATCTTTCATCCTTAGGTTATATAGCTTTTTCCATAGGAACAATTTATTCACCAGAGACTTAGACTGGTACAAAGTCCCTAACTTGTCCCAAAAATCCTTCATCGTAGCTTCTCTTGATACATTCAGCAATACTGAATTTGAGACACAATTGTATTGTGCTCTTTGCCTTCTGATCCAACTTCTGCCATTCTTCATCAGACACTCCCAATGGTTTAGTACCCAGATCTACCATGGTCCATTGATCTTTATCCACCAACAGATCCTCCATCTTGATTTTCCATAACTCAAAACTCTGACCATTAAATTTCTCAATCTCTATCTTTCCACTGCTCGCCATCTTCTTTCACCACCAGAATCGATCTCGCAAATCTCCCACTGAATAGGGTCTACCATAGGCTCGAGCGAAACCCCTCAACAACCAAGGTGTCCCCTTGAAGCCAAAACAACTCTGATACCAAATGTAGGTTTTAACCCCAGACAGAAATTACCTACATACGAATTCTAAAAACACAGAAAATAAACAATGCGAGAGCATAACACATAAAACACATATACACAGAGATTTTCCCCTGGATCCCATAACTAGGACTACCAGCTTGATTTTCCATTATTCTCCTTTGAATGTTACAATACATATTTATACATGTCGAAGCATCCAATACCATGGACCGAAAACTATCACATCCAAAACCATGGACCAAAAACCATCGTGTCCAAAACCATGTGCGAAAAACATGCACAAAATCATAGGTAGGTCCACCCAACCTAATATAGGGTTCAAAACCATTTTTTTTTGGGACGCTGCCTCGGACCCCATTGAGCGGGGTTACCTACACCCCTCAAACCCCTTGTGACTCCCCCGCTATGAAATTGGCACCAAAAAGGGGGGGCTATGCCCCCCTTCTAACCCCCCAATCAACTACATGGGTTAGTCGTGGAAATAATATAACACAACCCAACAATTAAAAGGCCTTCCTTCATTTTCCACCTGATCCAACCTAAAAACAACTCTACAAGAAGGTCTTCGTGATCTCTTGACCATACAAGAGGTATGTGAATATGACCAAGAGTTTGTAAGCCTTCCTGAGTGACTTCATCTTGAAGACCTGGTTGGATGTTGTCTTGAACTTTGATGGATCTTTTACCCAAAGCTTCAAGATATCTCTTGAGTTCACATTGTTGTTTTTGGGTGTTGAGCCTGATTTTATCTTCTGTATTCAAAGGTATCTCCACATTGGACCCCAATTCGTAATGGGGCAACAACACCACTGATAAAATATTCACTACAGGGGGGGTTCGGGGGGGGGGGTTGTGACCTTTAGCAGCCCCCCCTGACGGGGGGATTGAGGGGCAGCACCCCTGAAGCTAAAAATAGATGTAACATTGCCTTGTAAAATGTTGTAATTTCGTAGTCAATATGGGTCGTTCATTAGGAGGAGATCTGATGGTAGAAGTTATGTTTAATTTATGGTTTTTTGCCCTATAAGGCAACCCCTCGCTATATGTGAGGGAATTGTATTGTGTCTATGTAGATCTGTATTCTGAGTGAGGAAGAGAGGAGAATGAGAGAGAAGAGGGAATTATAGCAGATCTTTTGTAGTTTGTATCTCTTCAGATTGCTGGATAATATAAAAGGAAGGACTGGCTGTTTTCTCTGTGGACGTAGCCCAAACTAGGTGAACCACGTATATATGTGTCTCTCTTGTTTTATGCGTTTTATGTGTTTATATTTCTGCAATGTTTTATGTGTTCCATTACTTTATAATATATAATTTTCTAACAACTGGTATCAGAGCCAAAGATCTATTTGGTTGATAAACTCGTAGCAAATAAGGGTTCCTAGTTCAAGTGGGAGCAATGGCGAAAGATGGTAGGTTTAGGGTCAAAAAATTTAACAGCCAAAACTACCAGCTGTGGATGTCGATGGAAGATTATCTGTATCAGAGATATGTGTACCAACCATTGAACGGAAAGGAAAAGAAGCCAATGAGTATGACAGACACGGAATGGGATATTCTCAACAATACGGTTATGCCTAGTGGTGTCGGTAGTGTTTAATATTTCAAAGGAAACAAAAAAAGAGGGTTTAATGTCGACATTGGCCAAACTATATGAAAAGCCATTGGCCTCAAATAAGGTATTTCTTATGAAGTGTTTATTTAATATGAAAATGTCAAAAGGTGGATTTTTTGCTGATCATTTAAATGAATTTAATACAATTACCAGTCAGTTAAGTTCTGTAGGCGTAACTTTTGATGATGAAGTTAGGGCTCTGTTATTTCTGTGCTCATTGCCAGAAAGTTGGAATGGTTTATTTATGGGCATTAGTAACTTTGTCTCTAGATCTAGTACTTTAAATTTTGATGATGTGGTCGGTGCAATCCTTAGCGAGGAAATGCGACGAAAAATCTCCAGTGAGACATCAGGTAATACTTTGACTGCAGAGACTAGGGGAAGAAAATGGAAAGAGGAAAGAGCCCTAGATATCGTAGTAAGTCAAAAAAAGGCAGATCCAAGTCTAGATCAGGGATAGTGTGCTGGAAATGTGAGAAGAAATGACACCTGAAGAAAGACTGCAAGTCTCAGAAGGGAAAAGAAGGAGACGCATAGTAAGAAAACAATCATGAAGCGAATGTGATACGTGATGTGTTGCAAGATGCTTTGATTCTTTCATTAGAAAATATTATTAATGCCTGGGTGGTAGATTCAGGGGCCTCATTCCATGCCACACCTAATAGGAAACATTCTCATGATTATGTTCAAGGAGATTTTGGATAGGTTCGATTAGGTGATGATAAACCCTATAAAATAATTGGAATAGGTACAGTTTTCATAAAACAACAAAATGGAAATCAATGGATATTGAAGGAGGTAAGGCATGTTCAAGATCTGAAGAAAAATCTGGTTTCAACAGGGAAATTGGGAGGTTAAGGCTGTGTAACTACCTTCACAAATAAAGCCTGAATGGTCACTAAAGGATCCCTAGTAATAGCAAAAGGAGAAAAGGTTGGTACATTGTATTTATGCAATGGTATTTCTAATTTTGTAAATTCTTTAACCTCTATAGGAGAAGATATGACATTATGGCATCATAGGCTCGGGCACATGAGTGAGAAGGGGATGAAGATTCTTCACTCAAGAAATTTGTTACCATGTTTGAAGCATGTTGATTTAAAATTCTATGAGAATTGCGTTTATGGAAAACAGAAGAGAGTGAGATTCCTCAAGGTTGGGAAAGAAAAGAAGACTGAATAATTAGAGCTTGTGCATACAGATGTATGCGGACCTTCTCAGGTATCATCTCTTAGCGGCTCTCATTATTATGTTACTTTTATTGATGATGCAACCAGAAAAACCTGGATTTGTTGTATTCGAAATAAATCTAATGTATTTGATACTTTCAAGAAATGGAAATCTTTGGTTGAAAATGAGATAGGAAAAAGGTTGAAGTGTCTCAGATCAGAAAATGGAGGTGAATATTGCAGAAAAGAGTTTGATAGGTATTGTTCAGAGAATGGAATTCGTAAAGAGAAGACAGTTCCAAGAACACCACAAGAAAATGGTGTGTCAGAAAGGATGAACAAGACAATCATGAAGCATGCAAGGTGCATGAGATTGCATGCAGGATTGCCTTTAAAATTTTGGGCAGATGCTGTAGATACAACTATTTATCTAATAAATAGAGGGCCTTCAAGTTCCTTGGATGGTGGTATTCCAGAGGAGGCATGGACAGGTAAAAAGGTAAACTACTCTTTTTTAAAGACTTTTGGTTGTGAAGCCTCTGTCCACATTAATAAAGAAAATAGAACAAATCTTGAGGCAAAATCAAAGAAATGTACCTTTATTCGATATGGTGTTAATGATTTTGGTTATCACTTTTATGATTATGAAAAACACAAAATAATTAGGAGCAGAGATGTCATATTCAATGAAAAGATTTTGTATAAGGATAAACTACAGGAATAGAAAGAAGAAAAATAAAACAGAGAATACACAGTGCTTAACGAGATCACAAGAAAAGTGATGGTGCCTGGAAATCATAATGATCAACATCTAGAACAATAACCACAACAACAACAAGCACTCGAAACACTTGAAAGTGGTGTTAGAATATCTACCAGGATAAATAGACCCCCTAAACAATACTCTCCTTCATTATATTATGTATTGTTGACTGATTCTGGTGAACCAGGTTGTTATGAAAATGCAGTACAGGTAGCAACCAAGAAGAAGTGGGAGCAAGCCATGAAAGAAGAGATGGACTCCTTAGCACATAACCAGACTTGGGACTTAGTGAGGTTGCTTGCAGCTAAAACAACATTGCAGAATAAATGGGTTTACAAGTTGAAGGAAGAAGATGGAGGTACAAAAAGGTATAAAGCTAGACTTGTGGTGAAAAAGTTTGCACAGAAAAAGGGTATAGACCTTGATGAGATATTTTCTCCTATTGTTAAAATGACTTCAATCAAAACTATTTTAAGTCTAGTAGTAGCTAAAGATTTTCATCTTGAGCAGTTAGATGTAAATACAACCTTTCTCCATGGGTATTTGGAGGAAGAGATATATATGGAGCAACCACAAGGATATGACATAAAAGGGAAGGAGAAACTAGTGTGCAGGTTGAAAAAGATCTTGTATGGCCTAAAACAAGCTCCAAGGCAGTCGTATCTAAAATTTGACAGGTTTATGTCTGAACAAAGTTATAGTAGATGTCACTCTGATCATTATGTTTATCTCAAAAGGAAAAATGATGGCAACTATATTATAATGTTATTGTATGTAGATGACATGCTTGTTGCAGGTTCTAACATGTAAGAAATAAATGTGCTCAAAATAAAATTAGTGAACTCATTTGCAATGAAGGATTTGGGTGCACCAAAACAAATCCTTGGTATGAGAATAACTAGAGATAGGAGGAATCGCAAATTAACATTGTCTCAAAGTGAGTAGGTAGAAAATGTTTTGAAAAGGTTTAATATACATAATGAAAAACCAGTCGGTATACCTTTGTCTAGACATTTCAAATTAAGTAAGGAGGAGTGTCCCATGACTCAGGAAGAAATGGATCATATGTCTAAAATTCCATATGCATCAGCAGTTGGAAGCTTAATGTATGCAATGGTCTGCACAAGGTCTGATATTACACATGTAGTGGGAGTTGTAATAAAGTACATGAACAATCTAGGAAAATAACATTGGATGGCACTGAAGTGGATTCTCAGGTATTTGAGAGGTACCACAAATCAAGCATTATGCTTTGGTGGTTCAAAAATTGATCTACAGGGATATGTTGATGTAGATATGGCAGGTGATAGAGATAACAGGAGGAGAAAAATAGGGTATGTTTTTACTGTAGGTGGAACAACTGTCAATTGAGTCTCAAAACTGAAAATTTTTGTTGCACTCTCAACAACAGAAGCAGAGTATGTTGCTGTTACAGAGGCTAGTAAAGAAATTATTTGGTTACAAAGTTTTCTG
Organism: Pinus tabuliformis; assembly: GCA_031772625.1. Classification (NCBI taxonomy): domain Eukaryota; kingdom Viridiplantae; phylum Streptophyta; class Pinopsida; order Pinales; family Pinaceae; genus Pinus; species Pinus tabuliformis. Next base: position 1,418,329,546 of record CM062817.1, on the reverse strand, counting down.
GATGAATTGGGTAAGAAGAAAGAGTTGGGCAAGTTATATAGTGACAGCCAGAGTGCCATACATCTTGTAAAGAACTCTGCATTTCATTCCAAGACTAAACATATACAACTCAAGTACCATTTCGTACGGTCAGCATTGGAAGATGGACAGTTGAAGCTAGAAAAGATACACACTAGCAAGAATCATGTAGATATGTTAAGAAAAGTTGTAACCAGGGAGAAACTGAGAATCTGCTTAGTTTCAATTGGTCTTCAAGTATGATGAAGAAGATGAGAAATAACCAGGTCCAAAGTGAAGTCATTGTCCAGCAAATGAAGCAACGATGGAGTTGCTATAATCAATCTCCAAGTGGGAGATTGTTGGGTGTGGATCCTGATTATCTTCTGTATTCAAAGGTATCGCCCCATTGGAACCCAGTTTGTAATGGGGTGGCAATGCCGCCTATTTGTTGCAAGGGGATCTAGGGGGGTAGTGAATATTGCCTTGTAAATGTTTTAATTTTGTAGTCAATTTGGGCCATTCATTAGGAGGAGATATAACAGTAGAAGTTATGTTTAATTTAGGGTTCTTTTCTATAGAAGGCAACCTATCGCTATATATGAGGGAATTGTATTGTGTCTATGTAGATCTGTATTCTGAGTGAGGAAGAGAGAGGAGATTGAGAGCGAAGAGGGAATTACAGCAAATCTGCTGTAGGTTGTATCTATTCAGTTTACTGGATAATATAAAAGGAAGGACTGGCTATTTTCTCCATGGACGTAGCCCAAACTGGGTGAACCACTTATATCTGTGTCTCTCTTGTTTTATGCTTTTTCTGTGTTTATATTTCTGTAATATTTTATGTGTTCCATTGCTTTGTAATATATAATTTTCTAACAGTTGTTGGGAGTGAAGAACAGTGCATCCATGAAGTTCACCGACTAAGACAAGTGATACATCTTATGGTAGTTTTTCATCCTGAAGGTGGCAAGCCTTGTTCCACTAGCACTGCTCAGTGTCATCATCTCGGGATCAGTATGTGAGACAACCCAGTGAATGATATCTACGCATGGGAATGTGGGGTACCTACATGCAACCTTGTACAAACATGACTTATGAATGGTGACATAGAATTGACGATCCTCCATATCTTCCTTGAAAGTGCCTGCAAATATGTCCTTTATCTCTTTCCATGTGTTCTCCATGTCCTTCTCTATGAACAACTACGTGTTTGCATAGATGGGAAATTTTATTTGCACCAGTTCAACCATGTCTCTAGTGCTACTCTCTACAGTGTCCTTCTATCCAACTCTCTTGGAAACCATGATGCATGTACTATTGAGAGACTGCTCAAAAATTGATATAGATGGACATAGAGTGGATAATCATTGCAAGAAAATGTTAATTTAAAAACACATTGCACTTCATGGATCAATCATGCAGCAAACTAGGTGACTACTAGGAAAGATTGCACAGTGGTGACTCTGGGAGGTTGGGGACTATTAGCTGGAACCATGCATTATGTAGTCCTAGCTGCCAGTGAGCTTTTTGTTGACTGGAACTACGTAGAGCACAGTCCAACTAGGCTAATTGTGGACTAGAACTGTATAATGCGCACTTCAGTATGGCTTGCCTACTAGCTGGGAGTGCACATTTCGCAATCCCAGTGGGCAAGGATGGTCACTAAATCCCAGAACAAATCAAAGCACATCTTGAGGAAATTTATAGGTAATCTTTGCATAGTTCATGGGGCCAAGCTAGAGCCTCAAGTTCAGGAATGTGTAGAGCATGTCAGTGAAAGAAAGCTCTAAGCCAAGGAAGCCCAATTCTTCCCAAGGGCGACTTAAAAAAGAGTGGATTAAAAATCAAAAGCAATGGATGGTGCAAACATGAGTGAATTAACATGCATGCAATCAAAACCAATGCAAGAATCATTGAAACAAATGAACGTCGAAGCTGGTAGAGAGGGTCACCACAACGATGACCGTTAGTGCAAAAGTAGTGTTATGTATGTGACACTTAGGAAAGAAAATGCAAAACTTGAAACAACACTTCTAAAAGTTAAAAAAGAAGAACCAAAATGCCAATGGTCGTCCATTAAAACATGAAAAACAAACAATCACACAAGCCAAGGAAACAAAAGTGACAAAAAAAGCAACAAAAGAATTGAAAACAAAAACTTACCCTAAAAAGTTGTGTCGATTCTACCGAAGGTTCCTAGATGCCTTGGGAATGCTAGAGATCTAATATTGAGTGTATAAAACGAGATCTGGGGGTCATTTAAATATATTTATAATATTTAGTGTTTATGATGTGTAATCCACAAATATTGGAAAAGGTGACACTTTGCGGGAAGTTTCGAAAATCGACTTTTCATGTAACTCCCACTGCTAAAAATAGATCTTTATTTTCTAGGGATGCTTTTTCATTTTTTCTTTTTCCGTTTTTCAGGAAATATTGTCATTCATCCATGGGAATATTTCACAGTTCTGGAGGGAATTGGCCATCTTGCCACACATGCATTAGACAATAAACTAAGGAATGATTTTGCGCATTTCTTTCGTTGCGTGGCTCTAGCTTCCTCTCATGCTCTGCTCAATTTCCTAGCTAAAGACAATGTGCTAGCTGGGTGTATACAATTCCTGAGTTGAAGCTCAATGTCTGGATTTATGCGCAGTTTCTCTGAGTCAGGCTACTCTTTGCATTTCTAGAGAGCAGGATTGACTCTCGGGCTACTCTTTGCATTTCTAGAGAGCAGGATTGACTCTCGGGCTACTCTTTGCATTTCTAGAGAGCAGGACTGACTCTCGGGCTACTCTGCACAAATTTTGAGAGCAAGGTTGGTTTCCCTACAGGATGGTGTAGTTTGACAATGCTATAACAAGACATGTTAGCAAAGGCAAGATGTCAAGTGAAATATAACTTCAAAATTAAAAGGCAAGTATCTGAGTAATGCAAGACATGCTGCTAAAATTTTTTGAAGGGAGGCTCCAAAATAAAGTGAAGGAAAAATTTTGGAGGGTGGTTGTAGCTGCTACAACTTTGGTGACACACTACTAGAACTCTAGCTCTCTGTATGGATCTTGTTTCTTGAAAATTGATTCTAAATCCTTTGGAAGTATTGCTCTATTCTTTGATCATCATGGCTTCCTCACTAGCTTGAGTTAAATATATATTCGCTGCCATTCTCTTGATGGGTCAACACACATACCAAGCCAAGTCAACTTACTTGTTTCGATTAGGGATGAGGGGTATATTGATGCACAAATGATATAATTGTGAGAGCTTTAGTTTCATCTCTAGTGTTGATCCGCTACTATAAGGCCTGGACATTACCCCAGCAGAGTCACACAAGAACACCAGCATTGCTCTGTTGCTAGTGGGCCTGGTCAGTACATCATCAGAGTTACTTGCATCACCTCTCTGTAGAGGCAGCCTTTCTCTTATTTTGCCTTTATTTATTTTTCTTTTTTCATTTTCAAAGAACTATGCATAGGCACTTATTTATTTCATGAGGCAGAAGAGGGATCACGACTTATTGAGAGCAGAAGAGGTTGTTCCTTTAAAGAAGTATGTTATTTATACCTCTGACATACTTGTTAAGGTTTTCCCCGTCACCTTACTCTACTTGACTGAGCTGACAAGGGGTTAACTGAATATAGAAAAACCAATTAGAGTAGGCGGTACTAGTTAAAAGGGCAAGTATTGTGTTTTCACCAAGACTCACTTTTAACATAATGTATTTTCCATCAGGATATCATAGACTGGAGACAAAAAGCTCTTCATAAAGAGAGAGGACTACATGTTGAAAAATGTGCAACAAGAATGCTAAATTTAGAATGTACTAAAAATAGAATTCCTAAAAATAGCATGTCTAAAAATAGCAGTTTGGCTAGGGATGTCATTTGCCACCTTGGGTGAGAGGTGAAACTGCTAAAAATAGAAAGTTCTAAGAATAGCATTTCTGGGTCCCTTCCTATTTTTAGTAGTCCCTAGTGTAACTATAGGAAGTAAAAAAAAAAATTGGTCTTACCAACAGTTTAAAATATTAATAAATTAATCTCCATGAGTTAATTAGTTAAACAAAAACAAACTTGAAGTCTATGTGAGGACATGCAATAGTTTATCTATTAATTGATGAATTTATCCATCAGTTAAAGAGATGAGGATGAATTATAATTATGAATTGTATTTAGTTGGCTTAGTTAACTGAGTCAAGTCCAGTTAGATTAATTTAACAAGTTGTTAAATTAATGAGATTCAGATTGTTAATGCTTGTATGCATGTAACAACTGGTATTTTGAAATAACTGGATATTATAACTTAAATAACTCATGCATGTCAGTTTAGACAGAGAGCCAGTTGAGATCAGAGAAGGGACATTGTACTATCAATTGGATGAATATTTTTCCTATAAAGGAAACTCATCCATGATGAGGATTTATCTACTTCAGGTTTGTGCAGTTAGATCAAAGGTTAGTGAGTGTGTGAAGAGGCCAATTCATACATGTGACATCTCTGGACCCCAAGGAAACTGCACAAGTAAATAGGAGGCTTGGAGGGAAGAGGAGAAGGTTTGTGAGAATCCTTTCACTGTCTATGAGCAACAGAGGGATTGTACTGAGAGCTGGATAGCTTCTGAGATAAGGCTTTGTGTAATCTGGACTATATTTCCACTTGTATGATAATATGGAGATGGGGTTTTAGGCAGGTGCTTTCCCCAAGTAAATTCTTCTGTGTTATGTGTGATTGATTCCTTCTTATTAGTTATATGTGTTCTTATTGATGTTTCTCATGTTCAATTAAGCTTCTGCTATATTGTTTGTAGAAGTAGATCAAGCGTTTTGCTTTAGTACATTGCATTACCAAGTGATCTACAGTGGGAGTTTCTACACTGTAGATAACCAAATGTTTATAGTTGTACAAGTCCTCTTGTACTTCACCCTACTTGTCTCAAGAGCCAAACACAGTTTCATGCGAAGCTGAACCTATGGTGCATAACAAACAAACAAACAAACAAGCAAAGAACATAAGTAAACGAAAGAAAAACATGCAAGCAAAGAAAACAAGAAAGCAAAGCAAACAAGAAGAAAACACTACTCCTACTCCTACGCTAAACAATGCATGGGCCTACTCATGTAAAGTGATATTTCCAATGCAAAAACCAGTGTATTGGTTGACCCATGTTGGTGAAGGCATGGTTGACAAGAAAGATAAGCAAGTAAACCAACACACAGGAAAGATAAGACAGTAAAGACCAACATGCTTGAAGTTTGAATGTGTCCAAAGGAAAGAAAAGAGTAAAAGAGAAACAGAAACACTCTACGAATATACCATGGTGACGCAACACACTGTGCGTAGACGATGAGCATGTACACTCTTTTGATCGTGAAAATTGAGAAAACATGAAAAAGGAAGAAAACTTATGCTTACAAAGTGTGCTCGTTGTGTAAGATTCCTCCAATGCATGAGTGATGGGATCAAGTGATTGTGGTGGAGGATGTGAAATCTATGGATGAGATTGATCTTCAATGTAAACAGTAGAGTGATGAGAAGCCTGGCATTTTTCAATAGATTTTTTATTAGAAGTGGAACTCTCTTCAAGATAGTGAGGACCTCACGTAACCATCAGCGTGGGCTGAGGTTCCTCAACTACTTGAGGGGTTTCCACTTCATCATCAGGTAGATCATCAAATATGAGTTACTTCAAAAGATAAATAGAAAATAAATCGAGATCATGATCGAATGAGGGAGTAAAGAGATCATGAGAGCCATGATTAGAAAATTCAATATGTTCATCTACATCCTCATGATCTAACGAATCATACAGAGGGGTTGATGAAAAACAAGATTGTTCACCCTCTGAGGTTTTAGAAAAAAATATGATAGTTTTGGAGGATTTGAAAAGAAAGATGTGTCCTCTCCACAATCAAATGACAAACTTACATCTGGCGTGTTCTTTGAATGATGGGAAGTAAAACATCCGAGGACGGATTCTCACAAGAAAAATAAAAAATGGTAGAATCACCAAGGATGTCAGGAAATAGTGGATGAGGTGCGTATAGAAGGAGTTCATCCTTCACCGCAATTTCTTCTTCAGATTCCCATGCATACTTATCATAAATGACAATCCACATTACACCAACTCCATTAACAACTTGATCCTTGTGAAGAACAAGTGTGGAGTCTGGAACAGGAAAACACATCACAGTACAATCCGGAGGATCAAAACAACGAGAGGACGAAGGTTGAGAGAACAATTTTATGTGATAACCAATAGGCTTTCAAGCCAAATCTGTGTAGATATCCATAGAAGGTGGGGTGGGAGGATGTGACAATTCCATGGATGTGCGTGCACCTTCTCCCACGTCGCACTATGGAGCTAGAGTTGTTTGATGAGAAGAAAATGGAGGGTCACTTGTGACAATGACCTTGTCTATCTTGGGTTTAACAACTCTAACACTGAGGTATGCTAGGATGGTTTCGAATGATTCTGACACATGAGGATTTTAATACATGTGAAGAGGATACTGAAATCTTTCATGAAGAAATTTCCAATCAATTTCATCTTCTAGGATTTGAAAAGCAAGATTTTGGAAGTGTTTCCAAAATTGTAAAAGGGATTCATCAAGTTCTTTCTATAATTCCAAATTCGTTTTATTGAGTTCCTTTCAGTCATAGTGATAGAAAGCATGTGCTAACTCTCCAATCATCTTGTCATTAGTGTGGATGGAGGTTGCAAGAAATGTGACAGACCATTGTAGTGCATGCCCTCGAAACGTGAATGTGAAAAAAAAGTAGTCAATGTGACTTCATAGATTTCATTCCTTTCATAGAAACCCGTGAAGACAACACTGTGACTAAGCAAGGCTACTCTTCTTTCACCATCATATGTGAAACATGAGAAGTCATTGTAGAGATCCTCTGACACTTCAAAATCACATATGTGAAACAAACATGTTGGAGGTTGAATTTTAATTTAAGTCATGAAATATGTGCATAGATCAAAAAAAACTTTTAGGACTCATCTTGCCATCCGGCCCTCCTTCTAGCACCAAAAATTTTGATGGTGTTGGACCCACCAACATGTCAGGGGATCTCCCCAGTAAGAAGTCCCAACTAGACCTCAGACCGTTTGGACTAGGACTCCCAGTGGTGGATGGTAAAGCTATGCCTTGACTGGGAGAATGCAGAGAGGTAAGTGTGATATCTTTGTCAGAAGGAAGTGTGTGACCCTGCAACAAGTCAAGTCAGATGCATGGGGGTTCTAACACATGAAGGGGGAAAATGAAGAGTGTCCCTTAGAATTCTATAATAGTACACAACCTAAAAGGAACACATGATTTGAATGACATCAAAAGATGGATATAATAATAGTCCACAATCCGAAGTGAGGGGTTAAACCAACAACACGACTTCAACAAGATTCATATAGTCATATACAAAATAGTTCATACAAAAATGCATAAGTTAAACAACATACATTGCTAAAGTAAACAGAATAGTCGAACTATAGTAACAACATATGCATGAAGACATGTTGGCTTTGTTATATATATAAAATGAAAGCTCCATCCATACATACACTATTAACAGCCACTAGCGCCAATAGTCGAACATTATAGTCAACACCACTTGCTACTCCAAAGAGATGCATTAGCTCTACAATGTGGAGAAGCCAAGGCTCATCACAATACTCTCCAAACCTCCTCTAAGAAATGCTTAGCCAAAATCTTGGCTCCCAAAAGCTTGTACTATGAGTTATGAGGTTCTATATGATCTAGGTGGCTCCAGACACATGTAGAAACCCAAGGGGGCTCAGAAATGGTTAAAATTCAAAGTGGTCAGCTTTCTCTCAAACTAACACTAGATTGAAGTGCTCATCGCCCTAATTCCAACAGTGTGAACGCCACTCAAATCCGAGCTCATATGAGGGAGATACAACCAATCAAATTTCAGGGTTGACTTTGTCAAGTGGTAGGGTTAATGGACCTACAAATTGCACTCATAGCAGTAATCGGAATCCAGTCACTAGTGGCAGGCAAAATTGTTGCCTCTTTAATTTGCTTAATAACCTCGATGTTCAAGAATTTTCAAAATGGCATATTGTTATATAAAAAAAAAAACAAAAAAAATATTTTATGGGGTGGTGGGCTACCAACCCTGCCACCCCCCAACAACCATATGGTATTATTGATGGGGCCAACAAGAGTTGAACCTGCCCAACCCAAGTGGGTTGGCCCCTAATGGGCAACCCCCGTAATACGTGCCAACCAAATAAAACAAACAATGCCATATTCAATAACCAAGATTTGTTAATTAATACATTGCCATAAGCGTTTGTTTGAAATGAAATGCACCTAAAACTAACCATGCATCAGTTTAGTGGTGACAGGATTTGATCCCCAACCTCCACCCTTTGGTGCCAATGCCCAACCATTCCACCACGTGTGGCTCCTTTGAAAAATTCGTCGCCCATTTATATAAAAACCCTTCACTTCATTTGCACGGGGAGAAGAATGGAGGTGCCGAACGGAGGAACAGAACTAGAACAGAGGTTTGGAAGTGCAGAAGGGCCTGCCATGGGCATGGAAATCGAGGAAAGTCCCCAAAATATTCCAAGGAATATTCTCATGTAGATTCTTTGAGGAATCTTTAAGATTCTCTGGGAGGTAAAAATTCATTTTGTTAGAATGTAATCAATTTTACAGTCATTTTTCTCATATTTTCATAGGGAACGCAATGGCAAGGTTGAATTCACCTTTTGAGTAGTAGATTTGCAAATTCCCAGTGGAGGAGAATCTTCAAGAATCTTGAGGGAATCTTTCAGATTCCTTGGAGGCTAAAATTTCTCAGATCCAGAATGCAGCCAACATTATACTCATTCTTATTAGAATTTCACAAGCATCTCAATGGTGGGATTAGTTTTTTTATTTTAGTTGCAGGTATCAAGTCAACCCATAGGAGGGAATCTTTCGAGAATCGTGAGGAAATCAAAAAGATTCCTACAGGCCTAGATTTTGCCGGTGTCAGAATTCGAAAAATGGATAGTCGATTTTACACCTCTCGACGACACAAATTTAGTGTTGCAATTAGTTTTTGGAACTAAGTCTTTTATTTTTTTCCCATTTTCCAAACTGAAGTGATGATATCAGATTTCAGAGTGTGGACAGTCGAGTTTATGTCATTTGACTCCATGATTTCAATGGTGCATTCAGATCCAGCTGCCAAGTATTCCATTCTTTAGTCAACATCCAAGTTGAGGTATATTAAGTGTTGTTTTCATGTACTTCTTTGATCATTTGCTGTGAGATGTATTATGTTACTTTGATTCTTGCTTTATGTATGATACAAAATCTTTGTGTCTATTTCATGTGAGATGTATTTGTCATGGATTGTTGTGTATGTATTGATTGAGATCCCTTTGTTGCCATGATGGCAAGATAGTCATTGTCACCATGGGTGTTTTGGTTGAGATCCCTTTGATTCCATGATGGTGGGATACTCAATGTCACCATGTGTCAGATTACGTCATGTTGATAGGAGGTCTATTGTGAGTGATAGTTCCTATAGCGGAATGTCTCGTGGAGAGACTTTGACACACATGTAGAGGTCACATGTCCTTGTATGACATAAAACATAGTCCATGTACATCTTCACCATTTCTAGCACTAAATGAAGCAGCCAACACCATCTTGACACTGGGCCCAGAGACGTAGTCCACACTGGACAAACTTCATTATTAACATCTCATGTATATTATTTGTTGATTGTCATTATGTTTCCATGTTCTTAGGCATGCATATATGTTCATTTATGCTCTTATAAAATGCAATTCTAACTACATCAGGGAAGCAAAATATATTGGTTAAATCTAGGAGTTGAGTCAACTCAAATCACTATATATAGCAAAGGGTGGGATGACGCTTGACATTCCCCTTCGACTCTTGGGCTACCCTCACGACTCTTCATATTACATAGTGATTGTTCACATTCCACTAATGACACTCGAAATTTCACTTACAATACATTACATCAATACAATTTCAACATATACCCATGTGGGACAAAATAGGCTTGATTCAGCCTGACAAAACAAACAAAATCACTCAGGATCTTGGGGAAAGACCAACTCAGGAACCTCCTCGTAGTGATCTTTGGTGATGAACTACTACCAAGCTTGGTACTACTCTATCTTTTCCCTTTACTATTTGATGGCATGTTTATCGAAGCGGACCCTTCCCTCCATGGCTTCCAGGTATATGATTTGGAACCTTTGTCCAACTCATCCTGAATCATGTGCAACATTGTCCTGAGTGTGGCTGGACTGTTGATGTACCTTTGCATGCTCTCTGCGTTGAGATGTAAGTTATCACTCATGGATATGCACATCATCTTCTCTATTTACTTGTCAACATCCAGCATGACTTAGTTCTTCCCATGGCCTATGTGAGGGTTCTAATGGGAGGTATCTTGTGCGTTCACACTATAACATCCATACTCCTAAAAAACTATGCATAGGAAGCCTCAATTCTAGTGACGAGCGAAGGGAGTTGTTCACAATTCTGGATATGCATCTGAATTTGTGCTTTGTCTAGCTCTACCTATGGCTTCATCTTATTTTGCAAGTAAATCAGGGCTCTGTTGTACCTCATTGTCCATTCTTGCATGTGAGTAATAATAATGTGAATGTCTTTGAGTGTTTGGGTTGTCTACATGCACTGCTACTAAAAGACATATAAATGGACAATTTCTTTGTGCATGGTGACAAATCTTCTATACATTGGCTACATGGTGGACCCCAAAGTTTATATCTCAACCACTATTGCTTTCTTCATCTCTGTCATGGAGGATCGTGGAGACTGCTCTTCTCTCTACCTGGCCTCTTACAAGTCATTTTCCATTCAATCATTCTCTACTATCAAGAACTTGAAAGTTGAACTTGTGGCTTCTACATAAGCCTTAGAAGCCTTGGCAATGGAATCTCGATGTCTTCTAACTTCTGGTACATTCATCCTTTCTTCTATGTGCACAAGAGATGTATGATCATCTGGGAGCTTATTTCTTCGTGCCTTTATAATCCTTTATTTTGTTTCATCGAATTCCATATTGTACACATCCATATCCTAATCATCATCAAGGAGAAAAAATTCTCCTTGTTCACTTAGGACTGGTTGTGGTTCTGGAGGTGGCAGAGACTTTGGTACGACCTCAGATTCCATCGACATGAGATTGATATCTTGGTCCTCTAGCTCTCATTCTGTCTCCATGTCTATTACTTCTCAACCTACTACAGAAGTTCCAGAGCCTGCACCTACTCACTCTATTCATTATATGTTGGCTACTCTCTTGTCTCAACCTATATCTGCACAATTTTCTTTGCCAATGCACCTTATCCTTCTTCCTGTTCCTGTTTCTTCCTTTCTTCACTCTCTCTCATTCTAAGTTATTTTTCTACTTTCAACTTCTTCTCCGTCTCCTGCAATCTCCTTTCAGTCTCTTCCAATCTTTTCTTCTCCCTCTTTCTCGGCACTACTCTCCTTTCGCGTTGTCAATTTTTTGCATCTATCTCCAAAGCTACTCTCTCAACAAGTGGATCTTCTTTGAAATTGTAGCTTTTCTCAGCCTCTATTCTCTCAAAAATATTCCTCTTGCCTTTGTCTTGTTCTGGTTTTATGCTCACTGTTGTGTTGTTGTTCCTTCTTCTAGTGGTGCTTCCTGTAGTTTTGCTTTCCATTCTACAACCACGTTGACAAGTACATTGATCCTAGAGGAGTTATAGAAATACCTACAAGGATCTTCCTTTCACCAATGACATACCTCGTGGACCCATGGGAAGTACACCTTCACACTATGGTTCTTGCATATTGTTACACTAGAAAAATCCCTCTTGTGGACAAGAGTGATCTCCATAGATCCTTGACGGAAACTAGAAACAAGAAAGACAATTGAATTGACCCTTTCTCTAAGTTGGACTTGTTTGAATTATAAGAGTTAAGGCTAAAGGGTGAGCCTCTTACCTATTTCACGAAATGATTGATGAAGATACCTTTTTTGACTTGATGTAGCTTCTCAATTCTTGACAAGGTCTGCAACCATAAACCATAAAAGGATAAAAAACATGTGTGATATAATAATCCAAACACAACTTAACGTAATGATCAAGGAGATTATGAATTTAATTTTCCTTAATAAACATTGTAAACAATTATAAACCATTCATCATTCCAATAACACAAATCAATTGGAAAATGTGTTCATTTGTATTAATTAAATATAAAGAGGATCCTTACAACCTTCACCTTGACGTCGTGAGGTTCCTCCCAAATGCCTTTAATCTCCTCCATAGATGACAAGATTTCTAATCTCAAACTACCAGCGTAATTTTATCCTGTCTGAGTTCTGAGCTCCTCTAACCATCTACCCTCTATTCATTGTATAGGACAAGAGAAACAAGTTTCAAATCCAAAAGAGGAGGGTGAGATCCCCTAATTAAGGGATTAAGTTCCCTTAAGGAAATGGATTAAGGTGCATCATCTAATGGTAATAGTTCGAATAGTCATCACCTGGAAGCTTTCAGATTAGAAATATTCAACCAAGTATGTTTATAGAATGTACTTTTTATTTTTACATTCTTGAATTCATCTCTGCGATGTTCTTAGAGTGAATTCCAGCAAATGCATGGGAAAAGCTAGGAAAATTAGCGTAGGTGAAGCTTGACAAGGTGTGACAGCTATTATTCCCAAATTTCTCATCTCCTTCAAGATATTTTTGGTTGTTTTACTTCTAAGGGATTTCAATCAAACGTGTTCATGGATGGTAATAAGATCCATAAATTGATCAAGTGTCATGGAGATAAATTGACATGTAACAGATTGCCCCGTAAAGTGCGAAGTCTGTAAAATAACTTTAAAATATTGAAGCACTTTATCATTCCAAAGAGTGGATCATAGACAATGGTTGGAAACCTGAAGGGAACATTCAAGGATTACAATGCAACTGTATATCAGTAATCATCAATGAGGTAGACATTCCCATACCTAGAGTAAAGCGAACTCAGTGAACAAGTACATAAAAACCAAAATCATATAGATAGTAGACACAGTATAGAGACAAACATCTGTCATAAATAGGTCTACATAATCATGAATATAAAATCTCCTCGCAACTTGGATTGATGAAACTAGATCTAGGGTCTTGATCTCCATCTCTTGATCCATAGTATGGCTCTAACCACGTGAGTGAATGTTTCGAAGTCGAACATGGAAGAAACCACTTTATTACAGATAAATGATTTGAACTGTTAACAAGTGTGATAGAAACCACCAATAATGACAATGGTTTTCAAGGTACTTCCAGTACAATCTACGAAGTGTGAATAAGTGATCTAAAGTTGAACACTCATATAATAATTTGATTAAAGGCCAATGATGAGAACCTATTGTTGAAGGTGAGAAACTTTCCATTAAGGCATGCACGCCTTAAGGTACTAAAAGGTATCTAGATCAACTTCCTAGATAATGAGCTGAAGTGAATAGGAAGTGACCCATTGTAGGAAAGCCTACAACACGAAACACAATGTCAAGTTTTGAAAATAGTTTTCAAGGACTGACTCAAGGATGGTCGATGCAATTGAAGGCTAAAATTTTCAAAGGAAATTGAACTTAGGTTGAACTTCTCTTGAACACATAACTAAACGAAAATTGACTTGGAAGCATTTGACTTAACAATAATACCCAAAACCATGATTAATTTCAATGAGCTTTAATTAATTGTAAGACAAATGGATTTCCCAACATCGACATGAATGTGACAGAGTGTCATGTTCAAGATTGACATGCTATCTTTAGAAATGAAATATAAAATGGACACATTTTCCAAATTTCCCTCCACCATTACTGGAAAGTACCTCTTTATTTTTTACAAGCTTGAGGAGGATAACATATGTTTGGATTGTAAGCTCATCATTTGGATGAGTCCATTGAAGTATTTTTAACGAACCCTAAGAAGGAATGGTTTGGTCCTGTTACGTTTAACGAGTCCTATATTGTTTAGTTTTTATGAGTCCAGTAAAGGAGTAACTCATTGTTTTTTTTTTCAAAGAGTTTGAAAAAGATACAGAAAGGAAACTCATTCAATTTTTTTATCGTAAAATTTTAATGAGCTTGGAGAAATTAAATCTCGACATTTTTTAGTTTTAGAGAGTCATAAGAAAAACATAAGTAGACTCCATAGGTTCTTTTTCATAAGTTTTAATCCCCCAGGTCCTGTTATCGCCACAACTACCACCCTATCAAAACCTGCCTTGGTAGCAATTTTGAATGGGTCCCCTAAAGTTGATCTTCCACCTCTTTGAATGATATGTTTTATTCCAGAGACTTTAAATCATTGCCAAGCCAAAATTTCTAATTCCTAATGGTTAAGCTCCTCTTTAAACATCTATCGCATGGTCCAGTTATAATCCTTCTAGTCCTTCATTCATATCCTCCATCGGCACCCTTTCAACCCTCAAAAACCTTCCATCACACATTCATCTCCATTATAACTCCTTATAATGGAAATACTCAAAAATACACATAAATCAACCCTTTTTGGCCTATCACAATTAACATTGTGCATTGCCCCCTTCTGGACCCACCGATAATTATTAATTCTAATGCATAAATTTTGAAGTCCGACCGTACAGCCCGGCCACAGGTTTTCCCATGTATTCCTTTGTATTTTCGTTAAAATGCTCTAGACCCAATTTTCAAAGGAAAGTGTTATACTGCGGACCCGCCGATGATTATAGGCTCTAATACATAAATTTTGAAGTCCGACTGTACGGCCCAGCTGCTTGTTTTCACATATATCCCTATGTATTCGATAAAATGTTATGGTCACGGTTTTTAATGAAAAAAACCCATATGGTGGACCCAATAGGGTATAGATTCCCATCTATAATGTTTCAAGTCCAGCTGTACAGCCCAGCCATGGGGTTTTCTATGTTTTCATGTGTTAAGCCCGTCCATTGTTGATCTAACCCTCATAGATCCAATGGTCCATGCAGATTTCGAGTGAACGAGTTGCTCGAGGAATACCCGCCCGAAAAGCGGTATCCTCTTTCCTCCTAGCTGCTATGTGTCACTTGAAGAATGGAATCGAGGGCCTTCCTCGCAACACCAGTTACCTATTGGATCCCTATAATAGTAGTGATTCCACATTACTTTTACAGTTATCTCCCTTATTAATATTTTTGTGCCCCTATTGTCCCCATATTGTTATTACTGTGCCCCATAGAATCCCTCTATTGTTATGTTTGTGCCTTTATATTATTATTGTTAGGTCGGCTTGGTTATATTGTGACCCCTTAGACTCCTATATATAGAAAGGTGGTTTTGTCATTTGAATCATCCAAGAATTGTTCATTTGTGTAATGGAAAAGAGGTTTCCCCCTTGAAGAGGTTGAATTCTAAGGCATTGATCTATCTTTTCTATCTTTTTGTGAGCTGGTTTCATAACATTTGGTATCAGAGCTTTGGATTATAGGGTTTCAATGCTCCAAACAGGTCATTGTGGCATTTGCGCTATACCTTTTCTCTGAGGCATTCCAGATGCTAAAAATAAAACCCATTTGGGTTGAAATCGTTCTAAATCTCGAGTCCAAATTTCAGAGCTTTTCGTGCTATATTTGCGGAGATATGATTTAAGGAAGTTGGTATTTTTGCAGACTCTTGAATTACATTCCAAACAAGTGACCTTGGGAAAATTGTCATAACTTTTCTTTTGAGCATCAGATTGCAGTTTTATAAGAAGTTATAGAAAGAGGACGAAATTTAGTTTCTTGTATATATTTGTTTGACCCAAAGGTCAAAACAGTGACACGTGGCACTTCATACAATTTCACTCTTCTAAAAAGGTATATAATTAGGTCATCTTGGGAGATTGTGCATAACACTTTCTTGGAGAATCTAAATTCAATCAAACTAATGGCATTGGAAAGAGGACACAGAGGGCTACTTCACATCGCAATTTTAGAACTGGATGATCTCAAAATTACAGAGATACGTTAGATTCAATATCGAGCTCCTATAAAGTGAAAAAAGGTGTGTAATTATTTTTAATTTTGCATAAGATTGGTTTGAAAAATTAGTTTCAAGGAATTCAAAGGGAATAGTGAAGAATTATTAGCATTAATTAATGCCCCGAAGAAAGAATGGAAACACCTAGTAAGCAACCTGAAATCTCTAGCATGACTCTTGAAGAAGAGGAAGAAATGCAACATGATATATCAAAATTACAAGACCAACTACAACAAATTTAACTCTCACTAAAGGTAAATGAAGCCAAGATGAATGATGTGGAAGCTAATATGAATAGCATGGATGTTAATATGGAAGCTAAGATGAATGGCATGGATGATAAAATGGAAGAATTGGAGATAAATTTGAATAATTTGCTACAAGAAATGGTCACTAATGGTGAAAGGGTAGTAAAGGAAACTCGTGATGAGAACAAAAGAAATGTTAATCATGATTTCATAGACTCTAATTCTGGATTGAAGACCCACCATATTCCAAAAATTGATCTGAGGAATTTTTATGGCAAGGATCCCGCAACATGGATACTACAGATGGAGAAATTTTTTGATCTCCATAATGTGCAAAACACACAAAAGGTACGTTTTGCAACTTTATATTTGGAACCAAACTAGTTTGTATGGTATTGATGGATTTTCTCTCATAAAAAAATTGTCACTTGGGCAATTTTTACGGAAGAATTGATAGCACATTATGAGGATACAAAAAACAACACTTTTTTTTAGCCAATTGATAAGTCTCAAACAAAAGGGTTCAATGATGGAGCACATTGAGGACTTCCAAAAATTAAACATAAGGGTAAAAGATATTCCAGAGGAGCATAGGGTTGATGTGTTCATAGGGAATTTAAAGGATAATATCCAACACGAGGTTCACCTTTGGGAACATGATTCATTGGAGAAGGCTTTCAGGTTAGTAAGAAAAATGGAAAGCAAAATTATGGAAACTAGGAAGCCTACCACTCACAACTATAAAGATGGAAGTGTTGTTGCCCCTAGCCTTCCACAACCTATAAGGTTGACACCACAAAAATTGGAAGAAAAAAGAGCAAGAGGGCTTTGTTACAGTTGTGATAGAAAATACACTAATGGTCATAAGTGTGCTGAGAAGAAATTATTCTACATAGATTGTGAAGAGGAGGAACAAAAGGAACAAGAAATGTCAAAAGAAGAGGATATACTCCATAAACAAACAATAGATAAAGAAGAAATGAATCCGACCATATCTTGTAATGCATTGGCTGGAATTACCACTCCTCAAACTATCGAGATGGAAGGACATATCAAGAAGAAAAAGGTAATAGTGTTGATTGATTCAGAAAGTACCCATAATTTTATTCATTGTAAGATAGAAAAAGAACTGAATTTCTTCCTATATCCAGCACCAGAGTTTCAAGTAATGGTTGCAAGTAGAGGAACCATAAATTGCTCTAGAAAGTTCCATAATATCAAGCTATCCATGGGAGAATATGTATTGAATAGCCCAATGCTTTCCATTCCAATGGGAGGTGTTGATGTTGTACTAGGAGTCCAATGGCTACAATCCTTGGGTACAATAGCTTTCAATTATCAAGAACTTTTCATGAAATTTTCTGCAGATGGAAAGGAAGTTGAATTAAGGGGTATTGCAAGGAAACTGGGAAATATAATCAGCTCTAACAGTATGATAAAGCTTCTAAAAAAGGAACAACGAGGTGTAATTGCACAATTATGTTATACCATTCGATTATGTGTTATGCCATGATTTTTGATATAAATCTGATTCACACTCACGGGACTTAATCTATGTATAAATTTAAAATCAGGGGTTGATTCTTTCACATTTGATGTAATAAATGTTCAATGGAGGCAAGACTTATGTTTTAAATAATTTATGTCGTATTTTTATAAGCATGACTGGTGTCTATTATCTCTACAGGTAAGGAGTAACGGATGCATAAGCGGATCCAAAGAACCCATATATGCGGATGTTTTCTATTTAAAGAGCCAGCCTTCGGCATTCTCAGTCGGTTTCCGGGTGTTGCCTACATATTTTGAAATCGAAACTGCCCCAGATCTCATCATGAATAGATGAAACACAATCATCCTCTTCTAATCAACACCTACTCATTTTCCCAGGAAATGAAGCGTTCCAGTGACAGGAAACTCCTTCTACATGTTAGCAATGACACTGATGGATCTAACTCTATGTATTTTAATTGGTATATTGAAAAGAATAGGGGAAGACGAAAGGTGAGGGGGCCTAAGGCATAAATATTACCACCAGATAGGAGAGAAGGGCTTTTTGTTTGGAGAAAACAACTTTGATTTATTGTTAATAAAGAGGACTGTTTGGTTCAAGAAGGAGCCTGTTGTTTCCAATTTGTTTCCCTTTTATCTGATATTTTTAGAATCAGTGTGTTGTTGCTGGTATGAAGACAAATGTGATTTTCCTTATGCACATTGATAACTAATTATTCATGGTTATCCTTGGTTATTTGAATGTAATTAAATAGCATTGAAAATTCACGGAAGGTTGTTGATTCCAGACTTTGTTAAACATCAGTTGCTAACGCTATTTGTATGGAAAGGAATGTGTATTCATGTATAAGTAATTGCATTGTGATTAGGATTTAATACAACCTTGTTCTTATGTGGACTAGTAATTGATTCATTTGGACTTGGGATTTATATATGATGTTTAACCTCCTTTTGTTTTGCTCCTGTAGGATAGATTATGATAGTTAGGACTAGCTTAGAGTAGCTAGAAGTAGTGTAGATAGGATTTAATACATAGTGGTTAGCTATTTTATTTTGTTGATTTAATTGAAGTCTTCTTCCCAGAATCAATCTTTCAACACCTATTATAGTTCATGAGGTCCCTTAAAACCTGTTGGAACTAGCCATTCAAAACGAAAGCAGGCCTAATTGGGGTCTGTGATCAGGTTAGTTCCCCTTCTTGGTATAGAGAAAATTTGCCATGTCAACAAATTGGAACTAGAAGGAGGGCCTGAACTGCCATCCACAGATTTTTATGATTTCATTTATAAATGCCTGTGTGGACTCAAAAAGATTAATGCATGGATAGTGAAGGTTGAAAAGACCCTTCCTCTCATTTTGAAAAGCCTCATTTTGAAGAAGAGACACTGTGGGAGTACCTATCACTCAGGAACAACTAGTTAGAATACTTACTTGAGCTTACACTCATTCCCTATCTCAGCTCCCCATCTTTCACTCTTTACCTCTGACAACTAAAAGAAAGCCAAGGATCTATTCCATAAATGAAGAGACATTTGCATCCCCATCTCTTGAAGATATTGTACTTGAATCCTTGCAAGGTATTGACACTCCCTGGGAGGAGATCCCTGAAGATCCACTCTCTGAAGGTAATTCCTAGCCCGATTTGGGAAATCTTAATAAAGAAAACCTCAAAGAAACCTTCAACCAGAACATTCCTATCCTTGATATGGCTAATATTCCTCAACCGGGTGGAAACCAACTCCCACCTCCTCTGAGAGCACTTCCTCCTTAGCTCGCTCAAGATGCCATGGCGATATCTGGGTAGCAACATCCCTTACCCAGAATGCAAAAAGAGTACTACCTAAATTCAACCCTGAGTGGGGAGAAACTGCTAAAAACCATATTCATTCTTTCTTCCTAGTCATGAGCATGCTGGGGGTAGCTGATGAAGATACAGTTTGTCACCTATTCCTTTTTACCCTGATTGGTGCGGCTTCCACATGGTACATTAGCTTGAGAATAGGATCAATCACTTCGTGGGATGCCTTTCGATAGGCCTTTTTAGACAAGTACGGTGATGACAAAACCCCTGCGGCCTTAGTTCTAGAACTATCTCGTTTGAAAATGGAAACCAAAGAAAATTTTAAGGATTTTAACATCCGGTTAAACACCTTGTTCAACAGAATCACAGCCACTGCTAGACATACTTAGGAGGTTCTCATGGAATTCTACATCACTGCTCTCGCTGTCACTACTGCGATGTGGGTCAAAAGGAGTAACACACAAACCTTACAGGGTACTATCAATGAAGCAGTAAAAGTCGAGAATGAATGAAATGCTCAGTCTCACAGCATGTCGTCATACAGTCGGAGAAAAGAAAGCCTCTCAAGCATCTAAGAAGAATAATGGGAGTGAAAACAAAGGGGACGAAACCAAAGAAAAGGATACCACAAATGTAGAAGGTTTGCATCGGATCATTAAGAAGTTGACAAATACAATCATCAATATGAAGAGGAATTCTAGAAAGAGTACAAGAGGGAGTGGAGGAGAGTATAACAACAAAAAACCTTTCAAACCTTTCTATCGTATGAAAGCAGAAGGTGATCATGGTCCACTTGCACTGCCTGTTCCACCCAGTGAAGGGAATTTAAATATAGAAGAGTTGGCTCTTATCAGATCGCTCCTTAACCAAGAAGAACCTATAGTGGAGGTAGTGCCAGAACAAGAAGATGAGGAAGAATACCAAGTAGAAGAGCCCTTGGAAGAAGAATCTCAAATCAACATACAGTGGGATTTCTATACAAACGAGAATGATGATGATCAAGGAGACAGTTTGGCAAAGATCCACATTAATGAAATCCACACACGAAGCAAGGGGCCATTACTGGTGTGATGAAGCTTGTAGATCAGACCAAGAAAGATGTCCTCCCTATGAAGGAACCCACTCCCAAAGTCCCTGCTGAGAAGGATAGACCTAGTGGTCAGTCCAAGAATACCCCAGTGGCAAACCATCCAGAGAAAGAAAATGCATCTCCCACTGCAACGAAGGAGACTCAAAATGGTAAAATCCCACGTAAGTATGGTAAAACCGGTATGTTTATTCTGCTCTATCCTGTTTATAACATTGATTACAATATTGTGGATGATCTTAAGAAATCTAGGGCTAATATCGCATACTTTGATTTGTTGAAATTATTGCAACAAAGAGATTTGCTCTTGAAAGCTATGAATGAGCGGAACTGTAAAAATCCTACCATCCTGAGTAGCCAAACCTAGAAGTCAATCTCCAGATCTATTAGTACTCCCAGCGCAGCTCAAAAGCCAGCAGCCATGGAAGCCACCCTATGAAAAATGAATTGAAACCCCCAAGATGTCAGTGCAACCATGATAGGAAGGATTTTAAATTCGTGACTCCCCCTTTACTTATCACATTCAAAATCTTCAACATGAATGTACACAATTTCTTGGTAGACTCAGGTGCCTCATCCATTGTGATTCCTTACGTTGTTGCTAAAAGACTTCATGCGACACCTGAGAAAAATGGAACTTGAATCATGCAATTAGACAGGACAACTGTGAATGTAATTGGGGAATTGAAAGGTGTTGATTTGGATGACTACTAAACCACAATACACACAAGTCATTGCCATAGTGGTAGTTGATATGCCCAAGGCTTATGGAATGTTGCTTAGTAGGTATTGATCAGCAAAACTAAATGGATACTTCTCAACTAATTGGTCCCATCTCTTGCTGCCTCGGAAGGGGAAGCGTGATATGCTGAGAGTTGATCGTGAAAGATACATGAAGTATGTATTGACGGAGCTAAACGGTCCCAACAAACCTGTAATGTTTACCAACTCTATCCTTGGGAATTATAGTTTCAATTTTTGTGCCATAGAAACCTGTTTTGGAGAATTCCATGCAGAAACAACTGAAGAAATTGCAATAAACACATAGTTGGAAGCTCTCCCCTGTAATCCAACTGATGAACCACCTTGTAATATAGTAGATAATAGAACTAGTTTCATAGGAAGCGATTCAATTGATGTAACACTAGACTCTGTATTTTGGACACTCTATTTTGATATCTCTAACTGAATTGAAGGTGTAGGTGGAGGGAGCGTTCTCGTTTATCCATAAGGGAACCAACATCTGATGGCCAACCGGTTGGAGTTCACGTGCACCAACAACATGGTAGAGTATGAAGGCTTGTTGTAGGGCCTAAAGAAAACCATTAATATGAAGGTGAAAAATCTTAAAGTTTTTGGTGACTCACAGATAATCGTGGATTAGGTAAGGAGAGGATACACTGCAATTTTCCACATCTTGTAAGGTACCAACATGAGGTATGGGGCTTAATTGACAATTTTGATTCTTTTAATATCACATACATAACCTAAGGGAAAAACCAAGATGCTGATTTCATGGCTAGTATGGCTGCTAAAGTTTTGCCTGATTTTAGATTGAAGAAGAATAAATGCTATGTTGAATTGATTTTCAAACCATCCATGCCTGATAACATCTCAAACTGGCAGGTGTTCAAAGATGATGAGCAAATCCTTGAGTTCTTGCACTGCGAGAATACTTTCAAGAATGCAATCATCAATGAAGAAGAATATGAAAGGCTTATGAATGAGAGGGAAGGTGAGGAAAATGATTAGTTCAATACAATCCCCAAGTCAGTTGTCAAGATGGAGGACTTGTATGACTTGTATGATAAATTCAAGAAGCCAACTAATTGCAAAATGCGTAGCTCATCCATGAAGTATGAATCAGTCAACCTTGGGACCAAAGAAGACCCAAAAATTGTTAATTTGGGCTTGGGGTGCTCTCCACAAGAAAAGGCTACATTTGTCAAGCTATTTAAAGAATATAAGGACGTCTTTGCATGGACATATGGAGACCTAAAAACCTTTGATACTAGTGTTATGTAGCATGTAATTAGTTTAGAAAGGGAGGCTAAGCCCTACCAACAAAAGCTTCGCAAGATGCATCCAAGCCTAGAACCATTGGTGAAGAAAGAATTGAACAAAATGTTGGATGCCAAAATCATTTTCCCAGTCAAACACACCAACTAGGTAGCCAATCCCATGCCTGTTAGGAAGAAAAATGGAGATATCAGGTTGTGTATCAATTTCAGAAACCTAAAAAAAGCATCCCAAAAGGATAACTTTCTTATCCCCTCAACGGAACACATCCTTTAGTGCATTTCTGGGTCTGAAATGTTGTCCCTATTAGATGGGTTTTCAGGATATAATCAAGTGTTGGTATCTAGTGGGGATCAACTGAAGACAACCTTCAACACTAAATGGGGCACCTACACATATTTTAAAATGCCTTTTGGACTTATTAACGCAAGCACCACATTCCAGAGATCTATGACATAGCTCTTTGAGGGTTGATTAATAGATTAGTAGTGGTTTACATCGATGAAATCACTGCGTATTCATATCACAGAAGGGATCATATTTATCACCTAAGACAGATTTTCGAAAGATGTAGAAGGTATGGAATATCATTGAATCCCAAGAAAAGCGTCTTCGCATTCACAGAAGGGAAACTACTGGGTCATATCCTCTCTAAAGAAGGGATTGTTATTGATCCTAAAAGAATAGATACCATCATGAGAATACAACCCCCTACAAATAAGAAGGCCATGCAATCTTTGTTCGGGAAGATCAATTTCATTAGAAAATTTGTCTTAGGTTTCACAGAAATACCCAAAACCATGAATACTTTCAATGAGATTTGATTAATTATAAGACAAATTGATTTCCCAACATCAACATGAATGTGACGGAGTGTCATGTTCAAGACTGACATGCTATCTTTAGAAATGAAATGTAAAATGGACACCTTTTCCCAATTTCCCTCAACCATTACTAGAAAGTACCTCTTTATTTTTTACAAGCTTGAGGAGGATAACATATGCTTGGATTGTAAGCTCATCGTTCGGATGAGTCCATTGGAGTATTTTTAATGAACCCTAAGAAGGAATGGTTTGGTCTTGTTATGTTTAACGATTCCTATATTGTTTAGTTTTTACGAGTCCATAAAGGAGTAACTCAATGTTGTTTTTTTTCAAAGAGTTTCAAAAAGATACAAAAAGGAAACTCATTCAATTTTTTTATTGTAAAATTTTAATGAACTTGGAGAAAGTAAATCTTGGTGTTTTTCAATTTTAGAGAGTCATAAGAAAAACATAAGTAGACTCCATAGGTTCTTTTTGATAAGTTTTAATCCCCCAGGTCCTATTGTGGCCACAACTACCACCCTATCAAAACTTGCCTTGGTAGCAATTTCGAATGGGTCCCCTAAAGTTGATCTTCCACCTCCAATTCCTAATGGTTAAGCTCCTCTTTAAACATCTATCGCATGATCTATTTATAATCCTTCTAGTCCTTCATTCATATCCTCCATCGACACCCTTTCAACCCTCAAAAACCTTCCATCACACATTCATCTCCATTATAACTCTTTATAATGGAAATACTCAAAAATACACATAAATAACCCCTTTTTGGCCTATCGCAATTAACATTGTGCATTGCTCCCTTCCGGACCCGCTGATAATTATTAATTTGGATGCATAAATTTTGAAGTCCAACTATAAGGCCCAGCCGCAGGTTTTCCCATGTATTCCTTTGTATTTTTGATAAAACGCTCTAGACCCAATTTTCAATGGAAAGTATTATACTGTGGACCCACCGATGATTATAGGCTCCAATAAATAAATTTTGAAGTCCAAATGTACAGCCCAGCTATGGGTTTTCACGTATATCCCTATGTATTTTATAAAATGATGCGGTCACGATTTTTAATGAAAAAAAACAATATGGTAGACCCGATAGGGTATAGATTCCCATCTGTAATGTTTCAAGTCCAGTTGTATGGCCCGGCCATGGGGTTTTCTATGTTTTCCTGTGTTAAGCACCTCCACCTTTGATCTAACCCGCATAGATCCAATGATCCACACAGATTTCAGGTGAACGAGTTGCTCGAGAAATACCCGCCCGAAAAGCAGTATCCTATTTCCTCCTAGCTGCTACATGTCATTTAAAGAATGGAATCGAGGGCCTTCCTCGCAATACCGGTTACCTGTTGGGTCCTTATAATACTAGTGATTCCCCCATTACTATTGTAGTTGTATCCATTATTAATATTTTTGTGCCCCTATTGTCCCCATATTGTTATTACTGTGCCCCATAGAATCCGTCTATTGTTATGTTTGTGCCTTTATATTATTATTGTTAGGTCGGCTTGGTTATATTGTGACCCCTTAGACTCCTATATATAGAAAGGAGGTTTTATCATTTGAATCATAGAAGAATTTTTCATTTGTGTAATGTAAAGGAGGTTGTTCCCTCGAAGACACTGAATTCTAAGGCGTTGATCTATCTTTTCTATCTTTCTGTGAGCTGGTTTCATAACATTTGGTATGAGGGCTTTGGATTCTAGGGTTTCGTTGCTCCAAATAGGTCATTGTGGAATTTGCACTATACCCTTATTTTTGAGATGTTTCAGATGCTAAAAATAAAACCCATTTGGGCCGAAATCGTTTTGAACCTTGGGTCCAAATTTCAGAGCTTTTCACGCTACATTTGTGGAGATATGATCTGAGGAAGTTGGTCTTTTTGCAAAGTCCTGAATTACATTCCAAACAAGTGACCTTGGGAAAATTGTCATAAGTTTTGTTTTGAGCATCAGATTGCAATTTTGTAAGAAGTTATAGAAAGAGGACAGAATTTAGTTTCCTGTATATATTTGTTAGACCCGAAAGTCAAAACTGTGACATGTGGCACTTCATACAATTTCGCTCTTCTGAAAAGGTATATAATCAGGTCATATTGGGAGATTGTGCATAACTCTTTCTGGGAGAATCAAAATTCAATCAAACTAATGACATTGGAAATAAGACGTAGAGGGCTACTTCAGATCGTGATTTTAGAACTGGATGATCTGAAATTACAGAGATACATTAGATTCAATATTGAGCTCCTATAAAGTGAAACAAGTTGTGTAATTTTTTTTAATTTTGCATAAGGTTAGTTTGAAAAATTAGTTTCAAGGAATTCAAGGGGAATAGTGAAGAATTATTAGCATTAATTAATGCCCCGAAGAAAGAAAATGGAAACACCTAGTAAGCAACCTGAAAGCTCTAGCATGACCCGTGAAGAAGAGGAAGAAATGCAACATGATATATCAAAATTACAAGACCAACTACAACAAATTTCACTCTCACTAAAGGTAAATGAAGCCAAGGCTAATGACATGGAAGCTAAGATGAATGGCATGGATGCTAATATGTAAGCTAAGATGAATGGCATGGATGATAAAATGGAAGAATTGAAGATAAATTTGAATAAGTTGCTACAAGAAATGGTCACTAATGGTGAAAGCGTAGGAAAGGAAACTCATGATGAGAACAAAAGAAATGTTAATCATGATTTCATATACTCTAATTCTGGATTGAAGACCCTCCATATTCCAAAAATCGATATGAGGAATTTTGATGGCAAGGATCCCGCAATATGGATACTACAGATGGAGAAATTTTTCGATCTCCATAATGTGCAAAACACACAAAAGGTACATTTTGCAACTTTATATTTGGAACGAAACTAGTTTGTATGGTATTGATGGCTTTGCTCTCGTAAAAAGATTGTCACTTGGGCAATTTTTACAGAAGAATTGATAGCACATTATGAGGATACAAAAAACAACACTTTTTTTTAGCCAATTGATAAGTCTCAAACAAAAGGGTTCAATGATGGAGCACATTGAGGACTTCCAAAAATTGAACATAAGGGTAAAAGATATTGAGAGGAGCATAGGATTGATGTGTTCATAGGGGCTTTAAAGGATAATTTCCAACATGAGGTTCGCCTTTGGGAACATTATTCTTTGGATAAGGCATTCAGGTTAGCAAGAAAAATGGAAAGAAAAATTATGGCAACCAGGAAGCCTACCACTCATAACTATAAAGATGGAAGTGTTGTTGCCCCTAGCCTTCCACAACCTATAAGGTTGACACCACAAAAATTGGAAGAAAAAAGAGCAAGAGGGCTTTGTCACAGTTGTGATAGCAAATACACTAAAGGTCATAAGTGTGCTGAGAAGAAATTATTCTACATAGATTATGAAGAGGAGGAAGAAAAGGAACAAGAAATGTCAAAAGAAGAGGATATACTCCAGAAAAAAACAGTAGATAAAGAATAAATGAATCCAAACATATCTTGTAATGCATTGGCTGGAATTACCACTCCTCAAACTATCAAGATAGAAGGACATATCAAGAAGAAAAAGGTAATAGTGTTGATTGATTCAGAAAGTACCCACAATTTTATTCATTGTAAGATAGCAAAAGAATTGAATTGCTTCCTATATCCAAAACCAAAGTGTCAAGTAATGGTTGCAAGTGGAGGAACCATAAATTGCTCTAGAAAGTGCCATAATATCAAGCTATCCATGGGAGAATATGTATTGAATAGCCCAATGCTTTCCATTCCAATGGGAGGTGTTGATGTTGTACTAGGAGTCCAATGGCTACAATCCTTGGGTACAATAGCTTTTAATTTTCAAGAACTTTGCATGAAATTTTGTGAGGATGGAAAGGAAGTTGAATTAACAGGTATGGCAGGAAATCCAGGAGAGATAATCATCTCTAACAGTATGACAAAGCTTCTAAAAAAGGAACAACGAGGTGTAATTTCACAATTATGTTATACCATTCAGTTATGTATTATGCCATGATTTTTTATATAAATCTGATTCGTAGTCGTGGGACTTAATCTATGCATAAATTTAAAATTAGAGGTCGATTCTTTCACATTTGATGTAATAAACGTTCAATGGAGGCAAGAATTATGTTTAAAATAATTTATGTTGTATTTTTATAAGCATGACTGGTGTCTATTATCTCTATAGGCAAGGAGTAACGGATGCACAAGCGGGTCTGGAGAACCCATATATGCAAATGTGTTCTATTGAAAGAGCCAACCTTCATCATTCTCAATTAGTTTCCAGGTGTTGCCAACATATTCCGAAATCGAAACTACCCCAAATCTCATCATGAAGAGATGACACACAGTCATCCTCTTCTAATCAACATCTACTCATTTCCCCAAGAAATGAAGTGTTCCAGTGACAAGAAACTCCTTCTACATGTTAGCAATGACACTGATGGCTCTAACTCTGTGTATTCTGATCGGTATATTGAAAAGAACAGGGGAAGATGAAAGGTGAGGGGGCCTGAGGCATAAATATTACCTCCAAATAGGAGAGAAGGGCTTTTTGTTTGGAGAAAACAACTTTGATTTATTGTGAATAAAGAGGACTGTTTGGTTCAAGAAGGAGCATGTTGTTTCCAATTTGTTTCCCTTTTATCTGATATGTTTAGAATCAATGTGTTTTTGCTGGTATGAAGACAAATGTGATTTTCCTTGTGCACATTGATAACTAATTATTCATGGTTATTCCTGGTTATTTGAATGTAATTCAATAACATTGATAATTCATGGAAGGTTGTTGATTCCATACTTTGTTAAACATCATTTGCTAGTGTTATTTGTATTGAAAGGAATCTGTATTCCTGTATAAGTAATTGCATTGCGATTAGGATTTAATGCAACCTTGTTCTTATATGGACTAGTGATTGATTCATTTGGACTTGGGATTTATATATGATGTTTAATCTCCTTTTGTTTTGCTCCTATAGGATAGATTAGGATAGTTAGGACTAGATTAGAGTAGTTAGAAGTAGTGTAGATCAGATTTAATACATAGTGGTTAGCTATTTTATTTTGTTGATTTAATTGAAGTCTTCTTCCCAGAAGCAATCTTTCAACACCTATTACAGTTCACGAGGTCCCTTAAAACCCGTTGGAACTAGCCATTCCAAACGAAATCAGGCCTAATTGGGGTCTGTGATCAGGTCAGTTCCCCTTGTTGGTATAGCAAAAATTTTCCATGTCAACAAATTGGTGCTAGAAGGAGGGCCTCAACTGCCATCCACAACCTTTTATGATTTCATTTATAAATGTCTGCATGAACTTGAAAAGATTAATGCATGGATAGTGAAGATTGAAAAGACCCTTCCTCTCATTCAGAAAAGCCTCATTTCAAAGAAGAGACACTGTGGGAGTATCCTATCACTTAGGAACAACCAGTTAGAATACTTACTCAAGCTTATGCTTGTTCCCTCTCTCAACTCCCCATATTTCACTCTTTAACTCCGACAACTAAAAGAAAGCCAAGGATCTCTTCCATAAATGAAGAGACATCTGCAACCCCGTCTCTTGAAGATATTGTACTTGAATCCTTGCAAAGTATTGACACTCCCTGGGAGGAAATCCCTGAAGATCCACTCTCTGAAGGTAATCCCTGGCCCGATTTGGGAATTCTCAATAAATAAAACCTTGAAGAAACCTTAAACCAGAACATCCCTATCCTCGATATGGCTAATATTCCTCAACCGAGTGGAAACCAACTCCCACCTCCTCCGGGAGCACTTCCTCCCTAGCTAGCTCAGGATGCCATGGCAATACTTGGGCAACAACATCCCTTACCCAAGAATGCAGATAGAGTACTGCCTAAATTCAACCCTGAGGGGGAGACACCGCTAAAAACCATATTCATTCTTTCTTCCTGGTCGTGCGCATGCTGGGGGTAGCTAATGAAGATATAGTTTGTTGCCTATTCCCTTTTACCCTGATTGGTGCAGCTTCCACATTATTGTTTATCTTGAGAACAGAATCAATCACTTCGTGGACTGCCTTTTGACAAGCCTTTTTAGACAAGTATGGCAATGAAAAAACCCTTGCAGCCTTAGTTCTAGAACTATCCCATTTGAAAATGGAAACCAAAGAAAAGGTTAAGGATTTTAACATCTGGTTCAACACCTTGTTCAATAGAATCTTGGCCACCACTAGACCTACTGAGGAGGTTCTCATGGAATTCTACATCATTTCTCTCCCTATCCCTACTGCGATGTGGGTCAAAAGGAGTAACACCTAAACCATACAGGGTACTATCGATGAAGCAGTAAAAGTTGAGAATGAAATGCTCAGTCTCACAACATGCCATCATACAGCCGGAGAAAATAAAGCCTCTCAAGCATCCAAGAAGAATAATGGGAGTGATAACAAAGGAGCCAAAACCAAAGAAAAGGATACCACAGATGTAGAAGGTTTGCATTGGATCATTAAGAAGTTTACAAATACAATCATCAATATGAGGAGGAATTCTGGAGAAAGTACAAGAAGGAGTGGAGGAGAGTATAACAATGAAAAACCTTTCAAACCTTTCTATCATAAGAATGCAGAAGGTCGTCATGCTCCACTTGCACTGCTTGCTCCACCCAATGAAGGAAATTTGAATACAGAATAGCTGGCTCTTATCGGATCGCTCCTTAACCAAGAAGAACTTATAGTGGAGCTAGTGCCAGAATAAGAAGATGAGGAAGAATACCAAGTACAAGAGCCCTTGGAAGAAGAATCTCAAATCAACATACTATGGGATTTCTATACAAACGAGAATGATGATGATCAAGGAGACAGTTTGGCAGAGATCCACACTAATGAAATCCACACACGAAGTAAGGGGCCACTTGCTGGTATGATGAAGCTTGTAGATTAGACCAAGAAATATGTCCTCGTGAAGGCAACCACTCCCAAAGTCCCTGTTGAGAAGGGTAGACCTAGTGGTCAGTCCAAGAATACGCCAGTCACAAACCATCCAGAGAAAAAAAATGCATCTCCCACTGCAACGAAGGTGACTCAAAATGGTAAACTCCCACCTAAGAATGGAAAAGCTGGTATGTTTATTCTTCCCTATCCTATTTATAACATTGATTACAATATTGTGGATGATCTTAAGAAATCTAGGGCTAATATCGCATACTTTGATTTGTTGAAATTAACACAACAAAGAGATTTGCTCTTGAAAGCTATGAATGAGTGGAGCTGCAAAACTCCCACCATCTCAAGTAGCCAAACCCAGAAGTCAGTCTCCAGATATATTAGTACTCCTAGCACAACTCAAAAGCCAGCAGCCATGGAAGCCACCCTATGAAAAATGAATTGAAACCCCCAAGATGTCAGTGTATCTATGATAGGAAGGATTTTAAATTCATGACTCCCCCTTTCCTTATCACATCCAAAATCTTCAACATGAATGTACATAATTGCTTGGTAGACTGAGGTGCCTCGTCTATTGTGATGCCTTACACTGTTGCTAAAATACTTCATGCGACCCCTCAGAAAAATGGAGCTCGAATCATGCAATTAGACAGGACAACTGTGAATGTAATTGGGGAATTGAAAGGTATTGATTCGGATGACTGCTAAACCACAATACACACAAGTCATTGATATAGTGGTAGTCGATATGCCTGAGGCTTATGGAATTCTGCTTAGTAGGGATTGGTCAACAAAACTGAATGGATACTTCTCAACTAATTGGTCCCATATCTTGCTGCCTCACAAGGGGAAGGGTGATATGCTAAGAGTTGATCATGAAAGATACATGAAGTATGTATTGACGGAGCTAAATGGTCTAAACAAACCTGTAATTTTTACCAACTCTATCCTTGGGAATTATAGTTTCAATGTTTGTGCCACAGAAACCCATTTTGGAGAATTCCATGCAGAAACAACTGAAGAAATTGCAATAAACACATAGTTGGAAGCTCTCCCCTATAATCCAACTGATGAACCACCTTGTAATATAGTAGATAATAGAAATAGTTTCATAAGAAGCAATTCAATTGATGTAACACTAGACACTGTATTTTGGACACTCTATTTTGATAGCTCTAACTGCATTGAAGGTGCAGGTGCAGGGAGCGTTCTCGTTGATCCACAAGGGAACCAACATCTGATGGCCAGCTGGTTGGAGTTCACATGCACCAACAACATGGCAGAGTATGAAGGCTTGTTGTAGGGCCTGAAGAAATCCATTGATATGAAGGTGAAAAATATTAAAGTTTTTGGTGACTCATAGATAATCGTGGATCAGGTAAGGAAGAGGATACATTGCAATTTGCCACACCTGGTAAGGTACCAGCATGAGGTATGGAGCTTAATTGACAATTTTGATGCTTTTAATATCACATACATACCTCGAGGGAAAAACCAAGATGTTGATCTCATGGCTAGTATGGCTGCTAAACTTTTTCCTGATTTTAGATTGAAGAACAATAAATGTTATGTTGAATTGATTTTCAAACCATCCATGCTTGATAACATCTCAAACTGGCAGGTGTTCGAAGATGATGAGAAAATCCTTGAGTTCTTTAACTGTGAAAAGACTTTCAAGAATGAAATCATTGATGAAGAATAATATGACAGGCTTATGAATTAGAGGGAAGGTGAGGAAAAGGATCAGTTCAATACAATCCCCAAGTCATTTGTCAAGATGGAGGACTTGTATGATCTATATGATAAATTCAAGAAGCCAACTAATTGCAAAATGCATAGCTCATCCATGAAGTACAAATCAGTCAACCTTGGGACCAAAGAAGACCCAAAAACTATTAATTTGGGCTTGGGGTGCTCTCCACAAGAAAAGGCTACATTTGTCAAGCTATTTAAAGAATATAAGGACGTCTTCACATGGACACATGGAGACCTAAACAACTTTGATACCAGTGTTATGTAGCATGTAATTCCTTTAGAAACGGAGGCTAAGCCCTACCAATAAAAGCTTCGCAAGATGCATCCAAGCCTAGAACCATTGGTGAAGAAAGAATTGAACAAAATGCTATATGCCAAAATCATTTTCCTAGTCAAACACAGCCGCTAGGTAGCTAATACCGTGCCTGTAAGGAAGAAAAATGGAGATATCAGGTTGTGTATCGATTTGAAAACCTAAACAAAGCATCCCAAAAGGATAACTATCCTGTCCCCTCAATGGAACACATCCTTTAGTGTATTTTTGGGTCTGAAATGTTGTCCCTATTAGATGGGTTTTCAGGATATAATCAAGTGTGGGTATCTAGTGAGGATCAGCTGAAGACAACCTTCAACACTAAATGGGGCGCCTACTCATATTGTAAAATTCCTTTTGGACTTATTAACGCAGGCACCACATTCCAGAGAGCTATGGACATAGCTTTTCGAGGGTTGATTAACAGATCAGTAGTGGTTTACATGGATGAAATCACTGTTTATTCATATCATAGAAGGGATCATATTTATCACCTGAGACAGATTTTCGAAAAATGTAGAAGGTATGGAATATCTTTGAATCCCAAGAAGGGACTCTTCACAGTCACAAAAGGGAAAATACTGGGTCATATCCTATCTAAAGAAGGGATTGTTATTGATCCTAAAAGAATAGAGACCATCATGAGAATACAACCCCCTGCAAATAAGAAGGCCATGCAATCTTTCTTTGGGAAGATCAATTTCGTTAGAAAATTTGTCTCAGGTTTCGCGGAAATAGTGCGCCCCATGCAGCTGATGATGAAGAAAGACATTGTGTATAAGTGGAGCAATGAAGCTAAGAAATCATTTCAGTGAATCAAGGAAGCCATCGCAGAAGCTCCTGCATTGGTCAGTCCCAATTTCGGCAAAGAATTCTTCTTTTACACTTTTTCTTCTGATCTTTCATATGCCACAATTCTCACTCAAAAAAATGATGATGGAAATGAAGTCCCTATTTCTTATATGAGTTCCAATTTCCAAGGAGCAGAACTGAACTACCCTGACGTGGAGAAACAAGGCTTTATAGTTTTTAAAGCCATAAAACACTTTCACCCTTATTTATTAAAGGCTAGGACTAAAGTAATCATTCCTGATCCTATTGTGAGCTCTCTTCATGCAAAAAGAAATGGGTGAACAGAGAGGGAATTGGATCACCACACTTCAAGAATTTGACCTCGAGATTAATCCAGCAAAGATAGTCTAAGGGCAGGGATTGTGCTGGCTAGCAACAGAAGCCTTGGCGGATAGAGAAGGGGCATTCGAAGAACCAGAAGCACAGAGCATGCAAAACAAACAAGTAGAACGAAATGAGGAGCCCCTATGGATTAATGAAGCACTGATATATGAATGCGAAGCATCAAAAACCCTTTTGGATCCTGAGTCGTGGTATTACGACATACGCTTCTATCTCACACGGGGATCATGTCCTGAACACATGGATGCATCATAGAGGAGAGCACTCAGATTGAAATCTAATTAGTATCACTTGGCCAATCACACGTTATACAAAAAAAATTATGATGGGATCTGGCTGTGGTGTTTGGAAAAGGATGATGCCGACCGTGTGTTGAAAGAAATGCATGACAGCCCAATAGGTGGTCACTATGGCAGAGACACCACTACTCACAAAATATTAAGAGATGGATATTATTGGCCCATAGTGTTAAGAGACTCGGATGCCTACGCTTGCAAATGCAAAGTGTGTCAAACCACCGCAGGACGAGAGAGAAAGCCAGTTGTTCCCCTCAGGCCCGTTATGATTTATCGCCCATTCTAGCAGTGGGGCCTAGATATTATAGGCGAGATCACTCCAAATTCCTCACAGCAACATAAGTATATACTCACAGCGACCAACTACTTCACCAGATGGACTAAAGCCATCCTGCTTTGGAAGGTAAACGAAAACGAGGTAATATCATTTATCGAGAAATTCATTATCAATAGGTATGGCATCCCTGACGCTCTTATATTTGATAATGTTTCTTACTTTTCTTCATTGAAATTGACTGAATTTGCTATTGATATGTCAATTCACATAAGTTATGTACCAAACTATTACCCACAAGGAAATGGAGTTGCAGAGTCCTCAAATAAGAACCTCATATGCATAATATGTAAATCTATCGTTGTCAACTAGAGGAACTGGCACAACTCTCTAACTAATGCCCTTTGGGCCAATAGGGTCATCCCTAAAGTGGCCTTAGGAAACTCCCCATACTTCCTCATCTATGGACTGGAAGCCATCTTGCCTCCAAATGTTACCCTTCCCTCCTTACAGCTCTCCCAAGCTTCAAAAGGAACCCCTTCAACCTTCCTTCAAGAAAGGATCAACCAACTGATGAGGTTGGAGGAATTGGGAGATGAAGCCATGATTAAATTCAAAAATCACCAAATGATTATAAAGAGGTGGTTTGATCGCCATCTGGTAGGAGATAAAGATTTCCAAGTAGGGGAGCTAGTCTTAAAATAGGACAAGCTAAGTGAGCCAAAAGGTAAACACACAAAATTCCAACACTTATGGTTCGGCCCATTCCAAGTTGTGGAAAAAATTGGTCAGGGAACTTATAGATTGAAAACTTTATAGGGAGAAAATGAAAAACTCCTATTAATGGCCAACATCTCAAAAGATACTTCCAGTAGCCATCATATGGTGGTTACATCTTGAGTAGGTTAGGATTTATTTTATTTTGCTGTTAGTTTAGTTTCATTTCCACATTTTCCTTTCTCGTTTTTCTGCAATGTTCATTTTCCTTTTGTTTTGAATTATAATCCTTTTTAGCCAATTGATTTCAGTCCTCCAATATCGCTTTTACCTTTTCAAATTTGCCCTCATTCACCACCTTCAACCTTTCCCTTCCTCATTAACTTGTTGATGATTCTGATGTTTCTAACTCCATCATTACCTTGCAAATCAAAAAAAAAATCAATCAGCCCATGAGAATGTGAAAATCAGCTGTGGAATTCAAGCCAAAACCACTCATTAGCATCTGCTGGGAATTGGGTAAGATCTAATGATAACTTGGATATCTGGAGCATGTAGGGGCATCCTCATAAAACAAAAAATGTGTAACTATAGCTGGACTGGCATGGAGAAACGATACATTTTGAATAAATCCCACTCAGACCTAGCCTATACTTAGCTGTAAGGTTTGCAGTCATTCTCCATTGGTTCCATCCACCACACTAAATTGTCCAATACTTGTTATCTACAAGTAAATCTCCTTTCATGGGCTAAACTCACTGTCATATACCATGTGGAAAATCTGATTGTGCTCTAGTCCTTTTGCCTGAAACTGGAAGGACATATTTAAAAGAAAATGAAATATCAAGTCCTTCTGCCAATCTGGAAGGACAGGTTGTTTGGGAAGCCGATTAGAGTAAGGACTATTGCTGGGCTCAGAGTACCAGTTGTCACAATGAGCCCAACCTTGCTTAAGAGGTTTAAAAATATGGCATGATCCATGACTGTGCCCCATTCCATTAATGAAAATATAACACTAAAATTCTCATATAAAGTGCAGATAAACATATCTACATCAAGTTTGATGAGTAATAAAGAGCTGAGGTACACACCTAAATAGGTATTGAAAGACTAGTAATGGCCTCGAAAGGATTTTTGAAAGTAGGAAACAGGTAAAGGAAGGTCAATAAATTCCATAAAATCACCATTAGAGAATGACTATCAAAACCCTATGAGTAAGTAGAAGCTATTTCTCTTTATCCCACCTAAAGAAATTAATGTTGAAGTGGAACCCATGCCTGTTCATTTGTAAGGTTTGCATTTCAAGTTTATCTTAACACCCTGATGTTTTATTGATCTAAGGTTTATTTGGAAACAGAGATAACTGGTTCGCCCACTGGTTCACCATTTGTTGTGGCCACAACTACTGTAGGTTTTAACCCTATACGAAAATTACCTACATACGAATTCTAAAACACAGAAAATAAACAATGCAAGAGCATAACACATAAAACACATATACACAGAGATTTTCCCTTGGATCCCAAAACCGGGACTACCAGCTTGATTTTTCACTATGTTCCTTTCAATGTTATAATACATATTTATACATGCCGAAGCATCCAATACCATGGACTGAAAAATCATCGCATCCAAAACCATGGACCGAAAACCATCGCATCCAAAAACATGTGCAAAAATCATGCACAAAACCATAGGTGGGTCCGCCCAACCTAACATAGGTTATAAAACCAAAATTTTCCGAGGTACTACCCTGGACCCCATAGAGTGGGGTTACCTGCACCCCTCAAACCCCCTGTGACCCCATCGCTACACAATCGACACAACGAAGGGGGCGCTCTACCCCCCTCTAACCCCTCAGTTAACTACGTGGGCCAGTCGTGGAAAAAATATAACACAACCCAACATTCTCCCACTTGCTGGTTTCTTTCTACAGGGGGCCACAAGAGAACTTAGTCATTTATCCATCCCTACAATGGCCATTGTTTCTCTACATCAAGAGAACTTCTCAGAGCTCATAGTTTTTGTCAATGCATCTACAATATTCTTCAAAATGTCCACCTTTACCAGTAACACCTTTTTGTCTTCTATCATATCCCTCACAAAGTGATAGAACATCAATGTGCTTTGTCTTTGAATGATGTAAAGGGTTCTTTGCCAAGAAACTTTCACTTTGGCTATCACATTATATCCTTATAGCTCCCTGTACTAACCCCATACTTGAACACAATCTCTCCAACCAAACTGCTTCCTTGCTTGCATGAGTGGCTGCCATGTATTCTGCCTCTGTAGTTGATAGTTCCACTACAGATTGTTTCTTATTCATCCAACTGACTTCACCTCCAAATAGGTTAAACACATACCCACTTGTAGATCTTCTTTGATCCAGATCTCCAGCCCAGTTTGCATCAACAAAGACACGAATATCTAACACTCTGTCCAATCCTGGTCTCCCTTGGTAGCACAAACCATATCACTAGTGCCACATAAATACTTGAAAACCTACTTCACTACTGTCCAATGCTCCTTTCCTGGTTTTGACATAAACTTGCTCAATACTCCCACTGCATGTGCAATGTCTTGTCTAGTACAGACCATTGCATACATCAGGCTACCGACTGCACTTGCATATGGAATATGAAACATGTCCTCTTCCTCTTCTTATGCCTTGGGACATTGTTCAACAGATAACTTTACACCTACAGGATTAGAAACCTTCACCGGTTTACTATCCTGCATATTATATCTCTGCAATATTGTCTCAAATACTTCCTTTGGTTTAACCAGAGCTTCCTCTTTGCTTGATCCCTTTTAATTTTCATGCCCAAAATATAGTTTGTAGCACCAAGTGTTATGCTCTTAACCTACAAAACGATACCAGAATACCAAATATGCAAAGAAATATACCTAGAACATATAACAATGAGAAATAACAGTAAGTATTTTATTATTCAGAAAGCAATGTTCACTTGCCTCTTCGAGGGGGCAACCTCCAATAGAGTTGAGCTCAATTACAAAATAAGACAAAATTCTCCTCGAGGGGAGTCTCTATCCTTTATATAGGATTCATACATGCAATATCATGGGGAAATACCATGGTTCTTATTAATACCATCTATCTAATACCATGGCCCATTTGCAACTAACTATGGTCCCTTCATTAAATGCGGGTTAACCACTTAAAATTATAAATATGGGCTTTATTGACTCTTTGCTTAACTATAACTATGACTTAATCCTATTACATAAATAAGGGGTTAGGGTTGGACACTAACATGCCCTCCCCCATAAGAATAGCCTTGTCCTCAAGGCTGAAGTTGCAGAAATTGCTAAAGGATAGTGGTTGGTTCCTAGATTGCATCTTCTGGAGAGGTGTCTTTCCACTTGACGAGGACTTCCTTGATCATGCAGCCATGCAGGTGCCGTTCTCGTGTGTCAAGAACATATTCAGGTTGGAGCCAGATTGACCCTTCATCATCCACTTCTAGTAGACTGGTTTGAATTCTGCAACGGTTCCCAATCACTTTCTTGAGGCATGAGACATAGAAGGTTGGATGGATTTTTTTCAGTGGGTGGAAATGCTAGCTTGTAGGCGACTTCTCCAATGTGCTGAAGTACTTTATACGCTCCATAGAATTTTGGAGATAATTTCTAACAACCCTTGTCTTTGAGTGATGTTTGCTTATATGGTTGCAACCTCAAAAATACCTGATTCCCTTCTTGAAATTGGTGTTCTAAGCGATGTTGATCTGCCTGTTGCTCCATGCAGTTTTGGGCTTGATGAAGATTCTCTCCAAGGTGGGCCAGCATGGTTGTGCGGTTCTATAGGAGTTGATCCAGTACTTGTACCTTCGAGCATCCCTTGATATAAGAAGTAGGGGAAGGAGGGAGTTGACCATAAACTGCTTCATATGGAGTCATTTTGGTGGTGGCATGATAGTTGGTGTTATACCACCATTCAGCTAGAGGTAACCACTGTACCCAAAGATGTTGCTTTTTTGAAGTGAAAAACCTAAGGTATGTCTCCAGACATTTGTTGAATGCTTAAGTTTGACCATCAGTTTGTGGATGATAGGAAGTACTGAGTTGTAGTTGGGTACCTTGTAGCCAGAAGAGTTCCTGCCAAAGGTTAGTAGTGAAGATCAGGTCACGGTCAGACACAATGGAAGTGGGCATGCCATGCAATTTGAAGATCTTATCCATGAAATATTGAGCGACCAAAGTTAGTGTAAAAGGGTGGGTTAGGGCACAAAAATGAGCATACTTAGAAAGTCTGTCCACAACCACCATGATGACTGACTTGTTTCCTGGCTTTGGAAGACCCATAATGAAATCCATAGAAACCTCCATCCAAATTGAGGTCGGGATGGGAAATGGCTGTAATGTGCCTATGGATTTGATTGTTTCTCCTTTGTGGCACTGACAGACGTCGCATTCAGCTACAAAAGTAAGAATGTCCTTTTTCATGCCTATCCAGAAAAATGATCTTCGAGTGCAAGCATACATCTTCTGAAAGCATGAATGTCCTGCAGTGGGAGATGAGTGCAACTCCGCCAAAATGCGGCTTTTGAGGGTGGATGTTGGTGATATTACGACTATGTCCTTGTAGTGAAGAATCTCATCCTACCTCGAATATCCCGTTGTGGAATTTGGATCTGTCTGCAATTGATTAATGAGTTGGGAGAGCCAGGGATGTGAAAACCATTCCTTGCGAGCCTCTTCAATTCATTCTGGAATGGGAAGGGAAATTTCCAGCAGGGTTCCTCCTCAAATTGGCGAGATAACGC
The DNA here is from genome assembly GCA_031772625.1 of Pinus tabuliformis. Lineage (NCBI taxonomy): Eukaryota > Viridiplantae > Streptophyta > Pinopsida > Pinales > Pinaceae > Pinus > Pinus tabuliformis. The sequence continues at coordinate 1,418,289,796 of CM062817.1, read as the reverse complement.
ATCTGCTACAATATATTCACGCCATTTCTTGTAAATTATATTGTAATCATATCCCAGCATTTTGGCGAGCCATTTATTTTTTTGTGGTGAGGATAGGCATTGCTCCAAAAAATATTTAAGGCTTTTATGCTCTGTGCAGATTTGGAAATGTCGCCCCAATAAGCATGGTCACCAGGTATCTACTGCATCTAAGATGGCGACCATATCCTTCTCATAGGTAGACTGTCCCAGATTCTTCCCACTTAGTTGTTGGCTCATGAAGGTCAAGGGTCAACCTTCTTGGATTAAGACCACCCTAATACCTGTACCAGAAGCATCACATTCAATCACAAAAGATTTGATGAAATCGAGTAGTTCTAAGACTGGAGTGGAGCACATGGCATGTTTGAGAGCTGTAAAGGCCTGTTGTGCTTCATCATTCCATAGGAATAAATTTTTCTTGAGGAGTTGAGTGAGGGCCTAGCAATGCAACCAAAATTGTGGAAAAATTTGCGATAGTAGCTTGTGAGACCCAAAAATACTCTCAAGCTCTTCAAGGTCTTTGGTTGAGGCCAATCCTGCATTGCCTGGATCTTTTTGGGGTCCACCCTGACACCTTCATGCCCCACAATGTGGTGCAAATACTCAAATTCCTCCACGCAAAAAGATCACTTGGACATCTTGACAACTAATTTATGCTTGCGGAGCAGTTGCAAGAGCAGATCTACATGCTAAAGATGTGTGGCCCAGGTGCGACTATAGATGAGGATGTCATCAAAGAAAACAAGGACAAATTTTCTGAGATATGGTTTGAGTAGGTGGTTCATAAGGTTCTGAAAAGTGGATGGGGCATTAGAAAGACCAAATGGCATGACCAAGAACTCATAATGACCTTCATGAGTTTGGAAAGCCATCTTTGGAATGACTGCTTCTTTCATGCGAATTTGGTGGTAGCCCGAGCGAAGGTTGAGCTTAGTAAAGAATTGAGCCCCATTTAGTTCATTTAGCAAATCATTGACAACCAGGATGGGAAATTTATCTTTGACCATCAACTTATTGAGGGCCTTGAAGTCTGGAAACATACGCCATTTCCCATCTTTCTTGAGCACCCTGAACACCGGGGATGAACAAGGACTAATGTTGGAACGAATGGCACCTGATTCCAAGAGTTCCTTGATTATTTTTTCAATTTCATTCTTTTGGGTGAACGAATATCTATATGGGCGCACATTTGGTGGTTGGGCCCCTGGGACCAAAGTAATGCTATGATCATGTTCCCTTCTCGAGGGTGGAAGCTCATGAGGCTTGTCAAAGACTGGCATATGGTTGTTTAATCTGTTGCATCTCAGGATAAATATGAAGAGAATTGGGTTCGAAGGCCTGGATGACATTAAATTGGGCTATAACTCCATGGTGGCCCTTTTTAACAATTTTTCCATCCGATGTGAGCTGATGATAGAGGGAGCTCCCGCCTGGAGTCCGTGGAGGGTATGTGTGTGATTGTTCTGCTTAAAGCTCATATATAACTCCTAGAAATCCATTGTGATTGGGCCAAGTGTGTGAAGCTATTCGCACCTAGGACAATGTCGCACCCTCCCATGTGTATGGCAAACATGTGGGTCATTAACTGATAATCCCCCATTTGAAGTTTGACATTTTCACAGCGACCTTCAGATTTCATGGTCCCCCCATCAACAATTTGGACCTGGAAGTTAGAAACTGCTTGGACAAAGCAATGCACTACTTCTGCAAATCTTTGATGGATTAAATTATGTGTACTGCCACTATCAATCAAGACTATTACTGGGTGATGCTTAATAAAACCTCTTATTTTGAGAGTTTGGGGAGAAGAAACCCCTGCCAAGGCATGCAGTGAGATAATTAGTTCTTCAGGTACATTGTCCTATTGGTTGTCTTCTTCTTCCTCCTCTGGTTCCTCAAGTAGTGGGGCTTCCTCCGATGAACTGTGATCAGTAGCATCAAGTTGAAAGAATTTGGGCTCCTTGCATTTATGCCCAGGGGAGTATTTCTCATCACGGTAGTAACACAATCCTTTTTTTCTTCTTTTTGCCATTTCTGTTGGTGACACCTTTTGAACCTTGAGTATTTGGGTAGTGCTTTGAGCCTGTGTGGGGTGACCCTTGGCGATGAAATTTGGGCGATTAGACTGGGCCACTAACGCACGTTCTACTTCACGAGCTATCCTACAAGCATGCAACCATGAGCTAGGGTGGTGCAGTCAGAAGTGGGCTTGTATGGCATCTTTGAGACCACTGACAAAACATTCCACGTAGAACTCATCGTGTAGACCTCCAGTGCAGAAAGCTAAGGTTTCAAATGTTGTAATATGTTCGTTAACTTTTCCTATCTGTTGAAGATTAGTGAGACGACCCAAAAACTCAGATTCATGGTCAAAGAAATTTGTAAGAGATTTTTTGAATTTCTTCCAAGTCAAGGGCCTTCCATAGCAACATTGGTGCCATTGCCACCATTGCCATCTTTTATTGTCCAAGTACATGATACCCACACTAAGCTGATTCACATCATCTAGGATGTAATTCAGTGTGAAATATTGCTCCATTTGTGCTATCCATGCAGTCGGGTGAGAGCCATCAAATTTATACATGTCTAGCTTGGGTGGTCGCGGATGGGATTGTTGGTGGGTGCCAAAGAGGTGAAGGGACTAGGTAGACTCGCCCTCCATGTTTTCATTTCCAATATATGCCTTCGCACGTTCCTCCACCTTGCCCTTAGAGAGTGTTTCATTTATGTTCTTCAGCTGCAAAATGACATTGTTCAATTGTGATTCAAGTTTGTCAATCCTCTCATTGGCCATAGCTTGAGCTCTAGTTTGTACCATGTACCGATCCGATCTACTTGAAATTTGGGACCACCTGAAATTTTTGGCACTAACAATTGAATGGTACCACCTTACTCAGCTCATCAACCTGATTCTTATGGGCTAAGTCACCAATAAGCATCCTAGGCGGTCCCAGAAATGTCAATGCTACCCAAAGTCCTACAAAAATCACGCCTAGGTATAGAAACCACACAGTTAGCTAGATCTGAATGGCAGATTTGATTGTTTTGATGGCTACAGAGCCCAATCTACTAGATCTGGATGGTGGATCTGATGGATCTGAGAGATCTGAATGGCTGATCTGATAGATCTGAATGGCGGAACTAATTGCTACTACAGATATAATAGATCTGAAAGATCTTAATGGCGGAACTGATTGCTACTGCTATGACAAAACCCCACCTGCGAGATCTGATCTAGAAAATATTATGCGTGATCCCGAGATAGAGAAGGGAACTATGGTCTTTAGGAGTGTCAAGTGCTACAGATCGCAATATACATAAGGGTCCAATAGTATTAATCAGCCCAATTTTTCAGGGCACTAACCAAGAAGGATCAACCATACCCTTAGTTGTACAACCCGACTACCCTATTGTATGCGTGAGTAATCTCTCCGAGTGTTGTTCATGGTGTATTGTAGAAGCAAGACGGCCGACGATTTATCAATGGCGAGGTTTCAAGGGAGCTAGGGGTCTTCTGATATACCTAGAGGGTACTTGGAAGACAGTCCGTGCATGGTTCTGTCGAATGCGCTATTACTCGAAGGGGTACCCATAGGGGTTACAAGGGAGTCCAACAAGCGTGACCACCTCTTGTATTTCCATCATGCATGTCTCCCCAAATCTGCAGGTTTATGTGATCAATGATAGATCCCGTGGTTTAAAGATGCCGGAACACGTCTCTAGCCAAAAAAAATTTGCTAAAAATTGGAGATCCCACTGGCCCTGGAAAGCACTCTGATACCACTTGTTATGCTCTTAACCTGCAAGACAATACCAGAATACGAAATATGTGAATAAATATACCCAAAAAATAGAATAATGAGAAATAATAGCAAGTATTTTATTATTCAGAAAGAAATGTTCACTTGTCTCTTCGAGGGGGCAACCTCTAATAGAGCTGAGCTCAATTACAAAATAAGACATGATGCTCCTTGAGGGGAGTCTCTATCCTTTATATAGGATTCATACATGCGATACCATGGGGAAATACCATGGTTCTTATTAATACCATCTATCTAATACCATGGCCCATTTGCAACTAACTTTGGTCCCTTAATTAAATGTGGGTTAACCACTTACAATTATTAATATGGGCTTTATTGACTCTTTACTTAACTATAAATATGACTCAATCCTATTACATAAATAAGGGGGTTAGGGTTGGACCCTAACACCAAGATCTTTCATGTCGAATTTGAAGGACGACTAGGTATTCAAATCCTGGATAATTTCTTTGTCATTTCCAACCAACAACATATCATCCACATACGAGACCAAATAAATAACACGGTCACCATTTAATTTAAAATACACACAGTGATCTACTTTGCTTCTGGTGAAGCCAAGTCCTTGTATAAATGTATCAAATTTTGATACCACATCCTTGGTCACTGTTTTAACCCATAAAAAGACTTCTTTAACTTGAATACCAATTCTTTCTTACCCTTCACTGCAAAGCCTTCAGGTTGCTTCATGTAGATTTCGTCTTCCAGATCCCCATGAAGAAATGATGTCTTCACATCCATCTGTTCTACCTCAAAATCAAAAGCAGCAGCAACAGATAAAAGTAATCTAATAGAAGTTACCTTGGCAACAAGAGAAAAATATCACCAAAATCAATTCTCGACACTTGGGAATAACCTTTTGCTACTAATTGAGCTTTTTATTTCTCCACCTTTCCTTCTGCATTTTTCTTCTTCTTGAACACCCATTTACTTCCAATGGGTTTCCTTCCAGTCGGCAACTCCACTAGATCCCAAACCTCATTTTTGTGCAAAGATGTCATTTCATCAACCATGGCCTCTTTCCAAAGTTTTCCATCCTCTAAATCTACTACTCCCTTCACAGTTCTGGGATCATCATCAATAATAGATAAAGAAAAATTTGAATAGAAAGCAGATGGACTATACCTTTCTATCTACCTTCTTTTCGAACTAATCTTCTCACACCTGGAGTTTGTGGCTCTTCATCTTCTTATTCTTCCTCCTTTAGGTCAAACTCTATCTTCTCCAGTTCCTTTAGTTAGAATTCATGTTTAATAACATCTTTCACCTCTCTGAACACCACATCTTAGCTGTACACAACCTTCCTTGTTACTAGGTTCCAAATCTTATAACCCTTTAAACCATCCTTATACCCAAAAAAGATGCACTTTTCATATTTACTATCCAACTTGGTTTGTTTGTCCTTTGTAACATATACATATGCATCACATCCAAATACCCTCAGATGTGAAAGAGAGGGTTTCTTACCAGTCCATACCTCTTGTGGAGTTTGTTGATGAAGGTGATCAGTTGACCAGGTAACATGCTGTCTCCATCGCCTCTGCCTGGAATTATTTTCCTAACACGGCATCACTGAGCATGCTTCTTTCCCTTTCCATCAACATCTTGTTCATTCTTTCCACAACTCCATTTTGCTGAGGTGTATATGGAGTAGTATTTTGCGGTGCTATACCACACTTCTTACAGAATTCTTCAAATTCCTTACTGCAAAACTCTCCACCGTTATCTGTCCTCAGCACCTTTATCTTCTTCTCTATTTGGTTTTCCACCAAAGCCTTGAATTCTTTAAACCTGCCAAAGACTTCAGATTTCTTCTTAAGGAAATATATCCATGTATTCCTTGAGAAGTCATCTATAAATGATACATAGTACATAGACTTACCCAGTGATGGAACCTTCACAGGTCCAAACATATGCACAAGATCTAATATATGATTCACCCTCTTACCACTAGAGGGGAGACTCTCCCGATTCTGATTTCCATATACAAATTTTTCACAGAAATTGAAATCCAAAGAGCTATTATTCATACCTTTTACCATACCTTTACCATGAAGTATTCGAAGGCCCTTCTCTAAAATATATCTAAGACTTTGATGCCACAACATGGTCTTCTCTCCAGAGACCACTAGATTTTCTGCTCCACTTTCAGGAACCACAGAACTGTTGCACCCATCAACAACCTGCTACCTTGTAGCTTGTATAGAGTTCCAATCCGAACTCTCCGCATCAATACTAGTGCTCCCTGAACCATCTTTCAAGTATCCTTCTTGAACACTATTTTTACACTTGCATCATCCAACTTGCTTATAGAAATCAGATTTTTGGCCAATGCAGGAATATGCAAAACACCTGGAAGTGTTCTAACCCTTCCACCTCATAACTTCAACTTTAATTTTCCACAACTAATGATTCTACCCTTCCTATCATCCCCTAAGAAGACATCACCACCATTGTATTTCTCATACTCACAGAACCACTCTCTATGGGGAATGAAGTGAAAGGATGCACCTGAGTCAATCAACCATGCCTCAAGATGTACATATGTACTTGAAGAATCCAAGTACACATCCCCACCTTCATTTGAGGTGGTTTTCGCCTCTAAAGAAGGAGCATCATCAGATCCCTTTCCTTTATTAGGAGCTTTAGATTTACAGTCCTTTTTGTAGTTCCCTTCCTTTCGGCATTTCCAGCACACCACCTTTACAGGTTTTCCTAGATATTAGATCTCCCTCTAGATTTAGATCTCCCACTAGATGACTTACTTTTGTTTCTATTCTGGGACCGTCCTCGTACAGACAAGGCATCACCATTCTAGCTCTCCATATTTTTCCATCTCATCTCCTCCGTCAGCAAGTATGAGACTATTTCATCAAACTGCAAGGTAGTTGCATTGCTACCTATTGTAATAACGAGACTATCCCACGAATCTGGTAGAGAACACAACAAAATGATGCACTTATCTTCATCTGAAATTTTAATATCAACAGATGCTAACTGACTTACCACAGTATTAAATGCATTCATATGCTCTTTCACCGAGTCTCCATCTTTCATCCTTAGGTTATACAAAATTTTCTACAGGAACAGTTTATTCACTAGAGACTTAGATTGGTACAAAGTCCCTAACTTGTCCCAGAAAGCCTTTGCTGTAGCTTCCCCTGATACATTCAACAATACTGAATCTGAGACAAATAATCGTATTGTGCTCTTTGCCTTTCGATCCAACTTCTTCCATTCTTCATCGAACACTCCCGTTGGTTTAATACTTGGATCTGCTACGATCCACTGATCTTTATCCACCAACAGATCCTCCATCTTGAGTTTCCACAACTCAAAACTCTGACCATTAAATTTCTCGATCTCTATCTTTCCACTGCTCGCCATCTTCTTTCACCACCAGAATCGATCTTGCAGATCTCCCACTGAACAGGGTATACCATAGGACCGAGCGAAACCCCTCAGCAAAAAATGCATCCCATTGAAGCCAAAACAACTCTGATACCAAATGTAGGTTTTAACCCATATAGAAATTACCTGCATATGAATTCTAAAACACAGAAAATAAACAATGCGAGTGCATAACACATTAAACACATATACACAGAGATTTTCCCCTGGATCCAAAAATTGGGACTACCAACTTGATTTTTCATTGTGTTCCTTTCAATGTTATAATACATATTTATACATGCCGAAGCATCCAATACCATGGACTGAAAACCATCGCATCCAAAACCATGGATTGAAAACATCGCATCCAAAAACATGTGCAAAAATCATGCACAAAACCATAGGTGGGTTCGCCCAACCTAACATAGGTTCCAAAACCAAAATTTTCTTGGGCGCTGCCCCAGACTCCATAGAGTGGGGTTACCTGCACCCCTGAAACCCACTGTGACCCCCGTGCTATGCAATTGGCGCAACAAAGGGGGGTATCTGCCCCCCCTCTAACCCCCTGGTGAAGTGCATGCGCTAGTCATGGAAAGAGTATAACACAACCCAACAACTACCACCCTATCAAAAACTGCCTTGGTAGCAATTTTGAATGGGTCCCCTAAAGTTGATCTTCCACCTCCTCAAATGATTTGTTTTATTCCAAAGACTTTAACTCGTTGCCAAGCCAAATTTCTAATTCCTAATGGTTAAGCTCCTCCTTAAACATCTGTTGCATGATCCATTTATAATCCTTCTAGTCTGTCATTCATATCCTCCATCGGCACCCTTTCAACCCTCAAAAACCTTCCATCACACATTCCTCCATTATAACTCTTTATAATGGAAATACTCAAGAATACACATAAATCACCCCTTTTTGGCCTATCACAATTAACGTTGTGCATTGCTCCCTTCGGGACCCACCAATAATTATTAATTCAGAAGCATAAATTTTGAAGTTTGGTTGTATGGCCCGACCGTAGGTTTTCCCATGTATTCCTTTGTACTTGCTTTAAAATGCTTTGGACCTAATTTTCAAAGGAAAGTGTTATACTGTGGACCCGCCAATGATTATAGGCTCCGATACATAAACTTTGAAGTCTGACTGTATGACCCGGCTGTGAGTTTTCATGTATATCCCTATGTATTCGATAAAACGTTGCGGTCATGATTTTTAATGAAAAAAACCATATGGTGGAGCCGATAGGGTATAGATTCCCATCTATAATGTTTCAAGTCTAGCTGTATGGCCCGGCCATGGGGTTTTCTATGTTTTCTTGTGTTAATCCCCTCCACTGTTGATCTACCCCTTGTGGATCCAATGGTCCATGCAGATTTCAGGTGAACGAGTTGCTCGAGGAATACCCGCCTGAAAAGCAATATCCTCTTTCCTCCTAGCTGCTACGTGTCACTTGAAGAATAGAATTAGGGACCTTCCTCGCAATACCAGTTACCACTCAGATCCTTTTCGAAATACCATCTGGTTATCTGTTATGCCATGATTTTTGATATAAATCTGATTCACACTTGCGGGCCTTAATCTATGCATAAATTTAAAATCAGGGGCCGATTCTTTCACATTTCATGTAATAAACATTAAATGGAGGCAAAACTTAGGTTTTAAAGAATTTCTATTGTATTTTTATAAGCATGAATGGTGTTTATTATCTCTGTAGGCAAGGAGTAATGGATGCATAAGCAGATCCAGAGAACCCATATATGCGGATGTGTTCTGTTGAAAGAGCCGACCTTTGGCATTCTCAGTCGGTTTCCAAGTGTTGCCCACGTATTCCAAAAGCAAAACTACCCCAAATCTCATCATGAAGAGATGACACACAGTCATCCTCTTCTAATCAACACCTATTCATTTCCCTAGGAAATGAAGTGTTCCAGTGACAGGATACTCCTTCTATGTGTCAGGAATGACATTGATGGCTCTACCTCAATATATTCTAATCTGTATATTGCAAAGAACAGGGGAAGACAAAAGGTGAGGGGGCCTGAGGCATAAATATTACCTCTAGACAGGAGAGAAGGGCTTTTTGTTTGGAGAAAACAACTTTGATTTATTGTGAATAAAGAGGACTGTTTGGTTCAACAAGGAGCCTATTGTTTCCAATTTGTTTCCCTTTTATCTGATATGTTTAGAATCAGTGTGTTGTTGCTAGTATGAACACAAATGTGATTTGCTTTATGCACATTGATAACTAATTGTTCATGGTTATTCCTGGTTATTTGAGTGTAATTCAATAGAATTGATAATTCATGGAAGGTTGTTGATTCCAGACTTTGTTAAACATCAGTTGCAAGAGTTATTTGTATGGAAAGGAATGTGTATTCTTGTATAAGTAATTTCATTTTGATTAGGATTTAATACAGCCTTGTTCTTACATGGACCAATAATTGATTCATTTGGACTTGGGATTTATATATGATGTTTAACCTCCTTTTGTTTTTCTCATGCACGATAGATTAGGATAATTAGGACTAGATTAGAGTAGTTAGAGTAGTGTAGATAGGATTTAATATATAGTGTTTAGCTGTTTTATTTTGTTGATTTAATTGAATTCTTCTTCCTAGAAGCAATCTTTCAACACCTATTACAGTTCATGGGGTCCCTTAAAACCCATTTGAACTAGTCATTCCAAACAAAAGCAGGCCTAATTGGGGTCTGTGATCGAGTTAGTTCCCCTTGTTGGTATAGCGGAAATTCACCATGTCAACAGGTCCGAAAAAGGATAAAATAATAAAAGAGAGAACTTTATTGACCATGTTTGATCCACATATACCTTTTTTGTAAATAGCCCTCACTCAGTGATAAGGCTCATCAATGGGTAAAATATATGGACCTTAATGCACCTACATCTTACTAAAATCAATTATTCTCATAATTATTTACATGTTTTAATTATATTTTGCTTAATGAGATAAGTAAAAGTAAGATGTCATGTCTAGTGCTCTAATGTGCATTGTTTGCAGGTTTTGGGAGGAAATTGTGGCTAATTAGGGTGCAGGAACTTGAATGTGACAAGCAGGAGAGGTTATAGGAGATAGAATCTCCCTCCTTAACTCCTCACTCACTCGAACATCCCTCAATCAAAACACACCAGCTCGGACTTGCAAGCAGCCGAGTCATGAGGTTCATTGGCAGCCAAGCCAGTGACAATTAAGAACCAGTTAATCTCATGATTGGGAGCCAAGCCTCTGTAGATTTAAGGAATTTGTTTGCAACTTTAGTTGTATAAATAAAGTGGCCTAGAGCCTCATTGGGATTCATATATTTTGTGCAAGATAACTAAGAATTTTTCGAGTTGAAGGATTGTGACCAAACACTCTTATGTATTTTTGATGTGTTAATGAAAATGAGCAGCATTCCCTTGATCTAACAATGAGTTGACACATAGGGCTGAAGCTCTTGGGTTATAGCCCAATCCTAAAAGTAGAGGTTTCTCTTACTGTACATGTATGCTTAGTTTATCTCATAGTTAGTTGTTAAACTGATTTTGATGTTGTTAATTTGCAAGTATTGGTAGATTTGATTAGTTTTCTTCCATTTCTGAATATCTCTAATAGTAGCATTATAGAGATAAGAAAACATTAAAAAAAGGCTGATAAAAGTTGGATCTTACCTCATTCCTCCCTTCCAAGGACCATGGCTTGAGCAACAATTCCCATTCAGCCTAAAAAAGAGAGAATTTTGGGTTCTTATGAAATTTAGGGTTTTTATGCTAATTAGTGTTATAGACATATTTGGGAAAATCAACCCAAAAATTCTATGTCAATGAAATAGGACTCATCAACCCCTAAAAGAGTTGTTTCATACCCTAAAGGAACTTAGTCATCTGAATAAACCATTCCCCAAAATTTCCATTTGAGAAACCATCCAGAAATTGCCTAAATTGAACCATACTGACTGCTCCACTGGCAAAGTGTGATGCATATTGAGTGGTACACTACTAGGGTGTGATGCATACTATTTAGGCCTTCTATAGGGTGTGATGGGCGAATGTGGACAAATTTCCGGGATAGTTTCTTAGTTGGTTGCTCATGGAATCTTCTAGAAACTTCTCGTGCCACTTGCCTCTCTGAATTCGCCCAAGGATGAACAAGGGAACTAGGAAACCATCTCCGATCCCTCTCTTGTGGAACCAATTGTAACAAGTGGAATGACACTAATCAAACCCCATGGATGACTCACACCCTTGAAAAAAAATCTATAAATCGATCTCCCATCCAAGAGATCAAGAGGCTGGAATGTTGTGAATTGCAAGTAAGAGTTGATAGTTTGTCATTGAGGAGAGAGCATTGTATTCTTGTTGGTATGATCTTGCAATTTCATGAGGTGAAGAAGGATTGAAGTTGGGAGGATGGCACTGGATCAGAAAACTGGGTTGTAATCCTCCTTTCTATTAATAAAGCTCTTTAATTTTTCTCCCATATGATTGTGTAATTATGAATGCTATCATTTGTTCATTATATATCTGATTCTGTAATGTTTATGTTGTAATAGATCATGATGCTTTGACAGTTCTTTGTTGTTGTACTTGTGCAGGTACTCTCCAAGCATGTTAAGTACGGGGAGAAGTTGTAGGATCTACCAAAGGAGAGAGAGATCAAGCAAGGGATTAAGCAAAAGCTCCAGGTTGGTTCCACTATCTTTATCTTATCTATTACACATAGGGAAAATCATTGATTTTCTTTAAACTGTTGTTTCTAGGGTAGCTGCCAAACTCTCTAAACATGAAAAGGATAGAGTTATCCTTGTCGTTAAACTTGTTAAAATAATAGTGACAAACTTGTCTATATAGACGAGACCGAGTTTCACTGTTGCTAGACTCGTTAAAACATCAAATGGAGACAGGTTTGCCTGAAAGGGGAATTATAGAACAAGCATATGATATCCTCCTTAAGCTTGACAAAAATAAAGAGGTACTGGTCAGCAATGACTGGTGAAAAAGGGGAAAAATCTTGAAGAATTTATGGTAGCAAGTCGCTCTTGAACATGACACTTTCACTTCTTCTCCATGATTGAGTTGGGTTGGGTTATTCCGTTCACCAGTCATCATACCATTGGTATTTCATACCATCCATCTTTCGGGGTTAATGCCACCAATTCATCTCAGTGTTTCTGACATGTTCAAGAGAAGTCATTCAGTTGAGAAGTCATCTCGTTAATGTCTCATACATTGAAATACCTCCAACCTTCATTTTTCACGACCACCATTCCTGAACCTTGTGTCGTCAGTTCATTTTCACCTCCAGAAATCATTTGCTTTGTTTCATATCGTAAATGTGGGATACATCAAGGCCCTCCTACGACGAGTCACTTCTTGTCGACATCAGCTCATTATCCAAGAAGTTGACTTAGAAACATCCTTCCAATTCTTTGAAGCTTGTTTACATCAATGGCAAGTTTCTCACTTCAGGTGACAGGTTGACATCAATGGCCTTTGACTGAAAGATTTTTCGTGGTGTTTGACATCAGATCATGTATTCACACCTTGCAAAATGTACTGTAGTACCTTGAGGATCATTATCATTATCAGTGATCCCTCTCGTGTCTGTTAACAACTCACATCATTGGTTGGTAATCATGTGATGTATTTCCATGTTTAACTTCAGAACATCTCTTCACATGGTTTGACTTGTGCATCGAGTGAAGATTGAATGAGTTTGAATACCCTAGATCCAGTTTCATCCATCCGAGTTACGATATATTCAGGAATACAAAAACGTCAAATGTATAAAGGCTCTACACAGATGGTCATCCTAATCATGGATGATGACTCTATATCTGTAGAATCACCAGTCTGTATATGCAGATGACTATCTGATCTATGTACATGAGATGAAAATTTATAATGATGAGCATGGGAATGCCTCCCTCAGCTAGATCATGAAAATCATATTATGATGATGTATTGTATTGTAACTTATGCAGGTCACCTTCCAGTTCGAAACTTCAGATCCTCATAATAAAGCATTTCACCCGACATGAATATTTACGACCTCATGCTTTAGGGGCAACTGTTATAGACATATTTGGGCACATCAACCCCAAAATTATTTGTCGATGTATTAGGGCTCTTCAAACCCTAAAAGAGTTGTTTCATACCCTAAAGAAACTTAGTCATCTAAATGCATCATTCCTCAGAAGCTCCACTTCAGAAATCATTCAGAAAGAGCCTAAACTGGACCATACTGATTGCTCCACTGGCAAAGTGAGATGCATACTGAGTGGTATACTACCAGGGTGTGATGCATACTATTTAGGCCTTCTATAGGGTGCGATGGGTGAGGATGGACAAATTTCTAGGATAGTTTGTTAGTTGGTTGCTCATGGAATCTTGTAGAAACTTCTCCTGTGCCACTTGCCTCTCTGAATTTGCCCAAGGATGAACAAGAGAACTAGGAAACCATCTCCAATCTCTCTCTTATGGAACCAATTGTAACAAGTGGAATGACACTAATCAAACCCCATGGATGATTCACACCCTTTAAAAAATCTATAAATTGATCTCCCATCTAAGAGATCAAGAGGTTGGAATTTTGTGAATTGGAAGTAGGTGCTGATAGTTTTTCATTGAGGAGAGAGCATTGTATTCTTGTTGGTGTGATCTTGCTATTTCATGAGATGAAGGAGGATTGAAGCTGGGAGGATGGCACTGGATCAGAAAACTGGGTTGTAATCCTCCTTTCTATTAATAAAGCTCTTCAAGTTTTCTCCCATATGATTGTGCAATTGTAAATGCTATCATTTTCTCATTATATATCTGATTCTATAATGTTTATGTTGTAATAGATCATGATGCTTTGACGGTTCTTTGTTGTTGTCCTTGTGCAGGTACTCTCCAAGTGTGTTAAGTATGGGAGGAGTTGCAGGATCTACCAAAGAAGAGAGAGATCAAACAAGGGATTAAGCAGAAGTTCCAGGTTGGTTTTCTACTATCTTTCTCTTATCTGTTGCACATAGGAAAGATCATTGAATTGCTTTAAACTTTTGTTTCTAGGGTAGCTGCCAAACCTAGAGGGTTAGTCATTCAACAAGGCACTAATTTTCCCAGAAGCAAATTGGCGACTTCCTTTGATTGGAATCGACTGGCAGGATCCTGCCTTCCTTCTTATGTGCCTTTCCAGATCATAGTACAAGTTTGTAAAATGATTGTATCTGGCACTATTATAGACAAAGGTGCATCAGTGAGTATCCTTTCCTCAAGTAGGAGGGCCTTGATGTATCCCACATCTACGACACGAAACAAAGCAAATGATTTCTGGAGGTGAAAATGAACTGACAACACAAGGTTCAAAAATGGTGGTCATGAAAAAATGAATGTTGGAGGTCTTGCAGGGTATGAGACATTAACTAGATGACTTCTCTCGAACATGTCGGCGACACTAAGATGAATTGGTAGTGTTAACCCCAAAAGATGGATGGTATGAAAGACCCATGGTATTATGACTGGTGAATGGAATAACTCAACCCAAATCAATCATGGAGATGAAGTAAAAGTGTCATGTTTAAGAGCGACTTGCTACCATAAATTCTTCAAGTTTTTTCCCCTTTTTCCCCAATCATTGCTGACCAGTACCTCTTTATTTTTTTCAAGCTTGAGTAGGATACCATATTTTTGTTCTATTATTCACCCTTTGGGAAAACCTGTTGCTATTTAATGTTTTAACGAGTCTAGCAACAGTGAAACTTGGTCTCCTCTAGATGGACAAGTTTGTTGCTATTATTTTAACAAGTCTAACGATAAGGATAACTCGGTCCTTTTCATGTTTACATAGTTTGAAAAGGGACGAAAAGAAAACTCCACAAGTTCTTTTTCGTAAAATAATCCCTCAGGTCTGAAAAAGGATAAAATAATACAAGAGGGATGTCATTTCCAATCCTTTAACGAGCTAGAATGAACAAGAGATCGACAATATTTTCTTACTTAGAGAGTCTGAAAAGAGTTTAAAGAGGACTCTATTTTGAGGAACGAGTGGTGTCTAGGGTAGCAACTGGTTCCAGTGATGTTGGAACTTTTCAAAACATGTTGATTTATGTGAAGAGGCTAGCTAATAAAACCACTTATTGCAATTGTTCCTCAAAAAAGGGTAAAACAACCAAGTGAAAGCGTATGATCGGCCAAAGAGATGGTGGTGATGGGATGAAAACAACCAAGGCTCATCTGATAGAAAATGTTGATAGAACAGCAATCATGAGGGTGAAAAATTGAAAATGGATTCATTTTTAGACAAGCTTGAAGCATAGGGAACTATGCTTGGATTCAGTTTCATTTTTACACAAGCTTGAAATGAATAACTATGCTTATATTTAGTATCATTTTTACACAAGCTCAAAAAGAAAGAACTATGCTTGAAATTTGGTTTACATGCCCCCACCATGATGAAAGGGAGAGTCTCCTGTAACCAGATGGAGGTCATTGCAGTGAAGCAGGATGGTTATCCAACACCTATTTGGCTTCGTCCAGATATACAAAGGTGAATGGGATGATTCCCTTCACATAACCTACAGGGAAACTTATCTTTACCACTAGATGCATACCCCCCAAGCTTCATTACATTTACCTAAGTAGACTACTCATGGCTATCAAGTGGATGGAATGAAGGTTCTTTTATGAGATCAAGTGAAAGACTCGACTGGGATTTTACGAGATCTAATCAAAGACTCGACTTGGAAGTTTGCTTTAGGGTACCTTGTTTCTTTTTTTTAATGAGCTTGACACAAGACAAGGAACTATGCTCATACCTTTAGTTTCATTTTTTAACGAGGTTGACACAAGACAAGGAACTCTCCTCAAACACCCTTGTTTCATTTTTTAATGAGGTTGACACAAGACAACGTACTATCCTCGAACTCCTTGTTTCATTTTTTAAAGAGGTTGACACAAGACAATGAACTATCCTCGGAGACCCTTGGTTTCATTTTTTAACGAGGTTAACACAAGACAACGAACTATCCTCGGAGACCCTTGGTTTCATTTTTTAACGAGGTTGACACAGGACAAGGAACTCTCCTCGTAGACCTTTGGTTTCATTTTTTAACTAGGTTGACACAAGACAACGAACTATCCTTGGATTCCTTGTTCAAAATTGTTAAGTGGTCATGAAGGAGATATCTGGTTCCAATGCCCCTAGTACATAATGTACAACATCACTGAATTGATCATCAGTCGATGTAGGTATGGAACAGGTTGCCACATAATTAACCTGTGTCGGTGATGATACCATTGGTACAAAAGGACCATTTAGGGAAGATGGTTGACTAGGAGCCATATTTGGACCAGGAAATGAAAGCTGGTCAACGGTGACAATCCTGCCTTCATGCGGGAAACAAATCACTTGAAAGAGTGTTGAAATAATAGCTCCCATGTGATAAACATAGTGATGCCCAAGAAGTAAATTGTAATCTAAAGGTCCTGGAACTAGCATCACATTCAGATAAACGATTTTTTCTCCCAAAGTGATAGGTGACTGAGGAAGAATCCCTAACGGTCAATTGGTTCCTTTGTTAAAGCCCAACAGATTTTGTGTAACCGGCACAAGCGGTGGTGAATTGAGCGCTTGCCAAGAAGTTGAGGAAAGGATACTCACTGATGCACCTTCATCTATAATAGTGCCAGATGCAATCATTTTACAAACTTGTACTATGATCTGGAAAGGCACATAAGAAGGAAGGCGAGATCCTGCCAGTCGATTCCAATCGAAGGAAGTGACTAGACTACTGGAGTGGGTACCGTAGAAACGGGAGAATTAAATCCTTGAGTTACGAGAACTAGGGGATTTTCCTCCTATCTTGATGGAATAGGTGGATTACCGAAAGGTGTTGGATAACCATCCTGCTTCACCGCAGTGATTTCCATCTAGTTACAGGAGACTCTCCTTTTCATCATGCTGAGGGCATGCAAACCATTTTTCAAGAATAGTTTTTCATTTTAAGCTTGTGTAAAAATGAAACTGAAGCCAAGCATAGTTTTTTGTTTCAAGCTTGTGTAAACATGAAACTGATCCAAGCATATTTCCCTATGGTTCAAGCTTGTACAAAATGAACCCATTTTCATTTCTTAACCCTCGCAATTGCCATTCTATCAGCCTCTTTCATCAGATGAGCCTTGGTTGTTTTCATCCCATCGCCACCATCTCTTTGTCTGATCATATGCTTTCACTTGGTTGTTTTACCCTTTTTGAGGAACAATTGCAATGAGTGGTCTTATTAGCCAGCCTCTTGTCCGCACTCTTGACCGTTGATTGAGCCATACTAACTGTAAATAGTCATGGTGACATTTTTTAGTGTAACACCTCTTCACATCGATCAACATATTTTGAGAAGTTACAACATCACTGAAACCAATTGCTACCCTAGACACCACTCGTTCCTTAAAATAAAGTCCTCTTTAAAACCTTTTCAAACTCGTTAAACATGAAATATTGCCGAGTGCTTGTCCTTTCCAACTCATTAAAGTATTGGAAATGTCATCCCTCCTATATTATTTTATCCTTTTTCGGACATGAGGGATTAATTTATGAAAAATAATTTATGGAGTTTTCTTTTAGCCTCTTTTCAAACTCTCTAAACATGAAAAGGACCGAGTTATCCTTGTGTCAACCTCGTTGAAAAATGAAACAGCTCCCATGAGGATAATTCCTGGACTTGTGTCAACCTCGTTTAAAAATGAAACCAAGGAGTTGTTTGGTCAATTTAGTGATGTCTAAATTGCAACTTTTAAATGTCAACCCGGGGCTCGTAAGCTGATGAAGTGAGGTGTACTATATGTACTTAGGTAACCGTTTTCTTAGTCTTTTGTCGTTTTTAGCTTTTTTAAGTTTGTTTTCGAATGTATCTTTCCTACTGTGATGTGATGGAAATGTAATAAAGCAAGTGAAATGTGGATGATTGTGGTGATCTCTAAATGATTTCTCAAAACTTAAAAAGTATTCTACAAGAAAGCTTGAACAACAACTGCAATAAAATCAACTCTTAAAGGAAAATAAAGACATCAAATAAAGGACTAATGACATCGGCCTAGTATCTCTGTTGCTGAATGAAAATGAAAATGAAATCTATATTAAATCCAACTAAAAGTAAGAACAAATATCTCACACTATTTCAACTCTTCAATTTAATCTTCTCTATGAAAAGATATCATGAAATGTTAAGCAATGTGAAATCTAAGTGAAACTACATAAAAGAGACTAGTCACAATACTTTAACTTTCTCTTAACCTTTTGCCTTTCAGCTGAATTTATCATGTAAGAAACAATTATGGATAAGTCAAGTAATGTGAGTTCTAAAGAAAACTAAATCAAGCTATACTAAGTGATATTTTGGCTCCCAATAAAGTTATTTGATTATGGAAAAGGAACCATCAATAGATGAACAACTTGATATCTAAGAGCAGAAAGTAAATATGCAAGTTAAAGAAATGACAGTAAGGAAATTCAAAACTACAAAACAATGAAGGTCAGCAACATAGCCAAGATGATCAAGCATGCCACTAGTTATGAAAAGAAAAGAAGGAAAACTGTCCCGGGCTTGGCTAAGAAACCTGCATAACACACTGATCAGTCATGAACATAAAAGTGCAGAAATGTAAATCAACAGAAATCAAAGTTTATGTACAGCTAATATACATGTTGAAAAGAAATAAAAACGCAACAATTTAAAAGACATCTGTACAGCTAATATACATGAAACAAGAAAAAGAAATGCAAGAAATTAAAGGTTACTGTACAGGGCTTCAGCAAACAGGGGCCCTCTGCCTACTTCAGCCGGTTCAAGGAGCAGTTATATGCTTAAATGCAAAACAGTCTTCTCATGTATTGAACATCAAATGTAAAGTACAGTGGGGAGCTCAAAATTACATACAAAACGATTACAAAAACTATTTACTCTACAGAGTTCAAGGACGCTTTATTTATAAGGAGAAAGCAAACTACTTTAACGAGATCTATGCTATTCAACCAGCTGTTTAAAAACACGTGAATCCTCTACGTCCCCGGATCTAGGTAACTGTCATCGTGTTCATTCAATCTGGAGAGTATGGCTGTTGGATTCGTGCTTCTAGATTGTCTTCGTGGCTGAGGATGATGCCACATAGCTTCTCGTGCCCAAAACCAGAGCAACATAGAGCCGTGCCGCTGCTGAACACTTCTGTTGACCGGTATTTGCCTCCTCGTTGACCGCGGGCTTTTATGGCTGTTCTGGGTGATCTGGAGGGACACGTCCCATGTCCTTGACTCCTGAAACTTGCCCATGTGGCTCATCTTCTCGGAGGACACCTGTAATATATCATTTAATAAAACAGCTGCAGAATCCTGTGCTGGCTGCAGAAACCTGGATCAGCTGGGGAAACCTGTGTTGGCTGCGGAAATGCAGCACTCTGAACCAAAATTCTAAACCAAACAACATTCATTAGCATAGTTAGAAAACCATGTAAAAAGTCCTAAAATACAATGACTTAAGCAACTTGATGGATGAAATGCGTGGAAGAAGAAGGCTGAGAGGGTGTATAGGAGAGTGCAGGTTCAAGGCTCAACATACCCCCACTGTGAAGGTGTTTCATGTCCTCATGCAACCAAAACTTATTTCTTTTCCTCAATCCATGTGCTCTGATGCTTCTGCAAGAACATCCAACCTTCTTCTCCTTCTCCTTGATGCCAAAATGGTCCTTGGTTTCTTGACTAGACACCTGAACTTCAAATTAATCAATGCCCTGCTCAGCTTCTTACACTTTTTCTTCAACCTTCTATTCTTCTTCTACCACAATCCTAAGTGAAGCATGGTATTGTCATGGACAATCTTGTCCACTTTACTTTGCTCTTTTAATGCTTCATTTTCTTGTTTAATGTGCCTGTTTAGGACTTCTAGCTCAAACACTTCATGTTTTAAAGACTGCACTTGTGCATCAAGTGGCAAGGTGGTGCTTGGTCCTGCAGCTGATTGTTCCAAGGACTCTAGGTAGTTATATGCTTCTTGCTGGTTGGAATCTACCTCAGGTGTTTTTCTCGGCCTGAACTCAAATTCTGGTGAAGGAGGAATGTTTTCTCTTTCCTGCTGAAAAGGGCTTTCCTCTCGTGGAGGACTTGGCTCAATGATTGGCTGAGTTGGAGATTTCTCAAGTGTCTCTTTATCCAAATCAATAAAATGAGACTGTTTTTCTTTGGTTTTATTCCCCTTCCCTTTTAGCCTAGTGCTCCTTCTCAGGTATGGACTAGTGCTCTCTTTCTGGGCACTCTGTTTTTCTTTTTGTTTTCTCTTTTTGATGGCAGCAGCATGAAGATGTGCTAATCTATCGGCCAGAGTTTGAGACTCTTCTTCTACAGATGGTTCAAGGGATGGATATGTCTCTTGAATAGTTATTTTACCTTTGTCCTTTTTCTGCTTTTTGTTTCTAGCTCCCTCCTCTTCTTCCTCCTGAACAGTTTCCTGAGTGTCTACTGTAGGAAGGTCCTGGGCTGTAACATTTCTTTCTTTCCTCCTACTTCTTTTTGGGATTTTTGGGGAACTGCTGGCAGAGGCTTCCGTCACTTCTTGGAAGTGATTTCTGATCAAAAACTTTTCCCAAGTATCGTTATTATTTTTCAATTGATCTTCAATGAGAATTCTGATGAGCCCATGATGGTAAAGGTGGGATTCAATATGGCCTACATGTTTTTGAACAGTAGAGCTCATTTTCTTCAGGCTTGCTAATAGAAAGTAAGGTAAATTAAAGGTACAACCTTCCATGAAATTCATCATTATCCTGGCATGATACATGTACATGGTGCCAAAACGACCCTCGCATGTAATAAACTTCTGAACAAGTAATAACAGCGTAGACCATTCCTCTTTGATTACATGCACAGGAATTCCTTTAGTAAATATAGAAGTATCCATACCTGGGTTTTTGAGCATGACTTTCCATCCTTGATCATCCAGACCTCTGTTTTTAAACCATCTGTCTCCCTCTTGTGGTAAACTGGTTGCTGCTGCTATTGTGGCCTCTGTTATTGTAAATTTCAAATCCCCTACCTCCACTACATGTTCATTAAAGGACCGAGCAAAAGCTTTAGTGACTTCCTTATCATAACCTCTGAACTTTTGAATGAATCTCAGCCACCTTGCTTTCTTTAACGACTCCTTCGTTTGAGGATAACCCTCCAGGTACTTTGGTCCCTCCGGTTCAGCTCTTAGTAGCTTTCTCATTCTCGGATTTAAATTCCGACTGAGAATTCTACTTTGTATGAAGGTTCAGGGGAAAAACGAGCTGATTATGGGATTCTTAAGGTAAGTAGAGTGGCTGTAATCGAAATGCAAAGCGTATGCAGTGACTGTAATCAGGGTTTAGAGCAAAGCTATGGAGGTTGCAGCGAAAATGGAGAGTAGGAAATAGTATGAGTACAAGGGAGTAAAGGATAAATAACAGAAACGAGTTCAATGCATGCGGGAGTGGAGTGATAATGGCAGAATAACAGCTGAGTCCTTTTGGGATCGGATGACTTACGCCACGTCTCAATGTTGGCTGCGGAAATTATGGTGGAGGAGAGCCGTCGTACAGTAGGTCACTTCTTCCACGTACGGCCAATAAATGAAAGAGCAACCCCATTTCGAGTTTGAATTAATAGTGATTATGGGACCGTTAGAAAGGAATGAGGTGGATGGATTATCATCGTGGAAGAGGAGTGATATGGATCTTGCCGTATCAAATCATTGTATTTAGTGGAATTTCCATGATTTAATAACTATGCATACAATGACATTAAATTGTTATTTGGTAGAGATTTTGATCATACCTTTGGAAGTTTTCCATTTGTTGATTAAGGCTTCTGACCCATTATTGCTCTTTGATCTTGCAGATGCCTCATATCTTTGCTGCCTTTGGTGATGATGATGCTAACCTTTGACTGTGATTTTTTTGAAAATAGAGTGCTGCTGGCTGTAGAGACAGAGTGATGCTGGCTGCGGAAACTGGTGCTAGCTGCGGAAACGGTTTCCAGCTGCGGAAACTGGTGCTAGCTGCGGAAACGGTTTCCAGTTGCGGAAACTAAGACAACACCCCTTTAACTGCACAAAGATAGTTAGAAAAAGAACTAACTGAATGAAAATAGTCCTGAAGGGGACTTTTATTGATGGAATGAAATGAAATGAGTGAAATGAAATGGAAATGAAGTGGAATGGAGATGGAGATGAAAATGAGATGGATGAACTGAAATGACGAATGAGATGGAGTGAAGATGGAAAGGAAGAGATATATTTTTTTTTGGAAAATATAGAGTGTCAGGTGTCCCTAATTTTCACTCTACATTTTCTGTATAAGACTGCCAATCTATGATTGGTTTTCAGGCTTATACAAAAGATTTTTTTTTTATTTTTTTTTTGTTTCATTTTTTTTTTCGACTGAAAGAAACAAAGACTAGGCTGATGGAGGAGAAGGACTCTTCCCCACCAGCCTCATTGCAGAATTTTCTTGAAACATTTTGACAAAGTCCTCTTTTGAGAGTGGCTTATGATAAATTTTCAATCGGTGGCCATTCACAATGAGAGGAGTTTGAAACTCATCAATATTCTTGACTCAAACTGCTCCATTGCTAAAGGGTTCATCAATCTCATATGGTCCAAGCCAATGAGTCTGAAATTTCCCTTTGAAGTCTTTAAACTTGGAATCAAATAGTAACGCCCAATCTCCCTTTTGAAACTTTTTCTTTTTGATATATCTGTCATGCCACTTAGTTCTTTGGTGCTGAACTAGATCAGTCCTTAAAATTGCATCTTGTCTTATTTCATCTAGCTCATTCAGCTGCTCCATTCTATGCTTTTGGGCTTCTGATAGATTCATCCCCAACTGAACTGCCATCTTGAAGATCTTGACTTGAAACTCAATGGGGAGCAGGACTTCTTTTCCATAAACAAGTTCATAGGGAGAATGTCCTGTTGTGTTCCTCCATGTAGTTCTATAGGCCCATAAGGCTTCAGGAAGCCTTTCTGCCCAATCTCTTCTGTGGAGATGAACAGTTTTGGTGATGATGCTCTCAAGAACTTTGTTTGTAGATTCCACTTGACCATTTGCTTGCGGATGGTATGGAGTAGATTTTATGTGCTTGATTTTGTATTCTTCCATCAGCTTCTCCATTAAGTTAGATGTAAATTGACTTCCCTGATCTGTCACAATTTCTCTTGGGACACCAAAACGAGTAAAAATATCCTCAAAAAGAAATTGAACAACTGAATTTTTAGTGGCAGAAGGCAATGCCTTGGCTTCTATCCATTTAGTAACATAATCAGTGAAAACCAATATATACTTCTTTTGTTTAGATGGTGGATTAATGGGTCCAATGAAATCTAAAGCCCATTTTTCAAAGGGTTCGATGAGTACCTGTGGCTGTAATGGCATTTCATTTGAAAGAGTTGGTCTCCCAACTCTTTGGAAACTGTCACACCTTTTAACATATTGTTTTGCATCTTTGAAGAGAGAAGGCCAATAATATCCTAAAGAAAGGATTTTATAGGTAGTCCTCTTGTCAGCAAAGTGTCCACCGCATGGTTCATCATGACATGCCTTAAATATGTCAGGCATTTCATCTTCCCGAACACATCTTCTGATCACACAATCTAGCCCTGTTTTGAACAATTCATTAGAAATCCATGAATAATTTGAACTCTCCTGAATAATTTTCCTTTTCTCATTAGGAAATAAGTGTGGAGGTAGCTTCCCTGTAACCAAATAGTTAGCAATATCTGCATACCAAGGAGTTTTAGTAGTTACTGCAAACAAATATTCATCTGGAAACTTATCCTCTACAGGAGAATCTTCGTTAGTTTTTTGGATTCTAGACAAGAAATCAACTACTGTATTTTGTTTCCCTGGTCTAT
The DNA here is from genome assembly GCA_031772625.1 of Pinus tabuliformis. Classification (NCBI taxonomy): domain Eukaryota; kingdom Viridiplantae; phylum Streptophyta; class Pinopsida; order Pinales; family Pinaceae; genus Pinus; species Pinus tabuliformis. The sequence goes on along the minus strand of CM062817.1, from coordinate 1,418,265,658 downwards.
CTAACACAGTAATATTGAATTCTTGTAAAAGTAAAAGCCATCTTGTAACTCTGTCATTAGTAACAGGTTTGTTCATGAGATATCTAATTGCAGAATGATCATTATGGACAAAAGTTTCATAGCCTGTTATATAATGTCTAAACTTGTTGATTGCATGCACAACAGCTAAGAACTCTTTTTCAGTCACAATATAATTTAACTCAGTGGGAGTCAAATTTTTACTGGTGTAGTAAATGGCATAAGGAACTAAATCCTTTTGACCCAACACAACTCCTAGAGCTGTATCTGAAGCATCTGTAGAAATATGGAAAGGAAGTTTCCAATTTGGCCCTCTCAAAATGGGTGCTTCAGATATTCTTGTTTTTAAAGTTTCAAATGCAGATTGACAGTCAGGATCCCAATTGAATTCACAGTCTTTTGTAAGTAATTTGAAAAGAGAAGATGATATCTTAGTGAAGTTTTCAATAAATCTTCTATAATATCCAGTAAATCCAAGAAAACTTCTAACATCTTTTTGACAATTTGGAATAGGTAACTTGGAGATGACTTCAACTTTTGATCTATCAACTTTAATTCCATCTCCTGAAATATGATGTCCCAAAACAATCCCTTCAGTAAACATCATAAAACATTTTTCATGACTTAATGAAAGATTTGTTTCTTTACATCTTATACGGACTTTTTCCAAATTTTCTAATGCCTCTTCAAATGAATTACCATAAACTGTAAAATCATCCATATAGACCTCTACAAAATCATGAATTAGATCAGAAACGATTCCTAGTACTGCCCTTTGAAATGTTGCGGCTGCATTACATAATCCAAAAGGAAGTACGCGGTAAGCAAAATTTCCCCATGGACAGGTAAATGTGGTCTTGTCCTGATCTTCAGGTGCTACTTGAATCTGATTGTAACCACTAAAACCATCCAAAAATGAGAAATACTTTTTGCCTGCTGAAGTATCTAATACTTGATCAATAAAGGGCAAAGGAATGTGATCCTTCAAAGTTGCTTTGTTCAATTCCCTGTAATCAATGCAAACCCTCCATTTACCATTTTTTTTAGGTACTATAACCAAGGGAGAAACCCATCGGCTATCTGAAATTGGATAAATGAAGTTTACATTAAGTAACTTTTGGAGCTCTTCTTTCACTATCTCCCTAAGGTTTGGATTCATCCTTCTTTGAGGTTGTCTGATTGGCCTACTGTTTTCCTCAATGTAGATGTGATGAATGCAAGTCTTCGGGTCAATACCTTTCATATCGGTATACTCCCATGCAAATGTAGTAGAATGTTTTTGCAAGACTTTGGTTAGCTCTTCCTGTTGTGATTTTTCCAAGTTTTTGTTGATATTCAGTGTTTTTCCTGGAAAAATCTCAATGGCAGAACTACCAAATTCTTCCATAGAGAAAAGAGACATTTGTCTAGATGATAGACACTCAATGTCAGAATCCAACTGAAATTATGTGTGGTCATATTCTGAAGATGGTTCAAAGTTTTCTAATGTGTTCAGAATTTGACTATCTTCACTGATCTCAGAAATGGTAAAGACAGGTTGTATAGTATCTTCATCATCAACCCACTCATTATCTCCTATTTCTGTAATTTATTTTGCTGGAGGATACAGATTGAACTTCTTTGTAGAATTACCATAAAAAATATACATATCCCCAGACCTACAACTTATGAAAGCATCACCTGTGGCTAGCCAAGGTCTTCCTAAAATAAGAGGATGTCCTCCTAGATTACTCTTGGGAGTTAAAATCATGAAATCCACTGGATATTCCCAAGAGTCTAGGGAGACTGGAATGTCTTCTAATACACCATCTGGTTTAATAATTGATCGATCTGCAAGTTGCAATAAAGTAGGTGTAAATAGAAGATTAGGAAGTTTTAGCTATTCCATAGTCTGTCTACTCATGATATTGATAGCAACCCCTAAATCAATCAAACTATTTGGTATTTCTACCCCATTGATATGTGTTTTAACAATTGGGCTACCGGGATCTAAATATTTCTGCATAGTAATTTTTCCCATCATGATATCTGCAATTTTCCCTACCAGGTGGATCCTTCTGGTATCTCTTGGTTTCCTTCCTGGTCTTTTAAGACTCAACTCCTTTATTGTTTTTGCTAGAATAGGAAACTCTTTAATGGCTTGTAACAAGGGAATCTTGATACAGACATTCTTCAATTCATCTAGAAAATTATAGTCAGGCAACCAAATTTGTTTTTCCACTCCTTTGTCAATTTGTAATCTTTCAGGAAAAGGAGGTGTGGATAAAGATGTAGGTTGCTCAACTATGGGAGTTTTGGGGGTTAATTCTTTTTCTTTTTCTTTTTGAGTGTTTGGGTTTTGAAGAGATGCTTCAGAACCCTTATTGGCTTTAAGAGACTCTTCCTCAAAAATGCTTTGCTTTTGAGCATTTATAGAAGGCTTATCTAGGACTCTACCTGATCTGAGTTGTACTTCATTAAGAGGAACAATCATATAGGTAGGAAATTGTTGACCTTCCATCATGTAAGCATTTTGAGGGTTTTTATTATTGGGGTTTGGCAATGGCTGAGAAGGAAGTTGGTTTGACTTCTGTTGGAATGGAAGCAAGAGTTGAGAATTTAGATTCTGTTGAGAAGGTTGTTGTTGTTGTTGTTGTTGTGGAAATGGCAATGATAGTTGTGGATTTTGATTTGGAAGTTGTGGAGCTTGTTGGTTTTGAAAAGATGGAGGATATTGGTAAAATTGAGCAAATCTCCCATAAGGATTTTGCATACCTTGTACCCATGATTAAAAGGATTTTGAGGTTGGGACCAAGGTTGTTGCCAAGGATTCCAATTTGGTGGGGGTTGAAAATTCATAGAGTTGCTAAACCCTTGATTTTGTTGCCCCTGCCAAGGTCTCCTTGCAACAAAACAGAGAGATTCGATTGTATTTGGATCTTCTTGAAAGACAGCTTTGAGCCCAGGAATTGAAGGACAATCCTTGGTCTCATGATTCTCTGAACAAATTACACATGTTTCTACAACTTTTGCATCCAAGGGACATTCCCTTAGAGCATGTTTCTTCCTACACTTTGGGCAAAAGATGGCCAAAGCCTCAGCTTCTGCTTTCTGCTTATTGTGAATCTTAAGGGTGTCTAGTTGCTCACTAAGACTCCCTAAGATATCAGTTTTGAATTCATCAAGCATGTTGCCAATCTCAGCCCTACTTACCGATCCAGTTGCAGATTTATTTGCTCTGATGAGAGAAGGATCTCTAGGCCCTTTTTGAGTTTTAGATTTCCCCCTTGAGAGATGGACACATAATTCTGCTATATCAGAAATTGGAAGTTGAGATATATCTCCCTTTCCCATCATGTTCAAAATATCTATCCATTCATCTCTAATGGCTTTTAATAAAAGGGCTTTCAAGGTCTCCTCATCCAAGTTACTCATTTTTGCTCTTTTCAGATTATATTGAAATCTTTCAAGTAACTCCTCCAAGTTTTCATCTTCTTTTTGCATCATTTTGAATACCTCATCCTTGTGATTGGTGGGCATACAATAGTCCAGGTACCTATCCAAAAATGCTTGTTTCATATCATTCCAAGACCTAATGGATTGAGTGAGTAATCCCATGAACCATTTCAAGGCTGCTCCTTTCAATGTTGAAGGAAACAATTTGAGTTTTTGAGAGTCTTCCAAATAATCATAAGTTTGACACACTACCTCAAACTCAAATAGAAATGTTTCAGGGTCCTCATTCTTGAACCCATGGAAGTTTGGGAGGACAGATGGTGAGATGTTTTTCATTGTGGCTCGGGAGTCCTCATCGACTATAGGAAACCTGAATGAGTTATCCCCATCCCTATTTCCCCCAATGTTACCTATACCTCCTCCATTATTTCCTCCTCCTCCTCTACCTCTACCTCTACCAAATCCAGTTGCTCCTTCCTCTGTCATGGTAGTTTCCCTGGAGACTTCAGAGTCTTCTGGTTCTTCTACTAAGGGTGTATGAGAAGGAATTTCTCCCTCTTCTTCAGATGATTCTACTTCTTCAATTACAATTTGTCTCTCTGTAGAAGGAAGGAAAGGATCTCTTGCTAGTTCATATTCGATGGAAGGTGTGGGAGAGTCGACTCCTGCCTCTTGAATTCCAGGAATCCTAGGGCTAGGAGTGTAAGTTGGAGATGATGGAGGTGTCTCTTGTCTATTCCTTGAAGTAGATGGAGTTGTAAAAATCGAACTTTTGGCTCTAGCTAAAAACCTTCCCCTAGAATCTCTTGCTCTATGCATGTCATTTTTTTTATTTTTTCTTCAAGTCGGGCTAATAATTCTCTTTCTGATCTTCCAGGTCACTCTAGGTGCAAGAAGAGAGCATACTCAAGAAACTATTAAACCAATAACTTTCTCTTTTCTGATCCTCCAGATCACATTAAGTGCAAGAGGAGAGCATATTTTGAGATGTTATCAATTTTCCTTCCTTGAAATTTTCTTGTTTTTTTTTTAAGAATTTGGCTACCTAATTTCACTTCCCCGGCAACGGCGCCAAAATGTTTGGTCAATTTAGTGATGTCTAAATTGCAACTTTTAAATGTCAACCCGGGGCTCGTAAGCTGATGAAGTGAGGTGTACTATATGTACTTAGGTAACCGTTTTCTTAGTCTTTTGTTGTTTTTAGCTTTTTTAAGTTTGTTTTCGAATGTATCTTTCCTACTGTGATGTGATGGAAATGTAATAAAGCAAGTGAAATGTGGATGATTGTGGTGATCTCTAAACGATTTCTCAAAACTTAAAAAGAATTCTACAAGAAAGCTTGAACAACAACTGCAATAAAATCAACTCTTAAAGGAAAATAAAGACATCAAATAAAGGACTAATGACATCGGCCCAGTATCTCTGCTGCTGAATGAAAATGAAAATGAAATCTATATTAAATCCAACTAAAAGTAAGAACAACTATCTCACACTATTTCAACTCTTCAATTTAATCTTCTCTATGAAAAGATATCATGAAATGTTAAGCAATGTGAAATCTAAGTGAAACTACATAAAAGATACTAGTCACAATACTTTAACTTTTTCTTAACCTTTTGCCTTTCAGCTGAATTTATCATGTAAGAAACAGTTATGGATAAGTCAAGTAATGTGAGTTCTAAAGCAAACTAAATCAAGCTATACTAAGTGATATTTTGGCTCCCAATAAAGTTATTTGATTATGGAAAAGGAACCATCAATAGATGAACAACTTGATATCTAAGAGCAGAAAGTAAATATGCAAGTTAAAGAAATGACAGTAAGGAAAATCAAAACTGCAAAACAATGAAGGTCAGCAACATAGACAAGATGATCACGCATGCCACTAGTTATGAAAAGAAAAGAAGGAAAACTGTCCCGGGCTTGGCTAAGAAACCTGCATAACACACTGATCAGTCATGAACATAAAAGTGCAGAAATGTAAATCAATAGAAATCAAAGTTTATGTACACCTAATATACATGTTGAAAAGAAATAAAAACACAACAATTTAAAAGACATCTGTACAGCTAATATACATGAAACAAGAAAACGAAATGCAAGAAATTAAAGGTTACTGTACAGGGCTTCAGCAAACAGGGGCCCTCTGCCTACTTCAGCTGGTTCAAGGAGCAGTTATACGCTTAAATGCAAAACAGTCTTCTCATGTATTGAACATCAAATGTAAAGTACAGTGGGGAGCTCAAAATTACATACAAAACAATTACAAAAACGATTTACTCTACAGTGTTCAAGGATGCTTTATTTATAAGGAGAAATCAAACTACTTTAACGAGATCTATGCTATTCAACCAGCTGTTTAAAAACACGTGAATCCTCTGCATCCCCGGATCTAGGTAACTGTCATCGTGTTCATTCAATCTGGAGAGTATGGCTGTTGGATTCGTGCTTCTAGATTGTCTCCGTGGCTGAGGATGATGCCACCTAGCTTCTCGTGCCCAAAAACAGAGCAACGCAGAGCCGTGCCACCGCTGAACACTTCTGTTGACCGGTATTTGCCTCCTCGTTGACCGCAGGCTTTTATGGCTGTTCTAGGTTATCTGGAGGGACACGTCCCATGTCCTTGACTCCTGAAACTTGCCCATGTGGCTCATCTTCTCGGAGGACACCTGTAATATATCATTTAATAAAACAGCTGCGGAATCCTGTGCTGGCTGCAGAAACCTGTGTTGGCTGCGGAAACGCTCTACTCTGAACCAAAATTCTAAACCAAACAACAGTCATTAGCATAGTTAGAAAACCATGTAAAAAGTCCTAAAATACAATGACTTAAGCAACTTGATGGATGAAATGAGTGGAAGAAGAAGGCTGAGAGGGTGTGTAGGAGAGTGCAGGTTTGAGGCTCAACAGGAGTTATGAGGATAGTTCTTTGTCTTGTGTCAACCTCATTAAAAAATGAAACAAAGGTCTGAGGGTAGTTCTTTTACTGGGTCAACCTTGTTAAACAATTAAATATGTCCATGAGGACAGTTCTTTTACTTCGTCAACCTCATTTAAAGATGAAACAGACCAATGAGCATAGTTCCTTGCCTTGTGTCAAGCTCGTTAAAAAATGAAACAAGGAATCTAAGCAAAGTTACTTATCTTATCTCAACCTCATTTAAAAATTAAACAAGGTCCCCTAGAACAAAGTTCCAAGTCGAGTCTTTCACTTGATCTCGTAAAAGAAGCTTCATCCCATCCACTTGATAGTCATGAGTAGTCTACTAAGGTGAATGTAATGAAGCTTGCAGGGCATGCACCTAATGGTAAAGTTAAGTTTCTATGTAGGTTATGTGAAGGGAATCACCCCATTCACCTTTGTCTATCTAGAAGAAGCCAAAAGGTGTTGGATAACCATCCTGCTTCACTGCAGTGATTTCCATCTGGTTATAGGAGACTCTCCTTTACATCATGTTGAGGGCATGCAAACCATTTTTCAAGAATAGTTTTTCGTTTTAAGCTTGTGTAAAAATGAAATTGAAACCAAGCATAGCTTTTCATTACAAGCTTGTGTAAACATGAAACTGAATTTAAGCATAGTTCCCTATGGTTCAAACTTGTACAAAATGAACCCATTTTCATTTTTTAACCCTTTTGATTGCCATTCTATCAACCTCTTTCATCATATGAGCCTTGGTTGTTTTCATCCCGTCGCCACCATCTCTTTGGCCGATCATATTCTTTCACTTGGTTGTTTTACCATTTTTGAGGAACAGTTGGAATGAGTGGTCTTATGAGCTAGCCTCTTCACATAAATCAGCATGTTTTGAGAAGTTCGAACATCGCCGGAACCAATTGCTACCCTAGACACCACTCATTCCTCAAAATATAGTCCTCTTTAAACCCTTTTCAGACTCGTTAAACATGAAAAGATTGTTGAGTGCTTGTCCTTTCCAGCTCGTTAAAGTATTGGAAATGTCATCCCTCCTGTATTATTTTATCCTTTTTTGGACCTGATGGATTACTTTACGAAAAATAACTTATGGAGTTTTCTTTTCATCTCTTTTCAGACTCTCTAAACATGAAAAGGACCGAGTTATCCTTGTCATTAAACTCATTAAAATAATAGCGACAAACTTGTCCATCTAGATGAGACTAAGTTTCACTGTCGCTAGACTCATTAAAACATCAAATAGCGATGGGTTTGACCGAAAGGAGAATTATAGAACAAGCATATGTTATCCTCCTCAAGCTTGACAAAAAAATGAGGTACTGGTCAGCAATGACTAGGGAAAAAGGGAAAAAAATCTTGAAGAATTTATGGTGGCAAGTCACTCTTGAACATGACACTTTCACTTCATCTCCATGATTGAGTTGGGTTGGGTTATTTTGTTCACCGGTCATCATACCATTGGTCTTTCATACCATCCATCTTTTGGGGTTAATGCTATCAATTCATCTCACCATCATCGACATGTTCAAGAGAAGTCATCCAATTGAGAAGTCATCCAGTTAATGTCTCATACACTGAAATACCTCCAACCTTCATTTTTCATGACCACCATTCCTGAACCTTGTGTCGTCAGTTCATTTTCACCTCCGAAAATCATTTGCTTTGTTTCATGTCATAGATGTGGGATAAATCAAGGCCCTCCTATGACGAGTCGCTTCTTGTTGACATTAGCTCATTATCTAAGAAGTTGACTTAGAAACAACCCTTTCAGTGCTTTGAAGCTTGCATACATCAATGGAAAGTTTCTCACTTCTGGTGATAGGTTGACATCAATGGCATTCAATGAAAGATTTTATGTGGTGTTCGACATCGGATCTTGTATTCACACCACATGAATTGTAGTATAGTACCTTGAGGATCATTATCATTACCAGTGATCCCTCTTGCATTTATTAACAGCTCACATCATTGGCTGGTAATCAGACGATGTCTTTCCATGTTCGACTTCAAAACATCTCTTCACATGGTTTTACTTCTACATTGAGTGAAGATTGAACAAGTTTGAAGACCCCAGATCTAGTTTCATCCATCTGGGCAACAATATATTTAGGGATATAAAAACATCAAATGTACAAAGGCTCTACACAGATGGTCATCCTAATCATGGATTGCGACTCTATATTTGTAGAATCACGAGTCTGTATCTGCAGACAACTATCTGATCTATGTATATGAAATGAAATTTATAAAGCTGAGCATGGGAATGCCTTCCTCAACTAGTTCATGAAAAATCATATATTATCATGTATTTCATTGTAACTTATGCAGGTCACCTTCTAGTTCGAAACTTTAAATCCTCATGATAATGCATTTAACCAGACATGAATTTTTACGACCTCATGCTTTAGGGGGCAACTGTTATAGACATATTTGGGCACATCAACCCCAAACTTATATGTCAATGAACTAGGGCTCATCAACCCCTAAAAGAGTTGTTTCATACCCTAAAGGAACTTAGTCATCTGAATACATCATTCCCCAAAAGTTCCATCTGAGAAACCATCTAGAAATTACCTAAATTGAACCATACTGACTGCTCCACTGACAAAGTGCGATGCATACTGAATGGTACACTGCCATGGTGTGATTCATACTGTTTAGGTCTTCTATACAGTGTGATGGGCGAGGATGGACAAATTTCCAGGATACTTTGTTAGTTGGTTGCTCATGGAATCTTCTAGAAAATTCTCTTGTGCCACTTGGCTCTCTGAATTCACCCAAGGATGAACAAGGGAACTAGGAAACCATCTCCAATCCCTCTCTTGTGAAACCAATTGTAGCAAGTGGAATGACACTAACAAAACCCCATGGATGACTCACACCCTTGCAAAAATCTATAAATTGATCTCCCATCGAAGAGATCAAGAGGTTGGAATATTGTGAATTGCAGGTAAGTGTTGATAGTTTGTCATTGAGGAGAGAGCATTGTATTCTTGTTGGTTTGATCTTGCTATTTCATGAGGTGAAGAAGGATTGAAGCTGGGAGGATGGCACTGGATTAGACAACTGGGTTGTAATTCTCTTTTCTATTAATAAATCTCTTCATGTTTTCTCCCATATGATTGTGAAATTGTGAATGCTTTCATTTGTTCATTATATATCTGATTCTATAATGTTTATGTTGTAATAGATCACGATGCTTTGACAGTTCTTTGTGGTTGTACTTGTGTAGGTACTCTCCAAGCGTGTTAAGTACAAGGAGGAGTTACTGGGTCTACCAAAGGAGAGAGAGATCAGGCAAGGGATCAAGCGTAAGTTCCAAGTTAGTTTTCTACTATCTTTCTCTTATCTTTTGCACATAGGAAAGATCATTGAATTGCTTTAAACTATTGTTTCGAGGGTAGCTGCCAAACCTAGAAGGTTAGTCGTTCAACAAGACACTAATTTTCCCAGAAACAATTAGGTCATGATCTTTCAGTTTTAGAAGATAAGTTGCAATTGACATTTCTAATATCTTAGGTCTTTCATTAAAAATTAATGTTGCTTCCATAATTGTTTCAATCATTCCCATGCATAAACTTGGAAATTAAATGATGAAATTATGTTTTCTTCTTTTTTTGTAAATCCTTGTTGTTTTGAGATGAATTTATGGATAAATGCCAACAATGATGTATATGTTGCAGGAGTTTCTACATTGCAGGAAGAAATTATATCACCATCCTCAGCCAAACCATATCCACACATGATCTCCAAAAGCCACTAAGTTCTCAATTCAAGTTATTTTTTTACAAGGAAAACTTACCATATTGAGCAAATCCAACCATCGTAAAGCTTTGGTTTGAGTTCTAAGTGAGCGCCTACCACTCCCTTGCCTCATTTCCTTCTTACTCACCTTCTCCAAGCCCCATACCACTTTTCAAACCACTCCCTATGATTTTAGCCTGTTCCTATAGGAAATTAGGGGATCTTGTAGGTGAACTAGGACATCCTGTAGGAAAACCTGTAGTGGCCTATCTTGAACCTGAATTATGAAAAAAACATCACTAAAGCTAGGAGTAGACCCTTGCTTTCCTCCCAAGCCATCTAAACCATCGCACTCATCTCCCTCCACACATATATCTCCTACCATGCAGCTAGGAAGGATTAGCATTTACATTTTTAGAAAAAGATAAAATGAAAAAATACTTTATATTCATTCATGCACACAACAACTAAGTGTTTGCTTAGATCAAACTTAGATTAGAGTTATTTTGCAAGCAAGGTATATTAAAAAATATCTAGATGAGTTATGTGTTTTGTAGAATTTCTTTCATTCTTTCATTACTGCAGTAAGTAGCATTTCAATTCTCTCAATTAGGGTAAAATTCTTCTCTCTCAATTGGTAATCAAAATTCTTCTAATCAATAGAAGGATGGTTTAATAAACCCTAGTGTTCTATTGCCCCAGATCAGTAATGAAAAAGAGTGGACCCATTACATCTATTTGTGTATACATCACTGTCACCTTCAAGTTTGTACGAACCTTGGGTTGATGAAGTAAAGTTGGTAGCCCCAGGAGTTGCAACATCCTTGCTGTAATACTGGTGCTCATCACTTTTTGGCACCATTTCTGGGGAGGAGTCTGAGTAGATGTGATTTCTACTCTCTTTCTTCCATTTCTTATCTCTTTGATTCTGCTATTAGTTCCATTCTGCAAAGTAGTTGTAAGTTGGTTTGTTTTCCTTTCAATTTTTCAATTGATTCCATTCAAGACTTAGTTTCAATTCAGTTTTTCTTTTCAATTTTGCAATCAGTCTTAAAGCTTGAAAAATAAAACAAAAGCACTCCTTTCATGCCTCGGAGGAATAGGGATAGCTTAGGAAAATTTCTACCAAATGCCCCCACCACCTCTAACATCCAACCTTCCCTCTTCTTTAGTGGATGTGAATTAGAGGACCCCTTAGGCAAACAACTAGAGATTTTTGAATAGCCTATAGGGGAAAAAGAAGAAACCATTCCAAATGATGTCATGGCTGAAAATAGAAATGAAAGGGGAGATAGGGAAACAATTGAGGGTGCTTTTCCCATCAGAGAAACTAATGGTGATTCCAAGATGAAAAACATAAGCTGCTATGCTCTTCCTCACTTCCATGACCTAACCTCAGAAGATCCAGATACTTTTTTGTTCAAATTTTCTCTCATATGAAAAACTTATGATTACACCTCTGATGATCAGAAGTTGAAATCATTCCCATCCACTCTTAAGGATGCAGCCCTACGCTGGTTCATGGGTTTACTTGGGGATAGTATCACCACCTGGGCTCAGATGTAGTAAGCTATCAATAACAATTATAGGGATTATTGTAGGTCCAAAGATACCAAAGAGGACATTTTTAGAATGACCTTGGGACATGATGAGTCCTCAGAGGATCATGAGGAAATATTCCATCCCAGCTATAAAAGGGCTAGGTGCACACTTGATCCAAAGTCACTTAAGTTAGTCATTCTCACGGGGATCGGGGAAGATCTCATAGAAACCCTAAACTTGCTATAAGGAGGGGACATCTACCAGCTACCCTATGATGATATCAAGACTGTTTTCAAGAATCATTCTAGGGAAGATATAAAAAGGGGTAGGGTTAGTGAAATAGTGACCATCTCATCCTCTTCCAACATATCTATAAAAAGTGAAATTGGGAACATGTTGGAAGATTTTAAGAGTGAAATGTTGCAAACCCTTACCCTACAGATGGAGACTATGCAAATAAAGAGGAAGAGGGAGGAAGCAGAGAGAGTATTAGCCATCTTCTGCCCTAGATGCACAAGGAGTCACCCTAGGAATGAATGTCTATTAAACTTTATAGAAATCTACTCGGTCTGTGAGCGAAACCACTCCACAAACAAGTGCCCTTCTCTACGTAGAATAAACGTTGTGCATCAAGCAACTAAAGGGGTGAATGAACAAATCTGCTACGTAAATCAAAGGAGGCCTCATGGGCCTCAACCATACCAATAGGGCATGCAAGGGTCATCCTATTCATATTAAAACCCTAATGAAAACACATCCATTACCTCTTGGTGTCCCCCTTCTCATCCCTCCTAGTATACACCTTCTTCGTGATCTTTTTCATCTCAACATAATTCCTAGCCAACCAGCCAACCATTTCAGCCATATACTCCTCCACAACCTCAGTGGAATGCACCACCACAAGGGTGGATGTCCCCATACAACAACACTCCAAATTTATTGCCTTCACCTCCATCTCAACCACAACTTCTACACCCTGCTCCACCTAAACAACCTCAGATACATACCCAACCAAACCTAAACCCAAACAATAGATAGGCACAATAGGTTTATAGTGGAGAGACATCCTACCCTACTTATGCTATGGAAATTCATGAAATTAACCTTAGGTCTTAGAGAGTGCTCCCAGATAACCAACCTCCATCTCCACCTAGGGAGAGTGAGGAGGAAAGAGAAGATAGTATTCCTAGAGTAAACCCACCACCCTTTCCTAAAATATTAACCCATCCCATCCAACATACCCCAGAAGAGAATGAACTTCTAGGTGAGTTCAAAAATCTATGTGTTAAGAACCCACTTCTCCAAGCTATTAAAGATGTACCCATTTACAAAAATCTAATTGAAGAGAAGTGTTTCAAACATCCAGGAAGACGAAAAAGAGACACCCCTACCATTAATGTCATTAGACAACTATCTGACTTAATTCGAGGGAAAGTAATTTGCCCAAAGTATTTAGACCCTGGGAGCCTTGTAGTAGATGTACACATCGATGGCACCATTTTACCCCATACCTTGATTGATCTTGGGGCTGCCATCAATGTAATGACTAAGGACACTATGCTCAAGCTAAATCTCCAGGGATCATTAAGAAAGACCACGACAATATTGCAGCTTGCAAAACAATCCATAGTAGCCCCTAAAGGGATTGCTGAGGATGTGATGGTCTCCATTGATTCCTAGGAATACCCTGTGGACTTCTTAGTTCTCCAGCCTAAGGCCAAATTTAATGGTTATCCTCTCATCTTGGGAGGCCTTGGTTAGCCACTACTGATGCCTGCATAAGCTGCAGGGCTAAAAATATGACTATCAAAAATGGGAATCTATCCAAGCATTTGGTCATGTACCCTCCTTCTTAGCCATCTCTAGAACATGACTTACCTTTATGGATAGAAGAGGAGGAAGAAGATGAAGTCTACTCCTCCCAAATATATACCTTAGAAACTACCATAGGAGGAGGGCAGCCTGATGAAGATTATTTGATTGAACACATCCTCCAAAATCAAGCTCCCAACGCCAAGTCTCTAGAGGAAGTAGTGAAGGAAACCAAGGAAAACAATTAGATTGATCTATTCTTATCTAACTCAAACCCTACTCATGTCAAGACAATAGAATTCGACCCTGAAAGAGAATTGAAAATCAACTCCTCTCTCCGTACACCAAGAAGAAGAGTTATGTAATATGCTAAGAGAGCATTTGGATGCCTTTTCTTGGAATTACAAAGAAATTAAGGGAGTGTACCACTCGATGTGTACTCACCACATTTACATCAAGGAATGTTGTAAACCAGTCTGACAACCCCAAAGGAGAAGGAATCAATCTCTCAAGGATATAGTCAAAGAAGAGTTGTAGAAGTTGTTACATGTAGGATTCATTTACCCTATCTCAGACAGTGAGTGGGTGTCTCCTCTGATGCCAGTTCCAAAGAAAACTAGAAAGTGCAAGATATGTTCCAATTACCAAGAGCTAAACAAAGCCACAAAGAAGAACCATTTTCCTCTACCTTTCATTGACCAAATGCTAGTTGGTCTGGCAAGAAAGAAGTTCTTCTCTTTCTTGAATTTATTCAGCGGGTACAATGAAACCCAAATCAGCCCAAAGGACCAGGATAAAACCACCTTCACATGTCCTTGGGGTACTTTTGGTTATAGGGTCCTTCCTTTTGGTCTATGAAATGCCCCTGCCACTTTCCAAAGAGCAATCATGAGTATCTTTACAGAGCTATCCCACGATGCAATAGAAATTTATATGGATGACTTCACACCATATGGGTGTGACTTCCAGGAGGATCTGTCTAACCTGGGAAAGGTACTAAATAAATACATTGAAATGAACTCATCCCTTATTCCAGAAAAATGTGAGTTCCTGATGACTGCATGGACTGTTCTAGGTCCCTCAATATCACAGGAAAGACTACAGGTAGACCCAAATAATATAGTCATCATGAAAAAGATCCCAACTCCATAGAAACAAAGGGATGTCATAAGATTTTTAGGTTTAACCAGATACTATAGGAGATTAATAAAAGATTTTAGCAAGTTAGCTTCTCTGTTATTTGGGTTATTGGCCAAAGACTCCGAATTTTTATGGTCAGAAAGCTACCAAGAAGCCCTAGACACCTAAAGGACAAGTTGACTACTACACCTATTATTCGAGCCCCAAATTGGACTCTTCATTTTCATATTCATGCTAATGCCTCTCACAAAGCTATATGATCAGCTCTAGGCTAGATAGATTACAAGCTACCTTACACCATTTACTTCATAAGTAAGAATTTTCCGAAATTCGAGTTAAACTAGATAGTAACTGAAAAAGAGCTCCTAGTTGTTGTGCACTCATTGAATAAATTTAGACACTACATTAGTGGTTACCAAACATTTGTACATACCGACCATGCTGCAATTAAATACTTGATGAATAAACCTAATGTAAATGCGTAGATTATTAGATGGTTACTTTTATTGCAACAATTTGATTTAACTATTATCGATAAGCCTGGCAAGGAGAATGTAGTTGCATATTTTTTATCTAGATTGACTTTTCTTTTAGGGGAGGAAGAAATGGTTGATGATCAGTTACCAGATGAACATTTATTCACCATTTTAGTTCTCTCTCCATGGTTTGCTGACATAGCAAACTACTTGGTATCTGCACAGTTCCCTCCAAATTTTTCCTCCAAGGAAAATAGCAGAATCATAAGAGAAAGCACCCCATTCACTTGGATTTGGGGCAATCTCTTAGGTCTAGATCAAATTATTAGAAGATGTGTTAGGGAGGAGGAAGTCTTCAACATCCTTCTAGTTTATCATGATAGGCCTTGTGGAGGTCACTTTGTAGCCAAAAGAACAACATTACAGGTACTACAAGATGGTTATTACTATCCAAATCTTCACCAGGATGTAAGGAGGTATACTAGCCAGTGTGATTGGTGCCAAAGGATGGGGAAACCTACACCAAGGGATGATATGCCTCCGCAACCTCCAGTGACTTTTGAGCCATTTGACAAGTGGGGCATTGATTTCATCGAACCCATTGACCCTCCATCCAGATGGAAGCAATACATCATTGTGTGCACTGACTACTTAACAAAATGGGCCGAAGCCAAAGCCATCAAAGTAGAAAGAAAAGAAAAAGTGGTTGAATTGTAAAGGGAGAATGTGTTTTATAAGTTTGGGTACCCTAGACAGTTGGTCACTGATCAACGTAGTCAATTTACATCTCACATGATTGAAAATCTATTAAGCTAGCATAAGATCAAGCACAGAAAATCCACCCCTTACGACCCACAGGCTAATGGGCAAGTGGAAGTAACCAACCGAGCATTGGAAGGCATTCTGACCAAGGTGATTAACAACACTAGAAAGGATCGGGAAGATAGATTAGTTGAGGCCACCTGGGCCTACAAAACCACCTGGAAGACCACAACTGGCTTCACTCCTTATGAGTTTGCTTGTGGGAAGAAAGCCCTACTCTCTATTGAATTTGAATATAACACCTTAAGGATGGAAGCACAACTAGATCTAGATATCATAAGGGCATAAGAAGAAATATTTCTCTAGTTGAATGGATTAGATAAATTTAGGATGCAGGCCCTCCTGCACACAGAAGTGAATCAAGTTCAAAGGAAAATTTGGCATGACAAGAATATAAAAGACAAACAGTTTCAAGAAGGCGATTGGGATTTGCTATATGATTCTCGGTACAAATATTTCAAAGGAAAGTTAAGGACTAAATGGTTAGGGCCTTATGTAATAGAAAAGTGTCATGATAATGGTGTCGTTCAAATAAGAACCATTGATGAAGAGGCTATCCCTTTGCTTGTCAATTGGTACAAATTAAAAATGTACAAAGGTCCCTTATAAAAGAAGGAATTCATTAATAGCATCAGCAAGATAGTTATGGTAGTCAAGCAAGTCTCATCCTCCACCCCACCAAGTCCTAGAAGAAAAAAAAAATAAAAAAAATAAAGGGACTCAGGTGAAAACCTCCATGAGGCACCTCAGTACAACTGTTGGGTTGAAAACCTATTGAGATGGCCCAAGAGTGTTCAAAAAAATATAAAAATAAAATATCTCTGGGTGAAAACCTCTTTTGAGGCACCCAGGGCAAGCAACTAAGATCAAAACCTCCTTGGAGGTAGACTAATTGTTTTTCAAAAAAAAAAGAAAAAAAAAAGAAAAAAAGATACAAAGATGACAATTATGCTTTGCAGGTCTACAAGAGGAAGATAATAACATCATATAGAGGATAGAAAGACCTACAAAACCTATGTTTTATTCCACCCATCTCATATCCTCCATTATCCTCCTAGTCTTCCATGTATACTCTACTCTAGATCATTTCAAACAACTTTGTGTTTTCTATAGGAACTCCCATAATACTACAGGAGTTTCCTGTAGGAATTACAGGATGCCTTGAAAACCACAAGAGGAGTAGTCCAATGGAAAGGTGGTGACACAAGCCTATGTTTGAATGTAAAAAAAAAAAACCATTTATCTCACTACACCACAGCCAATACCTTTCATAACCATGTCGCCCCTGTATCCATCAAAGAAATTAAGCTTCAAAAATTAAAAAAAAAGGACAAAATGGAAAAAGGAGGCACAGGAAAAGCAACATCCCTCACTTGCCATTCCATAGACCCATCTCCATTCATTTCAACACCCCTTCTACTTCAAATTTGAGGAAAAATGCAAGAGTTTAAGGGAAAGGAAGTTACAAGACATCTTGTAAGAAATCCTATAGCAACCTATCCCACAAAAGAGACCATAGAAACTACATCCATCTTCAGAACATGGACTACAAGGATGAGAAAGTTCCTCTAGAGATCAACAACAACAGAAAGATTAGTAACACCAAGTCCTGACACCTGTACATCATCAAAAGGAACAACTCATCGGAAGAGGAAATATATAGTTGAAATATGCAGCTTGAAAAGAAGAGAAAAATGGCACCACCCTCCAACATGCATCATCAATGAAGCAAAGGACCCATAGGTATGTCATATTACCAATACTCCCTCATAAGTATGATATGATTAAAACTATAGGAATAATGTGAGAGTTGATTTTATAAGTGAAGGTGGCCAGTTAACTTGGCCACCCTCTGTCAGATAAGGAGAAGGAAAGGGTTAGTCCACTACACACGTGAAAAGGTCAATTCAAAGGAAAAAGGGGAATGAATCCAAAATTGGTTAAGTTACAAAGATAAGAGTGGGAGATGATTACTAGGCAAGGTGATATGATAAACTGATAGTGGGACCAACATCCAAAAGAAGGTGCTCGTACTCAGCCAACCAACACATCACCCAACACAATCACCCATAAATAGAAATAAACATTGACTCCCATACGAAGAAGGTAGAGGCAACTTCAAGGAGTCATCAAACAAAGAAGTTACTCTCGGAATTCCTGAAATAACACCTACAAGGAACAATCAACACCTACAACAAGCAGGAAACCTACAAGATATAGGGATATTAGCATACAGAGCTATCAATGGACACTAAAGGCAATCAAATAAAGGGTTATCATCACCAAAACATAGCAAATGGAGGTAGGTTCCATACCTTCTGTATTTTCCATTTAAAAAGAACAAATCCTCAATTCAATTAAGAATTCAGAGTGCATATAAGGATAGAAAGATTATATTGCATGTCAATAAAAGTTAAACTCTAGAACTTCCTCACCTTTACCACAAGTCTTGAACTGTATCCACCCAAACCTCAAGAATTACCAGGGAAATATGAAAGAAGGTTTCAATAAAAGAGAACCAACAAACATAGCAAGAATCCACCAGCATCCTCCTGTAGTGGAAGTTTTTACAAGGAATCAATGGATGGGGTTCTTTGAGAAGATGAGAGGATACGATGATGATGTGACAGGAGAATTTTCCATGTCACTCATACCCCTCAATAGAGCCAGTACCACTGTTGTAGTGAAGGGTTTGTCAGTATAAATTACCCCTGAGGTTATAAGCAGGATAACTACAGTGCCCTTGCAAAGAAAAGTTTCTTTTTGGAAGGAGAAGAACCAATTGAAGACAAAAATGGGGTTAAATGGGAGAGAATTCCATACCCTTGGAATGAATTTAGTTACCACATCATCAGATATATTTCATGTGAAGCGAGATACAGTGTAGTGTATGGATACCACTTCAGACTCATACAAGAACTGAAATTTGGAAAGAACACACCTCCTCATAACAAATTGATTATACCCTATTTTTTGTTACAATACATGATAGACATGAGCATCAAGGTACAAGAGGGAAAGCATCAGCAACTAGCCCATCATGGGTTTATCAAACTCATCCTTGAAGATTCTCTACACAACTTAAGAATCCCTATTGCATGGACAACATTTGCAAACATGCAAGAAGAAGGGGAAATTCAAGCCATTGAGTATGACAGAAGCCCTACTACTAGTGAGGGAGAAGAAGAAATAGAGGATGTCAAGGAAGAAGAAACAAAGGAGCAAAATGAAGAAGAAACAGAGGAGGAAACAAAAGAAGAAATAGAGGAGGAAAATGAAGAAGAAACAGAGGAGGAAACAAAAGAAGAAACAAATGAGAAGAATGAAGAAACAGAGGAAGAGACAAAGGAGGAAAAAGGAGAAAAATAAGAGGATGAAAAATGAAGTTGAAAAGAGGATGAAGGACAGAGGGATGAGCAGAAGTCTACAACTCAGAGCAGGGAAGAAGAAGAATCACCAAGAGTGTCTCTAGAGCATACAGAGAAAGAGGTGGCAACTGATCTAACTGCCCTGAGTACACTGTCAAGTCAAAGTGAAAGAGACAAAGACAAACTCCACTTTACTTCAGGACAAGAAATAACACCATGATTAGACAAGGGAGACCTTAAATCCCTACCAAAACTCCATTTGTCATAGAGGACTCACAAAAACAAAAAGAGAAAGCAGGCCCTCTAGGAAAAATGAAGGAGAAAGAACATCAAACCAAGCTTCTCCCAAGTCTCTAATCACCTATGTTAGGAGGTCTATCACCAGGTCAGCATCAACAAAAGGAAAATGTATCCTACAGGAGACACAGTCATACCTACAGGAAGCAGAGACAATCCTATAGGAAACCCTGTCAAACCTACAAGAAACACAGAAAGAGATGATAAAGGAGTTACTCAAGAAGAAGCATAGGAAGAGTCCCAACAACTAAATCAACCTAGCCCACAGCCAAACCTTGGCTCCTACTACAGATTCATTGAAGGAGGTAGGGTGATACCATATAAGTTTGTTATTCCTCTATTCTTTGAACTTGAAAAAGAGAGGGAAAGGACACATAGGTGGATGAAAATTGCTAAAGCAAAAATGGTAAAGGATGTAGGCCACATGGAAGAGAAATTGTGGGAAATGGGGAGAGATCTAAGTAGCATAAAAGACATAGAAGAAATAATGAAATCTCAGTTAGAGGGTGAGAACACATGGTTAAGGAAGAAACTACAAGAAAAGGAAGGACAATTGGAAGCTATGGACAGTTTATTCATGGAGGCAATCTAGTGCAGGATGCCAACAAAGTAATATGCATTATACCTCAAGGAAAAATGGATACAATTATAGATAAAGACCCTAGCACAAAAAGGAACTATGCCTTTCCAAGACTATAGACAATTCATTGACCTCTGTGATCAAAGCACCCTAGAGGATAGAGCAAAGATATTTGAGTTCTATCTACACAATTTAAATATGACCAATTTAAATGTGTGGGACCCAAATCCAAAGCTAGGGATTTACAATTAATGGCCTTGGAATCTTGGATGAATCATGAGAAGGCCAGAGCTACAGAAATGAAAAAGGTATTGACAAAAGAAGAAGCAGAACCCCTTATGATCAGATCAGAACAGTCTGACCCAATGGCTGTCATCAACACTCATAACCTCATTGCAAATCATCCCAAGCTTGCACCATGGTACATTGTTTTACAAGAATAGGCAGTCACACATTTTGAAGACATGCTAAGATTGCTAGGAGATGACAGCCAACAAGCATGCCAAAAGATATGGAACACCTTACGTTACAACCTAAAAATTAGATAATATCATTCTCCTGACAGAATGAGGGAGGAACTAAATAAAACCCCAATGTATAAAAAGCATTACAAATACTAAAAGTCAATTGGATTGGATTGAAGCTGAGTCCACCATTGCTATTAGGTATGTTGGAAGGAAGAAAAGAAGAAGAAGAAAGAAAGCAGTGGGAGGAGATAGAGAAGAATGTAGGGTTTTATACACAGGAGGAAGAAACTATAGTAGAAGCATGGAATGTCAGGGAAGCCACCCAAGCAATGAAGGACATGGAAATAGATTGAGTTACTCAGAGGATGAGCAACACTTTCAGTAGGGAGTGATGATGATGCTCATAAATGGGTAAAATATATGGACCTTAATGGACCTCCAACTTACTAAAATCAACTCTTCTCATAATTCTTTACATGTTCTAATTATATATTTCTTAATGAGATGAATAAAAGTAAGATGTCATGTCTAGTGGTCTAATGTGCATTGATTGCAGGTTTTGGGAGAAAATTGTGGCTAATTAGGGTGTAAGAACTCAAATGATACAAGAAGGAGAGATTATAGGAGATAGGATTTCCCTCCTTAACTCTCAATCACTCGATATGTTGGCATTATGTTTCTGGTATGGCTATATGTTACAGATGTTGTACTTGATGGCAACTCCCGTGGCAAGGCTCTCAATTTGTTGAAAATTAAGAAGTACGTAGGAAAGCAGTTCAGAAGGTGCGTACCCGCAGGTACACCATGCAGGGACCGCATCCAGATACGCAGGCCAGCCGTTCAGGAGGTGCGTACCCCCAGTGCACACATTTCAAGGCAAAGAAATTCACATGTGGGGTTTTCTTATGTGTTACTCTTGGTATTTAGCCGACGGTATTGGGTTATTATGGTGTCGGCTCGTGGTATTGTTCCATGATTTTAGGAGGAGCTTGCCTATATAAAGCAAAGGAGATCACTTGGATAAGCATCTTTTGCAATTGAATATCTTTAGATCTGAAATATTGGGTTATGGTCTTAAAAGCTTGATCTATATGAAAGGGAAGTTGAAGGCGAATCTGTGAAGGGTGATCTCTCGAGCGCATGATCAGATCTCAGAAACTGTGCCACTCTGGTGGACTGCCTATTCGGCCCTAATCAGAAGGACGCAGGTGTTTAAAAGAAGAGCTGCATGGGTACGCAGTGCAGAAACAGGAGATCTGCGTCGGTACGTAGAGCAGGAGCAGGATACGTGCGTCGGTACGCAGAGCAGAAGAAGGAGAGCTGCATGGGTATGCAGAGCGACTAAGGTTCAGGTGCGTCCGCATAGTAAAAGTACGCGACGCGATAGTATCTTTGGGTGCGTCCCTGCAGTAAAAGTACGCGGCGCGATAATGTCTCTAGGTGCGTCCCTGCAGTAATAGTACGCAGCCTGGTTCAAGGAGCAGTGCGTGGGCACACAGTTCGACAGAAGGATCCCTGTGGGTATACGCAGGAAAGCAGAAGGTGAACTGCGTAGCGATGCAGGCCACAGAAGGGAAAACTGCGTATCTGTCTTAAAATGTTCTGTTGATTGAATTTTTCTGTTGATAAGGTGTTCTGGGTTAGTTCTGTTATTGCTGATCTGATGACTGTAGTGGACTGTAACTTTTATGTACTTGATGATCATTTGATGCTTTATGAAAAGAAGTAGGGGGTTGTAGCTCCCTTCCAGGAGAGACTGGAAAACGAGAGAGAGAGAGTTGTAGCTCTCTGCAGGTTGTAGCCTGCGTACTGGTAAAGGACTGCACCAGTACAAAACCATTGTAAAAGAAGTTTCTAATTTGAAAGAAGATAGAGACATATTGCAGCAGGTGGTTTTCACCCACATTGGGTTTCCACCTTACATCTTGTGTTCTTTGGTGTGACTATCTTTTTTTTCCTTGCTCATGCTCATTATTTTATGGTACTGACATGCAAAAATAATTCAAAGAACAAATAAGGAAGATTGATTAAAAGAATTAGATAATACTGATTCACCCCCCCTCTCAGTATTATTTTCAACAATTGGTATCAGAGCAGGTCCTTCAGAGAAGCTTGATCGCTTGAAGGTAGATCGTTCATCATGAGCAACTACGAGAGAGAAGCATCAATCAGGCCACCGGTTTTTGATGGGACAAACTTCAATTATTGGAAGGTAAGAGTTACTGCCTATCTTCAATCTCTTGGTACAGAAGTTTGGGACATCGTAGAGACAGGCTATGTTTTTCCTTTAGCTACTCCTACAGATGCAGCCGAGAAAAAGAAGTATGAAACAAATGCGAAAGCAGTCAGTACTCTATTAGCATGTATATCTCAATCAGAATTCATGAAGGTAATGCACTATAAATCCGCAAAAGAGATATGGGATAAAATTGTTACGAGTTATGAAGGAGACGAACAGGTAAAGCGTGCTAAACTTCAAACTCTCAGAATTCAGTATGAGACTCTCAAAATGTATAATGATGAAAGTCTGGCTAACTATTTTCTTCGGGTAGATGAGGTTGTTAATTGTATGAAAAATTTGGGTGAAGAAATAAAAGAGGCTATTGTGGTTGAAAAGGTCCTAAGATCATTGTCCCCCAAGTTTGAATCTAAAGTATCTGCAATAGAAGAAAAGGAAAATCTACGAATTCTTACTATGTCTCAGCTACATGGAATTCTAACTGCTTATGAAATGAGGAAAGGAGATCCATCAGACAGAAGAGAAGCTGCTTTAAAGGCATCAGGCAAAGGAGATTATTATGAAGCAAGCCACGTCCCAGAAGAAGAGGAAGAAGAATCAAATTTTGTCAGAAATCTTCAAAGGGGTTCTGGAAGGTTCAGAGGTAAGTTACCTTTTAAATGCTTTGCTTGTGGAAGAGTAGGTCATTATGCTGCAAAATGTCCTTATAAGGATAAAGGAAAGGAACCTGCTAGATGGAACAAGAAACAGAACTCAAATAAGAAAAGCTACTACACTCATGAAGATAGTGATGGTCTATCAAACAGTGATGAAGATGAACAAGGTAATGAATATAAGTTGTTAATGGAATTTGAAGATGATGATTATATGGATGCTGTAGATGTGGATAACCTTTATGATGAAATTACTAGACTCAAGAGATGTATAGAAGAAAAGAACATGATCATTGATACTCTACAATTTCAAATTGATGAAAAGGAAAAACATCTTGAAAAATTAGAAGGTGAAATTGTTGGTCTTAGAAAAGAGATTGAGAAAACAAAAGCTATTAATCTCAAGTTTGTCAAATGATCTGAAACTTTGGATGAGATTATCAATGTGCAGCGGTCTCCTCTAAACAAGACAGGTCTGGGCTATAATGGAGAAACTTCTCAAGCATCCACCTCAAAAAGTTATCTTGATGCAGCAAGAAGAAATGAGCAAAAGAACAATGAAGATCAACAGGTAAAGCAGGAACGAATTACAAACAGAAACTATCAAGGGCAATCCATCTTAAGGGTGAACAAAAGCTACAACCAGCCACAGGTAAAATCTTCTCAATTTGGTTCAATAATAGATGAAAATTGAAATTACAATCAGTTGGCTGGTAGATTCAATAACCGCAGAAGTTTCTTCAATGGACAATGCTTTTCTTGCCATAACTTTGGTCACAAAGCAGCTCAATGTGTTGCATATAAAACGATCATGACTAGGGAAGCTCAAAAACAAAGAAGTATGACAGGGATTACAAAAAGGACCTATAACAACTTTTCGGTTCTTGAAAATGAAGTTGAATGTTCTATTTGCAATAACTTTGGTCATGAAGACTCTGAATGCAGGAGCAGGTTTCAGCAGAAAAAGGAACAAGCCTCAAACACCAAAACATGGAGAATAAAGGAACCTCAAACAGAAAGATGTGGGATAGCATTTTATGCAGAGGGACAGGAAAATCTATGGTACATTGACAGTGGATGTTCGAAGCATATGACAGGTGATAAAGAAAAACTCGAGTCTTATTCTGCTCTAGAAAAGGGAAAGAAAGTCTCTTTTGGAAATGATACTCCTGCAACTATAAAAGGAAAGGGCATTGCTCAGTTAAAAGAAAAGGTCAAGGCTGGAAATGTTTTGTATGTTGATGGATTGAAGCATAATCTTCTAAGTGTCAGCCAGATGTGTGATCAAAGAACCGAGGTTATATTCAGATCAAATGGATGTCTTGTTCGTGATCTTGATACAGGTAAAACAGTAATAAAAGGCAAAAGAACTCCAAATAATCTCTACATATTTGAAGAAGGACAACAACAATGCTATCTGAGCAAGGATGATGAGCACTAGTTATGGCATCGGAGGTTGGGGCATCTAAGCTTTTCACAAATAAGGAAAGCATGCAAATATCAGGCAGTTCGTGATCTTCCAGATATCAAAATTCCTGACAACACCATATGCAAATCATGTCAGTTTGGAAAACAAACCAGAACTAACTTTCCAGAAAAGGAAGGATCAGCTAGCATGCCTCTTGAGCTAGTTCATACAGATACATGCGGTCCATTCAGGAAAAGAACACCTAGAGGAGAAGAATACCTGATATCATTCATTGACTATTTCTCCAGGTTTGTCTGGCTAGGACTTATGAAGCACAAAGATGAAGTATTCGAAAAATTCAAATCCTTCAAAGCCTTGGTTGAAAATGAATCAGGTCACAAAATTAAGTGCCTCAGATCCGACAGAGGTGGGGAGTTTACTTCAAATGAATTTTTCGATTTCTGTGAAGAACATGGGATAAGAAGAGAATTCTCTACAGCTAGAACTCCTCAGCAAAATGGAGTTGTGGAAAGAATGAATAGAACAGTCCAACAAATGGCTCGTGCTATGCTTGATGAATCAGGAACTCCCGCAACTTTCTGGGGTGAAGCTGCACATGCTGCAGTTGTTATTCTCAACAAGACAAATGTCCGGGTGAACAGCACTCAAACTCCTCATGAGCTCTGGAGTGGTAGGACTCCTTCAGTAAAGCACTTCAAAATCTTTGGGATCAAATGCTATATCAAGAATACTGATGAGCAGCTTGGCAAACTTGAACCTAGAGCAGATGAAGGCATTCTTCTTGGTTACTCTCCACATAGCAAAGCATACAAATGCTACAATAAAAGACTTGGCAGAATTGTTGACAGCATTGATGTAGTGGTTGATGAGAAGGGATACATTCCTAGGCAAGTACATCATGAAGACATCGAAGAAGATGAAGGCTACCCTCAAAGACAGAATGATGAAGAAAAAGAACCTCAAGAAGAACCTCAAGAAGAACCAGAGGAGCAGACAAGAATAGAAGAAAAGACTCCATCCAGATATGTTCAGAAGAATCATCCAGAATCTCAGATTATGGGGCAGAAAGAAGCAGGTGTACAAACAAGAAGAACAGTTGCAGAAGCTTCAAGCTATTTGGCATTACTCTCCTCTACTGAACCACAAAGTGTGAAAGAGGCATGCAAAGATGAATGTTGGGTGAAAGCAATAGATGAAGAACTTGAGCAAATCGAAAAGAACAACACTTGGGAGCTGGTTCCTACACCAAAGGATAAGAATGTTATCGGAACAAAATGGGTCTTCAAAAACAAATTGAATGAAAATGGAGAAGTAATTAGAAACAAAGCCAGAATTGTTTGTAAAGGGTATACGCAGCAAGAAGGAATAGACTTTGAAGAAACCTTTGCTCCTGTTGCAAGACTTGAGGCCATCCGAATGTTCCTTGCTCTCTCAAGTTTTCAAAACTTCAAAGTATTTCAAATGGACGTGAAATCAGCCTTTCTGAATGGAGACCTGGAAGAAGAAGTATACATTGAACAGCCAGATGGGTTCATTCTTGGAAATGATCCAAATCTTGTATGCAGATTGAAAAAGGATCTCTATGGTCTCAAACAAGCTCCAAGGGCTTCGTACTACCGTTTGGACAAATATCTTCATCAACAAGATTTTTCAAAAGGATCAGCAGATAGCAATCTTTATATAAAAGTGGAAAATGACAAATTGCTAATACTTGTTGTGTATGTAGATGACATTATTTTTGGGAGCAATGAAGAAGCTATGAGTCAAAGCTTTGCCTCGGTCATGCAGAAAGAGTTTGAAATGTCTTTGCTAGGAGAACTGACATATTTCCTTGGTTTGCAAATCCAACAAAAAGAAGGAGGAATATTTTTATCTCAAACCAAGTATCTCAAATAGATTTTGAAGAAATATGGTATGGAAGATGCAAAACCAGTATGTACACCCATGGTCACAGGATGTAGCCTCAGTGCAAATGATGAATCTGCAGCAGTACATCAACCAACCTACAGATCTATGATTGGAAGTTTACTTTATTTGACAAGTACCCGACCGGACATCATGCATGCAGTTGGAATAGTTGGAAGATTTCAGGCAAATCCGAAGGAGACTCATCTTCAGGCAGTGAAGAGAATTTTCAAATATCTTCAAGGGACTCAAAATTATGGCTTATGGTATCCTAGAGATACAGATCTTACACTTCATGCTTATACAGATGCAGATTCAGCCGAAAGTGTGGATGACAGGAAAAGCACAAGTGGTGGTGTGTTCTTTATGGGTTTGTTGAGGGCCTCGAAGTCAGGTCAACAACAAGGGGGATACCCACCCGGTCCGGAACCTGGTTGGCGGCTCCTTGCCCGTTTGGAGTAGAGGGTCCGACTGGGGATGACGGGACCAGCTTCCCGATGCATGGGATGTGTATGTGTGTGTGTGTGGAACTTTGGTTAGGTTATTTCTAAGAAACGTTCTAAAACTACTGTAAATCTATCTTGCAAACTTGAATCTAAATTACTATAATCAAATGAAAAACAACACACAGAATTTACATTAACCCGGGATGTTTCTTTTGTTATGCGATCTAGAAAGATTTCTAACAGCAGCTGGTAATAAAGATCATTCAACTGATATCAGAATATAAATCAATAAAGATAAACCGTTCTGCATAAGAAGTTAGGCAGAGCGGTTGTGAACAGCACATCGCATAATCAAATCATTCGCATATTAAGCATAAATAGATAAATCCATCGTACAGAAGTGCCAAATGATAACTTATATATTCATACATTAGCATGCAAACAATATCAGCTGTATATCGCTTTAAGAATACAAGCAGAAATTAATCAAGAGATAAAAGTACCATTAATGACTAATCCTTACTCATAGACTTCAAACAATAACGATCTACCTCTACTTGCTTCTAACGTCTACCAAGAGTACAGAAGTGCAACATCAGTAGCAGACATAAAAATGCAAACATAAATAAATCACGATCCTTCCATTCATCAAAACCTCCTCTGAGGGTGCAGAAGTGCATGTTCTGAGGAAAAGTTTTTGACAAATTTCTGGACCCTTCTCCAATGCAATGAGAAGGGTTGAAATAGTACTATCTAATCCTAATAATAGTATTATTACAAAATTTAGGATACGGCTCTCAAATGACCGCCCTTTTTCTAATTCAGTAAAACAAAAAGAAAAACAACTTTCTAAATTGAAATTACTTCCTAATTTGGTCCCTGAAATTGCAGTTATCAAGCATGGGCTTGAGAAGAGTCGGTTGACCGACTTTCGTGCTTAGTTGGGCTGCAAAAACAGCGTCCATAAGAGCTGGCGCTACTTTCTCGGCCGCGTTCATGATGCACCTTACCGTCATGCATTGGCTGTGAGGCTTAACTAAGTAAGTCCAGTAACTTTCCCAGTTTAACCTAGCCAATGCCTGAATTGTCTTCCCGTTTGCCTGTGCTTTCTGCTTCCATTCTGCTCCCAGCTGTAACGCATTTGGTAAGTATCCCGGGGTGGACTCTAAAATCAAATTAGCTCTGTGCAAATTTTCATTTACACAATCGATAAGTATGGTCGCCTGTGTTTCCGCTGACTCTGCCGCCTGCTCCGCCTGTGTTATTTGCTCGTCCCATTTGTTGAAGAGCAAATCCTTGTGATTTTCATTAATCTTAGGCGCCCCTGCTTTCTTCCCTTCCTCATCATTTTTCCAAGCCAGATACTCTGTTACTCTTTTGTTGGCCTGGTCATAGTCATTCCGTAGTTCCACCACCTGGCTGGTGATCTTGTCGCTCAGCTCACAAAAATGCCTCCACTGTGATATTCTACGTGCCATGTCCTCCTGTTGCTGTGACAGTTGGTCGTTCAAGCTGATGGATTCTGAAATAAATTCTGTTAGCTTGGGTTCATCCTTGTGCATTCCTTGCACCGTCTGCAGTTGCTTTTCCTTTTCTTCAATATTTCTTTGGTGGCTCAGCTGCATCTGGCGAAAGTCTTCTTGTAGTTTTTCAAGCTGCTTGGAAGCTTCAGCGTTTATATTGGCTTGTTGCAACTGTTGTTGCAGCAGTTGTATTTGGCTTTCACGTTCTTTTAGAAGTTGCTGAACTTCGGAAGCCTTGTCGATGGTCGCAGAAGCATATGCTCCTGCAATCTGAGACAACTTGGTGAGGTTTTCGGTTGGATTGCTATTCGGATCTTTCCACAAGACATCTAGGTGTTCAGCATCTTGAGCTAGTGCATCCGCAAGCTTTCTTTTCTTTCTTTGTCTCCTTACAACTGCCTTGTGCTGTGGGCTGTAGAATACGTCCAGTGGAGGGATCTCTTCTATGCTAAGTAGAAGTTTTGAGGATGGAGCGATAGGAAGATGCTCCATCTCTATGGTACTACTGACTATGGTTGAGAAGACCTCTTGCGCTACCTACGTGTTGTCCATGGGTGTTTTCGGGACCTGACCTTCAAGATTAATCAGTTCATTGAAGGTCTTCCATTCTTTATCTAATTCTACTGTAACAAGAGGTGCTTCGGTGACGGGGGGAGGAACTTCTCTTGATGATGAGGCGGCAACTTGCTGCTGAGCCATCGAACTTGACTGAGCTGTGTCCTTGATTGTTTCTTCGTCTCTTTCTCCTTTGCAGACAGACTCTTTAAGATCTGGAGATATTTCTTGCACGACGCTGGAATCAGATTTGGAGGCACTGGAGTGTTCACTGAGGCTGACGCTTGGAGTCGGTTCTCTGGCAGCTATCCACAGCACTTCCAGTGGAATGTTAGCCAGCCTCCTTTCTCTATACAATGTGAATTTCCGGAAGTCGTCCGGGGTCAGCCTCGATCGTGCTTCCTGCAAAACTTCTTCGAGAAAGTTTTTTCCTTGAAAAAGATCGTCGAACAGATCTTTCTGTCCAGAGAACACACTTATCCTGACGCTAGTTGTAAATTCCTGGGCAACTTTATTTGGGTCGAATGGCCTTGGTGGGAGTTTAAATAGTTGGAGACACGTCACATTCTCCACCTCACCAAAAGCGTGCCCTACATCGAATAAAGAGAAGACCCCGCACGTGACTGGGAATTGAGGCCAAATGGCCTTCTTTTTGTTCTTTAGGTCCTTAGTTAAACCACCTTCAGAACAAGTCTGATAAGCGATTTCTCGAGCCAACAATTTATCTGGGACATATAAGGGTAGGACATGCGGGGGTACTGTGCTTCCAAAAACTCGGATATAGGTAAACCATTCTTCTCCAAACCATTTTGCGATGGAGATGATATCAATCTATGCCTCGGGAGAGCATCTTGGGGGATTTTTATCGTATATTATCTTATATATGGGTAATATAAGCCCATGGCAAATCTGGTAAAAATGGGGGGCGAACTGGGAATCCCACAGAATTTTATGATAGACATGAATAGGAAATGGGTCCTGGGTAGTCCATTGCCAACCCATGGTAGGGAACTTGGATACGAGACAGACAGAATCCATTATGCAGGCAGACAAATAAAAAGGCGGATAGACTCTTTGGGAGTGGGATCTTTTAGAACGGTAGTGGAGGACTGCTGTGTACAGAGTGTCAGAAAGGATTTTGGCCCAATCCACTATCTCAGAGTTAGTTGCAGCATCGATCAGGGGTAGCCATTCGGTTGAAAATTTATTGATATCTGGCTTACCGAATATTCTACAGAGCATAGCTGCAGCAAAACAATATGGGGAAGTAAGAGAACCAGTACTATACATACCGTTCTTATCTTTCTTCAATGGTTCATCTGTTTTTGACCACTCCTTAGTAGTATCAGATAAGTCGGGATTTTCTGCTACGAACTTAGTAACGAATTCTGCATTGTAGGTCGCTTGCGGCTTAGGTAAATGATACATGAGCCTTAGGTCTTGAGCTGCAAACGCCGCTATGATCCCATGTCCCTGGGTTTTGAACTGTCTCTGGTGCAACTCCGCATCATCTAGTATCCATTTTATCATGTCTGTGTATGGCAGGATCTTGGGCCTTGCTGCAATTCTGTGGAGGAAAGAACATGCTAGGTCTTCCAGGGATGCTTCTGAAGAACGTAATGCATCCGGGACAGCAGGAGTTACTTTGATTATTCTCGGATTTTCTTCCTCCAGTATCCTATACATGCCTTCCCAGGTTGAGATGCCCGCATCCTTATTGCATGCAGTGTCTGTGTAGAGGGGCGCCATCTCTTTGGTCTTTTCCCTTGCCTCTGAGCTCTGAGCTTTGTTCTTCTTCCCCATCTCGCTTAGCGTTTCTGTTTGGTTTTGCCTTCGAGCTTTGCTCCTGCAAGTTAAGAGTGAAATAGAAAGACCGATCAGAAAGGTGATGGGGAGGCGTTAAATGCAAGAGATAGATTAGATACGCCACCTTACGTGAAGCAAAATCCGCATTAAGGCACGCGTCTTTATGCCACTTAATGACTGACAACTAATTCATTACTAATATTGAATGCACATAATTTCCAAGTCAGGTAATGGTAAGTGGATTTTCTTTGGGTGGCGTGCCCGAAAGAGTCGTACTGAGGTGCTTTTATGACTTGCCAGCGCGTCCTCGCATATCGCGCGATCGCAAACGGCAGTGATCGCAACATCGCAGATCGTCATATCGCAGATCGCAACAATTCAATGCTTGCCAACGTACTCCGCCTAGTTTCTGCGATGTGCGATCGCACGATCGCATGATCGCAGGTCGGCAGGTTTACAAGCTTTTCTTTATGGAGGCCTGCATATGGCGATGCGATGTTGTTCATTTTTTATCTTTTTTGTGATGCACTCTTAGAGATTTGCTTTCATGAACATAGTTTTAGACTTAAAACGTCTAAGGACCTTTTTCTACATTTTATGCTTGTAATTTCAAAAGAAGTCTTGTTTTCTTTTTTCGGAAATTAACTAAGGGTCCCCTATTCAATCTATCATTATGAATGATATTAGGCTGAATTAGGGGGGGTTGTTGCTGGCCACAACAATTGGCGATTCACTTGGGAGAACCAGTTATCTCTGCTCTTTTTCTATTGATGTTTTCGGATTTTTCTTTTAAAAATTTTCTCAGGGAATTCGAACTTTATTATAAAAAGATAGCAACAAACAATACTTCAAAGCATCAATGATGTTTTGTTTTATCCCCATCTTATTTCAATTACTTGCATTCCCAGGTTGTTTTCCGAGTTTAGATCAGTTATTACTTGGCCTTGTTAAGACATAGAAATAAAGAGTTCTCTTATGTATCAACCCTTTTTTAAGAATGCCCTTTTGTTGCAGGTAGAGCCACTGCTGCCAGCAGGCGTCCATAGCCTCGACAGGGTTACCTATTATCCAGGAATGATCCTTTATCCAGCTTCAGGTTTTTTAACAACTTTTTCAAAAGAAATATACCTTTGCTGATGCTTTTTTTTTTTTTTTATTCTCTAAAGAACAATGCCTTGGTTTGGTGGCCAAATTATGACACAGTCATTCACTTGATTTATACTTTTGCTGAACAAGCTGGCTCGTGATGAGACCCCTTGTCTTTTGATCGCAACAATCTTGAGTCGTTGCCCTGTTTTGGTAGACAGTTTTGGCAAAGTCAGCAAGTTATAACATCTGTGATCATGATAAGTCGGCTTGTGATGAGACCTCTTATTCTTCGAGATATAGCATCTTTCTGAGTCATTTCTCTGAACGTTGCATTTTCCTTTAGCAGGGAGGAAGTCAAATTCTCTTTCCTTAAGAAAGTTCTGGACGACAATGACAGGGTTGCTTTTGATAATGGTTGCCTATACAGAGAATCTTTATTCTAATACTGATACCTTTCATTGTGCTGATCTAAAAACAAATTCCTCACCTAGATAACTTTCTTTAAAAATTTTCTGGGTTTGAACTTTAACATCATCTCTGGGTTAAAGGTCTATTGATAATAAAGGTCAGATTCCCACAGGATTAGCTGTTCATAAGAGCCGAAATTCCAAAATCTTTAACAGAGACAAGGTTTCTTCAGTAACCGTCAAATACTGTTTAGCCAGAACAAACTTTATTTTGGATAGGCAATTGTTATCTAGGGTCATGTAGAGAATACAACTGACTTTGCCTATCTTTATTGGAAGCAAACTAATACCCTATCTAAATTACCACTACTCCTACTCTAATTATGTACAGGAAATAGCTAAGAAAAATGGTATTTCCAGTGGAACCAACGATTCATTATTATTCCTAGCCGTATGGGTTTCCCAAGCATCAGTAAAAAGAATTGAATTCCCCTTGGATAGAAATTGTCGGCTAGGAAATAGGAACCCATAAACTTAGTTGGCATCTTTTCTTATTTCGTTTCCTCATGATAGGTCTTTTCCAACTGAGTAACTATTGGATCACAAAAATTGGGATGAATCTCTTTTGTAAATCGGTGATCTTTCAATAGAAAGGATAACAAGCCGAATTGTGAAATAGGTTGTTTAATCCCGATGGCTTGTAACCCGTTGATTGTTAACTTTGAGTTTTTAGCGATTTCGTTTGAAATGAGAGTTTTTACATATAAATCGCCAGAATCTAATCTATCAAAGTTTTGAAAATTTAAAAATAAGTCAAATTTTGTACAAAATGAAAGTGAGTGAAAAAGAAATTATTGGGTATCTATATATACAGTGGTGTCGCACGTCTGGGAGTTACTTGAAACTCTGTGTTTTTCACAAGAACTGGCCGGGTTCTGCGAATCAGGAATTAAATCATGATTGCGATGAGGGATAGAGATCTCCTCTGGATATGAGTTGTAGATAGGAGCATCGTCTCGGACAGTAAAATTATTCAAATGGGGTTTTGCTTTGAGATGAGGGTCAGACGGAACAGTTTCTGATCTAAGATGTTTCTTATAACCAGACCCTAGTTGAGTTACTTGCAACAATTCAATATCATCATAAATATCAAAGCAACTATCACGAAAGATTTTACAATTTTCCCTAGGTTCCTATTTTTCATTATATGCTTTTAGACAAGGGAGATGGGGCAGCTCTTGCTTGATATGAATCATAGACTGTGATATAGTGGTCTCTTTATTTTGGAAACCCAGTGATGTCTCGTTTAAATAGCCCTATGTTGGAATAGACTTGATACTATGAGGGCGAAGATCGTCATTACTAAAAACATCGGGGTAAAGAGAAAAATGTGGATCTGGAACAATGTATTTAAAATCATCAAATAAATCTCGTTCATCAGATTCACAATAAGCATCGGGCTTTAGATCATACCTTTTTGCGTCGATACTTTTCGAAAGAGAAACAGTAGGTGGATCTAACCTTGGCACCAGGAGTTGTTGATTTGAAATGATGTTGTTTGACTTTATATTAAAGTCGTTTTCTGATGTCAGGGCACCTTCCCTTTCAGTACTCTCGCCTGCGTTTTCTGATGTTAGAGCATGCAAAACTCCTAGGCTAAATTCTGTCTAATCAGGTACAGGAGGTAGGAAACACTCATCATAATCCGAAGATTCTTCATCTGTGAGTTCATCTTCAAGATCATATTGTAGACATTTAAGATGAAATCGTATATTGAAATCCCTTACGGGCTCGTCTTGTTTCCGCAGATGGTCGATTTCATCGTATACCTGGTCGTATTCATAGCAATCAAATTCCAAGATAAAAGCTCTAACGAGTTGGTCCCAGCTGTGGACTGATGCAGCGGGGAGTTTTCTGCACCATTTCCTAGCTTCTGCTGTGAATGTGAGAGTGAAAATCCTGCATAAAACGCCTTCGTCAATTTTCTGAATATCAGCACTAGAGACTCTATGGATGAACTGTAAGGCGTGATGAAATGCAGAAGAATTATTCTCACCATTAAATTTTACCTGAGATAATAGTCTTACCACATCCGGTGGAGTGTTGGAAGATATAGGAACATGGATGCAACTCCAAATGGGAATTCTGCAAGTAGACATCCTCTTTTAGTTTTAAAAATATTCCAACAGACAATAGGCTCAGGCCCTCCTTCTAGCGGCAGAAATGTTGAGGGCCCCGAAGTCGGGTCAACAACAAGGGGGATACCCACCTGGTCCGGAACCTGGTTGGCGGCTCCTTGCCCGTTTGGAGTAGCGGGTCTGACTGGGGATGACGGGACCAGCTTCCCGATGCATGGGATGTGTATGTGTGTGTGTGTGTGGAACTTTGGTTAGGTTATTTCTAAGAAACGTTCTAAAACTACTGTAAATCTATCTTGCAAACTTGAATCTAAATTACTATAATCAAATGAAAAACAACACACAGAATTTACATTAACCCGGGATGTTTCTTTTGTTATGCGATCTAGAAAGATTTCTAACAACAGCTGGTAATAAAGATCATTCAACTGATATCAGAATATAAATCAATAAAGATAAACCATTCTGCATAAGAAGTTAGGCAGAGTGGTTGTGAACAGCACATCGCATAATCAAACCATTCGCATATTAAGCATAAATAGATAAATCCATCGTACAGAAGTGCCAAATGATAACTTATATATTCATACATTAGCATGCAAACAATATCAGCTGTATATCGCTTTAAGAATACAAGCAGAAATTAATCAAGAGATAAAAGTACCATTAATGACTAATCCTTACTCATAGACTTCAAACAATAACGATCTACCTCTACTTGCTTCTAATGTCTACCAAGAGTACAGAAGTGCAACATCAGTAGCAGACATAAAAATGCAAACATAAATAAATCACGATCCTTCCATTCATCAGAACCTCCTCTGAGGGTGCAGAAGTGCATGTTCTGAGGACAAGTTTTTGACAAATTTCTGGACCCTTCTCCAATGCAATGAGAAGGGTTGAAATACTACTATCTAATCCTAATAATAGTATTATTACAAAATTTAGGATACAGCTCTCAAATGACCGCCCTTTTTCTAATTCAGTAAAACAAAAAGAAAAACAACTTTCTAAATTGAAATTACTTCCTAATTTGGTCCCTGAAATTGCAGTTATCAAGCATGGGCTTGAGAAGAGTCGGTTGACCGACTTCGGTGCTTAGTTGGGATGCGAAAACAGCGTCCATAAGAGTTGGCACTACTTTCTCGGCCGCGTTCATGATGCACCTTACCGTCATGCATTGGCTGTGAGGCTTAACTAAGTAAGTCCAGTAACTTTCCCAGTTTAACCTAGCCAATGCCTGAATTGTCTTCCCGTTTG
Source organism: Pinus tabuliformis (assembly GCA_031772625.1). Classification (NCBI taxonomy): domain Eukaryota; kingdom Viridiplantae; phylum Streptophyta; class Pinopsida; order Pinales; family Pinaceae; genus Pinus; species Pinus tabuliformis. The sequence goes on along the minus strand of CM062817.1, from coordinate 1,418,229,572 downwards.
CCTGTGCTTTCTGCTTCCATTCTGCTCCCAGCTGTAACGCATTTGGTAAGTATCCCGGGGTGGACTCTAAAATCAAATTAGCTCTGTGCAAATTTTCATTTACACAATCGATAAGTATGGTCGCCTGTGTTGCCGCTGACTCTGCCGCCTGCTCCGCCTGTGTTATTTGCTCGTCCCATTTGTTGAAGAGCAAATATTTGTGATTTTCATTAATCTTAGGCACCCCTGCTTTCTTCCCTTCCTCGTCATTTTGCCAAGCCAGATACTTTGTTACTCTTTTGTTGGCCTGGTCATAGTCATTCCGTAGTTCCACCACCTGGCTGGAGATCTTGTAGCTCAGCTCACAAAAATGCCTCCACTGTGATATTCTACGTGCCATGTCCTCCTGTTGCTGTGACAGTTGGTCGTTCAAGCTGATGGATTCTGAAATAAATTCTGTTAGCTTGGGTTCATCCTTGTGCATTCCTTGCACCGTCTGCAGTTGCTTTTCCTTTTCTTCAATATTTCTTTGGTGGCTCAGCTGCATCTGGCGAAAGTCTTCTTGTAGTTTTTCAAGCTGCTTGGAAGCTTCAGCGTTTATATTGGCTTGTTGCAACTGTTGTTGCAGCAGTTGTATTTGGCTTTCACGTTCTTTTAGAAGCTGCTGAACTTCTGAAGCCTTGTCGATGGTCGCAGAAGCATATGCTCCTGCAATATGAGACAACTTGGTGAGGTTTTCGGTTGGATTGCTATTCGGATCTTTCCACAAGACATCTAGGTGTTCAGCATCTTGAGCTAGCACATCCGCAAGCTTTCTTTTCTTTCTTTGTCTCCTTACAACTACCTTGTGTTATGGGTTGTAGAATACGTCCAGTGGAGGGATCTCTTCTATGCTAAGTAGAAGTTCTGAGGATGGAGCGATAGGAAGATGCTCCATCTCTGTGGTACTACTGACTATGGTTGAGAAGACCTCTTGCGCTACCTGCGTGTTGTCCATGGGTGTTTTCGGGACCTGACCTTCAAGATTAATCAGTTCATTGAAGGTCTCCCATTCTTTATCTAATTCTACTGTAACAAGAGGTGCTTCGGTGACGGGGGGAGGAACTTCTCTTGATGATGAGGCGACAACTTGCTGCTGAGCCATCGAACTTGACTGAGCTGTGTCCTTGATTGTTTCTTCGTCTCTTTATCCTTTGCGGACAGACTCTTTAAGATCTGGAGATATTTCTTGCACGGCGCTGGAATCAGATTTGGAGGCACTGGAGTGTTCACTGAGGCTGACGCTTGGAGTCGGTTCTCTGGCAGCTATCCGCAGCAATTCCAGTGGAATGTTAGCCAGCCTCCTTTCTCTATACAATGTGAATTTCTGGAAGTCGTCCGGGGTCGGCCTCTATCGTGCTTCCTGCAAAACTTCTTCGAGCGAGTTTTTTCCCTGAAAAAGATCGTCGAACAGATCTTTCTGTCTAGAGAACACACTTATCCTGACGCTAGTTGTAAATTCCTGGGCGACTTTATTTGGGTCGAATGGCCTTGGTGGGAGTTTAAATAGTTGGAGACACGTCACATTCTCCACCTCACCAAAAGCGTGCCCTACATCGAATAAAGAGAAGACCCCGCACGTGACTGGGAATTGAGGCCAAATGGCCTTCATTTTGTTCTTTAGGTCCTTAGTTAAACCACCTTCAGAACAAGTCTGATAAGCGATTTCTCGAGCCAACAATTTATCTGGGACATATAAGGGTAGGACATGCGGGGGTACTGTGCTTCCAAAAACTCGGATATAGGTAAACCATTCTTCTCCAAACCATTTTGCGATGGAGATGATATCAATCTGTGCCTCGGGAGAGCATCTTGGTGGATTTTTATCGTATATTATCTTATATATGGGTAATATAAGCCCATGGCAAATCTGGTAAAAATGGGGGGCGAACTGGGAATCCCACAGAATTTTATGATAGATATGAATAGGCAATGGGTCCTGGGTAGTCCATTGCCAACCCATGGTAGGGAACTTGGATACGAGACAGACAGAATCCATTATGTAGGCAGACAAATAAAAAGGCGGATAGACTCTTTGGGAGTGGGATCTTTTAGAACGGTAGTGGAGGACTGCTGTGTACAGAGTGTCAGAAAGGATTTTGGCCCAATCCACTATCTCAGAGTTAGTTGCAGCATCGATCAGGGGTAGCCATTCGGTTGAAAATTTATTGATATCTGGCTTACCGAATATTCTACAGAGCATAGCTGCAGCAAAACAATATGGGGAAGTAAGAGAACCAGTACTATTCATACCGTTCTTATCTTTCTTCAATGGTTCATCTCTTTTTGACCACTCCTTAGTAGTATCAGATAAGTCGGGATTTTCTGCTACGAACTTCGTAACGAATTCTGCATTGTAGGTCACTTGCGGCTCAGGTAAATGATACATGAGCCTTAGGTCTTGAGCTGCAAACGCCGCTATGATCCCATGTCCCTGGGTTTTGAACTGTCTCTGGTGCAACTCCGCATCATCTAGTATCCATTTTATCATGTCTGTGTATGGCAGGATCTTGGTCCTTGCTGCAATTCTGTGGAGGAAAGAACATGCTTGGTCTTCCAGGGATGCTTCTGAAGAACGTAATGCATCCGGGACAGCAGGAGTTACTTTGATTATTCTCGGATTTTCTTCCTCCACTATCCTATACATGCCTTCCCAGGTTGAGATGCCTGCATCCTTATTGCATGCAGTGTCTGTGTAGAGGGGCGCCATCTCTTTGGTCTTTTCCCTTGCCTCTGAGCTCTGAGCTTTGTTCTTCTTCCCCATCTCTCTTAGCGTTTCTGTTCGGTTTTGCCTTCGAGCTTTGCTCCTGCAAGTTAAGAGCGAAATAGAAAGATCGATCAGAAAGGTGATGGGGAGGCGTTAAATGAAAGAGATAGATTAGATACGCCACCTTACGTGAAGCAAAATCCACATTAAGGCACGCGTCTTTATGCCACTTAATGACTGACAACTAATTCATTACTAATATTGAATGCGCATAATTTCCAAGTCAGGTAATGGTAAGTGGATTTTCTTTGGGTGGCGTGCCCAAAAGAGTCATACCGAGGTGCTTTTATGACTTGCCAGCGCGTCCTCGCATATCGCGCGATCGCAAACGGCAGTGATCGCAACATCGCAGATCGTCATATCGCAGATTGCAACAATTCAATGCTTGCCAACATACTCCGCCTAGTTTCTGCGATGTGCGATCGCGCGATCGCATGATCGCAGGTCGGCGGGTTTACAAGCTTTTCTTTATGGAGGCCAGTGTATTGCGATGCGATGTTGTTCATTTTTTATCTTTTTTGTGATGCACTCTTAGAGATTTGCTTTCATGAACATAGTTTTAGACTTAAATCGTCTAAGGACCTTTTTCTACGTTTTATGCTTGTAACTTCAAAAGAAGTCTTGTTTTCTTTTTTCGGAAATTAACTAAGGGTCCCCTATTCAATCTATCATTATGACTGATATTAGGCTGAATTAGGGGGGGTTGTTGCTGGCCACAACAGGGTTCCAGACTGGTATCTTGGTTCAGCAAGAAACAAAGTTCGATTGCCTTGTCTACATCTGAAGCGGAATATGTTGCTGCTGCATCTTGTTGCACCCAACTCCTTTGGATGATGCAGACTTTGCAGGATTTTAAAATCACTTGTACACCACCAATCCCCATCTTATGTGATAACACAAGTGCAATCAGCATCTCAAAGAATCATATTATGCATTCAAAAACCAAGCACATACCAATCAAGTATCATTTTCTCCGGGAACAAGTGCTTGAACAGAAGGTCAAGTTGGAGTATGTTCCTTCTAAGGAACAAGTTGCTGATATTCTCACCAAACCATTGCCCAGGGACACTTTTGAATACCTCAGGCAAAAGCTGGGGGTTGTTGATGCATCATCTTATTGTTGAACCTTTTCTGATTGATGGTACAGGTTCAGGGGGAGCATATAATGCATTGTTGGCATTATGAAGGATGGTCAGAAGGAGATCTTGGAAATAGCTGCAATATGTCTCTATCTCTTTCATGGTGGATTATGGTTCTTTGTTGCAGATCTGGTTCGTTTTCAGGGGGAGCATGATCTTAGGGGGAGCATACCCCTTTGCCCTTGATGTCAAAGGGGGAGAATGAAGCTGAAGTTTGTGAGGTTGCCATCAAGTCCAAAGGGGGAGATTGTTGGCATTATGTTTCTGGTATGGCTATATGTTACAGATGTTGTACTTGATGGCAACTCCCATGGCAAGGCTCTCAATTTGTTGAAAATTAAGAAGTATGCAGGAAAGCAGTTCAGAAGGTGCGTACCCGCAGGTACACCATGCAGGGACCGCGTCCAGATACGCAGGCCAGCCGTTCAGGAGGTGCGTACCCCCAGTGCACACATTTCAAGGCAAAGAAATTCACATGTGGGGTTTTCTTATGTGTTACTCTTGGTATTTAGCCGACGGTATTGGGTTATTATGGTGTCGGCTCGTGGTATTGTTCCATGATTTTAGGAGGAGCTTGCCTATATAAAGTAAAGGAGATCACTTGGCTAAGCATCTTTTGCAATTGAATATCTTTAGATCTGAAATATTGGGTTATGGTCTTAAAAGCTTGATCTATATGAAAGGGAAGTTGAAGGCGAATCTGTGAAGGGTGATCTCTCGAGCACATGATCAGATCTGAGCAACTGTGCCACTCTGGTGGACTACCTATTCGGCCCTAATCAGAAGGACGCAGGTGTTTAACAGAATAGCTGCGTGGGTACGCAGTGCAGAAACAGGAGATCTACGTTGGTACGCAGAGCAGGAGCAGGATACCTGCGTCGGTACGCAGAGCAGAAGAAGGAGAGTTGCGTGGGTATGCAGAGCGACTAAGGTTCAGGTGCGTCCGCATAGTAAAAGTACGCGGCGTGATAGTATCTTTGGGTGCGTCCCTGCAGTAAAAGTATGTGGCGCGATAATGTCTCTAGGTGCGTCCCTGCAGTAATAGTACACAGCCCGGTTCAAGGAGCAGTGCGTGGGCACGCAGTTCGGCAGAAGGATCCCTGCGGGTATACGCAGGAAAGCAGAAGGTGAACTGCGTAGAGACGCAGGCCACAGAAGGGAAAACTGCGTATCTGTCTTAAAATGTTCTGTTGATTGAATTTTTCTGTTGATAAGGTGTTCTGGGTTAGTTCTGTTATTGCTGATCTGATGACTGTAGTGGACTGTAACTTTTATGTACTTGATGATCATTTGATGCTTTATGAAAAGAAGTAGGGGGTTGTAGCTCCCTTCCAGGAGAGACTGGAAAACGAGAGAGAGAGAGTTGTAGCTCTCTGCAGGTTGCAGCCTGCGTACTGGTAAAGGACTGCACCAGTACAAAACCATTGTAAAAGAAGTTTCTAATTTGAAAGAAGATAGAGACATATTGCAGCAGGTGGTTTTCACCCACATTGGGTTTCCACCTTACATCTTGTGTTCTTTGGTGTGACTATCTTTTTTTTCCTTGCTCATGCTCATTATTTTATGGTACTGACATGCAAAAATAATTCAAAGAACAAATAAGGAAGATTGATTAAAAGAATTAGATAATAATGATTCACCCCCCCTCTCAGTATTATTTTCAACAATTGGTATCAGAGCAGGTCCTTCAGATAAGCTTGATCGCTTGAAGGTAGATCGTTCATCATGAGCAACTACGAGAGAGAAGCATCAATCAGGCCACCAGTTTTTGATGGGACAAACTTCAATTATTGGAAGGTAAGAGTTACTACCTATCTTCAATCTCTTGGTACAGAAGTTTGGGACATCGTAGAGACAGACTATGTTTTTCCTTCAGCTACTCCTACAGATGCAGCCGAGAAAAAGAAGTATGAAACAAATGTGAAAGTAGTCAGTAGTCTATTAGGATGTATATCTCAATCAGAATTCATGAAGGTAATGCACTATAAATCCGCAAAAGAGATATGGGACAAAATTGTTACGAGTTATGAAGGAGACGAACAGGTAAAGCATGCTAAACTTCAAACTCTCAGAATTCAGTATGAGACTCTCAAAATGTATAATGATGAAAGTGTGGCTAACTATTTTCTTCGGGTAGATGAGGTTGTTAATTGTAGGAAAAATTTGGGTGAAGAAATAAAAGAGGCTATTGTGGTTGAAAAGGTCCTAAGATCATTGTCCCCCAAGTTTGAATCTAAAGTATCTGCAATAGAAGAAAAGGAAAATCTACGAATTCTTACTATGTCTCAGCTACATGGAATTCTAACTGCTTATGAAATGAGAAAAGGAGGTCCATAAGACAGAAGAGAAGCTGCTTTCAAGGCATCAGGCAAAGGAGATTATTATGAAGCAAGCCACGTCCCAGAAGAAGAGGAAGAAGAATCAAATTTTGTTAGAAATCTTCAAAGGGGTTCTGGAAGGTTCAGAGGTAAGTTACCTTTTAAATGCTTTGCCTGTGGAAGAGTAGGTCATTATGCTACAAAATGTCCTTATAAGGATAAAGGAAAGGAACTTGCTAGATGGAACAAGAAACAGAACGCAAATAAGAAAAGCTACTACACTCATGAAGATAGTGATGGTCTATCAAACAGTGATGAAGATGAACAAGGTAATGAGTATAAGTTGTTAATGGCATTTGAAGATGATGATTATATGGATGCTGTAGATGTGGATAACCTTTATGATGAAATTACTAGACTCAAGAGATGTATAGAAGAAAAGAACATGATCATTGATACTCTACAATTTCAAATTGATGAAAAGGAAAAACATCTTGAAAAATTAGAAGGTGAAATTGTTGGTCTTAGAAAAGAGATTGAGAAAACAAAAGCTATTAATCTCAAGTTTGTCAAAGGATCTGAAACTTTGGATGAGATTATCAATGTGCAGCGGTCTCCTCTAAACAAGACAGGTCTGGGCTATAATGGAGAAACTTCTCAAGCATCCACCTCAAAAAGTTATCTTGATGCAGCAAGAAGAAATGAGCAAAAGAACAATGAAGATCAACAGGTAAAGCAGGAACGAATTACAAACAGAAACTATCAAGGGCAATCCATCTTAAGGGTGAACAAAAGCTACAACCAGCCATAGGTAAAATCTTCTCAATTTGGTTCAAGAATAGATGAAAATAGAAATTACAATCAGTTGGCTGGTAGATTCAATAACCGCAGAAGTTTCTTCAATGGACAATGCTTTTCTTGCCATAACTTTGGTCACAAAGCAGCTCAATGTGTTGCATATAAAACGATCATGAATAGGGAAGCTCAAAAACAAAGAAGTATGACAGGGATTACAAAAAGGACCTATAACAACTTTTCGGTTCTTGAAAATGAAGTTGAATGTTCTATTTGCAATAACTTTGGTCATGAAGACTCTGAATGCAGGAGCAGGTTTCAGCAGAGAAAGGAACAAGCCTCAAACACCAAAACATGGAGAATAAAGGAACCTCAAACAGAAAGATGTGGGATAGCATTTTATGCAGAGGGACAGGAAAATCTATGGTACATTGACAGTGGATGTTCGAAGCATATGACAGGTGATAAAGAAAAACTCGAGTCTTATTCTGCTCTAGAAAAGGGAAAGAAAGTCTCTTTTGGAAATGATACTCCTGCAACTATAAAAGGAAAGGGCATTGCTCAGTTAAAAGAAAAGGTCAAGGCTGGAAATGTTTTGTATGTTGATGGATTGAAGCATAATCTTCTAAGTGTCAGCCAGATGTGTGATCAAAGAACCGAGGTTATATTCAGATCAAATGGATGTCTTGTTCGTGATCTTGATACAGGTAAAACAGTAATCAAAGGCAAAAGAACTCCAAATAATCTATACATATTTGAAGAAGGACAACAACAATGCTATCTAAGCAAGGATGATGAGCACTGGTTATGGCATCGGAGGTTGGGGCATCTAAGCTTTTCACAAATAAGGAAAGCATGCAAATATCAGGTAGTTCGTGATCTTCCAGATATCAAAATTCCTGACAACACCATATGCAAATCATGTCAATTTGGAAAACAAACCAGAACTAACTTTCCAGAAAAGGAAGGATCAGCTAGCATGCCTCTTGAGCTAGTTCATACAGATACATGCGGTCCATTCAGGAAAAGAACACCTAGAGGAGAAGAAAACCTGATATTATTCATTGACGATTTCTCCAGGTTTGTCTGGCTAGGACTTATGAAGCACAAAGATGAAGCATTCGAAAAATTCAAATCCTTCAAAGCCTTGGTTGAATAGATGAGCTGAAGTCGAACACCTGTAAGAATCTATCAATCAGGAGACAATGATGGTTTCCCACTGTCGATAGTTAGGAATCTGCCACTAATGACTGCAAACCCCAAGGTACTGCCAAATGGACTCTAGATCTTTGCCCCAGAGCAATGAGTCGGAGTCGATAGGGAAAGATCCGCTAGAAGGAAGGCATTAAGGCATCCTCCATCAATCTAGCGCGAGTGTAACCCGTAGGCCAATAATGTGGAAGGAATCAGACGAAAAAGATGTAGTAACCCAACCGAAGTACGTTTCCGGCGTACACAAGATGTGGCTAGCGCACGGCAGAAACCCTCTGAACCAACCAATAATGAAAGCTGACACAGAGGCGAGGTATCCACCAATAGGGTCAAATGGAAACCAAGGTACTGCACGAATCCCAATGTGTGATAATGTATGCTGATGTCGAACACAAGGGAAACCACTCAGTCAAAGACCCATGATACTGATCGATGCTGAGCACAAGGTGACCTATCAATAATGAAAATAGGGCCAGGGTGCGGTCTCTAGGTCTGCCCTCAGAGCAATGTGTCGTCGTCGATAAGGACAAGACCCGCCAGCAAGAAGTCAATGGGGACCTTCTCAAACCGGCACGAGTGAAGGACCAATATAACTGATGTGATGATAGACATGACACTGACAACCAGGGATGGCCGACTGAAAAATGAGTCAAGAGACACCGCAGAAAGGCCGACTCAGGCTAACTTCCCTTGAACAAAATCACGACTCAATGTGACTATGTGGCAGCATATAATGAATCTGTATAAGTTCGTCATGCAGGAGGCACGAACGAACCCTCCATATGATTGGAAGAGATAACCAATCGGGGGAGAACTGACTCGATAACAAGGTTATGGCTTACCTAAGTCAAACTAAATCCCACCCATGCGGAGGAGACTTTGTTTTGAGTGCTTTGTTCAAGGGCGACACGACTGACTCTAGCTGCCAACAATAAATGGAAGTAATGTCCCTGTTCCCGCTCTTTTTGGAATATTTAATTTTTTTGTCTTTTTCTGATAAGCCCGAAAAAGAATAAAAGAATGCTATGGTACAGTGGAATCAAAGGGCCTTCCGAGGATAGTCTGGGATGATGAGGGCCCAGTCCTATCAGCGAAGGTATCAGAGGAAGTTACGCTGACCTCCTAACAACAGTCTGCGCCGGTGCAAGCCCCCAAGCTTCGCAAGGGTGCCCTCCGGAAGTACTGTCGAGAGTGATACAACGTCGACCTCAGGTGCCACGGGATTCCCCTCCGCAGCCACCTATGCAGATCCCTATGAGAGGCAACTATGGGTACCAACTCGTCGCAGAAGCCAGGCGGAACAGTCGTGAGGTAAGTTCGGACAAGTAGGAGAGGGGGTATCTCTCTTCCCTGTCTTCACAGACCCTCGTGCTTAACTCCCAGATCCGGAGCTTTCCTGGTCTCCCTAACGCTATTGGATTTACTCTCTTTAATCAGACTCTTATGTTTGACGTTTTGTGTGGCCTTGGAGAGTTAACTCTCCACTCGCCTAATCCAAGGCCCTAAAATCCTAAACTTGTTGGTGTAATAACTAAAACAAAAAGTTCTAGTGGATTTTAATTAAGCGCTTGATTTTATTAGGCTGTTCTTTAAGTCAAAGGTAATGGAGGTGAAACTTGTGGTGTTTTATGGACGCAAAAGAAATTAATAAAACCTAGCTACATGCACATGCACTTTTGTTTTCGATGAATAGCAATTTCTATGAGGTTCAGAAGGCACTTGTAATATAAACAAAAAAAATTTTCTTTTTCTTTTCAGACTCCACACTCACAAAAACTAACAAAACTAAACATGCCTAAAAAGAGATGCAAATCTTTCCCTAATGCAAGAACTAAATGTGGATGCACGATTCAAAGACTACTCTAAAAACAAAGAAGGAAAGTTGCTGCTTTACCAAATTTTGTCTTGCCACTGAAATGCTTAGATAGAAGATGATTTGTTACTAATCATTTCGTCCAAACAATAAAAACAAGTTTTAAGATAAAAAACAAAGCACTTTCACTTCGCAAAAAAGGAAATCAGATGAGAAGCAAGTTTAAGAAAGCGAAACTCAAAAACTTTCAAAAGATTTTCTTTCAATCAAACCAAAAAGTCTTTTTCAAAGGAAAACTCTCAAAAAAAACTGACACTAATGATTGATAAACAAGCCACCAAACACTTTTGTGAATTGACACCTTCCAAATGATGAGAACTCAACAAAAATAAAATGTGTTCGAAATCGCTTTTGACAATCAAAAGCAGCAATGAAAGTCCAAGAAATCAAAAGACAAGTTTCAAGGAAATGGTAACAAACAACTTTCCCGAAACGAAGGAGCAAATGGTCATAAAAATGATTTCGTTAAGCAAACACAAATGTCATGAAAACAAAATGGACACAAAGATTTTAAGACAATCTTCCCACTCTGCCGAAACAGAGCAATCAAGATTCTTAAACAGAAACCTTGTGTGTCAAAAATCAATGACGCTTGCAATCAACGAAAAACAAGACTAGCACTCCTTATAACTAGAGAGAGTTCGAAACAAGATGCCCCCTGTTAAACAGAGAACTGTCACTGGGACTTGACTGCTTTAAACTGACCCAAACCACCAGACAGACATTCAGCAAAAGAAAAATTATAAATCTTGAAAATTATGTGATATACGCGCCTGCAATTATTTGCAGAATGCGTGTACACGCGACTGTAACTAAGGAAACCTGCGTATACGCGGGTTTACTTAGTGCAACTTGCGTATATACGCTTCTGTAATCCAGAAAAAGTGCGTATATGAAGTGTTTCAAGAAAAATAAAAAACACAAACTGAAAAACTGGAAAAGCTTGGAGTTCAAGAAAATATCAGACAGTCAGAACCAACAAACAGAGGGACTGAGCCTTGATTGGCTTGAGGACTACCCAAACTAGGAACAACAAGAGTGTTGTCCCCAGTGGAGTCGCCAATTCTGGTTGAAGGGAAAGTACCCCTAGGGTCCTTTGGGCTAAGACTCTACCAGACTGAAAATTACTTATACAAAGAAACACACACACACAGCCATCTTTTTTACTTTTAAGCAAATTCTAATGTTTAGGGTACATACCTAAGGTCCTACGTTCGAGAAGACCGTTAGGGTGCAAACCCTTCTTGGAGTTCCCTTCTTCTTTCTCTGACCTGCGAGACAAACAAATCAAAGAACACAACAGTACATGTATAGAAGTTTATGTATAAATCATCTTTATGCTATAAAGTTAGTTATAAAAAATCTTTAAGTAACTACTTTCATAAGAATTCAACACAAGAATCTCATAAGCATAAAGAAAGATTATTCGGGAACAAAGACGTGTTTCTTTATATATAAAGGCAAACAAAGTACATATATCGGAAAGATATCACCTGAACACCTTCAGCAGGCTCCAAGCAAGCTTCCTCCCGGATTCGTTCCAGCCTCCAGCCTCCAACGAGAGCTCCTTCCAAGTCTTACTCAATGATGATGTCAAGGATGAATGATCACCAATACACATGGAAACAAGGGTTTCCTATGCAAAATGGGGGAAGTGCAGAATGCACCAAGGACTTCAGACCTGGTCTAAGGGAAAAATCTCAGCATAATAATCTTGCTCTCCTTTCTCTCTCCCCTTGGCCTTCCCTTTGATGTCTTTTTATACCCTCTCCAAAGTAGTTTTTTAGTTAGGAGTTGGTTGGGAACAGTTGGGCCACGGGCACTAACAGGTGATCCAGCAGGTAAACCCGCGATCACCGCCCGAAAAAGAGGAAATTATATTTTTTTAAGTGTTTTAATAGATACACGCGGGTTGCCCTAGGCCATAAGTGCAGCATCACAAACCATAAGAGTGAGATTTGGAGCTATAACAGTTGTGGAAAGAATGAACAGAACAGTCCAACAAATGGCTCGTGCTATGCTTCATGAATCAGGAACTCCCGCAACTTTCTGGGGTGAAGCTGCACATGCTGCAGTTGTTATTCTCAACAAGACAAATGTCCGGGTGAACAGCACTCAAACTCCTCATGAGCTCTGGAGTGGTAGGACTCCTTCAGTAAAGCACTTCAAAATCTTTGGGAGCAAATGCTATATCAAGAATACTGATGAGCAGCTTGGCAAACTTGAACCTAGAGCAGATGAAGGCATTCTTCTTGGTTACTCTCCACATAGCAAAGCATACAAATGCTACAATAAAAGACTTGGCAGAATTGTTGACAGCATTGATGTAGTGGTTGATGAGAAGGGATACATTCCTAGGCAAGTACATCATGAAGACATCAAAGAAGATGAAGGCTACCCTCAAAGACAGAATGATGAAGAAAAAGAACCTCAAGAAGAACCAGAGGAGCAGACAAGAATAGAAGAAAAGACTCCATCCAGATATGTTCAGAAGAATCATCCAGAATCTCAGATTATGGGGCAGAAAGAAGCAGGTGTACAAACAAGAAGAACAGTTGTAGAAGCTTCAAGCTATTTGGCATTACTCTCCTCTACTGAACCACAAAGTGTGAAAGAGGCATGCAAAGATGAATGTTGGGTGAAAGCAATGGATGAAGAACTTGAGCAAATCGAAAAGAACAACACTTGGGAGCTGGTTCCTAGATCAAAGGATAAGAATGTTATCGGAACAAAATGGGTCTTCAAAAACAAATTGAATGAAAATGGAGAAGTAATTAGAAACAAAGCCAGACTTGTTTGTAAAGGGTATGCGCAGCAAGAAGGAATAGACTTTGAAGAAACCTTTGCTCCTGTTGCAAGACTTGAGGCCATCCGAATGTTCCTTGCTCTCTCAAGTTTTCAAAACTTCAAAGTATTTCAAATGGACGTGAAATCAGCCTTTCTGAATGGAGACCTGGAAGAAGAAGTATACATTGAACAGCCAGATGGGTTCATTCTTGGAAATGATCCAAATCTTGTATGCAGATTGAAAAAGGCTCTCTATGGTCTCAAACAAGCTCCAAGGGCTTCGTACTACCGTTTGGACAAATATCTTCATCAACAAGGTTTTTCAAAAGGAACAGCAGATAGCAATCTTTATATAAAAGTGGAAAATGACAAATTGCTAATACTTGTTGTGTATGTAGATGACATTATTTTTGGGAGCAATGAAGAAGCTATGAGTCAAAACTTTGCCTCGGTCATGCAGAAAGAGTTTGAAATGTCTTTGCTAGGAGAACTGACATATTTCCTTGGTTTGCAAATCCACCAAAAAGAAGGAGGAATCTTTTTATCTCAAACCAAGTATCTCAAACAGATTTTGAAGAAATATGGTATGGAAGATGCAAAACTAGTATGTACACCCATGGTCACAGGATGTAGCCTCAGTGCAAATGATGAATCAGCAGCAGTACATCAACCAACCTACAGATCTATGATTGGAATTTTACTTTATTTGACAGGTACCTGACCGGACATCATGCATGCAGTTGGAATAGTTGGAAGATTTCAGACAAATCCGAAGGAGACTCATCTTCAAGCAGTGAAGAGAATTTTCAAATATCTTCAAGGGACTCAAAATTATGGCTTATGGTATCCTAGAGATACAGATCTTACACTTCATGCTTATACAGATGCAGATTGGGCCGGAAGCGTGGATGACAGGAAAAGCACAAGTGGTGGTGCGTTCTTTATGGGTTCCAGACTGGTATCTTCGTTCAGCAAGAAACAGAGTTCGATTGCCTTGTCTACAGCTGAAGTGGAATATGTTGCTGCTGCATCTTGTTGCACCCAACTCCTTTGGATGATGCAGACTTTGAAGGATTTTAAAATCACTTGTACACCACCAATCCCCATCTTATGTGATAACACAAGTGCAATCAGCATCTCAAAGAATCCTGTTATGCATTCAAAAACCAAGCACATACCAATCAAGTATCATTTTCTCCAGGAGCAAGTGCTTGAACAGAAGGTCAAGTTGGAGTATGTTCCTTCTAAGGAACGAGTTGCTGATATTCTCACCAAACCATTGCCCAGGGACACTTTTGAATACCTCAGCCAAAAGCTAGGGGTTGTTGATGCATCATCTTATTGTTGAACCTTTTCTGATTGATGGTACAGGTTCAGGGGGAGCATATAATGCATTGTTGGCATTATGAAGGATGGTCAGAAGGAGATCTTGGAAATAGCTGCAATATGTCTCTATCTCTTTCATGGTGGATTATGGTTCTTTGTTGCAGATCTGGTTCATTTTCAGGGGGAGCATGATCTTAGGGGGAGCATACCCCTTTGCCCTTGATGTCAAAGGGGGAGAATGAAGCTGAAGTTTGTGAGGTTGCCATCAAGTCCAAAGGGGGAAATTGTTGGCATTATGTTTCTGGTATGGCTATATGTTACAGATGTTGTACTTGATGGCAACTCCCATGGCAAGGCTCTCAATTTGTTGAAAATTAAGAAGTACGCAGGAAAGCAGTTCAGAAGGTGCGTACCCGCAGGTACACCATGCAGGGACCGCGTCCAGATACGCAGGCCAGCCGTTCAGGAGGTGCGTACCCCCAGTGCACACATTTCAAGGCAAAGAAATTCACATGTGGGGTTTTCTTATGTGTTACTCTTGGTATTTAGCCGACGGTATTGGGTTATTATGGTGTCGGCTCGTGGTATTGTTCCATGATTTTAGGAGGAGCTTGCCTATATAAAGCAAAGGAGATCACTTGGCTAAGCATCTTTTGCAATTGAATATCTTTAGATCTGAAATATTGGGTTATGGTCTTAAAATCTTGATCTATATGAAAGGGAAGTTGAAGGCGAATTTGTGAAGGGTGATCTCTCGAGCGCATGATCAGATCTGAGCAACTGTGCCACTCTGGTGGACTGCCTATTCGGCCCTAATCAGAAGGACGCAGGTGTTTAACAGAAGAGCTGCGTGGGTACGCAGTGCAGAAACAGGAGATCTGCGTCGGTACGCAGAGCACGAGCAGGATACCAGCGTCGGTATGCAGAGAAGAAGAAGGATAGTTGCATGGGTATGTAGAGCGACTAAGGTTCAGGTGCGTCCGCATAGTAAAAGTACGCAGCGCAATAGTATCTTTGGGTGCGTCCCTGCAGTAAAAGTATGCGGCGCGATAATGTCTCTAGGTGCGTCCCTGCAGTAATAGTACGCAGCCCGGTTCAAGGAGCAGTGCGTGGGCACGCAGTTCGACAGAAGGATCCCTGCGGGTATACGCAGGAAAGCAGAAGGTGAACTGCGTAGCGACGCAGGCCACAGAAGGGAAAACTGCGTATCTGTCTTAAAATGTTCTGTTGATTGAATTTTTTTGTTGATAAGGTGTTCTGGGTTAGTTCTGTTATTTCTGATCTGATGACTGTAGTGCACAGTAACTTTTATGTACTTGATGATCATTTGATGCTTTATGAAAAGAAGTAGGGGGTTGTAGCTCCCTTCCAGGAGAGACTGGAAAACGAGAGAGAGAGAGTTGTAGCTCTCTGCAGGTTGCAGCCTGCGTACTGGTAAAGGACTACACCAGTACAAAACCATTGTAAAAGAAGTTTCTAATTTGAAAGAAGATAGAGACATATTGCAGCAGGTGGTTTTCACCCACATTGGGTTTCCACCTTACATCTTGTGTTCTTTGGTGTGACTATCTGTTTTTTCCTTGCTCATGCTCATTATTTTATGGTACTGACATGCAAAAATAATTCAAAGAACAAATAAGGAAGATTGATTAAAAGAATTAGATAATACTGATTCACCCCCCCTCTCAGTATTATTTTCAACACGATATCCCTCAATCAAAATACACCAGCTCAGAGTTGCAATCAGTCAAGTCATGAGGATCATAGGAAGCTAAGCGAGTGAAAGTTAAGAACCAATTAATCTCAAGACTGGGAGCCAAGACTCCCTATATTTAAGAAAGTTGTTGGAAACTTTAGTTTTTTAAATAAAGAGACCTAGAGCCTCATTAGGATTCAGATTTTTTGTGCAAGATAGCCAAGTAGTTTTCAAGTTGAAGGATTGTGACTAAACACTCTTATGAATTTTTTATGTGTTAATGAAAATGAGCAGCATTCCCTTCATCAAGCACTAAGTTGACTTAGAGGGCCGAAGCTCTTATGTTAGGGCCCAACCCTAGCAGTAAAGGTTCCTCTTACTATACATATATTCTTAGGTTATCTCATAGTTATTTGTTAAAGTGATTTTGGTATTGTTAATTTGAAATTATTGGTAGATTTGATTAGTTTGCTTCCATTTGTGAATAGCTCTAACAGTAGATTATAGAGATAAGAAAATATTCAAAAAGGGCTGATAACAGGTGGATATTACCTAATTCCTCCCTTCCAGGGACCATGGCTTGAGGAACAATTCCCATTCAGCCCAAAAAAGACAGAATTTTGGTTTCTTATGAGATTTGGGGTTTTTCTGATAATTAGGTCATCATCTTTCAGTTTTAGAAGAAAGGTTGCAATTTATTTTTTTGATATCTTAGGTTTTTCATTAAAATTCATGTTACTTCCATAATGGTTTCAATCATTCCCATGCATAAACTTGGCAATTAAATGATGAAATTCTGTGTTCTTCTATTTTTGTAAATCCCTCTTGTTTTGAGATGAATTTATGGATAAATGCCAATGATGATGTATATGTTTTAGGAGTTTCTACATTGCAGGAAGACCTTATATCACTAGCCTCAGTCAAACCATATCCACCCATGATCGCCAAAAGCCACTAAGTTCTCACTTCAACTTATTGTTTTACAAGGAAAACTTTCCATGCTTATTGAGCAAATCCAACCATTGTAAAGCTTTGGTTTGAGTTCTAAGTGAGTGCATACCACTTTTCAAACCACTCCCTATGCTTTTGGCCTATTCCTATAGGAAAACAGGGGATCCTATAGGTGAACTAGGAGGTCTTATAAACATTCTGTAGGAAAACCTGTGGTGGCCTGTTTTAAGCCCGAATTGTGAAAAAAGCATCACTAAAGCTAAGAGTAGAGCCTTTCTTACCTCCCAAGCCATCTAAACCATTGCACTCATTTCCCTCCTCAACTATCTCTCCTTCCATGCAATCAAGAAGGATTAGAATTTACACTGTTACAAAAAGATATAAAGAAAAAAGTCTTTATATTCATTCATGCAAACAACAGTTAAGTCCTTCTTTAGATCAAACTTCACGTTTAGGCTATTTAAGACTTCACATGTGTTAAATTAGAGTTATTTTGCAAGCAAGGTATATTAACAAATATCTAGATGAGTTATGTGCTTTGTAGGCATTTCTTTCAATCTTTCCTTACTGCAATAAGTAGCATTTCAATTCTCTCAATTAGGGTAAAATTCTTCTCTCCCAATTGGTAATCAGACTTCTTCTAATTAATAGAAGGCTAGTTTGAGAAACCCTAGTTGTCTATTGCCCAAACTCAACAATGAAAAAGAGTGGACCCATTACATCTATTTGTGTATACAACAATGTCACCTTCAAGTTTGTATGAACCCCGAGTTGATGAAGTAAAGTTGGTAGCCCTAGGTGTTGTGGCATCCTTGCTATAATATTGGCACTCATCACTCAGTCCGTAAAAGGGGTTAACTTATACTGAGTGGACTGTTTTTTATTTACTTTTATGAGTTCGAATGAACAAGTACTTGGAAATATTTTCATTTTTAAAGAGTCTAAAAAAGGCTTAAAAGAGGACTCTAAGATTTATTCTTTTCGTAATTTTTTAAGAGCATGAAAAGTGTAAGGTCCATAGGTCCTAGAGGTTGAACCCACTCGGATACCAAGTGTAAGATCCAAAATCTTCTAGTATATATATATATATATATATATATATATATATATATATATATAAAATAAATCACAACAAAATACAACCAGAAGAGAAACACATTGGAAATTCAAATTTATTCAGCACTGTCTAACACTTTCCTGAAACTCATTTTAGAAAACATATCATAACATTTACATACATTTAACTAAGATCAAATAGCATTGAAACACATATGTACGGTTCACTAGAAGGCGAGACTCTGCTTGCCTTGCTGTTACTAGTATTCCCTTGTTGTCGGTCACCTCAACGAGTGAATGACGACGTACTTGATCTGAATGCGAAGACCCACCAGTTAACCTCCCAGCCTACTCCTTGGGTACCCTTATTCCCAGCGGACCCCCAAGCTACAATGGGGTTGTACAATGGAGGAACGCACTAGCTGGTAGAGGAAAGCACTCCTTGGCTCAAGAGTCCCCTCTCTAAATTCCTCTACCTCACCAAACTCACTATAGTTTCATAATCACTGCTATGACATAACCTCATCCATCCAACAATAGGGTTACCAAAAGTGTCTTCTCCCATGGCTTGCCCCTTCTTTTATAGGAGTCCTCATAGGTGACACTTGGCATGTCATGCATAATTAATTATTTTTTATAATTCAATAGTTTTATTATTCACCCACCCATGTGTAACTCTCTCATCAAGGGTCTCCCAAAATTATTTACTTAATTTTTTATTTAAAACTAATATTTTCCTCACCTCAACAAGATTCCTATTTCTTCTCCCAGTTGTCTCTTTATCCCCCCTTTTTATTCCTTAATTTGTGTTCATTACTTAAAGTCAATTAATGAGTCTACATTTCTATAAATTTAATTTATTATTCTTATTTTAATTCACCTTCCTCTTTTCTTAATTAGGTTTAATTAGTTTAGGATTAATATTTATGCTTACAATTATGTCCCTCTTTTCCCTTTTTACCTAATTAAACCACATAATCTTCCTAGTATTTTCCAACATGGGAAGGGTAGAGTTTTTAAGGTAATCTATTTTATTTCTTCCTATGATCCTCTTAACCCAAGTTTTATTTTTGATTTAATTACCTCAGTTTCTAACATCATTTACCCTTGATGTAAATTTATCTAGTTTTTTTTTTACTTAAAAAAAAAAAACTATGGTGCTTGGTTACCTCTAAAACTAATTGTGTCTACATTACCTATTGCATATGCAGCCGTATGTTGTGATGGTGATCCCACAATATGATTTCTAGCATCTCGCTTGCATGATAATTTTAAGAATGCCCAGGGAGAAATCAGAGCCCGTGGCTCATTTTCCTCATCATATGAAGATTCTGTTGCCTCTCTACCTCGCATATTCACTTTAAATCCTATGAATGCATTTATCATTTTCTTTGTTTGCTCTCTAAACAAAAGATGTAATGGATTTTCTCATCAGAAACCTCATATTCCCCAATACCATTTAGGGCTTCCAACCAGGATTTGCGTTTTTAACTTCTATGCATCGAAATTTAGTCCCAACATAAAATTTTAATCATAGTGATTCTTAAGATTAATCAACAAATAACTTCTGCTACAATATCTTCTTGGCAGACTCAGCTCATAAATCTACGAGGGTATATACATACACCAAAGCATTCTGTGGGAAAACTGGGGTATTCTCGTGTAAATATCCAAGCCCCACCAGTACTCTTATTATTTGGTGTATTCTTCGAAGATTGAGTATCCCCAGCAGAGCCTGAAAATGTTGCACTCCTACACAAAGTTTTGGTTATCAAAGACTTCCTTGTGTCTAAGGGAAACCTGTTCTGCTCTATTTTTTTTCATTCTTCTTGATTGAAAGAAAAAATTTGGTTAGGCTTTCGTGGAGATCCCTTGCTGCGCTTCTTCTTCCTTTTCTTCTTGACTTCGCATGAGAAATCATCTCCTGTTTCGGAAAGAATTATGTTGAAGTCTTGTGTACTAGCATTGACTATATTCAGGTTGGCTTCAAGCACGTTTCTCAAATCCTCTGTCGGAGAATCATCTGTGTCAGAGAATGAAGCCTCAGGATCCCTTTTGTTTTCTACCATGAAATCCATATTGACAGAATGAACTGTGTCCTTTTCTGCATCGTCACTGTAAGCATACTTCAAAGCTGATTTATCATTTTGCTTCCAATCAGCAAACAGGATTTCCTTTTTAAAATCACAATGGGCATGAGAATGTTCATCCCTTGTCAAATTACTAGATTCATAATATGGCACACCAGCCAGGTTCTTATACAGCAATCCTCTTGCTTCTAAATTGCCTTGCTCTGACATTCTGATCATTGATATGACGAAGTTAGATTGCTCGGATCCACTCCTACTGCTTCTAATAGACACTTCCACGTAGATCCACATTATCGAAAGACAACCAATACTGACTTGCCAATAAAATTAGTCAGTGGACAGAGAAGAAATTGTTGAAACATCCATCAGTCTTCGGTGAATTAAAAACTTTTGAAGGCAATCTAACATCTGGTCAAGATTTTGAATGTGTATTAACTGTTTATCATCCTTTTGGGAAGACAATTGTTCAATGGTTTTATAAAACATGTTGAGAACAAAGGATTTAGGTGATTAGCTGGTAGCTTTACGCTTTTCCTGGTAAATTCAGATTCCATTTTAGAAACAGTTAACTACTTTTAAGAGGGAAGAGGGCACAAATGTACTGAAGCAATTAGGCAATTACAAATGCCATCTATATGTGCATTCATCTTTTTAATGCCACTTTCAAGGATACATAGGGTGCAGCCCCTACCATGTAACAATTCCTTCTCAATCCATAATAATTGAAAATCGAAAATTCTGAATATAAGTAAAGATGAATCTAGTGCAAAAATCCAAATCACTATCAGCCCGGATCATCGCAAATTGGAATCCTAAATAAAATACTTAACCTGAGAAATTAACAGTGGAGAAACTTCAAAAACCCCAAAGCTCAAATTTGATGCACTGAAAAAGATAAAATGCAACATTTTGTCAATCATTTATTTAACCCTCTGATAATTAATAGATATTTTGTCAAATATCTATTTATCCCTTTGTTATTTCATAGATACTTTGTCAAGTATTTATTGTGTTGGAAGTCATTTTTCTGGGGTTATAAAGGGTTTTTCCTGGTTGAAGGGTTATGAAGAATCAATAACATAAAGATAACCAGTTCCAATTTTCCCAATGTTTCATACGATGACGGGACGAAGCCCTCACACTGGTAGAGTACCCAAGAGGCATTTTCTATAGAGGTTCCTGATTCAAATCCCACAACGTTGTAGACATAATTAAAAACAAATCTTGCATCAAATTGTGAGTGAAAGCATGGATTGCAAGGATGGGTGCACACTCCAATATGCCAATCATGATTTGGAACTAGTTGAAGTTGACTTGACTGATTTGATAGTTGATTCTCTGCGATTATAGCATAGATCCATTGCCACGTTTCGATGGGTAAAAATAATAATAAATAGTGGAAGTCTTCAACTCCAGATTTCACAACTTGCACACTGGAGGATAACACCAAATGGCATAATTACAACAAATAATGGTAGTGAGTGTCTATAATGAAACATATACGTCTTACACTGAATGTGATACCTTACAATTGGAAACAACCATAAATACATGGAATCCTCCACAATAATTTCTAATTAACAAAGCAACGTTCCCCCGGAAACTACGAACTAGTAGAATAACAACATGTACAATAATAACGTGTACTCCTCTAGTTGATTTTAATGGAAGATTGAATGTTTATGAAACTCTAATTTTCTTGTTGCTTAGGACCTCAACCTAGAAATTGAAAACATTGTACTAAGCCTTGAGAAAACGAGGTACGTGGATACAATGAAATAACAATAAGAGTTGGAACGAACGAGAAGGATATATTGTTTTATCTGATAGCCAATGATACCAAGTGGATTGGAACATATAGTTTAAGACAATGGCTCCTCTTCGTGGCGTAATGAGGGGTTAGAATTATGAGTGGATCAGTCCCATCCTCAATTATATCATTTCAAAACCAGATAGAGCTACGGTGAATTTAGGTGGGGCTAGCTCGTTTTAATGTGGAATAAAAGAATAATTTGTTTATTAAGATTGGGAGAAGTTTGGTTGTGGTTAAATGTTTTTTTTGGGATAGTTTAATTCTAAAAATGATTTTTGAACTCAATTTTTCTTCGTAAAATTTAAACTAAATAATTTGGTGAAAACTAAAAACCATACATATCAAAACCAAACAAAACAATCATGTCTGGAACACGGCCTGAAATAACAATAACATGACCACCTTTACCCAAACATTATCTGTCTTTATATTCAGTTACTTCCAAAAATATAAATCATGTCGTATACTCCATGAATTTTCTCCCAGTGGTGATAGAAATTGGGCGGTTGATTGAGGGAAATGTTCCCCCAGGGATTTTTGGGTTGAAACCCTAGCAGACTGAAAGTTGTCTATTAAAAGAAGCACGCATTCACACAACCATTATGCTATTATAAGAAAATTCTATTGTAAAGGGTACGTACCTTAGGTCCTACATTCGAGAAGGCCCTTAGGGTCCAAACCCTTCTTGGAGTTCCCTTCTATTCTTTTTTCCTGCAAAACAAACAATTCCAAAGAACACAGTAGTATATGGACAAAACCTTATAAAGAAACCATCTTCATGTTATAAATAAAGGTAGTTAGTTATGAAATCCAAACAACCATTTACATATGAATTCTAAACATGAATATCATTAACATAAAGAGGATTCATTTCGGGAACCAGGACATGTGTTTCTTTTATTATAGACAAATAAAGTACATAAAAAGGAATATTTTCACCTGAGTCACCTTCAGCAGGCTCCAAGCAAAGCTTCCTTCCAGATCCGTTCCAGCCTCAAGCCTCTAACAAACTCCTTCCGTGACTCTCTCCATGATGTCACAAGTAATGGATGAACATCAACACACAAGGAAACAAGAGTTTCTTGTACAAATGGGGGAACTGCAGAAGGCACAAGGGACTTCAGACCTGGTCAGGGGAAAAATCTCAACATAATAACCTTTCTCTCTCTTCTCTCCTTTCTTAGGCCTTCCCTTTGAGGTCTTTTTATACCTCTCCCAAAGTAGTTTTTTAGTTGGGAGTTGGTTGGGAACAGTTGGGCCATGGGCACTAACAGGTGATCAGCAGGTAAAACCCGCGATCTCCGCCTGAAAATAAGGAATTTTATATTTTTTTAAGTGTTTTAATACATATACGCGGGTTGGGTATACACAGACCCGCGTATACACACGTTTAACTCAGGGCAATGTCGCGTATAAGGGATAAAACATTGTTTTTTTAATTTTAGGACCAGGTTTGGAAGGAGGGGTTGCCCTAGGCCATGAGTACAGCATCACAAACCATAAGAGTGAGATTTGGAGCTATAATAGATGCCCCCTAATATATGAGCTCAGAAGGGGTACATGATGGCCGAAATATATTATGCGAGTACATGGAAAGGAAGTCTGTCAAAAGCCGAGGAGGACTTCACCAGAATTCAGCCTGCCAAGCCACCAAAGGAGACCAGAAAGAAACACTATTTGAGGTGGGCATACCCATGCTCAGAAAAAGTAAAGCATGTCCGCATATCAAGTACAAGTGGATCCACTAAGTATACAAGTATAAATGACTGAAAGATACATAATGGATCATCTGATCATAATGAACAAGTACATGTCTAAATATCACATATAAGATTGTCAATGATGTTGAAAGATGCAACGGATCACTGATATCAAAGACTGATTCCAAAAAGGTACCAACTGAACATGATGGAATAGGATGGTACTACACTACAAACTCAGGTGCCCGCATATAGAATGTCGCCATGACTAACTACAACATATAAAGTGGAGTGCTATCAA
This sequence comes from Pinus tabuliformis, assembly GCA_031772625.1. Lineage (NCBI taxonomy): Eukaryota > Viridiplantae > Streptophyta > Pinopsida > Pinales > Pinaceae > Pinus > Pinus tabuliformis. The sequence continues at coordinate 1,418,205,730 of CM062817.1, read as the reverse complement.
CTAGCAGCAACAGGAGCAACTGTCAAGTGAACCAATGAATGGTGATACAACCTGAGGTCTTCACCGACTGCTGTGGTACATTTCTACACCATGGGAATAAATGATCTGAAGTCGACCATGTGAGAAATCGTTTGATTACCGGTCATTAATGTATACCATTAACAAACGCGAGACTACTCACCGATGATGATAATGAGCATCAAGGTACCCAGTACAATCTAACAAGTGTGAATAGATGAGCTGGAGTCAAACACCTATAAGAATCTATCGATCAGGAGACAATCATGGTTTCCCACTGTTGATAGCGAAGGATCTGCCACTAATGACTGCAAACCCCAAGGTACTGCCAAATGGACTCTAGATATTTGCCCCAGAGCAATGAGTCAGAGTCGATAGGGAAAGATCCGCTAGAAGGAAGGCATTAAGGCATCCTTCATCAATGTAGCGCGAGTGTAACCCGTAGGCCAATAATGTGGAAGGAATCGGACGAAAAAGATGTAGTAACCCAACCGAAGTACGTTTCCGGCGTACATAAGATGTGGCTAGCACACGACAGAAACCCTCTAAACCAACCAATAATGAAAGCTGACACAGAGGCGAGGTATCCACCAACAGGGTCAAATGGAAACCAAGGTACTTCACGAATCCCAATGTGTGATAATGTAAGCTGATGTCGAACACAAGGGAAACTACCCAGTCAAAGACCCATGATACTGATTGATGCTGAGCACAAGGTGACCTATCAATAATGAAAATAGGGCCAGGGTGCGGCTCTAGGCCTATCCTCAGAGCAAGATGTCGTCGTCGATAAGGACAAGACCCGCCAACAAGAATTTAATGGGGACCTTCTCAAACCGGCACGAGTAAAGGACCAATATAGCTGATGTGATGATAGACATGACACTGACAACCAGGGATGGCTGACTGAAAAATGAGTCAAGAGACAGCGCAGAGAGGCCAACTCAGGCTAACTTCCCTTGAACAAAAGCACGACTCAATGTGACTATGTGGCAGCATATGATGACTCTGTATAAGTTCGCCATGCAAGAGGCAGGAATGAACCCTCCATCTGATTGGAAGAGATAACCAATCGGGGGAGAACTGACTCAAATTACAAGGTTATGGCATACCTAAGTCAAACTAAATCCCACCCATGTAGAGGAGACTTTGTTTTGAGTGCTTTGTTCAACGGCGACACGACTGACTCTAGCTGCCAACAATAAATGGAAATACTGTCCCGTTCCCGCTATTTTTGGAATATTTAATTTTTTTTTGTCCTTTTCTGTTAAGATGGAAAAAGAATAAAAGAATTCTATGGTACAACGGAAAGAACGAGTGTCGGTGAAACAGATGATCTAGTTCCTGGGAATGGAATGTTCCTATGCTCAATGCAGGGAGGTGAAAACTAGTCAGTGACACTCAAAGGTGTGTTCCTTCCACAGGTCAAGGTGTGTCAAGCTGCAGAAGTCAAATGTATGCAAGGTTGATTTTGCAGTCGTCATGGTCAAAAGTTGGCTTAAACACGAGTCCAAGTGAAGCTGGCTCTAGGCCAAAAAGTGCAAATGGTCAACATGCAATGCAGTAGTACAACTCAACACAAAGGAGCCTCTAGGGTATAAGGCCAGAACAAAGCAGATAAGATAAGAGGAATGAGTCTTCAACGCATAAGTCATGGCGGGACTATAGAGGACTCCCAAGCCTACTCAATGGAGCAGCATGGGCAACAAATGTCAGTGAGGTGCTAGCTATGATGCCCATGTAATAGGATGGCTTTACCATCGTGTCATGATTTAAAGAATCGGCGAGTGAATATGGCTTGCGAACCATAACACGATGGGATAGACCCTATGGCAGATGTATCGGAAAATGGAGGCTAGTATGCATAATGCAACAGAAAAATGGTATCCCTAACCTATATGCCAGTGAGAAAACGATACCTACCATGACAGGTCAGCAGTCATGGAACCGTCTCGAAATTGAAAAGCGTCCAAAATGTCCTGAAAAACAAACCATTATCGACATTCCAAGCTCCCAAGTTAAAAGTCACATGAGGCCAAACAAAATAAAATTTTGAAAAAATTTTGCATTTTCAAAAATTATAAAAAGCATTTTGGACTCACCATTTTTACCATTTGAGTTTGAGAGCAAAGGATTTGGAGCACAAGGAGCAAACTTCCCACAGCCAAATTCAACCATTCAAATTCGTCAAAGACCTCCAGGTAACTCTTATACTTAGCTTGCAATTGATTCTAATAGGTTTTAAGATTTTTTATTGATATTTCACCGTTGAAATTTTGTCAAAAATTTCCCTGCGGCGTATACGTGGGTTGGTAATATTGAACCCGTGTACATGCGGGCCCTATACGCGACTGTGTGCCCAGTGACTCACGTATACACCACGAACCATTTTTAAACAAAAACTAATAGTTATGAATCGATTTTTTCTCAGGATGCCTTTCACATGGCGTGAAAGAGAGCACGTAGCGGTAGATAATGAAGTTATGAACAGTCCAGAAGTATTATATGCCCTACGGGGATGCGGTTTGCTTAAATTTTTCAAACTGCCAAATAAGAAAGCGAACACACGTCTGCTTGAGATGCTCATTGATTATTGGGACGTCAATGAGGAAGCCTTTATGATCAATCAGATGCCGCTCAGGGTAGAAGTGGAGGATATCTATTTTATCATGGGCCTTTCCCGAAGGGGAGAGGTAGTACATTCCCGGGGCAGGACACAGAGTAGCCTCACGATAGAGGACTATGTATAGATATACTGCCCGAGACATCCCAAGAAGGTTAGGAGCCAGATTTCCATCACACATGTGGCGAGTTTGTCACTTAGGATAATCATGTTCACCATATCTCGAGTGAACGGATCATCCTCTCTACATCAGCGTCACGGGTCATCATGAGCATGGCAGTTGACTCTCTCACTACTGTGTTTTACTGGTGTACTCCTCTCCTAGCCAACATGAAGAGCTAGCTCACTTCTATCAGGAGGGGACAGACCAAGAACTTTGGATATGGGACTATCCTGTGTACTTTCTTTTTCGAGAAGGTTCCCACACTCCGCCCCAGGGTAGCAGTTTCCATCAGCACCCCACGCGATCCACGCATGGGCCGGTGGGCCGATCTGATGAAACGTCTGGGGGTGGGGAGATCCCAAGGACTGCTTTCGATGATGATTTCTTTACCTGGTGGGATCAGCAGATCATCACCGTGGATGACTACCCCTATGCTGGGTTGGATTTTCGAGGAGATCCTGATCTAGCGTTACCACCGAAGGCAGCATGGGGCGAGATTGGTAAGAAAATTTTTGATTTTATGATTTTTTTTTAATTTTGAAAATATAATGATGAATTTTGAAAAATATTTTTGATGAGATTCAAATGACTGATATGACGATCATGTTCCAGACATTGGGCCGGTATGACCAAATGGGTTCCCACGGCATGGACGGCGTGGCCGAGGAGCCGAAGAGGCGGCTGCTGATATAGAACGGGCTCTAAACAACGTCCAGCGACACTTGGCGAGACTGAGCTGCCGAGTACCGATGGCCGCCATAGAGGACCTTCCTGAGGATATGCAGCGTCATGTGGTTGGCATGCCATGTGACTGGGTTTGCACTTTTCGGCGTGTGGCCAATGCGATAGTTACATACTTAGAAGGTCATCCTAAGCTGAGGCATTATATATGCCAGACATGATTATGGGCATTTGAGTCCCAAATTTTGTATATTTTTGGACACACATATGTACACTCGAGACACTTTACGATATATATATATATATATATATATATATATATATATATATATATATATATATATATATATATATATATATATATATATATACAATTTGACTTTTTGATGCTTGATTTTATTATGATGAATGATTGATGTGCCCGTCTAATGCCTGATTAGCGATAGAATCAGCTAACCAATTATGAGATCTTGGAATGTGCAAATAATTAATATAAGTAAATGATCTTTGCAACAACCTCACCCTTAAATACCGGCGATATAAAGATGGATCCCGTACCCGATAAATGTTATTTAATTGAGACACTATCAATTCAGAATCAAGATACACTACCAACAAGTCGATCCCATGAGAGATTGCCTCAGATAATAAATTAATAATAGCAGTATACTCGGCCATATTGTTTGAAGCAGGACCGATACACATGCCTCTTGATGCCATCAATTGACCAGTTGGATAATAGAGTACCCAAGCTGCGGAAGCGAGATTCCGAGTGTGCCGACTAGCACCATTTGGCGAACCCAAAATAGACCAAATCATCCATCAACACCTGCCACAACAGACCAAAAAGTGCTGATATCAGAAAACTCTCGATGATATATGTAAAACTATACATAAAGTACAAAGAAGCCATTGCCTAGCCGAAACTAAGCAAAGTACTTCTTTAGGTAGAGCCCGTTTCGGGGCTCCGCAAGCTTGTTTCGCTCAAAATCGATTAACTCATAAGACCCTTTTTCTAAAACGCGTTTAATAATGAAAGGACCGTACCACATAGGCTTAAATTTGCCTGCCCCCAAGGTGTCTTTATCTTGGTCATAGACCAAGACAAGGTCACCTTCAAAAAAGACTCGAGGACAGACAGATTTATCATACTGCATTTTAACCCTTTTCTTATGAGCCTCATTCATCGTGGCAGCATCTTGACGCTACTCATCGAGATGTTCCAAGTGAAGTAGGTGCTCTTTGAGATTCGAAGTCTCTGGAAGGAGCTCAACAACCAATTTAAGAGATGGAATTTCACATTCAACCGGAAAGATCGATTCCATCCCATAAACCAACTGAAAAGGTGTAAAACTAGTAGCCGTCTTGACGGAGGTTTGGTATGCCCAAAGAGCCAAATACAACATAACGTGCCAATTGGACCGATTTTTATCGATTGTCCGTTGGGGTATCGTCTTAAGAGTTTTATTGACTGCCTCGACCTGTCCATTGGCGTGAGGATAATAAGGAGACAAATGCTCTTGGCGGAAACCCAATTTGAGAGCCAATTCGGACATCAGTTGATTCTAAAAATGACTGCCATGGTCAGTGACAATCTCTCTCGGGATACCGAATCTTGAGATAACCTGATTGAAAAGAAACAATGCTGTCGTGTCACTATCATTCTTATAAGTAGGCATGGCCTCAACCCACTTCATAAAGTAGTCTACAACCATGATAATGTACCTGTGATTCGCGCTGAAGGCGGATTACAAGTCGTAAAATCAATACCCCACTTAGTAAACAGCGCCAAAGGATTGACAATGTAATCCCCTCGACGATATCATGTGTCACCGATGATAACATAGTTTTTAGCCAGGTGACGTAATTTTCGACGTTCATCCTTGGAGAAAGAAGAGGGAAACTTCGAAGTCTAGAGATAGACAATGATATCTCCATACCAAGGGTCGAGTGAAGAGATGAGGAATAAATGTTCGTCGGGAAAACTTTCCTCATAAACAGTATCTTCTCCACAAGGTAGCTCAAAAATTAGCTCCGAAAAAACCATGGATTTCTTAGACTTGGCAGACAAGAACTCGAGATCAAATTCTTGCAAAATGACTATTCATCGATTATATTTGCCCCCAATCACTCGCCTACTGAGGATAAATTGAAATGGATTGACTGCCGCTAAGACAAAAGTTTTGCGTAGTAGGATATAATGACGGAGCCGCTGGACAACATGGACAGCTGCCAAGGCCAACTTCTCAACCGAAGAATAGCAGAGTTTAGGACCTATTAAGCCTCAGCTCAAATAATAAATCACATTCTCGGTGAGAGCATCGTCCTCTTGAACGAGAACCATACCAATGGTTGATTCTGCTGCTTTGAGATATAAAAGGAAGTCTCTACCATAATCCGGTGGACTCAAAAGCGGGGCAGAGACTGCCTTTTTCAAAGCATCAAGCCACTGCACAAAGTCGTCCCATACAAATGGAACTCCTTTCTGTAGCAAACACATGAACCCTTTAGTGATCTTGGCATAGTTTGCTATAAACCGTCTTAAGAAATTAGCCTTCCCTTGAAGACTTTGAAGTTGTCGAATCGAGGACGGGGGAGGCAACTAAACTATTGCCTCAACCTTGAAGGGATCGACCCAAATCTCTTCATTGGACATGATGAACCCTAACAACCGACCGGACGTAACCACGAAAACGCACTTGTTGGGATTCAACCGAATTTTATAAAAACGACATCGCTCGAAAACCAATCGAAGATGACTAGGGTGATCAGTTCTCTTCCGAGAACGAGCAGCGAGATCATCCAAGTAAGCCTCGATGACATGTTTGATGTCGTGGAAAGCATATGACATGGCCCGCTGAAAAGTGGCTCCAACATTTTTAAGACCAAAAGGCATCTTTCTATATGCAAAGGTACCCCAGGGACATAGAAAGGTTGTCTTATGTTGATCTTCAGGATGGATAGAAATTTGATTATAACCCAAAAAACCATCCATGAAGGAAAAAATCTCATTACCCGCACACTTGTCAATAATCAGATCAATGAATGGCGTGGGGTAATTATCTTTCGGACATGCCTTGTTTAAATCCATAAAATCAATGCATACTCGGATTGTTCCTTGCTTTTTATCTATAGGGACTGGATTAGAAACCCAATCAGTAAGAGGAACAGGGTATATGAAACCCGCCTTTAGCAGCTTCTCAACCTCAGCTTTGATAGTTGCCGCTTTCCTAGGGTTAACCAGCCAAAGCCTTTGAGGAACCAGTTTGGCATTCTCATACGTCTTGATCTCATGTTGAACTATAGAAGGATCAATGCCAGGAATTTCCTCATAAGACCAAGCAAATACATCTCGAAATTCCTTAAATAGGTTGATGTAAATTTGAATTTCTTCAGGGGAACACTCAATTCCGATGAAGAGATTCTCGATGACGTTAGGGTCCCTAAAGATGTTTATAGGTATTGTTTTTGAAATTACCAACATATTACCTTCGGGATGAATGTGTACTGGAGCCAAAGGATTTGACACCGTACAAACATCACTAGTAAAGAGCTCGGAGAATCTAGACTTTACTTCCTGCAATGGAGGAAGAAAGTATGAACGATGGTGTAAGTCTTCCCAAGGTCGATCTATACCCATCATTGCTTCGAGGATTGCTTCTTCAGAAGGTAAAACTAAATCTAAGCATTCCAAGGCAGAGGTAGAATCAAGGCTCCAAGCCGGGGCCACATCACCATCTAACTCCTCTTCAGAAAAAGGAGCAGAGTGGTTGTCTGCAGAGTCTACGATAGACTGATATCTAAGCTCAGCTGCAAATATAGGGAATGCCATTCCATTTACTTGTCCTTCAACTAATGTGGTCGTAGGTGAAGGCAAGGTCCAAGGGTCTGAAAAATAACGAGTTCGAAAGAACTCTTCTCGAGGGGACTCCTTAGATGATGAAATGGCATTGATTTTAGCGAAAGGAGAGGGAAGATCAAAGGTACCCATCAATGAGGAATACATTCCCACTCCTAAATTCTCAGTAGGCGTGCGAGGGTTATCCACTAAAGGAACAGTAGAGTCAGAGCTTGCTTGAGGATCGACTGGACAATAATCCATTTTATCAACCTTAACGATTTTCCCCTCATGAGGAAAGCAAATGACACGAAACAAAGTCGAAACAACGACGTCCATTTCATATACCCAGTTCCTTCCTAATAGGAGATTATAGTCTAGGTTAGCATCTATGACTTCTACTTCAATATTGACGACCTTCCCCCCAACACATATAGGAAAGGCCAGAATAATCCCATGCGGCTTATGAGAATGACCATCAAATGCAGTCAAGACGGTGAGTGAAGGAACAGCCGAAGGTGATCCAATAGCCTTCTAGCATGACATTGACATGACGCATGTGGAAGCTCCTTCATCAATAACGGTATGAAAAATGTTGATTTTCCAGTATGTAGACTTTATTTGGAAAGCCATATGATGAGGGAGTCTCTTTTTGACATTTAACATGTCAAAAGTGAGCACTAAAGAATTAGCTAGATCGACTGCTCCAATAGCAGAAAGTAAAGCACTTCGCTGAGCTGGACACGACTGGAGAACCTCTAAAGCGGACATGGCGTATGGACTCTGAGCTAGATCCTCCACAATGGAGTAATTCTAGGTGGCCCTAGCATTAGGATTAATAGTCGCGCGTTTAGCAGAACCTTTCGGTATCCGTGGTATAGTCTCAACAGGGGGTCGCTCAATGTGAAGGTTAGTATTTCTGGGAACAGTCTTGTCCTTGGAAGTTTCGGCTTCACCATAATCACGTGACCGAGTAGTCACATGGACGTTAGAACCCATCATGAAAACATTCGATGATTTTTCCCCTTCCTGGTTGCCCCCTGCGGAGGTACTAGGATTTGAACTTGCGCCAGCAAGAAGTTGCTGCCCTTGGGGAAAAGGGTTAGTTAACACAGCCTGAGAACTAGAAGTCCCTTGCTGTCCTAACAAGCGCTGAGCATCTTCAATCTTAGGGCAGAGATGAGTTAAATGGTCTCCACTGCACAACTTGCATGGAAACTTAACTTTCTTTCTAGACTCATTTCTACCACCACCAGCGTTGTTGCCGGACTTATTTGCATCAGGCTTCCCATCCCGGTTCTTTTTCTTACCTCGTCCTTTCTTTTTCCCATTGAAATTTTGATTTCCTTTGGGGTTATCATATTGGACGGCATTAACTGAAGAAGTTTGGGAAGCCTGGGGATTAGACGATGTGACTTGGTTGTTAGAAGCAGTTTGTAAGGACAACTGCTGTAATTGGTTCAACAAGTTCACGGTAGTTGTGTCTACTGACCTAACGATACCATCGGCGTACGGACCTGGCTTCGACTTAGCTACGTCAACCTTAGACCCAAGAGCATCTGGCAAGTATTTTTGTAGGATCCCAGACTGAGAGTAGATCAATTCTAATTGTTGGGCCCTAAAAATGGCTTGCTCTTCAGAATAGACCCCAGAAATGGAGACATCCTTGGAGATCTCGAGTTGTAAAGATTTCAAAAACCACTCGAGATGGTACTCCGAAGGGATTTTGGCTTTAATGAGCCTCTTTCTCCGTCTCCATTCCTGAATATGGTCAGAAATGTGAGTTGCCTTATCCTGATGAAAAGTGGCCAGAAGTTCAGTTTCGGAATCATAGCGGACAGGAAATTGGAAATGATTTAAGAAAATATTAGCTAAGCCAGCGAAAGACATAAAGCTGCCCCCTGGCAACTCTATATACCATTTGGTTGCATTACCAGTCAAGGTGCACTGAAAGAGTCTCAACCTAATCGAGTCATCGATAAGGGAGTTAGATGAGCACCACAAATGGAATGTGGTTACATGGTCACCTGGGTCTTCACCGTTCTTCCCTTCGAATTTTGGAATGTCCGAAGGGAGTTTGGTTGGGACTGGAGGCCAGGCCGGATTGTGCTTGATTGGGTCATTTGTTAACTTAGTGAGATCTGGCAAGTTCAACATTGCCAGAAACGGAAGCCTAGGAGGACCTTGGGGATTCCACCAAGACTGGGCCGAACTCCCGAAGTTCTGAAAAGATTGTCCTAGATTTTGGGAGGCACCAGGCTTCCCGAAGTAACCCATAGAACCGGCTGAACCAAAAGGCAAGCCTTGTGATCCAGCAAAATTTGGAGTTTGACCAACTCTGGCCGCAAAACCTCCATAGCCAGCAAACTTTCCTCCTAAAGGATTGTAAGGAGTTGATAACCCCTGATAAGGATTCCAAGTCGAAGCTAGGGGAGGAATACTTTGAAACGAACTAACCATGGAGTACGGCCTATTCCCATGTTGGCCGATAAACAGATTCCCAGTTCCCGCAACACTAACCCCAGGGTTAGTCCAACCTTGGAAAGGATTACTGCTTTGTCCTACAGAAGAAAAAGGCATGGATCCTATCGTCAGGTTGGAATGTGGTATATGACCACTTCCGAAAGGAAAACCCTAGAATGAAGCCGATTCGCCCATCATGGACGTAGCAACACTAAATGGAACCGATGGAATACCCTGTGAGTGGGCGCCAAATGGAAAGAATCCAGTACCAAAAGCATTGGTTTGGACATTTCCACGCGTGGAAGGAATGGAGGTAGACCCAACTAAAGATGTGCTAGCAAAAGATCCAAACAAGGAAGAAGAGGAGATGGAAATCATTCCTCCCCCTTGCACCGATGTTGGAGTTTGCATAGTCGTAGCACTTGTAGAAGCCATGCTTCCAATAGTGGTCATCGATGGTAAGTGCGTAGCGTAACCTGGACTTGACGGTCTATGCGTCGGAGTCCCAACATATTGTAATACGTCTGGATGACTAGATGGTAGTGGAGAATTCGGAGCCGCTAACGACTCTGAGAGTTCTTCTACCTCTATGTTATTCTCCGCTTGGAAGAGAACTCGAGAAAGGACTGGAGTGTCCCTCTCTTGTTCAGAAGTGCCAGGCCTTGCTTGAACACTAATGCCCCCAAGAGGAGGATCAATCCCGATGCGTCAACCGACGTGGGACGGAACCCACCGGTAGTATTACCTCTGCGCCTTCTAGGAGAAGGCTCTAAACTTGGTGGTGAAATACCACAAAGTCTTCGAGACCGTCTGGGAGATCGGTCAACCACTTTGAATTTTTTGTTATGATCTAACTAAAGACTCAAAAAATTGAAAGCTAGGCCAACTAAGAGCACAGAGCACACACTATAAAATCCCTAAATATAACAGCCAGTCAAACAACTTCCAAGTATTTCCACTCCGAGTGATTAGGACCGGACACCAAAATACAAGAAAGTGAAATAAGGGGCCTTCCGAAGATAGTCTGGGATGATGAGGGCCCAGTCCTATCAGCGAATGTTTCAGAGGAAGTTACGCTAACCTCCTAACAACAGCCTGCACCGGTGTAAGTCCCAAGCTTCGCAAGGGTGCCCTCCAGTAGTACTGTCGAGAGTGATGCAACGCCGACCTCAGGTGCCACAGGATTCACCTCCGCAGCCACCTGTGTAGATCCCTAGAAGTAGCAATTATGGATACCAACTCGTAGCAGAAGCCAGGCAGAACAATTGTGAGGTAAGTTTGGACAAGTAGGAGAGGGGGTATCTCTCTTCCCTATCTTCACAGACCCTCGTGCTTAACTCCCAGATCCGGAGCTTTCCTAGTCTTCCTAACGCTATTAGATTTTCTCTCGTTATTCAGACTCCTACGTTTGACATTTATATGGCCTTGGAGAGTTAACTCTCCACTCGCCTAATCCAAGGCCCTAAAATCCTAAACTTGTTGGTGTAACTGACTTAAACAAAAAGTTCTAGTGAATTTTAGTTAGCACTTGATTTTAAAATAGGCTGTTCTTTAAGTCACAAGGTAACGGAAGTGAAACTAGTGGTGTTTTTTGACGCAAAAGAAATTAATAAAAACTTAACTACATGCACATGCACTTTTTCATTTTTCGATGAAGAGCAATTTCTATAGGGTTCAGAGGAACTTCTAATAAAACAAATTTTTCTTTTCTTTTCGTTAATTCACACTTCACACTCACAAAAGTTAACAACTCTATGTATGCCTAAAAGGGGATGCAAATCTATCCTAATGCAACAAATATATGCGGATGCAAGATTTAAAACTACTCTAAAAACAAAAAATGAAAGTTGCTTGCTTATCAATCTTTATCTTGCCACTTAAAATGTCTAGATGGAATATGAAATTCTACTATTCATTTCTTCTAAACACTAAAAACAAGTTCTAAGACAAACATAAAGCACTTTCACTCACTAAAAGGAAACCAAATGAAAACCAAGTTCAAGAAAGCAAAACTAAGTTTTTCAAAAAGATTTTCTTCAAAAGTAACAACAAAAAAGTCTTTTAAAAAATGCTCTCAAAAACACTGAAACTTGTGATTGAAGAATAGGCAATCAAACACTTTTGCAAGTTGACACCACATCAACAAAAATAAAGGTGCTTACAAGTGCTCTTAACAATCAAAAGAAGCAATGAAAACTTTGGCAATGAAAACCAAAAAGATCAAAAAGACAAACTCCAAGAAAGTGTCAATCAACAACTTTCATGAAACAAAGAATTGGATGGTCACAAAAAGTGGTTTTTGTCAAGCAAATAAAAAGTCACCAAAAGCAAGGCTAACACAAAGATTGAGATCAATCTTCCTACCCTGATAAATCAGAGCAGCCAAGATTCCTAGCAAGAAATCTTGTGTGCTTTAGCAAAAAATGATGATGCTTACAATCAACGAAAAACATGACCAATACTTCTTATACTCAGAGAGAATTCGGAACAAGATGCTCGCTGTAAAACAAATAACTGATACTGGAAAATGACTGTTTCAGACTGACTCAAACTACCAGACAGACCTTCAGAGACAAAAAGATTTACAAATATTGAAAATTGCAAGATATACGCGACTGTACTTATGTACAGAATGCATGTATATGCTACTGTAACTAAGGAAACCTGTGTATACGTGGGTTCACTTAAAGCAACATGCATACATACGCCTCTGTAACTAAGAAAAAAAACGTATATAAAAGGTTTCAAGAAAAATAAAAAACAAACTGAAGAAACTGGCAAAACTTAAAGTTCAAAAATAGACCAGACAACAACAACAAATAAACAGGCAGCTGAGCCCTGATCGGCTTGAAAAACACCCAAACTAGGAATAACAAGAGTGTTGTCCCCAGTGGAGTCGCCAATTCTGATTGAGGGAAATGTTCCCCTAGGGCTTTTTGGGTTGAAACCCTAGCAGACTGAAAGTTGTCTATTCAAAGAAGCACACATTCACACAACCATTATGCTATTATAAGCAAATTCTATTGTAAAGGGTACGTACCTTAGGTCCTACGTTCGAGAAGGCCCTTAGGGTCCAAACCCTTCTTGGAGTTCCCTTCTTTTCTTTTGTCCTGCAAAACAACCAATTCCAAAGAACACAACAGTATATGGACAAAACCTTATAAAGAAACCATCTTCATGTTATAAATAAAGGTAGTTAGTTATGAAATCCAAACAACCATTTACATATGAATTCTAAACATGAATATCATTAACATAAAGAGGATTCATTTCGGGAACCAAGACATGTGTTTCTTTTATTATAGACAAATAAAGTACATAAAAAGGAATATTTTCACCTGAGTCACCTTCAACAGGCTCCAAGCAAAGCTTCCTTCCGGATTTGTTCCAGCCTCAAGCCTCTAACAAACTCCTTCCATGACTCTCTCCATGATGTCACAAGTAATGGATGAACATCAACACACAAGGAAACAAGAGTTTCCTGTACAAATGGGGGAAGTGTAGAAGGCACAAGGGACTTCAGACCTAGTCAGGGGAAAAATCTCAGCATAATAACCTTTCTATCTCTTCTCTCCTCCCTTAGGCCTTCCCTTTGAGGTCTTTTTATACCTCTCCCAAAGTATTTTTTTAGTTGGGAGTTGGTTGGGAACAGTTGGGCCACCGGCACTAACAGGTGATCAGCAGGTAAAACCCGCGATCTCCGCCCAAAAATAAGGAATTTTATATTTTTTTAAGTGTTTTAATACATATACGCAGGTTGGGTATACACAGACCCGCGTATACATGCGTTTAACTCAGGGAAATATCGCGTATAAGGGATAAAACACTGTTTTTAAAATTTTAGGACTAGGTCTGGAAGGAGGGGTTGCCCTAGGCCATGAGTATAGCATCACAAACCATAAGAGTGAGATTTGGAGCTATAACAGCGGTGCACATTTTGCAACCAGCCACATTTTGTCCGATTGAATCAGTCTCAATTTCAGCAACCATTTTCTCATCTTGTTGATAGAAATTAGGTGGTGCACGTTTTCCAAGTAACTGTATTTTATCAGATTGAATCAATTTCAATTTCAGCCACAACAGTCTCTTTTCTCTGTTCGAAAGGTGTTGTTTTTCTGGTCATTTTTATCTAGATTACAGATTTTGAAATTATTTTGGAAATATGAACCAGAATAAAATCAATTATTTTAATTTTATTTTGTCATTCACCACATTTCTGGAGTATTTAGGAATGTATAATTAATTTGAGTTTGGGTTAAGTTTAAAGGTTGAAATTTTATATTAGTTGATTTTAATGGAACTAAAAGGTTGAATAACCATATAATTAAGCTAATAAGTGTAGTTTATATCATAATAGAGTTTCTAAAATTTTTATTTAAAAATAAATAAATAATTATGAATAGTCTAGAAATGTATTCTTAAGTATGTTTTAGTAAGTGAATTTTTAAAATTTTTAAAATTAAACTACCAGTTTAACATGGAAGCTAAGTGTTAAAATTAAAAGTTAGAATTTATGGAGGTTGGTACTATTTTGATTAAAATTTATAGGAATGTCAAGAACTTATAAATGCATAAATTGTCCCCTTGGAAGTATGTAATAATAACAATAAATTATAGAACCACTCACGTTGGTTATGATTTTTATTTGATTGGTTTTTATCTTATAAGGAAAAAATGTATTAAATTGTGATAGGTGAACCATGGTTAGAAGAGGTACAAGAAGGAGTGGGGCAACTAAAGGGCATGACATGGCGCCACCACAACAACCAACTCCTACCACCCCACCTAATGAGCGGGAAAACATCTCAACATAAGAACAGATACCAGCTGGAGAAGTGTTGAACTTAAAGAGATCATTCCAACACATGTATGAGGCATTAATAAACCATTTGGAACAGGAGCATGGAGGACCTGTCATGTAAAATGAAGCACCAAAAACAAGGATAATTTTAGGGGCGAATGTTCGCCCTTTGGCGAAATTAAGGGGTTTTAAATTTTTAGTGGGCGAATATTTTGTATCATAGTACATTTTTACAAATCACCTCAAATAGCCCACCTTATTTTAAGGGAGAGGGTAAAAAAGGTAAATTTAGCCCTTGAAATTAGGACTTACAACCTTCCATTCACCCATTTTCAAGAATAGGTTTTATTTAAGTGAATCCATTCGCCCATTTTCAATAATAGGTTTTATTTAAGTGAATCCTATGGGCCAAATAGCATATTTATAAAAGAGGTATGGTAAATTAATAAAAATACAAATAAATGAGAGGTATGGTAAATAAATAAAACCTTTTTTGTATTTACTCCATAAGTCACCTTATATACATGTAAGGGTGTAAACAAATAAAAATATAGGTAAAGTGGAGGTATGGTAAATAAATAAAATGTCTTTTTATACTTACTCAAAAGGTATGGTAAATAAATAAAAATATAAATAAACTAGACGTATCGTAAATGAATAAAACCTGTTTTTATATTTAGTCCATAACCCTCGTTCTATTTATGAAGGCTCAAGAAAGAGGTATTATTTAAGTGAATCCTATGGGTCAAATACCATATTTGTAAAAGAGGTATGGTAAATTAATAAAAATATAAATAAACGAGAGGTATGGTAAACAAATAAAATATTTTTTTATATTTACTCCATAAGTCACCTTATATTTACGAACACTAAAAAAATGGGTTATATTTAGGTGAAACCTATGGCCAAAATACTATGGGACAAATACCATGGACTAGATTGTTATTAATACCATGCAAAAAACCATTATTAACCCTAATATTAGAATTAATAAAAATAAAAATGGCACATGGTATTGACCCATGGTATTCACCTGGAATGTAGCCTATTTAAATGGGGGAACTAAACCAGCATGTAGCCTATGCTAAGATTCACGAGGACTTTACAAAGTTTTATTATTTAGTGAAAGACTCGCCAAGATCTTACAAGATTTTATAATTGAGTAAAATATTCGCCATACCTGACGAGAGATTCGCCAAAAAATTATATATACATATTATATTATTGATAAAATCGCCTTCCATTTTTCCTATATACCATGGAGATTCGCCCATTTATTATATTTATAAATTTAGGGGGGGTTCTTAAAATTTTCCCTGACCCAAAAACACCACAATAAATGATGTACATCGAGATTTGGACAAGGTAAAATTTCTAGATTTTTGGGTTCCACAGATGGTCAATCTGCAGAGGCGTGGTTGGAAAACATGGCTATGTGTTTTACCCTAAGAGATTACACCTCAAACATGAAGGCCAAGATGGGTATATTCCAGTTAAAGGAAAACGCACTACTTCGGTGGAAGACATTATTAAACCAATTAGGGATGGATATAACAGAAGTAACTTGGGAGCTATTTGAAGAAAAAATTAGAGAGTTTTACCTGTCAGAGGAGTTCCTAGAGATACAACTAAATGAATTCAATTCATTAAAGAAAGGAAGTTGCTCACTACCAGAGTATGAGGCACATTTCATGGAATTACTCCATTATGCCCCTCACCTAAACATAGAAAAGCTCAAGGAGAACAAATTTGTGTATGGATTAAATGTTAACATTCGGACCAAGGTTAGAATCTTAATGCCTCGCACCTTGCACAAGGAAATTTAGCGGGCAATCATTGCAAAGGAGGAGATCATGAGAAGTGAACATAGTAAGTCAACAAGGCCCACAAAATCAGGAGTACCAGGTAGAAACAACATGGAATGTAGAAATTTGCAAGGGGGTCCTGCACTTAATCATCAAAGGTGGTCAGGAAGAAATCAAAGAACACAATATAGGCATCCAGCTCAACATCCGCACAGGGTACCGCAACAAACTCGTCAACCACAACCGCACCAGCCTTTGTGACAACACCAAATCACACCACCTAAGCACCGATCTTCTTTCCAACAGACTTCTAGACCAACTCTCAGTTCAGTTGGTAGTAGGATCCAAGCCCCTAGGAGGGGGTGTTGGACTTGTGGAGGTCCTCACTATGAGATGGATTGCCCTCAAAAGACAAGTAATACCAACTCAACTAAGAATGCAACTACAGTGGGGGATTTGGGGAAGGCTCATCGCATCCATGCAGCGGTGAACAATTGCGAGGTTGAACACCAGTCCACTGTGTTGGAAACCTCAAGTAATATTGATGGTAAGAGTTTTTTCATTTTAATAGATCCAGGGGCTACTAATTCTTTTATTTCTATAAATGCATTATCAATGATTAAACATAAAGCAACTCCACAATATGAATTTAGACATGTTTAAATGGCATGTGGTATGAAAAGAAATGTAGGAAAGATGGTGAAGGATTTTTAGGTGGACTTAGGTGTATGTAAGACCAAGGTATCCTTGTACTCTACAATTCTATGAGCTTATGGCATAGTTATAGGAATGGATTGGTTGGAGTGACATGAGGCACTCCTAGACTGCAAAGACAAGATTCTACATTTCACCAACGATGACAGCCAAAGAAAATCATTAAGGGGAAAGAATCAAGGGGTGCCCCTGATGTTCATCTCCTCCATGCAATTAATGAAATTTAGGCAAAAGGGATGTCAATTGTTCTTAGTGGTAGCTTTAAATGAAAGGAGAGACTCTGAAGACCTTGATAAGCACCCATTCCTTGTTGAATTTAAGGATTTATTTCCCAAAGAACTACCCAGGCTACCCCCAAAAAGGGAAATTGATTTCACCATCGACCTTAAACCAGGCACAGAGCCTATTGTAAAGGCACCCTATCATATGTTGGCTCCAGAGCTAAAGGAATTGCAGATCCAATTAAAGGAATTATTGGACTTGGGATTCATACGACCTAGCATATCTCCATGGGGAGCCCCTGTGATTTTTGTTAAGAAAAAGGATGGGTCTTGGCGACTACGCATTGATTACTGCCAGTTGAATAAAGTAATGATAAAGAATCAATACCCTTTGCCAAGGATAGATTACTTATTTGACCAAATGAGGGGGGCAAATGTGTTTTCAAAGATAGATCTGAGGTTGAGATATCATCAGTTGAGAATCAAAGAAGAAGATATTTCGAAGACAACCTTTAAAACAAGATTTGGGCATTATGAATTTGTAGTTCTACCCTTTGGAATGACAAATGCCCCAGGTGTTTTCATGAGTTTGAAGAATGGATTATTTTGGGATTACTTAGACAAGTTTGTACAAGTCTTTATCGATGACATTTTGATCTACTCAAAGACCCCAGAAGAGCATGACGAACACTTGAGTATAGTTCTACAATGTCTTAGAGAAAACCAATTGTACAAGAAGTTGTCAAAGTGTTCCTTTTACCAAACCAAGATTCATTATATTAGACACATTATCTCTAGGGACAGTATCAAAGTAGACCTAGTAAACATTAAGGCCACCATGGAATGGTCAATACCAACCAATGTTCATGAAATATGAAGTTTCATGGGCATGGCAGGGTACTATCATAGATTTGTCGAAGGGTTTTCAAAAATAGCAAACCCCATTACCGAGCTCCAAATAAAGAACAAGAAATTCATCTGGACTAAAAAATGTCAAGAGGCATTTCGAAGGTTAAAGGTGTTATTAATGACAGCCCCAATTTTGAAGGTGCCGGATATGGAACAAGAATTTTTGATTTGCACTGATGCCTCCAAGGGTTTGGTTTTGTGTTGATGTAAGAAGGAAGATTAATAGCCTATGCATTAAGGAAACTTATAACCCACGAAGAAAACTACGCAACCCATGATCTAGAAATGGCAGCAATTGTTTATGCACTAAAGATTTGGAGACACTACCTTCTAGTAAGGAAGTTTGATGTTAGGACTGACCATTGTGGGCTACAACACATATTCACTCAAGATCACTTAAATGCAAGGCAAAGATGATGGTCTGAGCTAATTAGTGAATATGATTTTGATATCACTTACATCAAAGGAACGGTAAATAGGGTGGCTGATGCTTTAAGTAGGAGGCCGTGGATATTCTCAATGATTCCCTTAAAGACAAATTTGAGGGAGGAACTTCTTAAACTACAAATTAAAGACACCTGGTATCAGGAGGTTAGAAAAAGTTTGAGGGAGGATGAAATGAGGGTCCCAAAATATGAAGAATACTCCCTTGATAATGATGGGCCACTACGATTTCGAGGAAGAATATATGTAACACCAAATGAAGATATACGCCAATTAATCTTAAATGAAGCACATCGCTCAGTATACATGGCACACCCTGGTGTTAAGAAGATGAGCGCAGACTTGAAACCAATCTTCTTTTGGAAAGGGATGAAGAAGGACATCATGAACTTGGTAGCAAGATGCTTAGAGTCTCAGTGAGTAAAAGATGAACACAGGCATCCAGTAGGTTTATTGCAGCCCCATGAGATACCAAAATCTAAATGGGAAATTATATCAATGGACTTCATTGTGGGACTACCAATGACCTCAAGAAGACATGATTCCATATTTGTGGTAGTGGACACGTTGACCAAAAGCGCCCATTTCATACTAGTTAAGACTACATATAAGGCAGCAAAAATCGCCAGGGTTTTTATTAATGAGATTATCAGATTACATGGAGTGCCTAGGAAGATCATATCTGATAGGGGAGAAGTGTTTATTGGGAGATTTTGGACCAGTTTCCAAGAAGGTTTGGGTACCCAGTTGAACTTCAGCACTACTTATCACCTGGAGACAGATGGGCAGATAGAGAGGACAAATCAAATCCCTGAAGACATGCTTTGGACATATGTGATGGACCAACAAAAGAGATGGGAGGAGTTTTTACCACTTGTAGAATTTTCTTACAATAATAGTTATCACAGTTCCATCAAGATGGCGCCATTTGAGTTCTTATATGGAAGACCTTGCAGAACACCTCTCATTTGGGACTGACTAGAGGACCAAGTATTAATAGGACCTGAAGTGGTGCAAGAGATGGAAGAACAAATGACCATGACTAGGAAGAGGCTAAAATAAGCGCAAGATCGACAAATAGCTATGTTGATGCTCATCAAGTAGACCGAAGTTACAAAGTGGGGGATAGGATGTTCCTGAGAGTAAGGCCCCAAAAAATCTCTATAAAATTTGGAAAGGGAGAAAAATTATCTCCACGGTTTGTGGGACCTTTTGAAATCTTAGAAAGGAAAGGGTTTGTGGCATATAGGCTTGCCTTACCTCCATCTTTAGCATGTGTGCATGATGTGTTTCATGTTTCTGTTTTACGTCATTATATTTCATATCCTTTGCATGTTATTGACTTGGGTCATTTATAGGTTTCGGACGAGGGAATAGTGAGGACCAAACCAGTTTGCATACTGAACCAGTGAGCTTTGCAGCTTATATGACGGTTAGTGGACCAGGTCAAGGTCCATTGGAACAATTATAGTCCCAGTTCAGCTACTTGGGAGGACGCCGAGGAGATGCGTCACTGTTTTCCCTACCTATTCCAAGGACTTTGAGACGAAGTCTATTATTAAGAGGGGGTGTATGTAGTGCCCACTCTAGTTGACTGACAGTGATATGACACTAACATTTATTTAGCCATAAGGCCCACACATTATTCTTTGAGGACTTCAGGTTGATGATCCGGACACATGATACTATTATTAGTGATTGAGATATTCATGGTTGTGATGTTTATGTATGCTTTCCATTTATATTATGATAGCATGAATGGTTATGTATCTTATCTATCGGTATTAGAATGATTGCAACATTAAATAGTTAAGTTTGATATCTATTTGAATTTATGATGATTAGGGCAGTAAAGGATATCTATGCTCTCTATTAAAAGCATGATGATGATAAACTTGATGGATAGGTATATTTCTCTTGAAGTTACAATGTTGATAGCTTAATGAATATGTATGTTTCCATTGATGTTTAATGATGATAGCCATGATGAATGTGTCCCCTATGTTACCTATTTTCATTAGTTCGGGCTTACAATAAGCAATGATCTGAATGACTATGAGTTGTTAATGATGCTATTATGACAATGGCTAACATTGAGAAACCTTGTTACTGATGATTATTGAGTATGGAAAGAAACCATCAGACGCACTCACATATGACGAGTTGATGACACCTGGTTTGATGAAAATTCATATTATTTTATCTTTGAAATTCTAAGTTGATTTTGAAACCTGCCATATATGTTTAACTATATTCTGATGATATGTTAATGGTTGCAAGCACAGATTAGTTGCTTGATAGAATGACTCACATATGGGTGATGGGGTTGTACAGGTGGATGGAACTACATGGGAGCGGTGGGACAGTGTCCCTGATCTCACCCACTAGCACTCCTACCGTGACTTGGGCTAGAAGGGTTGAAACACCTTCGCCTTGAAGATCACGATGCCATGAGGGAATCTCCCAAAGTTGGGTTTCTCATGAGGATTTTACTAAGGGGCACACATCAAGGCAGATTCCTTGATCCCCGACACCATTAGTCTCATTATAGCAGGCAACATAAGAGATGATAGTGGTATATGACGTTGCACCTATATTTTCCCCTCGTAGTCACTGAATGCTTGAAGGGAAAGTGGTGTGGCACCCTTGGAACTTCAAGGGAATTTCTTGAAGGGCACGACCAACTTAGCACCCTTGGCATCAAAAATAAACTATTAGGCATGGAACGCTTGGAACTTCAAGGGAAGTTCTTGAAGGTCACGACCAAACTTGGCAACCTTGGAATCATTAACAATAAATTAAATAATAGATATAATCAAGGAATGAAAATTTGATAAATTTACATCAAGGGTAAATGATGTTAGAAACCGAGGTAATTAAATCAAAAATAAAACTTGGGTTAAGAGGATCATAGGAAGAAATAAAATAGATTACCTTAAACTCTACCCTTCCCATGTTGGAAAATACTAGGAAGATTATGTGGTTTAATTAGGTAAAAAGGGGAAAGACGGACATAATTGTAAGGATAAATATTAATAATAAACTAATTAAACCTAATTAAGAAAAGAGGAATGTGAATTAAAATAAGAATAATAAATTCAATTTAGAGAAATGTAGAGAACCTCCATTTGGCAACAACCAACATAAGAATATCCATCTAAGAGATAACTTGAGTTAAATTAGGGAGTAGATAAGGGATCAAATCTTGACTCACTAATTGACTTTAAGTAATGAACACAAATTAAGGAATAAAAAGGGGGGATAAAGAGACAACTGGGAGAAGAAATAGGAATCTTGTTGAGGTGAGGAAAATATTAGTTTTAAATAAAAAATTAAGTAAATAATTTTGGGAGACCCTTGATGAGAGAGTTACACATGGGTGGGTGAATAATCAAGCTATTGAATTATAAAAATAATTAATTATGCATGACATGCCAAGTGTCACCTATGAAGACTCCTATAAAAGAAGGGTCAAGCTATGGGAGAAGGGACTTTTGGTAACCCTATTGTTGGATGGATGAGGTTATGTCAGAGCAATGATTACAAAACTATAGTGAGCTTGGTGAGGTAGAGGAATTTAGAGAGGGGACTCTTGAGCCAAGGAGTGCTCTCCTCTACTAGCTAGTGCATTCCTCCATTATATAACCCCATTGCAGCTCTGGGGTGCACGGGGAAGAAGACTACGCAAGGAGTAGGCTAGGAGGTTAACTGGTGGGTCTTTGCATTTGGATCAAGTACGTTGTCATTTACTCACAAAGGTGACTAGCAACAAGGGAATAGCAATAATAGCAAGGCAAGCAGAGTCTCACTTTCTGGTGAATGGTACATATGTGTTTCAATACTATTTGATCTTATTTAAATGTATGTAAATGTTATGATATGTTTTCTGAAATGAGTTTCAAGAAAGTGTTATATAGTGTTGAATAAATTGAATTTCCAATGTGTTTCTTTTCTGGTTGTATTTTGTTGTGATATATATATATATATATACTGGAAGATTATGGACCTTACAAAAAGTGATAAAAGTCTGCTAAATAGTCAAAATGACTTATTCTCACTTTGTAACCTATCTTGCACATTTAAAATCAATAAATCATTATAAATTCCCAAAAATATAAAATTTTCCCTCCTCAAATGTCTTAAATATAGAAATAAAATTTATTTCTAGCTCAAAAACCCTATAAAAATGGAAAAAGTAAATTATTTCTCACCATTTTCATTTTCACCATTTGAGAGAAGAGAAAGGAGTTTTTTACCACCAGACTTCCAGTAATGATTTCGAACTAACCGGTGGACGATATCACAAACTGCTTCTTCTAGGTAGAAGGTCTCTTCCTCACTTACCTTTTCATCCCTTCAACTTTACAATTTAAGCTTTCAGTTAATTTTTTGGGGCAAGGATTTATGAAAAAGTGTGCCCTTGTCCCTACACTAATTTACTTCAATCAGGCCTGCGTAGTCAGATAAAATTTTCCATATGAAAAATTGCAGCCTGCGTGGATACCTTCTAGAAAAATCTATGCAGTTGTGCCTTGTCTGTAATACAGTGACAATGCAGGTAGCAAGGGTTTTTAAAATGAAAGATTTGGACCCCAAAAAAGTATGAGATCGACCTTAAAAATGATTCTCAACCTTTTTAAATCATCATTTCAGGTTAACCGATTGCTCAAACTGGAATGGAGAGATAGAAAGCACAAAGCCAATGATTTGGTAGCTTTGGAAGATCCAACTACCATGCAGGCTCTAATAACTTATGGCCTCCTAAAATAATAGCTCATTCTTGGGATGAAAGCTCAGGTAGATAAAATGACATGGATGGTAAGAACCTAGAATGTCAAGGAATAATGTTTCGTGATCGGAGATCATCGCGTTACCATTGACACCGATGACATCTATTTCTTGACTAGGTTTTCTCGTTAGGGAACCAATATTTCATTCTTTGGATGGAGGATAGGAGGAAATACTACAGATGGGTATTTATGGTGCTTTTGTAGAGGCGCGCCACTCAAGGATGCATAATTGATATTCTTACCATCAAGCTATTTCCCCTGAGGACCATTACTTTCATTGTTAGCAAGCTATGTGGTAGTGTTTCCCTTCATTTAGCCATAGGAGCATAGATGAAGACTGCGTGGAATTATAAAAATCCATGGTGTTTAGTTGGTGTGAGGAAGTGGTTATAAACATGAAGGGAAAACTGAGTAGATGCAAGAATGGGAAACTGAAGAACTTCAACCATGGTGCCATTCTTATTACTTTCTCCCTGGAGAGGATTCTTCTTCTCTGACCACCATAGATTCTAGTAGATGAGGGGTAACCTAGGGATCCACGTATGATGAGGTGGGTTGCATTGATGGCACGTCATGGAGGCGATGGACTAGTAGTAAGGTATACTTCTAAGTTTTTCAACTGTTTAGGCCAGTAGATCATTTTAGTCAAGGAATTCCCATATGCCTAGATGGATTTTAAAGGTGATCCCGATAGCCCACTTCCAGTCAGAACTCAGTGGGGTTACCTAGGAGAGAATTTCTCATTTTTAAATGTTTTCAATTTTTAAGTTTTTATGTGTTTTTTTCCTTCAAAGGATATTTATCCGAAATTCATGTGTAGATGTGGGCCTAAATGGACCAATAGGGCTGAGAGGATTTGACAAACAAGGTGAGCGGCCTATAGTAGCCATGGTAGCTAATCCAGAGGCAGTAGAGATTTTGACAGAGTTGGAACACAACCTAGATAGGTTGACTTTGTATATCACAGAGACTGAGATGGATGGCATTCCTCTCTGACATCAGACACATGTAGTTGGGGTTCTAGGGCCACTTAGACGTTTACTGTGTCAAGTTGCTCATGTTGTTGTTTGTTATCATGAGCATCATCATGCTTAGTTTTTCTAGTTTCTAGGACCACATTTTTTTTTTTTTGTGCCAACATATTCGGAAAGTAAAGGCCACAAGGCTTTATGTCCTCGGATGACATATCTTTTTGACACACTTCTATGAAAAATCTATTTTAATGAAAGAATACTACTTTTTCCTACAATTTATCTTGATCAATATGAATGAATATTGTTTTAATTTACAAATGTCGTAAATGTCTTTTTAACACATGATTAGCCAATGCATCTATCAATGTGTTTAAATATCTTGTAAGGTGTTGATATTCAATATAATCAAATTGGCTTTCCAAAAGATGAACCATAAAAACATTCTTAACATTGTTGGACTTCTTACTACATAAACATTGTTTAAATGTAATACGACAAGTTGTGAATCTAGCCTAACGATTAAACATTGAATACCAAATATGATGGCATCAAATAATAGCTCAATGACTATGATATATTCTACTATATTATTTGTTGTTTGACCAAGGCATATTCCATGAATAGAGACTAGCTCATCACTGGGTGAATAGATAACCGAAGATACGGAAGATAAATTTGGAGTACTATGACTAGTGCCATCAACAAAACCAATGTAAGTCTGAGGGAATCTCGAGATCTGCAAATCAAGTGAAAAACAAAATAAGGAGGAGAAGTAGATGTAAAAAACATTAACTATCGCACACATCTAAAAAATGGTAAATAATGTAAAAATCTCCACTAAAATTTTATGCATAATATTTATTTAGGTAAAGACCATTTCTAGGCTTTCCTAAAGGAATACCATCCTAATCAACTAGTTGATAGGCTCCTTTATCTAATACGTGTTTTATGATGTAGGGGCCACGCCACATGGGTGAAATTTCCCATGCCTATCTTTTCATGAGCTTGATCATAAACCAAGACTAGGTCACCTTTTGAATATGAACGAGGATTGACATTTTGATCGAATTGAGCTTTGATTCATTTTTTGTGAGTTTCACTAGCCAGTGCGGTATCATGACGATTTTCATCTAAACGTGCTAAATATACAAAATGTTCTTCATCTACAGAGGTATTAGGCAGTGATTTGATAGCTAGTTTTAGAGATGGGATTTCACATTCAATGGGTAATATTTCTTGCAAACCATAAACAAGTTGGAAAGGAGTAAAACATGTCAATGCTTTTGTAGTAGTATGGTAATAACACAATGCTAAAAATAGAATGGAATTCTAGTTTCCTTTATGAATACCAACTATCTATTTAATCATAATGGTTAAAACTTTATTGACAACATCAAATTGACCATTATCTTGTGGATAGTAAGGAGTAGAGCTATCATCGTGTAGGCCAAGATTTTTTGATAGTTCAACCATCATAAAGTTATGAAAATGACTACCATGGTCCATAATAATAGCTTGTGGGACATGAAACCGCGTAATCACATGATTGAAAATGAAAATTGCTACAATTTCGTCATCGTCTTTATAAGTAGGCATCCCCTTGGCCCATTTCGTAAAGTAATCAACTACAAGGATAATATACCCATGCCCCTCGGCTAAGTGAGGGTTACAGGCAAAGAATTTTATGCCCCATTTAGCAAAAGGATCGACATCTATGATAGGGTGAAGAGGAGCTGGAGGTGCTCACATTTTGCGATCATGCAATTGGCAATTAGAGAATTTGCGGACTACAATATTGCAATATAAAAATATTGAAGGCCAAAAATAACCAGCACATAATATCTTTTGGGTAGTAGCATAAACAGACATATGACTACCACATGCTCCAAAATGACAGTCATTTAATGGTTTTTTGGCCAGTTGGAGAGTCAAACAAAGCCGAAAGATAGAATCGGTACTGTGACTGTAAAGAGTGTCACAAACAATTTTGTATTGTTTGGATTGGTATCAGATTCGACTACAATCAGTTTTAGATAACTTGGGCTGAAAAGTTGGGGTTTCGAGATATATAATGATATGTCCATACCATGGATCTGACATATGAATAAGAAAGAAAGAT
Organism: Pinus tabuliformis; assembly: GCA_031772625.1. Classification (NCBI taxonomy): domain Eukaryota; kingdom Viridiplantae; phylum Streptophyta; class Pinopsida; order Pinales; family Pinaceae; genus Pinus; species Pinus tabuliformis. The sequence continues at coordinate 1,418,179,167 of CM062817.1, read as the reverse complement.
TCATTAGCAAAGGAATCTTCTCCTATAGTTTCTATATCAATATGAGGAAAGTCACACAATAGTTTGGTGAAAACCAAAGGTTTCTTTGATTTAGATATTTCAAATTCTAAATCAAACTCTTGCAATATAACTATCCATTTGGAGTATTTTCCCCCTAGAAATTGCTTAGTAAGAATTTACATCATAGGGTTGCAATCTGAAATGACATTTGTTTTTCGGAGAAGTATATCGTGACCGAATCATTGAACAAATTGAATAGCTTCCAAGGTTAGAATATACACATGTGCATATTTAATCTCAGTTTGAGTGAGATTTCTACTCAAATAATAAATCACATGTTCGTTTCTAGAATCATCCTCTTGGACTAACACCATGAAAATAGTGGCATCAGACGTAGCTAGGAACATAAAGTAAGCTTGATGATAATCAGGTGCATGTAGTAATGGTGCATTAGTTAGTGCATGTTTTAATGCATCAAAATATTTATCGGCAAGCTCATCCCAGAAAAATGGAATTCCCTTTTTTGAGAGTCGAGTAAAACCCTAGGTTAGTTCATCGTAATTGTGGATGAATCTACAAAAAAAAATTGCTTTCCCTTGCAAACACTGGAGTTGTGGGAGGCTAGAAGGAGGAGGAAAATTCATAATCTCCTCTACCTTAAGGGGTCAACATGAATGCCCTCTTTTGAAATGGTGAAACCTAGAAGCCGACTTTATTATACACAAAAAACACATTTGTGTGTGTTCGAGCCAATATTGTAATGTTTGCACCTAATAAAAAAATCTTTTAAGTGAAAATGGTGATCATTCCTTTTCATTCAATGAGATGGAAGGTTGTCCAAATAATGCCCAATAATATGTTTGATATCATGGAATGCATAAGAAATTTCTCACTGAAAAGTTGCAACAACATTTTTCAAGCAAAATGGGAGTTTGCAATAAGCAAAAGCCGCCCATGGGAATATAAACATGGTTTTGTACTGATTGGCAAGGAGTATGTTTATCTAATTGTAGCTAAAAAAATCATCCATGAATGAAAAAATTGCATTCCTGACACAGTCATCAAAAATATAGTCGATATACAGAGTTGGATAATTGTCCTTGGGACAAGCTTTATTGATATCTATGTAATCAACACATACTCGAATAATTCCTTATTTCTTATTAACAAGTACAATGTTTGATACCCAATGATTCAAAGGAACAAGGTAAATGAATCTTGCTTTCAAAAAAATTTCAACCTCAGTTTTGATAGTGGCAATTTTTCATGGATGTATAGGATGTAATCATTGTCTAACAACCTTAGCATCTGGATAAGTTTTTATCTCATGTATAACTATGGTAGGGTCAATTACTGGCATTTCTTTCTATGACCTGGCAAAGATGTCACAGAATTCTTGAAATAGCGCTTTATAAGTCCGAATCTCTTCTAAAGAAAAGGAATCTCCTATACGAATATTTTTAGTTATCCCTGGTTTCACTGAGATTTCTATGGGTATCGTTGTCGATATGTTCCCTAAATTCTGTTTAGAATTGGAAGAAAGGGTAGATATTGGACATTGAGGATCACTAAGAGTCTCAGATGAAAACATAGATGAGAAATTATTCTCATTTTTCTCAAAATGTGGAAATAAGGTTCAATGATGACGAGTATCATCCCATGGCATTTCGTCTAAGGTCATAACTTCATAATCCCTTCATCAGCTAAAAACTCTGTGTTAAAAGGATCAGGCATAGAGATTGTTTCCAAGAGAGACAAATGAGAATATTCATCAATTATCATATTCATTTGATTGTTTTTAGATGTGGATAAGTTGGAAAACGACTAAATTTCCTCATAAGCCAACTCAAAAGGGCTACGAGGCATCTCACTACCATATAAGACTAATTATGACTCTGAAGTTACTTTCCACAGATCTCTCGATTTGAGAGTACTTGATGTAATCATGTTAATTTGGGCATCATTATGAGGGAATTTGGGTGGAGGGAATGTTAAAGTTCCCATCAAAGATGAGTCTTTGAGAATACCAACACCAGCTTCTTCATACGAAGTCATTGATTTTCCCAAAAAAGGTACACTACTAGTGGAATTAGGATCTGAGGTATAGTAGGACAATTGGAATACCTTCACAATTATTCCTTTGTGAAGAAACTTGATCACCCTAAAATATGACAAGGCTACTGGTGCCATGGCATAAGTCTAATTAGATTGGTAAATCATTTAAAATGTCGTAAGGACAAAAATGTCTTCCATAAAATGCTTTCAAAGTTTTTGGAGTTTTATTGATTGTTAGAGAACCTAAATATTTCCAATAGGAAATGAACATAACACACGTCGAAGCTCATTCATCAATCATTTTTCGAAAAACTCATCGAGTTTTGACATGGACTAGCATATAAAATCCCGACTGGTGTGGGAGACATGGGACATGATTCTCAATATAAAAAACAATCAAATTGGAATCATGAGGATATATTACTCCAATGGATGATAATAATAACTTCCTTTTCATTAGACAAGTCTACAACACTTCAAGAGCCAGCATTGCTGAAGGTGACATACACAAATATTTGATGACCTTATAGTTTTGAGCAGCCCTAGCATGAGGGTTAATGGCTTACTTTCATAGAATAACCCTAGGAGGCAAATGAATTATAATATTAGGGTTTGGATTTTCAATATGTAATGGTTCAGGAGAAGGAGGAGTAGATGTGGAAGTTTAACCAATTGGACTAGAGTCATCTCCAGCTTCAACATGACTCTTTGATGCACAATCTTTGGATCTTGTTGCTATCATAACTTTGGAAGACATCATCATGATATTTGTCAATCTGGATGAGGAGGATTGGTCATGAGAAACAATTTTGTTGTCTTGAGGAGGAAAGGGGTCCTTCAAAATAGCAAGAGTGGGTGAACCTTTGATAAATTTAAAAACTAGGGCACGATGTGGACACTCCTTGGTGTAATGATGTTCATCGCAAATTCAGAAAGGATAATGATGTTTCTTCTTTTCATCAGACAATTCGTTCTTTTTTTATTTCTCCTTAGAATGAGTGTCTTTTTTAGCTTTTCCTTTTCGCTTTTTCTTATTTCTAGATTGCTTACCTTTGCTAGTAGATGATTCTACGGTGTTAATATCCCAAGTAATTTTAGGATAAGGATCTTCTTCAGGTGAATCAGATAGAGAACAAATCTAGGTTTTCTTAGAATTTTTCTTTTTATTCTTAGACTTTTGGCTCACAAAACCAATCATACCATCAATGACATGTGATCATGTAAGGGTTGGATTAGTTTGGCTAAGATGGGGAAAATATGGGATATTTTCATACAAAGTATGGGAATGAGTATAAACAAGATCAAGGTATTGAGCACGAGAAATTAATTGCTCCTCAGTTACAACACATCCACTACAAGAAAAAATGTCATTGGTGAGGGTCATGCCTATGACAGACCTTTAAGGTCCATCACCAATGTCGCATATGGTGATGGTCTTTAAAAAAGCGTTGTTGTAAGTGTATATATTGATGGTCCTTTAAGGTTTGTCACCAAATCCATTTTTAATGACACTTTTGGTGAGGGTCATTAAAGGCCCGTCACTAATTCTCTCTTTGGTGACACTTTTGGTGAGTTTCACTAAAGGCCCACCCCTAATTCTCTCTTTGGTAAAACTTCTATTGACGATCTTTTATTGACCATCACCAATGATCTTTTTGGTTAATTTTGGTGACGATCAATAATTTTTCATCATCATTGATCATTCCAATGAGTTTTTTATGATGCTTCATGTCTTTGATGGAGCTTTAAGGTCCATCTCCAATGTCGCATATGGTGACAGTCTTTAAAAATTTATTCTTGTAAGTGTATATAGTGATGGTCAATTAATGTTTGTCACCAAAACCATTTTCAATGACACTTTTGGTGAGGGTCGTTAAAGGCCCGTCACTAATTCTCTCTTTGGTGACACCTTTGGTGAGGATCATTAAAGGTCCATCACTAATTCTATCTTTGGTGACACTTCTATTGACGATATTTTATTCTCTCACCAGTGCTCTTTTTGTTTACTTTTGGTGACGGTCAAAAAAATTTCAACATCATTGATCATTCCAATGAGCTTTTGATGACATTATGTACCTGTTACTATATTTTTTGTCAAAAGATAATGATTTAAGACCATTATTGTGGATTCTTTTTCATTATGTGTCCAAGATCATAGTGGTTATAATAGTCAGTCAATTTGTTAATAAGTAATTATTGTGTATAATTTCCCTCAAGTCATATGAATATAGTTTTCCTATGAGTCAACACATGATTCATCTCTATTAGGCTTATTATCTAGCAAATTTCCTTTAAATAAATTTCCACTAGTGTGTGTAGGAAGTATATTATTTAATACACAATCAAGCTCTATCAATTCTATTAATGAGAGAGACCTAGCACTCCTCAACACTCATGGCACACCTTAACATGTTTTGGAATAGTACACTAACATTCCTTGGCACCTTGCATGTCTTGGAACATCTTTGCACCTAGAACATCTTGCCATGAGTAAGACGCCCAAGCACATGTTGGCTTGCCCTGTTATAGTATAGAACTCCCATATCATGTGTTTGCATGCCCTGTAGTCCCTACCATGCCCTGGAACACCTTGGCATAATATTGCATTGATAAACATTAGAACTTGGTACACATTGGCACTTGGCATGTATTGGAAAATATTATTAGTGTGCCTAGCATGCCCCTTTTGTAAAGGATAAAGTCCCAACTTATTAACCCTCTTATGTGTTCATTTCCTTGCATTTTGTCTAGGTTATTCCTTTTGTTTCCTTGAAACTCCTTGACACGTATTAGCATACTCTAGCACCCTGCACATCCTAGCATGTCTTAGCATCTGTCATGCCTTGGAACTATTTGGCACATCTTAGCACACCCTGGAACTACCTAGCACACTCTAGCACTTCCTAACATTCCCTGGCATGCCTTACCCATGTTTTGCATACCTTGTCACTCCCTCCTGGACATGACAACTAGCCCTCATTGACACTCCCCGAAACACCCTCATATTCATTCACTTCCATGCATTTTGACCTAATGCTCCCTTGTGTTGTCCTAGTACTCTCCAACACTCCTCAACATGCATTGGCACTCTCTAGCACACCTTAGCACTCTTTGATATGCTCTGCCACTTCATAGCATGCATCACACTCCCTGACGTACATTGGCACTTGTCATGTGTTGTAACTTGGCAAGTATTAGCATGCTTGGCATGTGTTGAGATGAATTGGTATACTTTGGCATGGTTTAATATTAAAGTTATTCGAGATCAATTATTGGAAACTAGATGAGAAGAAACGAAGGAATATTTGACACTTAGAATGCATTGACACTTGCCACTTGGAACCTATTGGCACCTAGTGTTGGTGTTCTTAGCATGCCCCTCATGGAAAAGGTAGATCTGTGAATTATTAACCCTATTATGTGCTCATTTCCTAGTAGTTTAACTTGTTCCTCCCTTTTTTTGCCTTGACAGTCCCTGGCATGCATTGTCACACTCTTGTACATCTTGGCATGCCTTAGCACTTGGTAATTGTAAGTGCATGAGAATTCTTATGTGGTATTGATATAGCATAGAAAATATGCCTTCACATGTAAAGAACTTATTGACAGCCTTCATCAATGGTGCATATCTCTCCAACAAGTATCTGAATGGGAACACATGTGAGTGAGCTCCTTTGTATTGTGATTTCAAGTAGGGTTTGTACTCTTCTAGTTCTAGGTTCATGCCTTTGAACCAGTTTTCACCATGGTTTGGTATGATTGTAGCTTGAGATATGGCATCCACTGAAAGCATGAAATCAATCCCTGCAATGGTGATCTTGTCTTCCTTCAAGGTGAGGGAAAATATGCCTATGAGATGCTCATGGTAACCTACTTCCTGCACTCTTTGACAAAACCATAAACAATTGACATCTTCAAAGAATTTCATGACAAATGGGGAGGAGTTTATTTAATTGAAATTAGAGGGCTCAAACCTCAGTATCTTTCCCCCATTTTTGTACTTCCTCTTCTTTGATGGTGATTAGTTAGGATCCATACTTCAAACCCTAGGTGAAAGGTAAGAAAAAACAGTGAAATTTGCTACTGTGAGGGAATGAGGTGGTATGATAGACTAAGGAGTTTCCTAAATTTGTAAGGAAATTTAGGAGGGTAGGGGATGATATCAGTGAGTAGTGGAAAAAGGAATTTTGGTAAATGAGTGAGGGGAGGGGGTGGAAAAGGCCAAAACATGGTCCTATCCAAGCATTTTGACCTAGTTCTCCCTTGTGTTCCCCTGAATCTCCCTAACACTCCTCACCATCCATTGACACTATATGCCATGTTTTAGCACACCTTTTCATTCCTTGGCATGCCCTGGCACTCCTTAGCTATCATGCCCTCATAACTACCCTTACATTTTTTTAGACTTAGCCAAAACCAAACCAAGTCCTTCCCCAACTACAAAAAATTAACCAAGTTATAGATACTACAACTAGACTATGCCTTGTTCACTAAAGAACTACCTATAACAAAATTAGGCTACTCATGTCCAATCTCAACTCATCCCACTTAACAAGTTACCAATTCAAGGCTCACGTCCAACCATGGCCATAAAACAACTAAGAAACATAGTTTACATCTTGACATGCCCTAGCACATGGCACGTCTAAGAAACCAGCTCACAAAAAGATAGAAAAGATAGATCAATGCCTTAGAATTCAGCCTATTCAAGGGGGAAACCTCCTTTATATTACACAAATGAACAATTCTTGGATGATACAAATGACAAAACCTCCTTTCTATAAATAGGAGTCTAAGGAGTCACAATATAACCTAGCTGACCTAACAATAATAATATAAAGCCACAAAAATAACAATAGAAGGATTCTATGGGGCACAGTAATAAAAATATGGGGATAATAGGGCCACAACAATATTAATAAGGGGTACAATTACAATAGTAATGGGGTAATCACTATTATTATAGGGACCCAACATGCCCCTCTCCTTCAAAAAATTGTTGTCCTCAACGCTTCAGTAGTTCTGGATACTTCTGTATAAAATTCTCATCCTCCCATGTGGAATCTTCAGTGGATAAGTTCTTCCACTTGATAAGATACTCCGAAATTGATCGATTTCATAGCTGTCGAGTTCTTGTTTCTGTGACTGCTTCCTGTTCCAATATAATTTTTCCTTCCTCGTCAAGTTCTGGCAATATTGTTTGAACTGGGAGCTTGTCGCCTATAACCTTCTTTAAACATGAAACATGGAAAACTGGGTGCAATCGAGAAGCTACAGGAAGCTCCAATTTGTATGCCATAGTTCCAATCTTTTGTAACACCTTGTATGGACCATAATACTTTGGTGATAATTTATTATCCTTCTTAGCTTGCTTGAGGGACATTTGCTTATATGGTTGTAGCCATAGGAATACCCAATCACCTACATCAAAACTTCTTTCACTGTGATGTTGATCTGCCTGTTGTTTCATTCTATTCTGTGCCAACATGAGGTTATCCTTTAAGAGTTGGAGGACTTGTTGTTGATGTTCTATGTGATGTTCCACTGCCTGAACCTTAGAATTTTCTCTTAAATATGATGTGATGGATGGTGGATGATACCCATAAAGTGCCATAAATGGGGTCATTTTTGTTGCTATATGGAAGGAAGTTTTATACCACCATTCAGCCAGAGGCAACCATTTGACCCATTATGTTTGTTTATAAGATACAAAGCAACGAAGATATCCTTCCAAACATTTGTTTACTATCTCAGTTTTCCCATCAGATTGAGGATGATAAGATGAGCTATGAGCTAAGTAAGTACCAAGACAAGAAAATAATTCTGTCCAAAAATTTCCAGTGAAAATGGGATCTGTCACTTACAATAATCTTTGCGTTTCAATGTAGCTTTTGAATTGTTTCCATAAATGCAGTAGAAACTGTACTGGCTTTAAATGGATGTGATAATGCACAAAAGTGTGCATACTTTGTAAGTTTGTCAACGACCACCATGATGACACTCTTTCCCTCAGAATTGGGTAAACCTGTGATAAAATCCATTGAAACCTCCTCCCAACATTGGCTTGGAATGGATAAAGGTTTTAATAGACTCGGTGCCTTAATTCTTTCAACTTTATCTTGTTGGAAAACCAAACATTCCACCACAAACTTTTGAATATCTGATTTAAGGCCATCCCAAAAAAATTCCTTCTTAACCCTGTGGTAAGTTTTTAAAAATCATGAGTGCCCTCCTAAGGTATAAGTGTGCAATTCCATAAGAATATTTTGTTTTAGCTGGGAATTCTTATAGAGGTATAAGCGATTTTTGTACCATAACGAATCATTTTGATAGCTAAATGCATCAAACGTACTGGAATCTTGTTGTAACTTTTGAATAAGAGCCCACACTTCTTCATCATTCTTCCATTCTGTTGGAAATAATACTGAGAGGGGGGTTGAATCAGTATTATCAAGTCACTTATTTTCTTTTTCAAACCCAGATCATATACGCTACTTCAGATAGATAAAACCACATATATACACAACTACAGAGAAGGAAACTCGCGTATGCAATGCAGAATTATAATTTAATTTATCTTACAGATGTTGATCATTAATCTGTGTATTAGAATCAAATAAACAGTAACTTGAAATAGTAAAATAGAGCTGAAGACAATCACACACAAGTACACAAGATATAAGGTGGAAAACTAATGTGGGTGAAAACCACCTGCTGAAATTCGTCTCTATCTTCTTTTAATTAGAAACTTCTTTTACAATGTACTGGTGCAGTCCTTTACCAGTACGCAGGCTGCAACCTGCAGAGAGCTACAACCCTCTCTCATTCTCCAGCTTCTCCTGGAAGGGATCTACAACCCCCTTAGCTCTTGCACTAGCCAAGATACTAGTACGTAGGTGCTGGCCTACAAAAGGCTACAATCTTCTCTTTCTTCCAGGGCCACGTTTCATAAATTTTCAGACTGGATCCATGAACATCAATCAATCATCAAGAATTTTTGCATCAAACAATCTCCTTTTCACCAATTAGAAATGAATCAAGTAGATAATTCTCTGACAGCTGTACCCAAAACACAGTAGCAGTAACCACACATCAAATTCTGAACCCAAAACACTGCAGCAATAAACAGAAGCAGCTAGATCACAACTCAAAAGATATACGCTACTTCAATAACTTGAAACCTGCGTGCATACGCTTCTATGTTTGGAGAAACCTGCGTATACACTGTTTTTATTCACTAAACCAGCGTGTATACACGCCTTTGCTTCACTGAACCTGCGTACAGATCTATAAACGATAATTCACTCTTTCAAATATTCAGACACTAATTAACCCAGATTATCAAATTTATAGATCAAGCATGTGCCACATATAACAGATCAAAATCATGCAAAGATATTATCATTCAAGCCTAAATATTATGGCCCATCAATAGAAATTATCCTTCTCTTTGCGCTAGGTTCCTCCTTCATTCAGATCCAGATCTGCACCATAACCGCAATCACCAATATTTCAGATCTAGCACTTATTAGATATTCAATTCATTCAGATGATCCTTTGCCAAATGATCTCCTTCCTCTTTTATAGTCTTAGGCCTTTCACAATACCATGGTCCAAAACCATAATAAAACAATACCATGGATCCAATACTTGGGATCAACACTTCTGATGAGATACCATGGTCCAAAACCATAGGTTCAAATACCAAGGACTAACTGCCACAGACCAAAAGTAAGTTCTCCAACATATATGTGCTTTTCCTTGCGTGAAAGTGCGTGTATACACATACACGCCTTTGTAACGTCTAACCCACGTGTATACGCACCCTCGTCTAGGTGAACCTGCGTATATATCTTTTTCTTCATTTTGAGAGCCTGTAATGAGATCTGTCACCAAACTGAGTTTCCATCAAGGACAACACCTGTGCCATAGCTCTAAATCAGTGCCACAATGCCAACAATCTCCCCCTTTGGACTTGATGGCAACCCCAAGATCCTCAAAGTCATTCTCCCCCTTTGTCATCAAGGGAAAAGGGTTGTGCTCCCCTTGAGTACATACTGAAATTTCTGCCCTGTTGTGCTAACCATGCTCCCCCTAACTGTAGGCAAGATCTGAAAAAATATGTTCTTCAAGGAAAACCATGACTTATACATCATAAAAGACCTTCCTATCACCAAAAGACTCAATACATACATCCATCACCCAACCAGGTGGGGATCATCCACCCAACCAAGTGGGGATACATCAGAAATTTACATATGACAACCAAGTACATTACATCTTCATCCCAGGCATAGTGGGGAAACCAAAATAGACCGTTACATGACCTTGACACCATAAAAGAGATACATGACATAGAGACGAAATATCTAGAGCAAGACTTATGAAACTCACCAATAACTGATATCAGCAGCATCTATCAATCACCATTCAGATCAGTAGCCAAGATTTCCTTCTGTTCTTCCTCTGCCTTTGTTCCACCTGAAACCAACAACAGTTGTGACCTTGAACCAAAAGTTTCTAAGATGATGCAAAAAATGCATCATTAGAAGTTTATCTACTCCCCCTGAACCTGTGCCGGATGGTCTCTATCAGACCCATATTAGAATATCTTCAACCAGAGCCTGTCCCTACTGATATCCATCAATCCTCCATATATGCCACTCTCTCTGCACAAACCGGCGTATGTACGTGAATCCTCCTCAGGAAACTCGCGTACACCCATTTTTCTCTGAAACAGAAAAGTTTTAACAGCAAGATGATGCGTCAACTACTCCCAGCTTCTTTCTAAGGTATTCAAAAGTTTCCCTGGGTAGTGGTTTGGTGAGTATATCAGCAACTTGTTCCTTAGAGGGAACATACTCCAATTTGACCTTTTGTTCCAACACTTGTTCCCGGAGAAAATGATACTTGATAGGTATGTGCTTAGTCTTTGAATGCATGACAAGATTCTTTGAGATACTGATAGCACTTGTATTATCACATAAGATGGAGATAGGTGGAGTACAAGTGATTTGAAAATCCTACAAAGTTTGCATCATCCAAAGGAGTTGTGTGCAACAAGATGCGGCAGCCACATATTCTGCTTCAGCTGTAGATAGAGCAATCGAACTCAGTTTCTTGCTGAACCAATATACTAATTTGGAACCCATAAAGAATGCACCATCACTTGTGCTCTTTCTGTCATCCACGCTTCCAGCCCAATCTGCCTTTGTATAAGCACGAAGAGTGAGATCTGTATCTCTAGGATACCATAAGCCATAGTTTTGAGTTCCTTGAAGATACTTGAAAATTCTCTTCACTGCCTAAAGATGAGTTTCCTTTGGATTTTCCTGAAATCTTCCAACTATTCCCACTGCGTGCATGATGTCTAGTCGGGTACCTATCAAATAAAGTAGACTTCCAATCATAGATCTATAGGTTGGTTGATGCACTGTTGTTGATTCATCATTTGTCCTGAGGCTGCATCCTGTAACCATAGGGGTACATACTGGTTTTGCATCTTCCATGCCATATTTCTTCAAGATCTGCTTGAGATACTTGGTTTGAGACAAAAAGATACCACCTTCATTTTGTTGAATTTGCAATCCAAGAAAATATGTCAGTTCTCCAAGCAAAGACATTTTGAATTCTTTTTGCATCACCAAGGCAAAGCTTTGACTCATAGCTTCTTCATTACTGCCAAAGATAATATCATCTACATACACAACAAGTATTAGAAATTTGTCATTTTCAATTTTTATATAAAGATTGCTATCTGCTGATCCTTTTGAAAAACCTTGTTGATGAAGATATTTGTCCAAATAGTAGTACCAAGCCCTTGGAGCCTGTTTAAGACCATAAAGAGCGCTTTTTCATTCTGCATACAAGATTTGGATCATTCCCAAGAATGAAACCATCTGGTTGCTCAATGTACACCTCTTCTTCTAAGTCTCCATTCAAAAAGGCTAATTTCACGTCCATTTGAAATACTTTGAACTTCTGAAAGATAGAGAGAGCAAGGAACATTCTGATGGCCTCAAGTCTAGCAACTGGAGCAAAAGTTTCTTCAAAATCTTTTCCTTCTTGTTGAGCATACCCTTTACAAACAAGTCTGGCCTTGTTTCTAATCACTTCCCCATTTTCATTCAACTTGTTTTTGAAGATCCATTTTGTCCCTATGACATTCTTATCTTTTGGTCTAGGAACCAACTCCCAAGTGTTATTCTTTTCGATCTGCTCAAGTTCTTCATCCATTTCCTTGACCCATCATTCATCATTGCATGCCTCTTTTACATTTTTTGGTTCAGTGGAGGAGAGCAAGGCCAAATAGCTTGAGGCTTCTGCAATTGTTCTTCTTGTTTATATACCTGCCTCTTTCTACCCCAAAATTTGAGATTCTTGATGATTCTTCTGAACGTACCTGGATGGAGTCTTCTCTTCTATTCTTATCTATTCTTTTGGTGCCTCTTGAGCTTCTTCTTCATCACAGTTCTGATTTGATGTTGACGGATAGTCCTCATCATCTTCGAAATCTTCGGAATTCACTTGCCTAGGAATGTTTCCTTCTTCATCAACCACTACATCAATGCCGTCAACAATTTTTACAAGTCTTTTGTTGTAACACTTATATGCTTTGTTGTGAGGAGAATAACCAATGAGAATGCCTTCATCTAATCTAGGTTCAAACTTGCCAAGATTTTCATCATTATTTTAATATAGCATTTGCTTCCAAAAATTTTGAAATATTTTACCGAAGGAATCTCACCATACCAGAGCTCATGAGGAGTTTGAGTGTTGTTCACCCGAACATTTGTCTTTTTGAGAATAACAACTGCAACAAATGCGGCTTCACCCCAGAAAGTTGCGGGAGTTCCAGACTCATCAAGCATTGAACGAGCCATTTGTTGAACCGTTCTATTCATCTGTTCCACTACTCCATTTTGCTGAGGAGTCCTAGCTGTAGAGAATTCCCTTCTTATTCCATGTTCTTCACAAAAATCGAAAAATTCATTCGAGGTAAATTCTCCTCCTCGATCCAACCTGAGGGATTTGATTCTGAGATCTGATTCGTTCTCCACCAAGGCTTTGAATGATTTGAATTTTTTAAAGGCTTCGTCTTTGTGCTTCATAAGTCCTATCCAACACATCCTGGAATAGTCATCAATGAATAATATAAAGTATTCTTCTCCTTGAGGTGACCTTTTCCTAGTTGGTCCACATACATTAGTATGGAAAAGTTCAAGCGGCCTGCTGGCTGATCCTTCCTTCTCAGGGAATGTAGTTCTGGTTTGCTTACCAAAATGACATGATTTGCATATTGTACTGTCTGGGATTCTGATGTCTGGAAGACCATGAACTGCCTAGTATTTGCATGCTTTCCTTATTTGTGAGAAACTAAGATGCCCCAATCTTCTGTGCCATAGCCAGTGTTCATCATTCTTACTCAGATAGCATTGATGTTGTCCTTCTTTGAATATGTATAAATTATTTGGAGTCATTACGCCTTTGATCACTGTTTTTCTTGTATCAAGATCACGAACACTACATCCATTTGATCAAAATATTACCTCAATTCCTTGATCACACATCTGGCTGACACTTAATAGATTATGCTTTAAGCCATCAACGTACATGACATTTCTAGCTTTGACCCTTTCTTTCAACTGAACAGAACCTTTACCTTTTATGAGAGCAGGGGTGTCATTTCCAAAAGAAACCTTCTTCTACTTCTCTAAGGCACTATATGATTGAAGTTTTTCTTTATCACCTGTCATATGTTTCGAACATCCAATGTCGATGTACCATTCATTTTCTTGCCCTTCCGCATATAAGGCTATACCACATCTTTCTGGTTGGGGTTCTTTTATTCTCCATGATTTGGCACTTGAGGCTTGCTCCTTCTGAGTTGTCTGCCAAAAACTGCTCCTGCATTCAAAATCTTCATGACCGAAATTGTTACAAATAGAACATTCTATTTCATTTTCAAGAGCAGAGAAGTTGTTGTAGGTCCTTTTCGTGATCGCAGTCATACTACTCTTTTTATGAGATTCTCTAGTCATGATTGTCTTATAGGCAACACATTGAGCTACTTTGTGACCAAAGTTATGACAAGAAAAACATTGGCCATTAAAAAAACTCCTGTGATTATCAAATCTACCAGCCAAATGATTGTAGTTCCTATTGACATCCATTCTTGAGGCAAATTGAGAAGGTTTTACCTGTGGCTGGTTATAGCTCCTATTTGTCCTTAAAGTAGATTGCCCTCGATTTACCTGGTAGTCTTTGTTCATTCTTGAGGTAAATTGTCCCTGATTTACCTAGTGATTTCCATTGGGTCTATGTTCACTTCTCCTTGCAGCGTCAAGATAACGCTTGGAGGTAGATGGTTTCTATGCTTGAGTTGTTTCTTCATTATATCCCAGACCTGTCTTGATTAGTGGAGAGCGCTGCACTTTGATAATCTCATTTAACGTGTCAGATCCTTTAACAAATCTAAGATTAAGAGCTTTTGTTTTCTCAATCTCTTTTCTTAGTCCCACAATTTCACATTCTAACTTTTCATGATGTTTTTCCTTTTCAACAAGTTGTAATTGTAGAGTATCTATGATCACATTCTTCTCTTCTAAACAAATTTTGAGTCTAAAAATCTCTTCATAAAGACTTTCTTCATCTATAGCATCCACGAAATCATCATCTTCAAAAGCCATTAAAAGTTTATATTTGTTACCTTGTTCATCTTCGTCACTATTTGAAAGTCCATCACTATCTTCATGAGTGTAATAGCTTTTCTTATTTACATTCTGTTTCTTGTTCCATCTAACAGGTTCCTTCCCCTTGTCAATCTTATCCTTATGAGGACATTTGGCAGCATAGTGACCGACTCTTCCACAAGCAAAGCATTTGAAAGGTAACTTGCCTCGGAATCTTCTAGCACCCCGTTGAAGGTTCTTGACAAAATTTGATTCTTCTTCTTCTTCTAACACGTGTTCTGACTCATAGTAATCTCCTTTTCCTGAAGCCTTGAAGGCAGCTTCTCTCCTGTCTAATGGTCCTCCTTTCCTCATTTCATAAGCAGTCAAAATTCTGTGCAGTTGTGACATGGTAAGGTTTCGTAGATTCTCTTTTTCTTCTATTGCAGAAACTTTAGATTCAAACCTAGGGGACAAAGATCTTAGAACCTTTTCAACCACAACAGCCTCTTTTATTTCTTCACCCAAGTTTTTCATACAATTAACAATCTCATCTACATGAAGGAAATAGTTAGCCACACTTTCATCATTGTGCATTCTGAGATTTTCATACTGAATTCTGAGGGTTTGAAGTTTTGCTTGTTTTACCTGATCATCTCCTTCATAGCTCAGAACAATCTTGTCCCATATTTCTTTTGTGGATTTATATTGCATAACGTTGACAAATTCTGATTGAGATAGACATCGTAATAGAGTATTGACCACCTTTGCATTTGTTTCATATTGCTTCTTACCAGCAGGATTTGTAGGAGTTGCTGAAGGAAAAGTGTACCCTGTATCTATGATATCCCAGACTTCAGTACCAAGAGATTGAAGATAGGCTGTAACTCTTACCTTCCAATAAACGAAGTTGGTCCCATCAAAAATTGGTGGTCTGATTGATGCTTCTCTCTCATATTTTCTCATGATGATGGATCTTCCTTCAAGCGATCAAGCTTCTTCAGAAGGACCTGCTCTGAAACCAATTGTTGGAAATAATACTGAGAGGGGGGGTGAATCAGTATTATCAAGTCACTTATTTTCTTTTTCAAACCCAGATCATATACACTACTTCAGATAAGTAAAACTGTATATATACGCAACTACAGAGAAGGAAACCCGCGTATGCAATGCAGACTTATAATTTAACTTATCTTACAGATGTTGATCATTAATCTGTGTATTAGAATCAAATAAATAGTAACCTGAAACAGTAAAACGGAGCTGAAGACAATCACACACAAGAACACAAGATATAAGGTGGAAACCCAATGTGGGTGAAAACCACCTGCTGCAATTCGTCTCTATCTTCTTTTAATTAGAAATTTCTTTTACAATGTACTAGTGCAGTTATTTACCAGTATGCAAGCTGCAACCTGCAGAGAGCTACAACCCTTTCTCATTCTCCAGCTTCTTCTGGAAGGGAGCTACAACCCCCTTAGCTCTTGCACTAGCCAAGATACTAGTACGTAGGTGCTGGCCTACAGAAGGCTACAACCTTCTCTTTCTTCCAGGGACCACGTTTCATAAATTTATAGACTGGATCCATGAACATCAATCAATCATCAAGAATTTTTGCATCAAACAATCTCCTTTTCACCAATTAGAACTGAATCAAATAGATACTTCTCTAACGGCTGTACCCAAAACACAGTAATAGTAACCACACACCAAATTCTGAACCCAGAACATTGCAGCAATAAACAGAAGTAGCTAGATCACAACTCAGAAGATATACGCTACTTCAATAACCTGAAACCTGTGTGCATACGCTTCTGTGTTTGGAGAAACATGTGTATGCGCTGTTTTTATTCACTGAACCAGCGTGTATACACGCCTTCGCTTCACTGAACTTGCATACAGATCTATAAAAGATAATTCACTCTTTCAAATATTCAGACACTAATTAACCCAGATTATCAGATTTATAGATCAAGCATGTGCGGCATATAACAGATCAAAATCATGCAAAGATATTATCATTCAAGCCTAAAGATTATGACCCATCAATAGAACTTATCCTTCTCTTTATGCTAAGGTTCCTCCTTCATTCAGATCCAGATCTGCACCATAACCCCGATCACCAATATTTCAGATCTAGTACTTATTAGATATTCAATTCATTCAGATGATGCTTTTCCAAATGATCTCCTTCCTCTTTTATAGTCTTATGCCTTTCATAATACCACGGTCCAAAACCATAATAAAACAATACCATGGACCCAATACTTGGGATCAACACTTCTGACGAGATACCATGGTCCAAAACCATAGTTTCAAATACCAAGGACTAACTTCCATGGACCAAAAGTAAGTTCTCCAACATATACGCACTTTTCCTTGCGTGAAAGTGCGTGTATACTCATATGCGCCTTTGTAACGTCTAACCCACATGTATACATGCCCTCGTCTAGGTGAACCTGCATATATATATTTTTCTTCATTCTGAGAGCCTGTACTGAGATCTGTCACCAAAGTGAGTTTCCATCAAGGACAACACCTGTGCCATAGCTCTAAATCAGTGCCACAATGCCAACACATTCCTCCCTTGCTTCATTTATCCAATCTGGTTAGATAATAGAAATGGTTCACAACAATGCTTCCACATCCTCAACCTTTCTTGAGAGTGCATCTGCCACCATATTTTGCTTCCCTTTTTTGTAGATGATTTCAAAGTCATAACCCAACATCTTTGTGAGCCACTTTTGTTGCTCTTCATAGGATAATCTTTGTTCTAAAAAGTAATTAAGGCTATCATGATCCGTTTTTACCTTGAAGTGTCTTCCCATTAGGTAGGGTCACCATTTCTTAAGTGCACAGAGTATTGCCAACATTTCCTTCTCATAAATAGCTTTGTGTAAAAACTTTCACTTGATTGGATGACTTTCAAAAGCAATGGGTCTTTCATCTTTCATTAGAACAGCACCAATTCCATTTCCTGAAGCATCACATTCCACAATAAAGGTTTTTGTGAAGTTCGGTGTAGCTAAGACCGGTGCTTGGCACATTGCCTCTTTAAGATGTTCGAAGGCCTTTGTTGCTTCTGGAGTCCATGAAAATGCATCTTTCTTCAATAATGTTGTTAGAGGTGCTACTATTCTCCCATAATTCTTAAAAAACTTGTGATAATACCCTGTCAACCTGAGAAATCATCGCAGCTGCTTTATGGATGTGGGAATTTTCCATTCCTTAATGGCTTTAATTTTTCTAGGGTCTACCTTAACCCCTTCATGAGATACAATATTACCCAAATATTCCACCTCTTGGACTCCAAAGAAACATTTAGATCTTTTTGCATATAATTGTTTTTCCTCCAATAGTTGTAGCACCCTGTCAACATGTTCAACATGATCCTTCCAAGACTTGTTGTAGATTAGTATATCATCAAAAAATACTAACACAAATTTTCTAAGGAATGGTTTGAAAATTGAATTCATCAAACCTTGAAATGTTGAAGGTGCATTGGTAAGGCCAAAAGGCATGACCAAAAATTCATAATGACCCTCATGAGTTCTAAATGCTATTTTCAGAATGTCTTAAATCTTCATTCTGATTTGATGATATCCTGAACGAAGGTCCAACTTGGTGAAGTAAATTGATCCATGCAATTCATCCAGTAATTCATCAATGACAGGAATGGGAAACTTATCTTTAATAGTGAGCTTGTTAAGCTCCCTATAATCCGGACACATGCGCCATGATCCATCCTTCTTGTGCACCAATACTACTGGAGCAGAAAAAGAACTTTGACTCGGTTGAATTATACCAGCCTCTAGCATTTTTGCAAGCATACGTTCAATTTCACTCTTTTGGGCATAGGGATATCTGTACGGCCTGATGTTTGGAGGAACACTTCCTTGAATCAGATGAATAGCATGATCATGATCACGCATAGGTGGGAGACCTTTGGGAGTCTCAAATACCTTGGAATGATTGTCCAGGACTTTTTTGAGATCTGGAGAAATAGATGATTCCGATGTGGAAACATCTAGCAAACATAATTGTGCAATTACACCTCTTTGTTCCTTTTTTAGAAGCTTTGTCATACCATTAGAGCTGATTATCTTTCCTGGTTTCTCTGCAATACCCCTTAATTCAACTTCCTTTCCTTCCGTAGAAAATTTGATGAAAAGTTCTTGAAAATTAAAAGCTATTGTACCCAAGGATTGTAGCGATTGGACTCCTAGTACAACATCAACACCTCCCATTGGAATGGAAAGCATTGGGCTAGTCAATACATATTCTCCCATGGATAGCTTGATATTATGGCACTTTCCAGAGAAATTTATTGTTCCTCCAATTACAACCATCACTTGACACTCTGGTGTTGGATATAAGAAGCAATTCAATTCTTTTGCTACCTTACAATGAATAAAATTGTGGGTACTTCCTGAATCAACCAACACGATTACCTTCTCTTCTTGATTTGTCACTCTATATTGATGGTTTGAGGGGTGGTAATTCCTGCCAATGCATTACAAGATATGGTCGGATCCATTTCTTGTTTATCTAGGCTTTATTCTTGGAGTATATCCTCTACTTTTGACCCTTCTTTCTCCTTTTCTTCTTCCTCTTCACAATCTATGTAGAAAAATTTCTTCTCAGTACACTTATGACCTTTAGTGTCTTTTCTATCACAACTGTAACAAATCCCTTTTTCTCTTTTTTCTTCCAATTGTTGTGGTGTCAATCTTATAGGTTATGGAAGACTAGGGGCAACAACACTTCCGTCTTTATAGTTGTGAGTGGTATGCTTCCTAGTTGCCATAATTTTGCTTTCCATTTTTCTTACTAACCTAAATGCCTTCTCTAATGAATCAAGTTCCAAAGGCAAACATCATGTTGGATATTATCCTTTAAAGACCCTATGAACACATCAATCCTATGCTCCTATGGAATATTTTTTACTCTTATGTTCAATTTTTGGAACTCCTCAATGTGCTCCATTATTGAACCCTTTTGTTTGAGACTTATCAATTGGCTAAAGAAAGTGTTGCTTTTTGTATCCTCATAATGTGCTATCAATTCTTCCGTAAAAATTGCCCAAGTGATAAATTGTTTACGAGAGCAAAGCCATTGATACCATACAAACTGATTTGGTTCCAAATATAAAGTTGCAATATGCACCTTTTGTGTGTTTTGCACATTATTGAGATCGAAAAATTGCTCCATCTGTAATATCCATGTTGCGGGATCCTTGCCATCAAACTTCCTCATATCGATTTTTGGAATATGGTGGGTCTTCAATCCAACATTAGAGTCTCTGAAATCATGATTAACATTTCTTTTGTTCTCATCATGAGTTTTCTTTACTACCATTTCACCATTAGTAAGCATTTCTTGTAGAAACTTTGTTAAATTTGTCTTCAAATCTTCCATGCCTGTCTTCAAATCTTCCATGTTTGTCTTCAAATCTATCTTCAACTCATCCATCTTAGCTTCCACGTCAATCATCTTAGCTTCTATGCCTTTCTTTAAATAGTCCATCTTAGCTTCTACACCTTTCTTTAAACCATCCATCTTAGCTTCTACATCTTTCTTTAAACCATCCATCTTAGATTTTGTTCCTTTTTGTGCAAGGGACAGTTGTTGCACTTGGTCTTGTAATTTTGATATATCATGTTGCATTTCTTCCTCTTCTTCATGAGTCATGCTAGAGATTTCAGGTTCCTTACTAGGTGTTTGCATTTTCTTTCCTTGTGGCATCAGTTACCGATAATAATGATCTATTATGCCCTTTGAATTCCTTCAAAATAAATTTCAAACCAATCTTAAGAAAAAATTTAAAAGAATCTACACACCTTTTTTTCACTTTGTAGGAACTCAATATTGCCTCTGATGTATCTACGTACATTCAAATCATCCAATTCTGAAATTGTGACCTGTAGTAGC
Organism: Pinus tabuliformis; assembly: GCA_031772625.1. Lineage (NCBI taxonomy): Eukaryota > Viridiplantae > Streptophyta > Pinopsida > Pinales > Pinaceae > Pinus > Pinus tabuliformis. The sequence continues at coordinate 1,418,158,510 of CM062817.1, read as the reverse complement.
CTTCTTTGTCCTCTTTTCAATGCCACCAGTCTTATCCAAATTGGATTCTCCAAGGAAGAGTTATGTGAAATCTCCCACAGTGACCTGATTATAGACTAGTTCAGTAGAGCGAACTTGTACGACGTGCCACGAGTCACTGTTTCGACCTTTGGCTCTACAAAATATATACAAGAAACTACAGTCCTTCCTCTTTCTATACCTTCTTATGAAATTTCAATCCAATGCTCAGAGAGAAAGTTATGACGATTTTCCCCAGGTCAACTGTTTGGAATGTAATTCAGGAGTCTGCAAAAAGACCAACTTCCTCAGTTCATATCTCCACAAATATAGCGCAAAAATCTCTAAAATTTGGACTCGAGCTTCAGTGCAATGTCTTCTCAAATGGGTTTTTTTTAGCTTCTGAATTGTCGTAGAAAAAAATTTATAGCGAAAATTCCACGATGACCTGTTTGGAGCAGCGAAACCCTAGAATCCAAAGCTCTGATACCAAATGTTATGAAACCAGCTCACAAAAAGATAGAAAAGATAGATCAACGCCTTAGAATTCAGCCTCTTCGAGGGGGAAACCTCCTTTGTATTACACAAATGAACAATTCTTGGATGATACAAATGACAAAACCTCCTTTCTATATATAGGAGTCTAAGGAGTCACAATATAACCCAGCCGACCTAACAATAATAATATAAAGCCACAAAAATAACAATAGAGGGATTCTATGGGGCACAGTAATAACAATATGGGGATAATAGGGGCACAACAATATTAATAAGGGGTACAATTACAATAGTAATAGGGTAATCACTATTATTATAGGGACCCAACACATGCCCTGGCACTCCTTAGCTATCATGCCCTCACAACTACCCTTACATTTTTTTAGACTTAGCCAAAACCCAACCAAGTCCTTCCCCGACTACAAAAAATTAACCAAGTTATAGATACTACAACTAGACTATGCCTTGTTCACTTAAGAACTAGCTATAACACAATTAGGCTACTCATGTCCAATCTCAACTCATCCCAATTAACAAGTTAACAATTCAAGGCTCACGTCCAACCATGGCCATAAAACAACTAAGAAACATAGTTTACACCTTGACATGCCCTAGCACATGGCATGTCTAACAATCCCTTAGCCCTATGTGACATGTGTTAGCATCCCCTACATTTCTTGGCATGCTTATCAGTCCTTAGCACACCCTAGCACTCTCTGACATGCCCTAGCACTCTAGCATGCCTTGGCGTTTCCTAGCATATAAACTTGTCACTCCCTCCTTAGAACACTTGGAACTCATTGACACTCCCTATCATGCACTCTTATCTCTTCATTTCCATGCATTTTGAACTAGTTCTCCCTTATGTTTTTGTGGCACTCGCTAACATTCGCTTGCGCATATTGACACACCTTGTCACATGGCACATCTTGGTATGTTGCCTTAGCACTCCAGCATTCTTGGGCACTACCTAACATATCTTGTCACTCCCTCCTTACCACACCTACAACTCACTAGCTGTTACACTAAAAAATGTCTCGATGGCTATTTACAGTTAGTATGGCTCTATCAACAGTCATGCTATCCTCCTGGGCAAGTCTTATACCTCTGCTCTCCATGTCAAACTCCAAAAAGAGAGAAAGTCTTAGTAAATGTGTTTATCTCTGGGTACGCAGATTCTCTCGACCTTACCTGCGTATACGCACCTAATGTTCACAAAAACTGCGTACTTGTACGCTCTGTATGTAAAGGGGCAGGTGCGTACCCCTATAAAGGTCAAAAGGCGCAAGTTTCACTCCAAAAAAGTTACTTGTGGTCATTTCTAGAGGCTTCTAGAAGTATGTTTGACGTGTATGAAGCGCCTCCAGATGGTTCATGTATCCCTACCAAAGAGGAACTTATCCCATCAATAAGGGAGATATCCCATCCAAAGAGGGACTTATCCCATTGATGGTGGACCTGAATAACTTCCTCTAGAACACTATAAATACAGGCATTGGGCCAGAAGGAGGGGAGGTTGAAAGGTAAACATTTCTAAGGGTAGATGCTGCTGGAATTAGGACTCCCAGTTAGAAGCTTGTGAGGAGAGATTACCATCTTTGCTTGTTCTATTTGGAAGTGGGTGAGCTTTGTCAAAGTAAAGGAGAACTCTTGATGGACCCTGGGAGGGACTTGCACAACACCAAGGCTCAGGTTGTAATTGTTCCTTTTGTTTCCTATTAATGCAAATGAGTCCATTCTTCTCAATAACTTGTTATTTATGAGTTGTTTCATGTACTCCTTGGTCTATATGTTAAATATGTTTTATTTTATGAGATTATCAAGTGCTATTTAATCGTTTGATTGTTAGTGAATGCAGGTTTCGAAGTGAAGGAGGAGCTCATCCAGATCGGCGAGGCTGGACTGCTGCAATAGCGTTGGACTACAGGTAGGATCTAAACACTTGATTTCTCGTATGGTAAATGCATGTTTAGAGAAGGATTGCTCTTGTTTGTCTTGTTTGTCACTAGAGAGTCTTAGGCTCCTAGGGAGGTTGGTTGTGTCCGCACTATCGACTCTTTCCGCCTGACAAAATGGCGACCATACTGGGGACTCCATTGATGTGAAAGTTTTTTCCTTTGTATGCAACTTTGATCTGAGAAAAGTCATTTATTTTCTGGTTTTTGGCTTTGTGACTTTGTATTTGGGTGGGCTAGCGTAGGGTTAAATTAGATTTAGTTTTTCTTGGTTTTTCCAGTAGTACGCACCCTCTGAGTATTGCACAGTGCGTACCTGTACGCACTGTTGCTGTGTGCACAGAGCGGGCCCGCACCTGTCTTAACAGGTTGCCTGCATACCCTGCTAAAAATTAAGAAATTTCCATTTTTTACATTTTTCCTCTTAGATTTTGCTTTTTCTTAGTTTTTACTGCCCAGATCCATTAGTCTCCTGTCAAAGATCTTCACCTGAACTTGTTTCGATAGCATTGAGTGTTTTAGTGGATTTCATAGAAGTTTAAGCCCTAGGGTTTGATTTTTGAGTAGGTCCTGTAGTGACTTTGGCAGTAGAAGTTGTCAAGCCTTCGATCTCTCTGGTTTTGTCAGCCTTCTTAGGAGTCGGACCTGTCATAAAGTCTACCTGTGAGAGCAACTTACCTTTGAGTTGTCTCTTTGGCGAATTTCGAAGTGCTTGTTGATTGAGTATTGAATTCCATTTTACAAAAAGAACAAAAAGATTTGAGTTTTGTTTTGACTGGTTTTTTGATTCTGCATTAGCTGGTCCTTGGCTTGATTGTGGTCAAGTAAAACAACCTAGAATCATCCTTGTAGGCTTTTGCCTCGTTAGGTTTGCTTTAGAGTAAATTTCCTTTTGATTTGCTTGTGAGTCAATTTTTCATTGCTTTTATAGATATTGAGATTGATTTTCGTTAAAATAGATTTATATGCTTTATTAAATAAGAAAAAATACAAAAACATCTCCTTTGAAAAGTTTTGTTTCAAGTAGCTTTGGAGTATTTTGAAAGAAAAAGAATTTTTTGTGCACGTAAGGAGTGGTCATGTTTGTATGCTTGGAAAGATAAAGAGTTTTATTTCTTTGATTTTCGTTCCCAAGATAGTTGTTTTTATATAAATTTGCATTTTCTAAAATTTCTTAGCTAAGAATTTCATTGAAAAGGAAAAGTAGCGTAAATCATCTTAGGTGCATCTTTGTAGTGGTTGAGAGTCGAGTCTACACACCATTGGTTTCATTTCCGCTACCATTTGTCTTTAAGAAAAACCATAAAATTAACGCTTAAAGTAAAATCAACGTAGTAACTTTTATTTACTAGGGCTCTGAAACACCAATTTAGATCAGGCTAGTGTCTTGGAGTAGGAGTGTAATTAACTCTCCAAGACAACAAAACCAAACAAGTAGCTTATCTTATGATAGAATAAATCCAATTGTCTCATTTGTACTCTGGGAAAGCTCCTCTTAAAGGAGAAGCACGAGCTCGTGTCCGAACCAGTGAGGGGATCAATCCTCCCTCGTTGGGAATGACGCCAGACACGCACGTATTACAAACGGTAAACCTCGGATTAACCATTGTCGAGGAGCCAGGGGTCACTTGTCGGTAAACCTTGGATTATTGTCAAGGAACCGGCAAGGGGATTGAGCTTGATACTCTGCCCTTGCATGCTGTCGGAGTGTAGACTGTTCCCCAAGGTGCATTTTTTGCGATTGGTAACCTTAGTGACCATTATCTTTAGGATTCTACCGAGGTGACGGTGGAGGGAAGATCCCACTGTACCTGGAGCAGACGTCGGCTAGACTCACTTGGATTTTCCGGGGGGTTCACTTCACTCGAGACGGTTAAAGTGGAGGAACTTGTGCCGGTCTATTCATTAAGCAGGTTTCCGGGTAACTGTTCCATCCGCCACTTCTTTACTGAATCCAACGATGTTGGGTTTCATCTCCAACTAGCGTTTTCGGTCTGGAAGGCTACTGTTTGTGTTTGGTTTGACGCCCTAGATTCTTTAGGCGTATGATTCAAATTTGTTTGGTTCTTTAGAGACTTTAGGTGGTTTGATTTGAGATTTTACTTTGTTTTCGTGTGTAGTAGTTAAAAGTTTTTAGCTGTGGCAGAATTACCGAGACAGTCCCGTAGACTTCGGGGCAAGTCACCTGAGATTGTTACTGGAACTGATTTGTTGAGGAAACTCCGTAGATCACGGGGTGGACCTCCTGAAGACGTCCCGGGTCAGTACGAAGGATTGAAGGTCCTTGTAACTCCTCCTAGTGGCAGTAGAGTAGGTTCACCTGAAGAAGGAGAGTCTTCCTTGGTAGTCCATCCAGATTACCAAAGTCTAGAGACAGGTTATAATCTCGAAGCTGTTACAGTTTCTGAGCTTGCTGGTAGTTTTTCATCTACTAGTGATATAGGCGAAGAACCTGAAATATCTGAACCTGTTACTCCAACTTCTAGTGTACCAGATTCACCCAGGGTAGAAAGAGTCATCACCGAAAATCTTCCTACTGGTTTGATAGCTATTGAAGAACTTGCTCCAGAGGAAGAATTAGGCGTATCTACCCTTGAAGATCAACCTACTATTGAGCTCAGGGAGCGTGAATCTATCTTTTACAGTCCTCCTAGAAGTACTACTTGGTACCTTTCGTTAACCAATTATTTAGACAACTCAGGGGTAGGTTTTTCTCCACCTCGTACTCGTTTTCCACCTGGAGGTATTTATACTCTTGTAAATATGTCTGGTCAGTCGTCCGTGTTCACTCAATCTCCTGAATCTTTCTTACACGGCGGTCCTTCTGTTCCCACCGGGTATCAATCACTTTCTGGTACCTTTGCGGGGGCATCTCCTCAACCCATTGATCATGGGTTATTAGCTGGAAACAATGGTAATAAACCGTTGGGTGTAGGGGACATTTACATGATGTCAGGTTCAGTTCCCGTTTCTCAACCTCAAGGTGGTCAATTACCGCCTGGGGGGCAGCCTCAATTAATGCCTGGGGGGAAACCTCAAGGTACACAAATTGTGTCTGGGGGGCAGCCTCAAGGTCAGTATGTACCTATGGTGCAATACATGCCTCAGGGTCAACCCCAGCCTCAATATGTACCCCAGGGTCAACCTCAGTATCAATATTTACCTCAAGGGTATCAACCCCAAGGGTATCAACCTCAAGGGTATCAACCTCAAGGTCAAGGTCAACCCCAGTATCAGTATTTACCCCAAGGTTATCAACCTCAAGGTCAATACTCGAGTCAAGGTTATTAACCACCTCAAGGTTAGTCATATGTTCAAGGTATGGGAACTGTACCTTTCAGTTATCAATCCTATCCTCAATCCGGTTATGGATCCCAGTATCCTCAACCTGTTACGGGTCAATACCCCGGAATGATAGTGTGGGATCCATTACAAGGTCAACAGGTGTTGCAGCCAAGTATGCAGTTGGTACCTCAAGCTGGACAACCCGTAGTTTCTGGTCCACCCCAGCAACCGCAACCTGTCCAGTCAAATGTTCAAACTTCTGTAACTTCGGTAGTTACTCAGCCGCCAATTGCACCTAGTACTCCATCTCAAACGGCTGCTGCAACTACCGCAACATCTGCCGCACTTACTTCTGGAGTATCGACAACTCCTATTTCTACTGTCTCTGTAACTACTCCTCAGACATCTTTACCCTTATCTGGATCTACGATTCAAACTACGTTTCAGATGCCTGTAGGTCAGCCTGGTATAAGTACGGTTGTCACTACTCAACTTCAATTTGTTCATCAACCGTCCCAGGGACAGTACCAATATGGGCAAGCTGTCCAGCAGCCGGTTTACCAGTATCAACCGTATCCTGGGTACACTTATCAACAACCTCAACAACCCCAGTACGGTCTGGTTAATCCTGGTTTTCCAGGAGGATATAATATCCCTAATGCGATTCCCATTCCTAGTTATCCTGGATATCCTCCTCCTGGGACTGGTCTTGTGACCCAGAGTTTTAGAGATCCTAACCGGCAATTACTGTTTATCGCAACTTTGGATTTACCAGACTTGACGCGCCTAACGAACGATCCAATTCAATATCTTCCGTTCTGGCCGCCAATGCCAAATAAGTTGCCCAGTGATATACCCAAGTTCGAAGGTAAGTCTGGAGAGGATCCGTCCAATCACGTGATGACTTACCACCTCTGGTGTGCTTCGAATTCTATCTCGGATGATTCGATCCGCTTACGTCTTTTCCAGCGTACACTCATTGGTCTCACGGCCAAGTGGTACATTGAGTTACCACGGGCCTCTTTTTACAATTTTAGCCAGTTAGCTACCTTGTTCTTAACTCACTTTCAGTTGCCGGTCAGATACGATAACGGCACGGAGTTATTAACTTCACTAAAACAATCGACGTCCACGTATATTTCTGATCACATTCATGAGTGGAGACGTCGAAGAAGGTTAGTGAAAGTTTTTATTCCAGACCAAATCTTAGCTGAATGGTTTGTTAAATCATTATTACCGAAGATTACTGAAGATGTAGCTAAGGCCGGAGTAGTTACTGAGGAGCAAGTCATTGCTCAGGCGCAGTACCTTGACTTAGTTTATACTCAGTCGGGTACGTTACACGAGAAGATCCCAGATCTTCCAAAATCGAATCAAATCGCTGCTACTCCTTTAGGATCTCATGCCGCTGATGGTATGATTGGTACGGTGAACACAAAGAGCAAGAAGAAATCTTCCAAGAATTCTACTACTCCTATAATCACCTTGCCTGATTCCCCGACAGGAGAGTCTTCTCCTGAACTTTCCGCCGATATTCACGCTGTAGAGTCATCTACGGCCAAATCAAAAAATGGTGGAAAGAAGAAAGGAAAGAAGAAGGCTAAAGCAGACAAGGCTCCGAAGGAGAAAACAGAAAAGTCGGAAACCAATGACGAAAAGCGCAAACCTCGATATCCTTGTCTTATTTGTGAAGAGGATCATTTTACAAGAGATTGCCCTCATCGGGCCGAGGTTGTGAAAATAGTCAAAGGTTCTCCCACTCCTGCTGTGTTGAAAGATCCATTTCCAAAGCAGGAGAGTAAGATGATAGGTTCTTCCTCGACTGCCAGTGAAGAACCCATTTTGATGATGTCTCATGTGAGGATTGCGACACGGTCGCAAGATTATGGTAGCAAGAATCCTGTTGATGGTAAGGAAGCAGAATCTTCTCATTCTAATCCATCAACCTCAGCTCCTGGTTCCGATCCACTACAGATCGAAAAACCTAACCCGGACTTAGTAATCAAACCGCCCGCCAAGGGTGTTCTTCGAAGGTCTGCTTTCAATCCACATGCGAGAGCGGCCCAGAATTACAACATTGTTGAGGACTTAGCTATTTCACCCTCAACAATGTCGGCTTTAGAAGTGCTGCAATCATGCCCAGCACAATGAAAATTACTTTTGTCGGCTATCGGAGCTGTTGATGTTCAGGACCCGAATCTGATAATCTTCGATCTAGAAAATAGTACACCGCGCCTTCCCCATCAAATGGCTTTCCAGATTCCAGTGATAGTAAAAAACAGGCCTATTCATCGGACTGTAATTGATGAGGGAGCTTCCACGTGTATTATGTCGATTCAGTGTTGGAGATCGCTTGGTTCTCCTTCACTGAACCAATCCCCGACCATCCTTAAGGCCTTTGATGGCCGTGGGTTCCGTCCGTTTGGTATTCTACAGGAATTGCCTATAGGGGTAGAAGGTAAAACCGTTAGTCTGGATGTGGAGGTGGTTGATGCCCCTCTAGACTACAACCTTCTTTTGGGTCGAAGTTGGTCATATGCTATGACAGCGGTTGTTTCATCGGTCTTCAAAGTAATAAAGTTTCCACATAACGGCAAGATCGTGACAATTGATCAGCTGACATACTTTTCATCCGACCCAGCCTCTTCAGAGAGTATCCAGCATGTCGGTAAGACGACAATCCCTTATAGGGACGTTGGCGTAGGTTTAGTTAAAGATTCCGGTTTACTGGGAACTTTTCCTTTCCCTCCAATCAACGCAGACCCTTCATTTGCATCAATTCATATGATTACATCAGACACCATTATTTACGACGATCCTTGGATTGTCCCATCTGAAACTGAGATAGACTCATTCGGTGATGCTATGCCTTTGAGTCCGTATGAAATTTCTTATGAAGCCGTCGTGTCTTTTACCGACTCGCGTTCAACCCAAATCGACCAAATGAATGTGGTCAGTGAAGAATCACTTTTCACATCAACCTCAGAACGGATAGCATTTCCCGAAGTCATGTCATCTGACGAGCAACTTTGCGAAATCCTAAGTGTAGACGATCTACCATGGGAAGATCTCCATCATAGATCTTCGTTTTTACCTGAGGGTGATGCTTTTGAAAATGATTTTTCATCTATTTTTACAGCTGAATATGTCAAAGACGCTCAGAATCCAACGAAGCATTCTGATTCAGAGTTGAATTTAGGGAATATTTCTCGCACTATTCCCATTGACATTTCAGTGAAGCCCGGAATTGAAGAGAACATTCATATAGGTGCCTCATGTACAGAAGATGAAATTCAAACTTACAAGGCCCTATTCCAAGAATTCCGCGATGTGTTCGCCTGGTCTTACGGGGAAATGCCAGGAATCGATCCTGCCATTGTTGTTCATGAAATAAAGACCTACCCGGACGCTAAACCCGTCCGGCAACGGTTGCGTCAGATTCACCCTAGAAAAGCGGCTGCGATTAAAGCAGAAGTCGAGAAGCTGTTGAAAGCAGGTTTCATTTATCCAATCACGTTAACGGATTGGGTATCGAATATTGTTCCGGTTAACAAGAAACAAGGAACAATAAGAATATGTATCGACTATAGGGATATAAATCGAGCTTGTCCAAAAGACAACTATCCTACGCCTTATATCGATCAAATCATTGATGATTGTGCCGGAAGTGAAATGTTTTCCTTTATGGATGGTTTTTCGGGCTATAATCAAATCAATATTCTACCTGCCGATCAACCAAAAACGACATTCATTTGTCCATGGGGGACATTTGCTTACTGCAAATTACCTTTTGGGCTTAAGAATGCCGGAGCCACTTTTCAACGGGCGATGTCTTACGCATTTCATGACAACAAGCACATTGTGCAACCATACCTCGATGATTTGCCTGCTCATTCTTTACATCGAGCTGATCACCTTGTCCACTTACGAGCAATTTTTATGAGGTGTAGGCATTATCGTATTCGGTTGAATCCCCACAAGTGTGTATTCTGTATAGAAACGGGTCGATTGCTGGGATTTGTTGTTTCAAAAGCCGGCATTCGCGTCGATCCCTCGAAGGTCGAAGCTATCATCAAATTGCCTCCTCCTTCGAGTTTACGCCAACTCCAAAGTTTGAAAGGGAAAGCAAACTTTTTACGCCGATTCATTCCAAACTACGCCGAGGTCACTAAAGGTTTTACACGGTTGTTGAAACAGAACGCTCAATTCTTTTGGGACGAGATTGCCCAACAATCTTTTGATGCACTTAAGCACGCGTTGACCCATGCACCGTTGTTGCATCCTCCCAACTACAACCAGGACTACTTCTTATACCTCGCAGCTTCACATTCCACTATTGGAATGGTGTTAGTCCAAGAAGATGAATTTGGAACGGAACATGTGATATATTATCTTAGTAGGACGTTAAACCCCACTAAGCTAAAATATTCGCATGTGGAGAAATTGGCCCTGGCAGCCATTCAAGCTGTCCAGCGTTTTCGTCACTACATTCTTCTCCGTAAAACTATAGTTATTTCGGATTGTAACCCTATGATTTATATTTTGACTAAACAAATGATAGGGGGAAAGTACTCTAAATGGATCGTTATCCTGCAAGAGTTTGACTTGGAGTTCGAGAAGTCCAAGTCTAAGAAATCCTTAGTTTTTGCGGAATTGATGTGTGATTTCCCGCATGCTGACACAGAAACTGTGGCAGAAGAGTCCATTGCGGACGAATCTTTGTTTCTTATCAGTACTTTAGATCCGTGGTATGGGGATATAATCATCTATCTCCAAACCCAAACCTTTCGGCCTGAAGCTTCAAAGTCGGAACGTCGAAAAATTCGGTTTCAATCCCAGCAATACAGAATTATTGGAGATACACTTTATCGCCGGGGGGAAGACTTAGTTTTTCGACATTGTTTAACTCACGAAGAGGCTGAGAGGGTTTTGAATGATTGTCACTCTAGAGCATGTGGCGGTCATATGTCTGGGTATGCCACAGCTCAGAAGGTGTTGCACGCTGGCTATTTCTGGCCGTCCATGTTTAAAGATTGTATCATTGCGGTCCGAAAGTGCCACAACTGTCAAGTGTTTGATCGTAAGATGCGCGCACCACCTGCTCCTCTCCATCCTATAATTTCCGTTGGTCCTTTCGCCAAATGGGGTATCGATTTTATTACTTGTAACCCTCACTCGGCCGGGGGGCATGCGTATATCATCCTCGCGGCTGATTATTTTACTAAGTGGGCCGAGGCGATGCCTACATTCGACGCAAGCGGCAAAACAACTGCAGTTTTCGTATTAAATCACATTATAACTAGGATTGGTGTCCCGCAAGCAATCATCACTGACCATGGGAGCCATTTTCGAAACATCATGATGACTGAGCTTACAAGCCAGCTTGGTTTGCGCCACGATAGCTCTACTCCTTATTATCCGCAAGCCAACGGTTTGGTTGAGTCTATCAACAAAGTTCTAGTTATCATGATCCGACGAATCATTGGTATTCATCGGTCGAATTGGCACAACATGTTATTTTCAACGCTATGGGCATACCAAACTTCCGTGAAAACTTCAACAGGGTTCACTCCTTTCCAGCTAGTTTATGGCTTGGAAGCTGTGTTACCCATTGAATGCGAAATCCCATCACTTCAAATGGATGTCGAATTACTCCCAGCTACTTCCGAAGAGGAGAAATGTTTATTATACTTAGCTCAATTAGATGAGACTCGACGTGACGCTGCATTGGCAATCGAGACTCACGCGAAGCGAATGAAAGCTCAGTATGATAGAAATGTGACCCCTCGAAGTTTTTCGGAGGGAGACCTAGTGCTATTATATGATCAAGCTAACGATAAGCTAGGTGCTGGAAAATTCATTCCTATGTGGCATGGACCCTACATTGTAAAGCGAAAGCTAGCAAAAGGGGGCTATGAGCTGGTAGATTTTGATGGGGACTCTTTGGGTAAACCCAGAAATGGACTTTACCTAAAGAGGTATTATGCTTAAATGATGGGTATGGAGAATTTTTAGTTAGGTTAGGTTTTCTTTCTAGCTAGTATGTTTGTTAGTTTAGATAGTGTGCTTAGCTTAGAAAGTGTGTTTTTCGTCATTATTTTGGCTTGTCTTGGTTTTACTTTTGATATTGCAGATGTCGACGCCTCTCCAAACGTACATTGGATTTGCCGATGGTGCTTGTCGTAGTACACAGAATATCTCTTCCGCAGCTTGGGTTATCTATTCGCCCTCTGACGAGTTAGTTTCTATGCATGGGGTGAGCCTCGGTCAAACGACGAACAACATTGCAGAATACAGTGCAGTGGTTGAATTATTGTCTGAATCTATTTCATTTGGAATTCGACATTTGATAGTGAGGTTAGATTCTGAACTCGTTGTATTACAGCTTAATAGAGTATATGCCATTAGAAATCCTGTGTTATTAAGGTTGTTTTTGAGAGTGCGCCTCTTGGAACGTGAATTTGATTACATTGAATATCAGCATATTCCAAGGTCTTTAAATACATTAGCAGATGCAATTGCTTCTCGAATGTTGGACAGACATTTGCGATAATCATGCAAGTAAATTTAAAAACATTTCATCACATATGTTAAACAAGATAAGCCGGTAATAATTATATATATATATATAGATAGGAGTGTGTCAAAAATATACATCGTCTTCGATCATAGGTTGAAAAACACCTTATGATCGGCAAAATGATAAGTACAAAAAACCAAAAATGTCATATGTGTCTACAAAAGTGACTAGCCAATCACTGGTGGTGCTCTCTATACGAGACCACTGCCCGCGCTACCGTACACAGGAACCTCCTAAAAGGTCCTGGGACTGCGACCACATAGCGCTGAAGTCGAATGGGAATGTCATCTATGGTGGTCTCTGGTATACCCGTCGTCAGACGCTCTAGATCCTGTTCCAGCTCGGCTAAGGTCTCTGCGGCCGCATCCTGTGGGGCTGGTGCTAGTACAGCTGGTACTCTCCTCTCAAAAGCCCGGAGGTTGGCCGGACGCCGTGGACCTACATCTGCATTTTGAAAATTTGTGCTGTCAGTTTTGAGGCGATATATATAAAAACAAAAAAAAATACATAATTTAAAAACTTGTGAAGAATGAAATACCTCTGTCGTCCCACTGTTCTCCCTGTGGAAGAACCATGTCCGGATCATTCCAAAAATCCATTCCGGCATAAGGAAAATCCTGAATAGCAAAGACCTGGCTCTCTAGCCAGTGAAAGTAACCATCAGGAAATCGAACAACTGTCGCGCCCTCATCAGGATGCCGGGCCATTACCGCAACCCATCTCGTCAACTTAGGCTCCCGAGGAGCCCCAACTGGAACAGTAAGATGCTGGGGGATCAGCATTGGAACTCTCTCTAAGGCAAAGCTCACAACTAAAGGCCCATATCCAAAGGTCTTCAGTTGTCCGTTCTTTGCCCTGGTTAGTTGGCCCTTCATATTGGCCAACACAGCATCGCACCAGTTGAAAATGGTGCCTCGGTAGCAATCTATCGCCATCCGCATTTGGGACCCGGTGGCAATGTGCAAGGCGGCTGCACCGTAGAGTCTGGTAATAGTAAAGGCTATCACCATAAGTTCGGGCGGGGATATGTACTTGATTTCTATCCCTTTCTCCTGGTTCTGATTGTTGCACCACTCTAGCCGGAGGCTAGCAAGGGATTGGCCACCCGGCCTAGTCCCGGACAGAGTCAGTTGCTCGCCCCTATTTGGCAAGCCAGAGAGAAAATATATGTCAGAGGGCTCTATCTCGAGCTGGTTCTCTCCGATGTAGAAGCATTAATCCTGAATGTTCCACCTTTCAACCAGCCACTCAAGGAATGGCACCTGGCCCCTCATGCCAGGTATGGCCCAGTATTTGTACAAACCGCATGCTTTTAACGCATCAATAGAAGGTTGCTGACCAATTGTGGCCAAATCAACATCCTCGTGTTCTCTTTCTCTCCAATCTAGCATGGTGAATGCCCTACACACCAAAAAACAATAGTTAGAAATCATTAGAAGAAATTTGATTGGTTGAATTTGGAGTTTGGGGTTTCAAAATGCGTGTTTCACGGGGTACGCACCCCGCGTTCAGAACACAGAGCGGCGGTACGCAGCTGGTCTGAAGGCGGGCTGTGTACCCCGACCTTTTTCCTATATACAAAAAGGTCGGGGTACGCAGGTCGCCCATGGGGCACCTGCGTACCCCGAGAAACATATCCTAAAACCCTAAACCCCCTAAAAAATCAAACTAAAACCTAAAAATGAATTTTAAACGGATGAAATTGAAGAGGAGGATGTTGTGGAATACCTAAAAGAGACGGCGCTCGATTCTGACGGTCGGATTCTCCGCAATGTCCACAGGAAGTTTTCTTGTCAAAAGCCCTTTTCTCAACCTCAACAGTAAAATGGTAAAATGACATGGTAAAAAGTCTTTTTATAGGTGTTTTGGATGAATGAATGCTAAGTTTGTTTATTTTTCACCATGGAAAGATGTTTTTCAATGTATTTTTGCCCATCTTAAACAGGTATGAGTAATGTGTTGTTTTTGTGCAGGACAAAGGGACTTTAGGGTAAATTATTATTTTTCACAAACCAAAACATCAGAGTCATCTTTTAAGCTCTTTTCTGACTCCTAAAATATGAAAAGATTGCCGAGCGTTTCTTTTACACTCGTTAAAACGGAATTAAAAGACGGTCCCCTTATAGCTCTTTTCTGACCGTAAAAACAGGAAAAGATTGCCGGGTTTTTGTCATTTCAAACTCGATACAGAAATAAAACGACGTGTCCTTGATCGCTTTTTACTTTTCAGGTCAGAGACACTAATCATGAAAGTACTCCTTGGTCGCAAGATCAAGCGGTTCTCCCAGGTATTATTTTATACTTTTTCGGGCTTGGGGGACACAAATTTACGAAAAAGTTCAACCTGGAGTCTTCTTAAGTTTTTCAGACTCTCTAAAATTGAAAAACGCCGAGTTTCTCCTATACTGGGCTCGTTAAAATTTCACAGTAAAGGACCTGTTCAATTACAAACAGGAACGAACCACTCCTTCCTAGTGTTCGAATCAAAACTAGGTTGGACTCATCCGAAGGATGAGCTAAGACCGGTGCTTGGCACATTGCCTCTTTAAGATGTTCGAAGGCCTTTGTTGCTTCCGGAGTCCATGAAAATGCATCTTTCTTCAATAATGTTGTTAGAGGTGCTACTATTCTCCCATAATTCTTAACAAACTTGTGATAATACCCTGTCAACCTGAGAAATCATCGCAGCTGCTTTATGGATGTGGGAATTTTCCATTCCTTAATGGCTTTAATTTTTCTAGGGTCTACCTTAACCCCTTCATGAGATACAATATTACCCAAATATTCCACCTCTTGGACTCCAAAGAAACATTTAGATCTTTTTGCATATAATTGTTTTTCCTCCAATAGTTGTAGCACCCTGTCAACATGTTCAACATGATCCTTCCAAGACTTGTTGTAGATTAGTATATCATCAAAAAATACTAACACAAATTTTCTAAGGAATGGTTTGAAAATTGAATTCATCAAACCTTGAAATGTTGAAGGTGCATTGGTAAGGCCAAAAGGCATGACCAAAAATTCATAATGACCCTCATGAGTTCTAAATGCTATTTTCAGAATGTCTTAAATCTTCATTCTGATTTGATGATATCCTGAACGAAGGTCCAACTTGGTGAAGTAAATTGATCCATGCAATTCATCCAGTAATTCATCAATGACAGGAATGGGAAACTTATCTTTAATAGTGAGCTTGTTAAGCTCCCTATAATCCGGACACATGCGCCATGATCCATCCTTCTTGTGCACCAATACTACTGGAGCAGAAAAAGAACTTTGACTCGGTTGAATTATACCAGCCTCTAGCATTTTTGCAAGCATACGTTCAATTTCACTCTTTTGGGCATAGGGATATCTGTACGGCCTGATGTTTGGAGGAACACTTCCTTGAATCAGATGAATAGCATGATCATGATCACGCATAGGTGGGAGACCTTTGGGAGTCTCAAATACCTTGGAATGATTGTCCAGGACTTTTTTGAGATCTGGAGAAATAGATGATTCCGATGTGGAAACATCTAGCAAACATAATTGTGCAATTACACCTCTTTGTTCCTTTTTTAGAAGCTTTGTCATACCATTAGAGCTGATTATCTTTCCTGGTTTCTCTGCAATACCCCTTAATTCAACTTCCTTTCCTTCCGTAGAAAATTTGATGAAAAGTTCTTGAAAATTAAAAGCTATTGTACCCAAGGATTGTAGCGATTGGACTCCTAGTACAACATCAGCACCTCCCATTGGAATGGAAAGCATTGGGCTAGTCAATACATATTCTCCCATGGATAGCTTGATATTATGGCACTTTCCAGAGAAATTTATTGTTCCTCCAATTACAACCATCACTTGACACTCTGGTGTTGGATATAAGAAGCAATTCAATTCTTTTGCTACCTTACAATGAATAAAATTGTGGGTACTTCCTGAATCAACCAACACGATTACCTTCTCTTCTTGATTTGTCACTCTATATTGATGGTTTGAGGGGTGGTAATTCCTGCCAATGCATTACAAGATATGGTCGGATCCATTTCTTGTTTATCTAGGCTTTATTCTTGGAGTATATCCTCTACTTTTGACCCTTCTTTCTCCTTTTCTTCTTCCTCTTCACAATCTATGTAGAAAAATTTCTTCTCAGTACACTTATGACCTTTAGTGTCTTTTCTATCACAACTGTAACAAATCCCTTTTTCTCTTTTTTCTTCCAATTGTTGTGGTGTCAATCTTATAGGTTATGGAAGACTAGGGGCAACAACACTTCCGTCTTTATAGTTGTGAGTGGTATGCTTCCTAGTTGCCATAATTTTGCTTTCCATTTTTCTTACTAACCTAAATGCCTTCTCTAATGAATCAAGTTCCAAAGGCAAACATCATGTTGGATATTATCCTTTAAAGACCCTATGAACACATCAATCCTATGCTCCTATGGAATATTTTTTACTCTTATGTTCAATTTTTGGAACTCCTCAATGTGCTCCATTATTGAACCCTTTTGTTTGAGACTTATCAATTGGCTAAAGAAAGTGTTGCTTTTTGTATCCTCATAATGTGCTATCAATTCTTCCGTAAAAATTGCCCAAGTGATAAATTGTTTACGAGAGCAAAGCCATTGATACCATACAAACTGATTTGGTTCCAAATATAAAGTTGCAATATGCACCTTTTGTGTGTTTTGCACATTATTGAGATCGAAAAATTGCTCCATCTGTAATATCCATGTTGCGGGATCCTTGCCATCAAACTTCCTCATATCGATTTTTGGAATATGGTGGGTCTTCAATCCAACATTAGAGTCTCTGAAATCATGATTAACATTTCTTTTGTTCTCATCATGAGTTTTCTTTACTACCATTTCACCATTAGTAAGCATTTCTTGTAGAAACTTTGTTAAATTTGTCTTCAAATCTTCCATGCCTGTCTTCAAATCTTCCATGTTTGTCTTCAAATCTATCTTCAACTCATCCATCTTAGCTTCCACGTCAATCATCTTAGCTTCTATGCCTTTCTTTAAATAGTCCATCTTAGCTTCTACACCTTTCTTTAAACCATCCATCTTAGCTTCTACATCTTTCTTTAAACCATCCATCTTAGATTTTGTTCCTTTTTGTGCAAGGGACAGTTGTTGCACTTGGTCTTGTAATTTTGATATATCATGTTGCATTTCTTCCTCTTCTTCATGAGTCATGCTAGAGATTTCAGGTTCCTTACTAGGTGTTTGCATTTTCTTTCCTTGTGGCATCAGTTACCGATAATAATGATCTATTATGCCCTTTGAATTCCTTCAAAATAAATTTCAAACCAATCTTAAGAAAAAATTTAAAAGAATCTACACACCTTTTTTTCACTTTGTAGGAACTCAATATTGCCTCTGATGTATCTACGTACATTCAAATCATCCAATTCTGAAATTGTGACCTGTAGTAGCCTTCTTTGTCCTCTTTTCAATGCCACCAGTCTTATCCAAATTGGATTCTCCAAGGAAGAGTTATGTGAAATCTCCCACAGTGACCTGATTATAGACTAGTTCAGTAGAGCGAACTTGTACGACGTGCCACGAGTCACTGTTTCGACCTTTGGCTCTACAAAATATATACAAGAAACTACAGTCCTTCCTCTTTCTATACCTTCTTATGAAATTTCAATCCAATGCTCAGAGAGAAAGTTATGACGATTTTCCCCAGGTCAACTGTTTGGAATGTAATTCAGGAGTCTGCAAAAAGACCAACTTCCTCAGTTCATATCTCCACAAATATAGCGCAAAAATCTCTAAAATTTGGACTCGAGCTTCAGTGCAATGTCTTCTCAAATGGGTTTTTTTTAGCTTCTGAATTGTCGTAGAAAAAAATTTATAGCGAAAATTCCACGATGACCTGTTTGGAGCAGCGAAACCCTAGAATCCAAAGCTCTGATACCAAATGTTATGAAACCAGCTCACAAAAAGATAGAAAAGATAGATCAACGCCTTAGAATTCAGCCTCTTCGAGGGGGAAACCTCCTTTGTATTACACAAATGAACAATTCTTGGATGATACAAATGACAAAACCTCCTTTCTATATATAGGAGTCTAAGGAGTCACAATATAACCCAGCCGACCTAACAATAATAATATAAAGCCACAAAAATAACAATAGAGGGATTCTATGGGGCACAGTAATAACAATATGGGGATAATAGGGGCACAACAATATTAATAAGGGGTACAATTACAATAGTAATAGGGTAATCACTATTATTATAGGGACCCAACACATGCCCTGGCACTCCTTAGCTATCATGCCCTCACAACTACCCTTACATTTTTTTAGACTTAGCCAAAACCCAACCAAGTCCTTCCCCGACTACAAAAAATTAACCAAGTTATAGATACTACAACTAGACTATGCCTTGTTCACTTAAGAACTAGCTATAACACAATTAGGCTACTCATGTCCAATCTCAACTCATCCCAATTAACAAGTTACCAATTCAAGGCTCACGTCCAACCATGGCCATAAAACAACTAAGAAACATAGTTTACACCTTGACATGCCCTAGCACATGGCATGTCTAACAATCCCTTAGCCCTATGTGACATGTGTTAGCATCCCCTACATTTCTTGGCATGCTTATCAGTCCTTAGCACACCCTAGCACTCTCTGACATGCCCTAGCACTCTAGCATGCCTTGGCGTTTCCTAGCATATAAACTTGTCACTCCCTCCTTAGAACACTTGGAACTCATTGACACTCCCTATCATGCACTCTTATCTCTTCATTTCCATGCATTTTGAACTAGTTCTCCCTTATGTTTTTGTGGCACTCGCTAACATTCGCTTGCGCATATTGACACACCTTGTCACATGGCACATCTTGGTATGTTGCCTTAGCACTCCAGCATTCTTGGGCACTACCTAACATATCTTGTCACTCCCTCCTTACCACACCTACAACTCACTAGCTGTTACACTAAAAAATGTCTCGATGGCTATTTACAGTTAGTATGGCTCTATCAACAGTCATGCTATCCTCCTGGGCAAGTCTTATGCCTCTGCTCTCCATGTCAAACTCCAAAAAGAGAGAAAGTCTTAGTAAATGTGTTTATCTCTGGGTACGCAGATTCTCTCGACCTTACCTGCGTATACGCACCTAATGTTCACAAAAACTGCGTACTTGTACGCTCTGTATGTAAAGGGGCAGGTGCGTACCCCTGTAAAGGTCAAAAGGCGCAAGTTTCACTCCAAAAAAGTTACTTGTGGTCATTTCTAGAGGCTTCTAGAAGTATGTTTGACGTGTATGAAGCGCCTCCAGATGGTTCATGTATCCCTACCAAAGAGGAACTTATCCCATCAATAAGGGAGATATCCCATCCAAAGAGGGACTTATCCCATTGATGGTGGACCTGAATAACTTCCTCTAGAACACTATAAATACAGGCATTGGGCCAGAAGGAGGGGAGGTTGAAAGGTAAACATTTCTAAGGGTAGATGCTGCTGGAATTAGGACTCCCAGTTAGAAGCTTGTGAGGAGAGATTACCATCTTTGCTTGTTCTATTTGGAAGTGGGTGAGCTTTGTCAAAGTAAAGGAGAACTCTTGATGGACCCTGGGAGGGACTTGCACAACACCAAGGCTCAGGTTGTAATTGTTCCTTTTGTTTCCTATTAATGCAAATGAGTCCATTCTTCTCAATAACTTGTTATTTATGAGTTGTTTCATGTACTCCTTGGTCTATATGTTAAATATGTTTTATTTTATGAGATTATCAAGTGCTATTTAATCGTTTGATTGTTAGTGAATGCAGGTTTCGAAGTGAAGGAGGAGCTCATCCAGATCGGCGAGGCTGGACTGCTGCAATAGCGTTGGACTACAGGTAGGATCTAAACACTTGATTTCTCGTATGGTAAATGCATGTTTAGAGAAGGATTGCTCTTGTTTGTCTTGTTTGTCACTAGAGAGTCTTAGGCTCCTAGGGAGGTTGGTTGTGTCCGCACTATCGACTCTTTCCGCCTGACAAAATGGCGACCATACTGGGGACTCCATTGATGTGAAAGTTTTTTCCTTTGTATGCAACTTTGATCTGAGAAAAGTCATTTATTTTCTGGTTTTTGGCTTTGTGACTTTGTATTTGGGTGGGCTAGCGTAGGGTTAAATTAGATTTAGTTTTTCTTGGTTTTTCCAGTAGTACGCACCCTGTGAGTATTGCACAGTGCGTACCTGTACGCACTGTTGCTGTGTGCACAGAGCGGGCCCGCACCTGTCTTAACAGGTTGCCTGCATACCCTGCTAAAAATTAAGAAATTTCCATTTTTTACATTTTTCCTCTTAGATTTTGCTTTTTCTTAGTTTTTACTGCCCAGATCCATTAGTCTCCTGTCAAAGATCTTCACCTGAACTTGTTTCGATAGCATTGAGTGTTTTAGTGGATTTCATAGAAGTTTAAGCCCTAGGGTTTGATTTTTGAGTAGGTCCTGTAGTGACTTTGGCAGTAGAAGTTGTCAAGCCTTCGATCTCTCTGGTTTTGTCAGCCTTCTTAGGAGTCGGACCTGTCATAAAGTCTACCTGTGAGAGCAACTTACCTTTGAGTTGTCTCTTTGGCGAATTTCGAAGTGCTTGTTGATTGAGTATTGAATTCCATTTTACAAAAAGAACAAAAAGATTTGAGTTTTGTTTTGACTGGTTTTTTGATTCTGCATTAGCTGGTCCTTGGCTTGATTGTGGTCAAGTAAAACAACCTAGAATCATCCTTGTAGGCTTTTGCCTCGTTAGGTTTGCTTTAGAGTAAATTTCCTTTTGATTTGCTTGTGAGTCAATTTTTCATTGCTTTTATAGATATTGAGATTGATTTTCGTTAAAATAGATTTATATGCTTTATTAAATAAGAAAAAATACAAAAACATCTCCTTTGAAAAGTTTTGTTTCAAGTAGCTTTGGAGTATTTTGAAAGAAAAAGAATTTTTTGTGCACGTAAGGAGTGGTCATGTTTGTATGCTTGGAAAGATAAAGAGTTTTATTTCTTTGATTTTCGTTCCCAAGATAGTTGTTTTTATATAAATTTGCATTCTCTAAAATTTCTTAGCTAAGAATTTCATTGAAAAGGAAAAGTAGCGTAAATCATCTTAGGTGCATCTTTGTAGTGGTTGAGAGTCGAGTCTACACACCATTGGTTTCATTTCCGCTACCATTTGTCTTTAAGAAAAACCATAAAATTAACGCTTAAAGTAAAATCAACGTAGTAACTTTTATTTACTAGGGCTCTGAAACACCAATTTAGATCAGGCTAGTGTCTTGGAGTAGGAGTGTAATTAACTCTCCAAGACAACAAAACCAAACAAGTAGCTTATCTTATGATAGAATAAATCCAATTGTCTCATTTGTACTCTGGGAAAGCTCCTCTTAAAGGAGAAGCACGAGCTCGTGTCCGAACCAGTGAGGGGATCAATCCTCCCTCGTTGGGAATGACGCCAGACACGCACGTATTACAAACGGTAAACCTCGGATTAACCATTGTCGAGGAGCCAGGGGTCACTTGTCGGTAAACCTTGGATTATTGTCAAGGAACCGGCAAGGGGATTGAGCTTGATACTCTGCCCTTGCATGCTGTCGGAGTGTAGACTGTTCCCCAAGGTGCATTTTTTGCGATTGGTAACCTTAGTGACCATTATCTTTAGGATTCTACCGAGGTGACGGTGGAGGGAAGATCCCACTGTACCTGGAGCAGACGTCGGCTAGACTCACTTGGATTTTCCGGGGGGTTCACTTCACTCGAGACGGTTAAAGTGGAGGAACTTGTGCCGGTCTATTCATTAAGCAGGTTTCCGGGGTAACTGTTCCATCCGCCACTTCTTTACTGAATCCAACGATGTTGGGTTTCATCTCCAACTAGCGTTTTCGGTCTGGAAGGCTACTGTTTGTGTTTGGTTTGACGCCCTAGATTCTTTAGGCGTATGATTCAAATTTGTTTGGTTCTTTAGAGACTTTAGGTGGTTTGATTTGAGATTTTACTTTGTTTTCGTGTGTAGTAGTTAAAAGTTTTTAGCTGTGGCAGAATTACCGAGACAGTCCCGTAGACTTCGGGGCAAGTCACCTGAGATTGTTACTGGAACTGATTTGTTGAGGAAACTCCGTAGATCACGGGGTGGACCTCCTGAAGACGTCCCGGGTCAGTACGAAGGATTGAAGGTCCTTGTAACTCCTCCTAGTGGCAGTAGAGTAGGTTCACCTGAAGAAGGAGAGTCTTCCTTGGTAGTCCATCCAGATTACCAAAGTCTAGAGACAGGTTATAATCTCGAAGCTGTTACAGTTTCTGAGCTTGCTGGTAGTTTTTCATCTACTAGTGATATAGGCGAAGAACCTGAAATATCTGAACCTGTTACTCCAACTTCTAGTGTACCAGATTCACCCAGGGTAGAAAGAGTCATCACCGAAAATCTTCCTACTGGTTTGATAGCTATTGAAGAACTTGCTCCAGAGGAAGAATTAGGCGTATCTACCCTTGAAGATCAACCTACTATTGAGCTCAGGGAGCGTGAATCTATCTTTTACAGTCCTCCTAGAAGTACTACTTGGTACCTTTCGTTAACCAATTATTTAGACAACTCAGGGGTAGGTTTTTCTCCACCTCGTACTCGTTTTCCACCTGGAGGTATTTATACTCTTGTAAATATGTCTGGTCAGTCGTCCGTGTTCACTCAATCTCCTGAATCTTTCTTACACGGCGGTCCTTCTGTTCCCACCGGGTATCAATCACTTTCTGGTACCTTTGCGGGGGCATCTCCTCAACCCATTGATCATGGGTTATTAGCTGGAAACAATGGTAATAAACCGTTGGGTGTAGGGGACATTTACATGATGTCAGGTTCAGTTCCCGTTTCTCAACCTCAAGGTGGTCAATTACCGCCTGGGGGGCAGCCTCAATTAATGCCTGGGGGGAAACCTCAAGGTACACAAATTGTGTCTGGGGGGCAGCCTCAAGGTCAGTATGTACCTATGGTGCAATACATGCCTCAGGGTCAACCCCAGCCTCAATATGTACCCCAGGGTCAACCTCAGTATCAATATTTACCTCAAGGGTATCAACCCCAAGGGTATCAACCTCAAGGGTATCAACCTCAAGGTCAAGGTCAACCCCAGTATCAGTATTTACCCCAAGGTTATCAACCTCAAGGTCAATACTCGAGTCAAGGTTATTAACCACCTCAAGGTTAGTCATATGTTCAAGGTATGGGAACTGTACCTTTCAGTTATCAATCCTATCCTCAATCCGGTTATGGATCCCAGTATCCTCAACCTGTTACGGGTCAATACCCCGGAATGATAGTGTGGGATCCATTACAAGGTCAACAGGTGTTGCAGCCAAGTATGCAGTTGGTACCTCAAGCTGGACAACCCGTAGTTTCTGGTCCACCCCAGCAACCGCAACCTGTCCAGTCAAATGTTCAAACTTCTGTAACTTCGGTAGTTACTCAGCCGCCAATTGCACCTAGTACTCCATCTCAAACGGCTGCTGCAACTACCGCAACATCTGCCGCACTTACTTCTGGAGTATCGACAACTCCTATTTCTACTGTCTCTGTAACTACTCCTCAGACATCTTTACCCTTATCTGGATCTACGATTCAAACTACGTTTCAGATGCCTGTAGGTCAGCCTGGTATAAGTACGGTTGTCACTACTCAACTTCAATTTGTTCATCAACCGTCCCAGGGACAGTACCAATATGGGCAAGCTGTCCAGCAGCCGGTTTACCAGTATCAACCGTATCCTGGGTACACTTATCAACAACCTCAACAACCCCAGTACGGTCTGGTTAATCCTGGTTTTCCAGGAGGATATAATATCCCTAATGCGATTCCCATTCCTAGTTATCCTGGATATCCTCCTCCTGGGACTGGTCTTGTGACCCAGAGTTTTAGAGATCCTAACCGGCAATTACTGTTTATCGCAACTTTGGATTTACCAGACTTGACGCGCCTAACGAACGATCCAATTCAATATCTTCCGTTCTGGCCGCCAATGCCAAATAAGTTGCCCAGTGATATACCCAAGTTCGAAGGTAAGTCTGGAGAGGATCCGTCCAATCACGTGATGACTTACCACCTCTGGTGTGCTTCGAATTCTATCTCGGATGATTCGATCCGCTTACGTCTTTTCCAGCGTACACTCATTGGTCTCACGGCCAAGTGGTACATTGAGTTACCACGGGCCTCTTTTTACAATTTTAGCCAGTTAGCTACCTTGTTCTTAACTCACTTTCAGTTGCCGGTCAGATACGATAACGGCACGGAGTTATTAACTTCACTAAAACAATCGACGTCCACGTATATTTCTGATCACATTCATGAGTGGAGACGTCGAAGAAGGTTAGTGAAAGTTTTTATTCCAGACCAAATCTTAGCTGAATGGTTTGTTAAATCATTATTACCGAAGATTACTGAAGATGTAGCTAAGGCCGGAGTAGTTACTGAGGAGCAAGTCATTGCTCAGGCGCAGTACCTTGACTTAGTTTATACTCAGTCGGGTACGTTACACGAGAAGATCCCAGATCTTCCAAAATCGAATCAAATCGCTGCTACTCCTTTAGGATCTCATGCCGCTGATGGTATGATTGGTACGGTGAACACAAAGAGCAAGAAGAAATCTTCCAAGAATTCTACTACTCCTATAATCACCTTGCCTGATTCCCCGACAGGAGAGTCTTCTCCTGAACTTTCCGCCGATATTCACGCTGTAGAGTCATCTACGGCCAAATCAAAAAATGGTGGAAAGAAGAAAGGAAAGAAGAAGGCTAAAGCAGACAAGGCTCCGAAGGAGAAAACAGAAAAGTCGGAAACCAATGACGAAAAGCGCAAACCTCGATATCCTTGTCTTATTTGTGAAGAGGATCATTTTACAAGAGATTGCCCTCATCGGGCCGAGGTTGTGAAAATAGTCAAAGGTTCTCCCACTCCTGCTGTGTTGAAAGATCCATTTCCAAAGCAGGAGAGTAAGATGATAGGTTCTTCCTCGACTGCCAGTGAAGAACCCATTTTGATGATGTCTCATGTGAGGATTGCGACACGGTCGCAAGATTATGGTAGCAAGAATCCTGTTGATGGTAAGGAAGCAGAATCTTCTCATTCTAATCCATCAACCTCAGCTCCTGGTTCCGATCCACTACAGATCGAAAAACCTAACCCGGACTTAGTAATCAAACCGCCCGCCAAGGGTGTTCTTCGAAGGTCTGCTTTCAATCCACATGCGAGAGCGGCCCAGAATTACAACATTGTTGAGGACTTAGCTATTTCACCCTCAACAATGTCGGCTTTAGAAGTGCTGCAATCATGCCCAGCACAATGAAAATTACTTTTGTCGGCTATCGGAGCTGTTGATGTTCAGGACCCGAATCTGATAATCTTCGATCTAGAAAATAGTACACCGCGCCTTCCCCATCAAATGGCTTTCCAGATTCCAGTGATAGTAAAAAACAGGCCTATTCATCGGACTGTAATTGATGAGGGAGCTTCCACGTGTATTATGTCGATTCAGTGTTGGAGATCGCTTGGTTCTCCTTCACTGAACCAATCCCCGACCATCCTTAAGGCCTTTGATGGCCGTGGGTTCCGTCCGTTTGGTATTCTACAGGAATTGCCTATAGGGGTAGAAGGTAAAACCGTTAGTCTGGATGTGGAGGTGGTTGATGCCCCTCTAGACTACAACCTTCTTTTGGGTCGAAGTTGGTCATATGCTATGACAGCGGTTGTTTCATCGGTCTTCAAAGTAATAAAGTTTCCACATAACGGCAAGATCGTGACAATTGATCAGCTGACATACTTTTCATCCGACCCAGCCTCTTCAGAGAGTATCCAGCATGTCGGTAAGACGACAATCCCTTATAGGGACGTTGGCGTAGGTTTAGTTAAAGATTCCGGTTTACTGGGAACTTTTCCTTTCCCTCCAATCAACGCAGACCCTTCATTTGCATCAATTCATATGATTACATCAGACACCATTATTTACGACGATCCTTGGATTGTCCCATCTGAAACTGAGATAGACTCATTCGGTGATGCTATGCCTTTGAGTCCGTATGAAATTTCTTATGAAGCCGTCGTGTCTTTTACCGACTCGCGTTCAACCCAAATCGACCAAATGAATGTGGTCAGTGAAGAATCACTTTTCACATCAACCTCAGAACGGATAGCATTTCCCGAAGTCATGTCATCTGACGAGCAACTTTGCGAAATCCTAAGTGTAGACGATCTACCATGGGAAGATCTCCATCATAGATCTTCGTTTTTACCTGAGGGTGATGCTTTTGAAAATGATTTTTCATCTATTTTTACAGCTGAATATGTCAAAGACGCTCAGAATCCAACGAAGCATTCTGATTCAGAGTTGAATTTAGGGAATATTTCTCGCACTATTCCCATTGACATTTCAGTGAAGCCCGGAATTGAAGAGAACATTCATATAGGTGCCTCATGTACAGAAGATGAAATTCAAACTTACAAGGCCCTATTCCAAGAATTCCGCGATGTGTTCGCCTGGTCTTACGGGGAAATGCCAGGAATCGATCCTGCCATTGTTGTTCATGAAATAAAGACCTACCCGGACGCTAAACCCGTCCGGCAACGGTTGCGTCAGATTCACCCTAGAAAAGCGGCTGCGATTAAAGCAGAAGTCGAGAAGCTGTTGAAAGCAGGTTTCATTTATCCAATCACGTTAACGGATTGGGTATCGAATATTGTTCCGGTTAACAAGAAACAAGGAACAATAAGAATATGTATCGACTATAGGGATATAAATCGAGCTTGTCCAAAAGACAACTATCCTACGCCTTATATCGATCAAATCATTGATGATTGTGCCGGAAGTGAAATGTTTTCCTTTATGGATGGTTTTTCGGGCTATAATCAAATCAATATTCTACCTGCCGATCAACCAAAAACGACATTCATTTGTCCATGGGGGACATTTGCTTACTGCAAATTACCTTTTGGGCTTAAGAATGCCGGAGCCACTTTTCAACGGGCGATGTCTTACGCATTTCATGACAACAAGCACATTGTGCAACCATACCTCGATGATTTGCCTGCTCATTCTTTACATCGAGCTGATCACCTTGTCCACTTACGAGCAATTTTTATGAGGTGTAGGCATTATCGTATTCGGTTGAATCCCCACAAGTGTGTATTCTGTATAGAAACGGGTCGATTGCTGGGATTTGTTGTTTCAAAAGCCGGCATTCGCGTCGATCCCTCGAAGGTCGAAGCTATCATCAAATTGCCTCCTCCTTCGAGTTTACGCCAACTCCAAAGTTTGAAAGGGAAAGCAAACTTTTTACGCCGATTCATTCCAAACTACGCCGAGGTCACTAAAGGTTTTACACGGTTGTTGAAACAGAACGCTCAATTCTTTTGGGACGAGATTGCCCAACAATCTTTTGATGCACTTAAGCACGCGTTGACCCATGCACCGTTGTTGCATCCTCCCAACTACAACCAGGACTACTTCTTATACCTCGCAGCTTCACATTCCACTATTGGAATGGTGTTAGTCCAAGAAGATGAATTTGGAACGGAACATGTGATATATTATCTTAGTAGGACGTTAAACCCCACTAAGCTAAAATATTCGCATGTGGAGAAATTGGCCCTGGCAGCCGTTCAAGCTGTCCAACGTTTTCGTCACTACATTCTTCTCCGTAAAACTATAGTTATTTCGGATTGTAACCCTATGATTTATATTTTGACTAAACAAATGATAGGGGGCAAGTACTCTAAATGGATCGTTATCCTGCAAGAGTTTGACTTGGAGTTCGAGAAGTCCAAGTCTAAGAAATCCTTAGTTTTTGCGGAATTGATGTGTGATTTCCCGCATGCTGACACAGAAACTGTGGCAGAAGAGTCCATTGCGGACGAATCTTTGTTTCTTATCAGTACTTTAGATCCGTGGTATGGGGATATAATCATCTATCTCCAAACCCAAACCTTTCGGCCTGAAGCTTCAAAGTCGGAACGTCGAAAAATTCGGTTTCAATCCCAGCAATACAGAATTATTGGAGATACACTTTATCGCCGGGGGGAAGACTTAGTTTTTCGACATTGTTTAACTCACGAAGAGGCTGAGAGGGTTTTGAATGATTGTCACTCTAGAGCATGTGGCGGTCATATGTCTGGGTATGCCACAGCTCAGAAGGTGTTGCACGCTGGCTATTTCTGGCCGTCCATGTTTAAAGATTGTATCATTGCGGTCCGAAAGTGCCACAACTGTCAAGTGTTTGATCGTAAGATGCGCGCACCACCTGCTCCTCTCCATCCTATAATTTCCGTTGGTCCTTTCGCCAAATGGGGTATCGATTTTATTACTTGTAACCCTCACTCGGCCGGGGGGCATGCGTATATCATCCTCGCGGCTGATTATTTTACTAAGTGGGCCGAGGCGATGCCTACATTCGACGCAAGCGGCAAAACAACTGCAGTTTTCGTATTAAATCACATTATAACTAGGATTGGTGTCCCGCAAGCAATCATCACTGACCATGGGAGCCATTTTCGAAACATCATGATGACTGAGCTTACAAGCCAGCTTGGTTTGCGCCACGATAGCTCTACTCCTTATTATCCGCAAGCCAACGGTTTGGTTGAGTCTATCAACAAAGTTCTAGTTATCATGATCCGACGAATCATTGGTATTCATCGGTCGAATTGGCACAACATGTTATTTTCAACGCTATGGGCATACCAAACTTCCGTGAAAACTTCAACAGGGTTCACTCCTTTCCAGCTAGTTTATGGCTTGGAAGCTGTGTTACCCATTGAATGCGAAATCCCATCACTTCAAATGGATGTCGAATTACTCCCAGCTACTTCCGAAGAGGAGAAATGTTTATTATACTTAGCTCAATTAGATGAGACTCGACGTGACGCTGCATTGGCAATCGAGACTCACGCGAAGCGAATGAAAGCTCAGTATGATAGAAATGTGACCCCTCGAAGTTTTTCGGAGGGAGACCTAGTGCTATTATATGATCAAGCTAACGATAAGCTAGGTGCTGGAAAATTCATTCCTATGTGGCATGGACCCTACATTGTAAAGCGAAAGCTAGCAAAAGGGGGCTATGAGCTGGTAGATTTTGATGGGGACTCTTTGGGTAAACCCAGAAATGGACTTTACCTAAAGAGGTATTATGCTTAAATGATGGGTATGGAGAATTTTTAGTTAGGTTAGGTTTTCTTTCTAGCTAGTATGTTTGTTAGTTTAGATAGTGTGCTTAGCTTAGAAAGTGTGTTTTTCGTCGTTATTTTGGCTTGTCTTGGTTTTACTTTTGATATTGCAGATGTCGACGCCTCTCCAAACGTACATTGGATTTGCCGATGGTGCTTGTCGTAGTACACAGAATATCTCTTCCGCAGCTTGGGTTATCTATTCGCCCTCTGACGAGTTAGTTTCTATGCATGGGGTGAGCCTCGGTCAAACGACGAACAACATTGCAGAATACAGTGCAGTGGTTGAATTATTGTCTGAATCTATTTCATTTGGAATTCGACATTTGATAGTGAGGTTAGATTCTGAACTCGTTGTATTACAGCTTAATAGTGTATATGCCATTAGAAATCCTGTGTTATTAAGGTTGTTTTTGAGAGTGCGCCTCTTGGAACGTGAATTTGATTACATTGAATATCAGCATATTCCAAGGTCTTTAAATACATTAGCAGATGCAATTGCTTCTCGAATGTTGGACAGACATTTGCGATAATCATGCAAGTAAATTTAAAAACATTTCATCACATATGTTAAACAAGATAAGCCGGTAATAATTATATATATATATAGATAGGAGTGTGTCAAAAATATACATCGTCTTCGATCATAGGTTGAAAAACACCTTATGATCGGCAAAATGATAAGTACAAAAAACCAAAAATGTCATATGTGTCTACAAAAGTGACTAGCCAATCACTGGTGGTGCTCTCTATACGAGACCACTGCCCGCGCTACCCTACACAGGAACCTCCTAAAAGGTCCTGGGACTGCGACCACATAGCGCTGAAGTCGAATGGGAATGTCATCTATGGTGGTCTCTGGTATACCCGTCGTCAGACGCTCTAGATCCTGTTCCAGCTCGGCTAAGGTCTCTGCGGCCGCATCCTGTGGGGCTGGTGCTAGTACAGCTGGTACTCTCCTCTCAAAAGCCCGGAGGTTGGCCAGACGCCGTGGACCTACATCTGCATTTTGAAAATTTGTGCTGTCAGTTTTGAGGCGATATATATAAAAACAAAAAAAAATACATAATTTAAAAACTTGTGAAGAATGAAATACCTCTGTCGTCCCACTGTTCTCCCTGTGGAAGAACCATGTCCGGATCATTCCGAAAATCCATTCCGGCATAAGGAAAATCCTGAATAGCAAAGACCTGGCTCTCTAGCCAGTGAAAGTAACCATCAGGAAATCGAACAACTGTCGCGCCCTCATCAGGATGCCGGGCCATTACCGCAACCCATCTCGTCAACTTAGGCTCCCGAGGAGCCCCAACTGGAACAGTAAGATGCTGGGGGATCAGCATTGGAACTCTCTCTAAGGCAAAGCTCACAACTAAAGGCCCATATCCAAAGGTCTTCAGTTGTCCGTTCTTTGCCCTGGTTAGTTGGCCCTTCATATTGGCCAACACAGCATCGCACCAGTTGAAAATGGTGCCTCGGTAGCAATCTATCGCCATCCGCATTTGGGACCCGGTGGCAATGTGCAAGGCGGCTGCACCGTAGAGTCTGGTAATAGTAAAGGCTATCACCATAAGTTCGGGCGGGGATATGTACTTGATTTCTATCCCTTTCTCCTGGTTCTGATTGTTGCACCACTCTAGCCGGAGGCTAGCAAGGGATTGGCCACCCGGCCTAGTCCCGGACAGAGTCAGTTGCTCGCCCCTATTTGGCAAGCCAGAGAGAAAATATATGTCAGAGGGCTCTATCTCGAGCTGGTTCTCTCCGATGTAGAAGCATTAATCCTGAATGTTCCACCTTTCAACCAGCCACTCAAGGAATGGCACCTGGCCCCTCATGCCAGGTATGGCCCAGTATTTGTACAAACCGCATGCTTTTAACGCATCAATAGAAGGTTGCTGACCAATTGTGGCCAAATCAACATCCTCGTGTTCTCTTTCTCTCCAATCTAGCATGGTGAATGCCCTACACACCAAAAAACAATAGTTAGAAATCATTAGAAGAAATTTGATTGGTTGAATTTGGAGTTTGGGGTTTCAAAATGCGTGTTTCACGGGGTACGCACCCCGCGTTCAGAACACAGAGCGGCGGTACGCAGCTGGTCTGAAGGCGGGCTGTGTACCCCGACCTTTTTCCTATATACAAAAAGGTCGGGGTACGCAGGTCGCCCATGGGGCACCTGCGTACCCCGAGAAACATATCCTAAAACCCTAAACCCCCTAAAAAATCAAACTAAAACCTAAAAATGAATTTTAAACGGATGAAATTGAAGAGGAGGATGTTGTGGAATACCTGAAAGAGACGGCGCTCGATTCTGACGGTCGGATTCTCCGCAATGTCCACAGGAAGTTTTCTTGTCAAAAGCCCTTTTCTCAACCTCAACAGTAAAATGGTAAAATGACATGGTAAAAAGTCTTTTTATAGGTTTTTTGGATGAATGAATGCTAAGTTTGTTTATTTTTCACCATGGAAAGATGTTTTTCAATGTATTTTTGCCCATCTTAAACAGGTATGAGTAATGTGTTGTTTTTGTGCAGGACAAAGGGACTTTAGGGTAAATTATCATTTTTCACGAACCAAAACATCAGAGTCATCTTTTAAGCTCTTTTCTGACTCCTAAAATATGAAAAGATTGCCGAGCGTTTCTTTTACACTCGTTAAAACGGAATTAAAAGACGGTCCCCTTATAGCTCTTTTCTGACCGTAAAAACAGGAAAAGATTGCCGGGTTTTTGTCATTTCAAACTCGATACAGAAATAAAACGACGTGTCCTTGATCGCTTTTTACTTTTCAGGTCAGAGACACTAATCATGAAAGTACTCCTTGGTCGCAAGATCAAGCGGTTCTCCCAGGTATTATTTTATACTTTTTCGGGCTTGGGGGACACAAATTTACGAAAAAGTTCAACCTGGAGTCTTCTTAAGTTTTTCAGACTCTCTAAAATTGAAAAACGCCGAGTTTCTCCTATACTGGGCTCGTTAAAATTTCACAGTAAAGGACCTGTTCAATTACAAACAGGAACGAACCACTCCTTCCTAGTGTTCGAATCAAAACTAGGTTGGACTCATCCGAAGGATGAGCTTATAATCAAGCATATGTTATCCTCCTCAAGCTTGTTAAAAATAAAGAGGTACTTGCCAGAAATGGTGGGGGAAAAGAGAGAAGAATGAACCAATTTGTCATCCTTTGTTACAGAAGAACCTTATCACCGCTCTTGGACACAACACTTTCCGTTCACCTAGGTTGGGAAATCCTTTGCCTTAAAAGTTGATCAAACCACTTTGAAAGTCTTCAACCGTTTCCGGGTATTAACTTTGGGTCAATCGTCACCAAACCATCTGTCGTGTCGTTATGTGTTCAAGAGATCTCTGCAAATAAACCATTCATATGCAAAATACTTGTCATCCATTTGACCATCCCTGAGTCAGTCCTTACAGCAACATTTCTTCAACTTGAACAATGATTTCGTGTTGAGGGCTTGCCTGCAATGGGTCTCTTTCTATCGACATCAGCACATTATCTGGAAAGATGACTTAGAAATCGTCAGTACCTTGAAGTCTGCATGCATCAATGGCAGGTTTCTCGCCTTTGACGTTAGTTTACATCATTGACTTTCGATCGAAGGATTCTGTGAAATGTTCGACATCAACTCATTCATTCACATCTCATGGATTGTACTGGGTACTTTGAGAACCATTGACATTACTGGTGGTCTCTCTCACACTTGTTAACAGTTTACATCATCGACTGGTAATCAAGTGGTTTCTACCATGTTCGACATCAACTCATTTATTCGCATGGCTAGAATCATACCAATTCGGGAAGTAGAAATGAAGACCCTGGATCTAGTTTCCACCATCCAGGTTGCGAGGAGTTTTTTATTCATTATCTAGTAGACTAATCATAAACAGATGGCTGCGCCCATACTGTGTCTACAAAAGTCTGTGATTATGATGTACTGCAAGATCATTCCTGTATCAGAGTAGTTAGTCTGTTAGTTAAAGCTTTGATCTGAGTATGGGAATGCCTACCTCAGCGATGATATAATCTTATACATATATTTTGTGTTGAAAATTGCAGGTTCTGACCAGGCTCTCCACGAGATAATCCTTGAAATGATAAAGCGTTTCACCCTTCCTAGATAATACAAAACCCTAATCTACTACAGGATTCACACTTTAGGGGGCAATCTGTTACACTAAAAAATGTCTCCATGGCTATTTACAGTTAGTATGGCTCTATCAACAGTCATGCTATCCTCCTGGGCAAGTCTTATACCTCTGCTCTCCATGTCAAACTCCAAAAAGAGAGAAATTCTTAGTAAATGTGTTTATCTCTGGGTACGCAAATTCTCTCGACCTTACCTGCGTATACGCACCTAATGTTCACAAAAACTGCGTATTTGTATGCTCTGTATGTAAAGGGGCAGGTGCGTACCCCTGTAAAGGTCAAAAGGCGCAAGTTTCACTCCAAAAAAGTTACTTGTGGTCATTTCTAGAGGCTTCTAGAAGTATGTTTGACGTGTATGAAGCGCCTCCAGATGGTTCATGTATCCCTACCAAAGAGGAACTTATCCCATCAATAAGGGAGCTATCCCATCCAAAGAGGGACTTATCCCATTGGTGGTGGACCTGAATAACTTCCTTTAGAACACTATAAATACAGGCATTGGGCCAGAAGGATGGGAGGTTGAAAGCTAAACATTTCTAAGGGTAGATGCTGCTGGAATTAGGACTCCCATTTAGAAGCTTGTGAGGAGAGATTACCATCTTTTCTTGTTCTATTTGGAAGTGGGTGAGCTTTGTCAAAGTAAAGAAGAACTCTTGATGGACCCTAGGAGGGACTTGCACAACACCAAGGCTCAGGTTGTAATTGTTCCTTTTGTTTCCTATTAATGCAAATGAGTCCATTCTTCTCAAAAACTTGTTATTTATGAGTTGTTTCATGTACTCCTTGGTCTATATGTTAAATATGTTTTATTTTATGAGATTATCAAGTGCTATTTAATCGTTTGATTGTTAGTGAATGCAGGTTTCGAAGTGAAGGAGGAGCTCATCCGGATCGGCGAGGCTGGACTGCTGCAATAGCGTTGGACTATAGGTAGGATCTAAACACTTGATTTCTCGTATGGTAAATGCATGTTTAGAGAAGGATTGCTCTTGTTTGTCTTGTTTGTCACTAGAGAGTCTTAGGCTCCTAGGGAGGTTGGTTGTGTCCGCACTATCGACTCTTTCTGCCTGACACTAGCACTCCATGTCACACACTCTTATTCATTCATTTCCATGTAATTGAAACTAATGATCCCTTTGTTTCGTTGGCACTCCATAACACTCCCTAGCATGCATTGGCACACCCTATCATGTGGCACATATTGGAATGTTACCTTGGCCTCTAGCATGCCTCAGCACTGCCTACCATACCTTGTTACTCCCTTAGCACACTTGTATATCACTGACACTTCCTGTCAGAAACTCTTATTTGTTCATTTTCATGCACTAATTTGACATAGTGCACTCTTGTGTTTCCCTGGCACTTCCTAACACGTCCTAGCACATGTTAACACACCCTGGCACCTAGCACATCTTGGTTGCATGTCACCCTAGAAATCTAGCATGACTTAATGCAACCTAGGATACCATGTCACTCTCTGCATAACACACTTGGAGCTCACTGACACTCCCTATCACACACTCTTATTCATTCATTTCCATGCATTTTTACCTAGTGCTCCCCTATGTTTCTCTGGCACTCCCACATGCATTGGCACACCTTCGTGCTTAGCACATCTTGGTAAGATTCCCTAGCAGTCTAGCATTCCATGGCAGAAATGCATAGCATACCTTGTCACTCCCTCCTTAGCACACCTGGAACTCGCTGACTATAATGTTCCAAACTAGGAAAAATAGTGCTATGCAAAGTGAACAACAAAATAACACCATAAAGTTAAATCAAACCATCATACCACAAAATTGTCTGGCATGCGTTAGCAGGCATTTTCATTCCTTAGCACACCCTAACACTGCATAGCTATCATTCCCTCACAACTACCCTTACATTTTTTGCAACATGGGAACCCAACAAAATCCTACCTCAACTATAACAACAACTTAACTATAACAACAGCTTGACCAAGTTACAATTACTACAACTAGACTATGCCTTGTTCACCTAAGAACTTCATATAACTCATCCTAGGCTACTTATGCATAATTCAACATATCCAACTTAAAAATTTCTGAAGACAAGGCTCACATCCAACTATGGTCATAAAATTAAACAACTAAGCAATAAATTTTACATCTTGACATGCCATAACATCTGGCATGCCAAATAATCCCTTGGCACTATGTAGCACATGTTAGCATCCCCTACATTTCTTGGCATGCTTTGGCACTCCTTAAAACTCCTCGACACTTAGTACAAATCGTACTTACTAGCTAACGCTCTCTATCACACTCTTATTCATTCATTTCCATGCATTTGAAACTATTGCTCCGTTGTGTTTCCCTATAACTTGGACCTAACACTCTGATCCAGGTGGATGTTGGTGGCCACCCACCTATCCCATTTGGACCCCCACAACTGTCTCTCTCAGCATTTTCAGTTTCCTTAATTATAGCACAACTTACTATTTTTAGCAGTTTTTCGGGTCCTGAACTTCCGGAGCCGTTTTAAGGCCCTAAACGACGTTTTTTGGGGAATCCGGGGGCAACATGGGTCCATGGAATGGACCGATGTTGCCTATTCCAGCAATGGTAGTGCTCGGATAGATCTTTCTAACAAGATATTGTATGCGTCAAACGGAGATCGTATGCCAAAGTTACGACCCCGGGAAATTGATGTACCAATTTACCCCAAACGGGGCCCATAGTTTGGCGTTTCATCTTCTAGGGTTAGGTTTCGGGATGTGAAGGGTTTTCCATTGTTTCTCAACAATAAATAGGCCTTCGAGCCTCATTGTAAGACAGTTCGGAACAGTTCAAAGGCATGTAGCCGCCACATCTCTTCTCAGAGATAAGCTACCATCGCCCTAGCTGGTTTCTTTCCATTTCTGGTTGTAAGCATATTTCAATATTTTACAGTAATGAAATGAAGTATTATTTCCACCGCATCTTTGTGTTTATGGTTATCTCTGTAATCTATTTCGTTCCTGTTTAAATCCGGATCAGTGGTATCAGAGTGGTCTGCTTTTTCTCTGTTTTTATTTGCATGTCCCCAACGAGGTCGGGGTATAAGGAGTTAGGGCTTGAACTGGTCGAACCTTTGCAAGACCAGCCTCGAAAATCCCGACGGCCTCCCATGGCGGATGAGAAGAAAGATGAGGGGGCAGGAGATCCTATCAAAATCTTACTCGAAGAAGCCCTCGAGCGGCAAAGGAACGCGATTATGGATAGCTTTGCGCAGATCCTTCAGCGGCTACCCAGAGGCAACACATCGGCTTCCAACAGCGACTCTAGAAACGCCACACCATTTAAGGTACAAGTGAATTTTGAAATCCCCATCTTCGAGGGTAAAATAGATGCAGATGTCGTAGATAAATGGTTAAATCTGCTAGATGGGTATTTTTCTGTTCATGAATTTTCAAGTCGGGAAAAGATTGTTTTCGCTCTTCTCAAAGCAGCCCCCACGTCAAGGACTGGTGGGAAACCTACTGCGAGCAGAAGGATGAAAGTACAGGCTCACTATTTTCAGCCGCACCCACTTGGAATGACTTCCGGGATGCCATCAAGGAGCAGTACTACCCTGTCGGAACCTATGAGGAAAAATACATCAAATGGACCACACTGCGGCAGGGACGAGACCAAGATGTGCTGGAGTTCACAAACATTTTTCATACCCTTCGCACACAGTTGGGTATCAAAGATACTGAGCGGCATCTGGTACTCAAATACCGCGGCTGCCTACACAGAAACATCCAGGAAGAGATGGTGTTCTTGAACATCTCCTCACTCGGCATAGCATACCGATACGCTGTCAAAATCAAGAAAAAGTTCAAACAGAAGAAGCGAGACTTTGGATCTACAAATCCGAAGCCCAAAGGACAAAGCCAAGGCGGGGTGACCCAAGACAACCCGTCGAAGCCGCAAGAAAAGAACAACACCACGAAGCCCAAGAAGGACATAGGAAAGTGGTGTGAGTTCCACAAGAGTCCCACTCATAACACAAGTGAGTGTCGGACCAAGCAGTCGTTGGTGGCCGAGTTGAAGGCTTTCGAATCAGATGCATGTTCTGACCCTGAGCCAGAACCCGACAAGGGGAATGGAAAGGGGAAGCAAATCATTGATGCGGATCCCACCACCACTGTTGCCACTGCCAAGATCCAGAAAAATGAGCCGGAAAATCCAGAGGAAGGGGAGCGTCTTTTCCACTCACAGATGTGGGTGAAGGGTTCGCCACTGCAATTCATTGTCGACAGTGGGAGCCAAAAGAACCTCATTTCAACAGAGGTCGTGAAGCGGTTGGGCCTACCGACTACACCGCACCCATAACCGTACAGTATCGGGTGGCTTCACGAAGGACGAGATCTGAAAGTTCGCCAGCAGTGCCGCCTTCCCTACAGCATCAAACCCTTCACAAACGAGGTATTGTGTGATGTTACACCTCTAGATGTTTGTGATGTATTATTAGGCCAGCCATACTTGTGGAGGCGACATGTTGTGTATGAGTCTAGGCCTCGTGCCGTCATTATTTCTTTGAATAATTCATTATACAGGATACTGGAGGTAGCCCCACCTACCGCCACATCTTTGATCACTACCAAGAAAGGCAGCAAGCTCATATCACAGACCAGGAAATTCATCTGTCTGGTTCACTCCCAAAATAAGGGGAAGATCATTGCTACATCCATGACCCCTGCAAAGGGTTCCTCCATGCAGCAGCAGCAGCAAAGGGATACAGTCATGAAAAAACACAGGAACAACTTCTCCTCACCCACATGGGTACCACACAAGTTTCAGGTGGGCAACAAAGTCTGGTTGCATCGACAGAAAGAACGCCTTACTAGAACCCATCAGAAGCTCAGACCACTTCGACATGGTCCTTCCAGTAGTACCAAGGCTATGGGAGACAATGCTTTGGAGCACGTCATTCCTCCATTCCTTCACCGGCACCAAATGTTCAATGTGGACCATCGTCAACCATGCTTCCCACCATCACTGGACACATCAGAGATTGCAGGACAAGTTCAACAGATGGAGGAACTCAACGCAATGGGGACCATTGCTTCCTAAGGGGGGAGGAATGATCCAGGTGGATGTTGGTGGCCACCCACCTATCCCATTTGGACCCCCACAACTGTCTCTCTCAGCATTTTCAGTTTCCTTAATTATAGCACAAATTACTATTTTTAGTAGTTTTTCGGGTCCTGAACTTCCAAAGCTGTTTTGAGGCCCTAAACGACGTTTTTTGGGGAATCCGGGGGCAACATGGGTCCATGGAATGGACCGATGTTGCCTTTTCCAACAATGGTAGTGCTCGGATATATCTTTCTAACAAGATATTGTATGCGTCAAACGGAGATCGTATGCCAAAGTTACGACCCCGGGAAATTGATGTACCAATTTACCCCAAACGCGGCCCATAGTTTGGCGTTTCATCTTCTAGGGTTAGGTTTCGGGATGTGAAGGGTTTTCCATTGTTTCTCAACAATAAATAGGCCTTCGAGCCTCATTGTAAGACAGTTCGGAACAGTTCAGAGGCATGTAGCTGCCACATCTCTTCTCAGAGATAAGCTACCATCGCCCTAGCTGGTTTCTTTCCATTTCTGGTTGTAAGCATATTTCAGTATTTTACAGTAATGAAATGAAGTATTATTTCCACCGCATCTTTGTGTTTACGGTTATCTCTGTAATCTATTGCGTTCCTGTTTAAATCCGGATCACACTCCCTAGTATGTGTTGGTGCCACACCCTGGTGCCTAGAACTTCTAGGCATGCCTTAGCACTTGGCATTTATTGGCATGCCTAAAATTCCTTGGAACTGTCTAGCATGTGTTAGTACTTCTTGGCATTCCCTAGAACACCTTGGCACTCCATAGTTGTCATGCCCTCATAGATAGCCTTACTTTTTTGCGACTTGGGAACCCAACGAAGTCATTGAAAAAAAAAAGTTATGCCCAACCCAAATTATTCCATAGGCTTGCCTCCTACAATTCCTATTCTGAACTTATCCTTACACACTTCGTCCTTGAGGCACCTATAATTCTCCAACACTCCTTGGCACACTGCACTCTTATTTGTTCATTTCCAGGAATTTTGACCTACTTCTTCCTTGTGATGCCTTAGCACTAGCTAGTATACCTTTTCAATCCCTCCTTACCACACCTAGAACTCGCTTAAAATTCATTTCATGCATTTTAAATGATTGCTCCCTTATGCTTCCCTAGAACTTGGTCCTCACACTCCCTAGCATTGATGGATAAAATATTTACAAAATTTTCCCATATCCTACCATCTAGGGTTTGGTTTTTGACTAACTAAAGATGTGGTAAATAAATATCTAATCATGGGATATGATATAAAAATCCTCAAAATTCATTATCAAAATAGGTTTGTGGTCAACCATGCCAATTTGGAGGTCCACCAAGTCGAATTTAAAAAAGTTCTACAACCCTGTCAACAATTCTAGCATAGCGAAATTGTGAAAATTGGGTCTCAAAGTGCCACCTATAACTCCAATACAGTAACTCCTTTGTAGAAAATGATATATTATTTTGTTTCTGGATATGTTATGAGCAAAAACCTCCTCCTATTTTCAAAAATACTTGTTGGAAATAATACTGAGAGGGGGGGTGAATCAGTATTATCTGATTAATCAAACTTTTTAAATGCTCAGAAACATATACGCTACTTCAGTTAAGTGAACCAGCGTGTACACGCTACTGTGACGAAGTAAAACAGCGTATAGGAAGAAAACTCACAATTTAGTTAGCTTATTCTTCAATTAAGTGCATCAGGACATTATTCATCACATTAACAGTAAACATGTGCAGTAAAACAGAACAGATAAAAAGCCACACACATGAACACCAAGATATAAGGTGGAAACCCAATGTGGGTGAAAACCACCTGCTGCAAGTTGTCTCTATCTTTCTTTAATATGAAACTTCAGTTTACAATCTTTTGTACTGGTGCAGCCTTATACCAGTATGCAGGCTACAACCTGCAGAAGGCTTCAACCTTCTCTCGTTCTCCAAACTTCCTTGGAAGGGAGCTCCAACCCCCTTTGCTCTTGTACTAGCCAAGATACTAGTACGTAGGTGCTGACCTACAATCTTCCTTCTTTCAGATATCACTTTTCATACATTTTCAGACTTGGATATTCCTGAAGCACAACATTACAATCTGAAGACCACAAATCATTCAATTTCCACAACAGATCATTGAAGCATAAAACAACCAAACTTTGAATCACTGAACCACTGAACCCTGTCAATCACCAGTTACCAGAACACAGAGCAGACTACAGAACTCTGCAATAACAGTCAGACCCCACTGTAAACCCAAAATCAAGCTTCAAAAGATATACGCTACTTCAATGAGCAAAACCCGCGTATACACGCTCTTTTACCGAAGCCAACCTGCGTACAGATCTAAAAATAAACTTTCTCAATTTGCAGCTGTACCAGACATTAGTTAGATCCAAAACGTAACATTGCGACA
This sequence comes from Pinus tabuliformis, assembly GCA_031772625.1. Classification (NCBI taxonomy): domain Eukaryota; kingdom Viridiplantae; phylum Streptophyta; class Pinopsida; order Pinales; family Pinaceae; genus Pinus; species Pinus tabuliformis. The sequence goes on along the minus strand of CM062817.1, from coordinate 1,418,117,363 downwards.
ATATGCAGATCTAGAAATACGCATAATCAACCATATCATGATAGTGCATTTCAAACCATTAGATCCCGATCTATCCTTAGATCTAGTCTTCCATCAACCGATGTGATCTCTCCTTGGCTTAGATCAAGCAACCCAGAACCTGCATATCAGATCTCTTTCTCTCTTAGATATTCAAGCCTTGTCAAAAGATGATCTTGCCTAATGATCTTCTTCTCCTTATATAGTCTTAGGCCTAACTCAATACCAAGAGCCAAAACCATAGTAACACAATACCATCAACTTCAAAACTAGGGATCGACACGCCCGTCGAGACATAATGGTCCGAAATCATAGGCACAACTTCCAAGGACTAACCACCATGGACCAAAGGAACCTTTCCACATACACGCGCTTTTTATGAATCTAACTTGCGTGTACACGCGACTTGGGCTTAACGAAACGGCGTGTATGAGCTTCCTTGGTATGCTGTACTGAGATCTGTCTTCTGATTAAGTTGCCATCACCTGTACCAACCTCTGAGCACCTGTACCATCCTCTGAGTGAGTTGCCATCAAGGACAACACTTGAATCATAATGCCAACAATCTCCCCCTTTGGACTTGATGGCAACCATCACACCAAGTCACTCTCCCCCTTTGACATCAAGGGCAAAGGGCTGTGCTCCCCCTGAGGACATGCTGATATCTCTGTTTGGCTGTGCTGACTTGTGCTCCCCCTGACCGAAGGCCAGATCTGCAAAAGATGTTCTTCAACAAGAACCAAGACTTATACACCATAAGGGACCTTCCTATCACCAAAAGACTCAATACATACATCCATACTCCCTACCAAGAGGGGACATAACAGAAACAACCAATTATATTACAGCATTCATCCCAGGCATAGTGGGGAAACCAACAAAGGCCGTTACATGACCTTGATACCATAAAAGAGATATGACAAGAGAGATACATGACATAGAGACAACAGATCTAGACCAAGACTTAGGAAAGACACCAGCAGCATCTGATAAACATCTTGTTAGATCAGCAACCAGAATTTCTTTCTGAGCTCCTTCTCCTGAAACCAACAACCAAAACATCTGAATGCCAACAATGCTTTATGAGACTTTTGAGCTGCTCCCCCTGAACCTGTGCCTGTTGCACTCCCTGAAACTGTGCCTGAAGAATTCTGACATTCCTATTGCTGTCCAGAACTTCAGAGTTTTCCCTTGCTGTTCAGAACTTCATATACGCGTTTTATCCTGTACAAAACAGCGTATGTACGCGGATATTCTTTCTGAAACAAGCGTCCAGCATACACGCGACTTACCCAGCATGAATCCGCGTGTATACGCTCATATCCCTTCCGTAACCTGCGTATACCAACTTTTCTGTAGAACAAACAAACTTCAACAACAGGATGAAGCATCAACTACTCCCAGCTTTTGTCTGAGATATTCAAAAGTTTCCCTGGGCAGTGGTTTTGTGAGAATATCAGCAACTTGCTCTTTAGAAGGAACATACTCCAACTTGACCTTCTGCTCAAGCACTTGTTCCCGAAGAAAATGGTACTTGATTGGTATGTGCTTGGTCTTTGAGTGCATGACAGGATTCTTTGAAATGCTGATTGCACTTGTATTATCACATAAGATAGAGACAGGTGGAGTGCAAGTGATTTGAAAGTCCTGCAAGGTCTGCATCATCCAAAGAAGTTGTGTGCAACAAGATGCTGCAGCCACATATTCTGCTTCAGCTGTAGATAAGGCAATCGAACTTTGTTTCTTGCTGAACCAAGATACTAATCTGGAACCCATGAAGAAAGCACCTCCACTTGTGCTTTTCCTATCATCCACACTTCCAGCCCAATCTGCATCTGTGTAAGCATGAAGAGTGAGATCAGTATTTCTAGGATACCATAAGCCATAGTTTTGGGTCCCTTGAAGATATTTGAAGATTCTTTTGACTGCCTGAAGATGAGTTTCCTTTGGGTTGGCTTGAAATCTTCCAACCATTCCTACTGCATGTGTAATATCTGGTCGAGTACCTGTCAAATAAAGCAAACTCCCAATCATGGATCTATAAGTGGGTTGGTGGACTGCTGCTGATTCATCATTTGCACTGAGGCTGCATCCTGTAACCATGGGTGTACATACTGGCTTTGACTCTTCCATGCCATACTTCTTCAAGATCTGCTTGAGGTATTTGGTTTGAGACAAGAAGATACCTCCTTCATTTTGTTGGATTTGCAATCCAAGAAAATATGTCAATTCTCCAAGAAGTGACATTTCGAATTCTTTCTGCATAACCAAGGCAAAGTTTTGACTCATGGTCTCTTCATTGCTGCCAAAAATAATATCATCTACATAAACAACAAGAATTAGCAATTTGTTATTTTCAACTTTTATATAGAGATTGCTATCTGCTGATCCTTTTGAAAAGCCTTGTTGGTGAAGATATTTGTCCAACCGATAGTACCAAGCCCTTGGAGCTTGTTTGAGCCCATAGAGTGCCTTTTTCAATCTGCATACAAGGTTTGGATCATTTCCAAGAATGAACCCATCTGGCTGCTCAATATATACTTCTTCTTCTAAGTCTCCATTCAGGAAGGCTGATTTCACGTCCATTTGAAATACCTTGAAGTTTTGAAAGCTTGAGAGAGCAAGGAACATTCGGATGGCCTCTAGTCTTGCCACAGGAGCAAAGGTCTCTTCAAAATCTATTCCTTCTTGCTGTGCATACCCTTTACAAACAAGTCTGGCCTTGTTTCTAATTACTTCTCCATTTTCATTTAACTTATTCTTGAAGACCCATTTTGTTCCTATTACATTCTTATCTTTTGGTCTAGGAACTAATTCCCAAGTGTTGTTCCTTTCGATTTTCTCAAGTTCTTCATCCATTGCTTTGACCCAACATTCATCTTTGCATGCTTCTTTCACATTTTGTGGTTCAATGGAGGAGAGTAGAGCCAAGTAGCTTGAAGCTTCTGCAAGTGTCCTTCTTGTTTGTACTCCTGCTTCTTTCTGCCCCACAATCTGAGTTTCTGGATGATTCTTTTGGACATATCTGGATGGAGTCTTCTCTTCTATTCTTGTCTGCTCCACTGGTTCTTCTTGAGATTCTTCTTCTTCTTGAGGTTCTTCTTCTTCATCATTTCGCCTTTGAGAGTAACCTTCATCTTCTTCAATGTCTTCATGATGAACTTGCCTAGGAATATATCCCTTCTCATCAACCACTATATCAATACTGTCAACAATTCTGCCAAGTCTTTTATTGTAGCACTTGTATGCTTTGCTATGTGGAGAATAACCAAGAAGAATGCCCTCATCTGCTCTAGGTTCAAGTTTGCCAAGTTGCTCATCAGTGTTCTTAATATAACATTTGCTCCCAAAGATTTTGAAATGCTTCACGGAAGGAGTTTTACCACTCCAAAGCTCATGAGGTGTTTGAGTGCTGTTTACTCGGACATTTGTTTTGTTAAGAATGATAACAGCAGCATGTGCAGCTTCACCCCAGAAGGTTGCAGGAGTACCTGATTCATCGAGCATAGCACGAGCCATTTGTTGGATAGTTCTGTTCATTCTTTCCACAACCCCATTTTGCTGAGGAGTTCTAGCTGTAGAGAATTCTCTTCTTATCCCATGTTCATCGCAGAAATCGAAAAATTCATTTGATGTGAACTCCCCACCTCTGTCAGATCTGAGGCACTTAATTTTGTGTCCTGATTCATTTTCAGCCAATGCTTTGAAGGATTTGAATTTTTCGAATGCTTCATCTTTGTGCTTCATAAGCCCTAACCAAACAAACCTTGAGAAATCATCAATGAATAATATCAGATATTCTTCTCCTCGAGGTGTCCTTTTCCTAAATGGACCACATACATCTGTATGGACTAGCTCAAGAGGCAAGCTAGCTGATCCTTCCTTCTCTGGAAAGTTAGTTCTGGTTTGCTTTCCAAACTGACAAGATTTGCATATGGTGTTGTCTGGAATTTTGATATCTGGAAGATCGCGAACTGCCTGATATTTGCATGCTTTCCTTATTTGTGAGAAGCTTAGATGTCCCAACCTTCGATGCCATAACCAGTGCTCTTCATCCTTGCTAAGATAGCATTGTTGTTGTCCTTCTTCAAATATGTACAGATTATTTGGAGTTCTTTTGCCTTTGAGAACTGTTTTACCTGTATCAAGATCACGAACAAGACATCCATTCGATCTGAAAATAACCTCGGTTTTTTGATCACACATCTGGCTGACACTTAGAAGATTATGCTTCAATCCATCAACATACAAAAAATTTCCAGCCTTGACCTTTTCTTTCAAAGGAGCAATACCTTTTCCTTTTATAGTTGCAGGAGTATCATTTCCAAAAGAAACTTTCTTTCCCTTTTCTAAAGTAGAATAAGATTCAAGTTTTTCTTTATCACCTGTCATATGTTTCGAACATCCACTGTCAATGTACCATAGATTTTCCTGTCCTTCTGCATAAAACGCTATCCCACATCTTTCTGTCTGAGGTTCTTTTATTCTCCATTTTTTGGTGCTCGTGGCTTGTTCCTTTTTCTCCTGAAACCTGCTCCTGCATTCAGACTCTTTATGACCAAAATTATTGCAAATAGAACATTCAACTTCATTTTCAAGAACTGAAAAGTTGTTATAGGTCCTCTTTGTAATCCCTGTCATACTTCTTTGTTTTTGAGCTTCCCTAGTCATGATTGTTTTATATGCAACACATTGAGCTGCTTTGTGACCAAAGTTATGGCAAGAAAAGCATTGTCCATTGAAGAAGCTTCTGCGGTTATTGAATCTACCAGCCAACTGATTGTAATTTCTATTTTCATCTATTCTTGTGCCAAACTGAGAAGATTTTACCTGTGGTTGGTTGTAGCTTTTGTTCACCCTTAAGAAGGATTGTCCCTGATAGTTTCTGTTTGTAATTCGTCCCTGCTTTACCTGATTATCTTCATTGTTCTTCTGCTCATTTCTTCTTGCTGCATCAAGATAACTTTTTGAGGTGGATGCTTGAGAGGTTTCTCCATTATAGCCCAAACCTGTCTTGTTTAGAGGAGACCGCTGCACATTGATAATCTCATCCAAAGTTTCAGATCCTTTGACAAACTTAAGATTAATAGTTTTTGTTTTCTCAATTTCTTTTCTGAGACCAACAATTTCACCTTCTAGTTTTTCAAGATGTTTTTCCTTTTCATCAATTTGAAATTGCAAAGTATCAATGATCACACTCTTTTCTTCTATGCATCTCTTGAGTCTAGTAATTTCATTATAGAGATTATCCACATCTACAGCATCCTCATAATCATCATCTTCAAATGCCATTAATAGCTTATATTTATTACCTTGTTCATCTTCATCACTGTTTGATAAGCCATCACTATCTTCATGGGTGTAGTAGCTTTTCTTATTTGCACTTTGTTTCTTATTCCATCTAGCAGGTTCTTTTCCTTTATCCTTATTAGGACATTTTGCAGCATAATGACCTACTCTTCCACAAGCAAAGCATTTGAAAGGTAGCTTACCTCTGAACCTTCCAGCACCCCTTTGAAGATTTCTGACAAAATTTGATTCTTCTTCCTCTTCTTCTGGAACATGGCTTGCTTCATAGTAATCTTCTTTTCTTCATGCCTTAAAAGCAGCTTCCCTTCTGTCTGATGGACCTCCCTTTCTCATTTCATAAGCAGTTAGAATTCCATGTAGCTGAGACATAGTGAGAACTTTGAGATTTTCCTTTTCTTCTATTGCAGATACTTTAGATTCAAACTTAGGGGATAATGATCTTAGAATCTTTTGAACTACTATAGTCTCTTTTATTTCTTCACCCAGATTTTTCATACAATTAACAATCTCATCTACCCGAAGAAAATAATTAGCCACACTTTCATCATTATACATCTTGAGGGTCTCATATTGAATCCTGAGAGTTTGAAGTTTAGCTTGCTTTACCTGTTCATCTCCTTCATAGCTAGTGATCATTTTGTCCCATATCTCTTTTGCTGATTTGAAGTGCATGACCTTCATGAATTCTGTTTGAGATATACTTCCTAATAGAGTACTGACTGCTTTTGCATTTGTTTCATATGCCTTTTTCTCAGCTGGATCTGTAGGAGTAGCTGAAGGAAAAGCATAGCCTGTTTCTACAATGTCCCAAACTTCTGTACCAAGAGATTGAAGATATGCAGTAACTCTTACCTTCCAATAATTGAAATTTGTTCCATCAAAAACCGGTGGCCTGATTGATGCTTCTTTCTCGTAGTTGCTCATGATGAATGATCTTCCTTCAAGCGATCAAGCTTCTCTGAAGGACCTGCTCTGATACCAATTGTTGGAAATAATACTGAGAGGGGGGGTGAATCAGTATTATCTGATTAATCAAACTTTTTAAATGCTCAGAAACATATACGCTACTTCAGTTAAGTGAACCAGCGTGTACACGCTACTGTGACGAAGTAAAACAGCGTATAGGAAGAAAACTCACAATTTAGTTAGCTTATTCTTCAATTAAGTGCATCAGGACATTATTCATCACATTAACAGTAAACATGTGCAGTAAAATAGAACAGATAAAAAGCCACACACATGAACACCAAGATATAAGGTGGAAACCCAATGTGGGTGAAAACCACCTGCTGCAAGTTGTCTCTATCTTTCTTTAATATGAAACTTCAGTTTACAATCTTTTGTACTGGTGCAGCCTTATACCAGTATGCAGGCTACAACCTGCAGAAGGCTTCAACCTTCTCTCGTTCTCCAAACTTCCTTGGAAGGGAGCTCCAACCCCCTTTGCTCTTGTACTAGCCAAGATACTAGTACGTAGGTGCTGACCTACAATCTTCCTTCTTTCAGATATCACTTTTCATACATTTTCAGACTTGGATATTCCTGAAGCACAACATTACAATCTGAAGACCACAAATCATTCAATTTCCACAACAGATCATTGAAGCATAAAACAACCAAACTTTGAATCACTGAACCACTGAACCCTGTCAATCACCAGTTACCAGAACACAGAGCAGACTACAGAACTCTGCAATAACAGTCAGACCCCACTGTAAACCCAAAATCAAGCTTCAAAAGATATACGCTACTTCAATGAGCAAAACCCGCGTATACACGCTCTTTTACCGAAGCCAACCTGCGTACAGATCTAAAAATAAACTTTCTCAATTTGCAGCTGTACCAGACATTAGTTAGATCCAAAACGTAACATTGCGACAATATGCAGATCTAGAAATACGCATAATCAACCATATCATGATAGTGCATTTCAAACCATTAGATCCCGATCTATCCTTAGATCTAGTCTTCCATCAACCGATGTGATCTCTCCTTGGCTTAGATCAAGCAACCCAGAACCTGCATATCAGATCTCTTTCTCTCTTAGATATTCAAGCCTTGTCAAAAGATGATCTTGCCTAATGATCTTCTTCTCCTTATATAGTCGTAGGCCTAACTCAATACCAAGAGCCAAAACCATAGTAACACAATACCATCAACTTCAAAACTAGGGATCGACACGCCCGTCGAGACACAATGGTCCGAAATCATAGGCACAACTTCCAAGGACTAACCACCATGGACCAAAGGAACCTTTCCACATACACGCGCTTTTTATGAATCTAACTTGCGTGTACACGCGACTTGGGCTTAACGAAACGGCGTGTATGAGCTTCCTTGGTATGCTGTACTGAGATTTGTCTTCTGATTAAGTTGCCATCACCTGTACCAACCTCTGAGCACCTGTACCATCCTCTGAGTGAGTTGCCATCAAGGACAACACTTGAATCATAATGCCAACAATACTTTCCCATTTGTTCAGAATCCAAGCTTGAATTTGGTCGCACATAAACACAACAAATCCTGGCAGAAGTGAAACAAATAGTCAGTTGAAATTTTGATGACTTGAATGAGGTTGTGAGTGTTGCTGAAGACCTATGAAGAAACATGGAGATGTACACTACACCCTAGAGCCTTTAAAGCATGCAAAAACATCATTTTACCCTCTTCAAACTTGATTCCAAAACTGATTGTCTAGAAGCATAGTGCAAAGAGAAGCAAGGAAGACAAACTCATATCTCTTTAACCATAACACCTGTGAAAAACATGAAGGGGTTTATTGTGCTTGGTTCCATGGTTAAGAAAAACCTCCTTTTTTTTCTAAAATCAATCTCCATTTGGTCATAAATATCTTTTGAAAATGATGATAAAACATAGTCAAAAGTGCAACAACTCTCTTGTAGAAATTGTATTTTGGGCATATCTCCCAAACGGTAAATTCAAATGGGCAGAAATTTTTAAAGAACGTTAATATAATCATAGTTCACCTGCACAAAAAATTCAAGCCCAATCAGAGTCAAAAATCTCTGGAAAATCCCAAAATGGATGTAGATGATGATGGCTAATTTGTCGAAAATCATGCATCATTTTGAGCTGAAATTCAGTGAGTATTTTTCATTTCATCCCCATTCATCTCCTGTAACAATTTCATGACACACAAGTGTGAGAACATGGTGACTAGGTAAAAGCACAACACAAAAGAGCAGCAACTTAAGGGAAGGGAATGAGAGGGAAGGGAGGTAGGAAAAATTATGGGAAAAATATTGGGGATAAATATGGGTGTTAGGAGAATACTAGAAGTGGAATTTCTCAAAAATAGTGAGAAAAAGGGGGGGGAAAGGTCAAAAAACATACCTAGGGTAAAAGCACAACAGATTTCTAGGGTTTCTGGTAAAATAAAGAAATGAAAGGATTTTGATGTGGGGAATGATGGAGAATGGTTAGTGAATTATGATGAAGAAGGTATAAGCTTAAAAGGAAGGCCTTTGACTCCTGAATGAATTTATGAACCATGGAAAATGGAAAGCATAGCAAAAACCCTAGTAGGATAATTTTGACTCAATCTCTGAGGAAAGAAGGTGCAAGTATGCTTGATAGGGTTTGACTGACCATAATTAATCAAAAGACTCATGAATATGGAGATGACCTACCATGATGAAATGATCTTCATTTTTGGAGTGAGAGTAGAAATGAAACCTATATAGTGACTCATACTCTTTGCTTTATAACTTGGCAAATTTTGCTATTATAGACAAAAATTTGATTGTTGACCTTGATTGACTTGAAAGATTAACAAATCTTGATTACTATGGAACATAGGACCCTAACAGATACCATATCGGATGTTGATCAATATCACCACGTTTTATGCACAACCATCATGCTTCTATACATCGAGTACCCATATGGAAGAGTCCTTATTTCATCTAGTATTTAAACAAGACATACCATTCACATGATTTCAAATATATTTATGCATCTAACCCTTCCTACCATATCTCTGAATACATGAATTCTACTTTCTAGAGAATATCTCTTATCTAAATATGTGCATACCTCTTTCCTTCATTTTTTCATCTAGTCAACTTCTTTCACCGATTGCCTCTTTCTATGAAAAAAATGTCTATGATGAGGCTCCTTTCTCAAGATGATAAATACTTTAATTATGCCTTCATGCTACAACTAAACTAGTAAACTTCTTGGATGCTTGCTTGCATAATATGTCAGATTGCATTCACAAGCTTCTATTGGAATGTACTCTTTCCAAGATTCTTTCATAAATTGAAGAACCTTCTCATCAAGGATCCTTGTCATCCTTTCCTGCTAAAAGGCTATTTCTATAACATGCCATGTCTGCAAGAGGACATCTCTGAGGTAAAATATATTTGTCAATGTATCATCAATGAGAAATTTGGCTCGTTGCAAACAAGGCAATGTCCTTGCCACTGCTACAGTGATATGAAACATAAATAAGGGTCCTTTAAAAGGGAAAAATTTTGGTTGTCACCATCTCCCATGGATATGCAATAATTTGCTTGTCAAGGAACTTGGATAGTTGATTTATATCTTGGCATCAATGGGACTGTTTACTCTCGGCCCCTTAAGCTTCAAAAAGAAGAAAAATTCCCAGTCAATAATTAGGAGCCAAGACCTCAGAATGCTGACCATTCATCACATGTTCTGGGCATATCTATTTTCTAGTTGTTGGTGTAAAAGTTAGTAGCATGGTAGCACCATACCAACATGTCTTCGGTGAACAAGTTTGCAGTATTTTCTAGACTAGCCACATCCCAAGTATGAATTAATTTCCAGCAAACCTTTAGGCTGAAATAGATGTTGTTAAAGCAGGTAAAAAACCTCTTCCCAAATCTGTAATTTTATTACCATTCTTAAAAATCCTTTACTCAAAAGCAAGGGAATGAGTCCTTGCAGCTTTCCTTGTCATAATACTAAACCTTCAATCGCATTAGAATGACTTGGAGGTCAATGATCCATGTGTGGGGTGCCTTCTAAGACTAATATAGTCTCTTTTCCATTATCAAAACTTTCATTAATTATTTTAAACACTATATTAGCTACTTATGCAACCAAAATTAATTTTCTTTTATTTACCTTAGTGTGGGTTGTAACATACAACTACAATATAGCTACTGCTTCTATAAAGAATTTTCTTGATTTCGATTTTGGATATAATTTATGTTAATTTAGTTGTAGGATGAATCCCGTGATTCAAATTCTGATAAACATGCAACACTGGCTACCTTAGAATACATAAAGTTAAGCCATTGTACTAGTCTATAATCAACTATAAGAGAATATAAGATAATAGTTATTGAGAGATTATCCAAAATGTGAAACATGCCTATTGTAGATAATTCTATAAGAAGGTTTGTTTACTAGCTCCATTAAGATATTTTTTTCCTATATCTTGTATTGGCATAGAGAATATTTATTTCATTTTCCATGTAAAAGCTACAAGGTATAATGAACAATTATGGAGGTCAAGCACATGTCTTCTTATATGTTTCATGATAGCACAAAGTATTGCATGCACATGGATCTTCGTGTTGCATTGATTCATAACTTTGTTTTCATAAAGAGAAAGATGTCGGCAACTAGATTTTAGACAGTTCTACTACAAGGATTTTTCAGATTTGATAGTTGTCACATGTTTGATATTGGATAGATCACATCATTACAAATTTCCTTGTTCATTTTTGGTTTACAATTAAATATTACATGTTCATAAATTCTTGAGAAAAAGGATTGTTGGTCATCAAGATAAAAACACACAACAAATGTAGATGGAATTTAGAGATAATTTTCAATATCGGATTTAAAAACAAATTGATGCTTGATAAATGTGCTATAACAATTGCTAAAATATTTAACAAGTTATATTTTAACCCTTAAAGGAACTGGACTTGAGGTCATTTCTCTATCCTCATAGAAGGGTTACATCCACTATATGTTCTCTAAAAAGTTCCAACAATTAGAGGAGCCTTACAGACACTGCAGTGTGGGGATTGCAAGGACACTCTAAAAGCAAGGAATATACCAAATCCTCAATCATGTTTGTCATTTAGTACAAAGGTTAAATAGTGGTGTGTTACACAAAATACTAAGAGGAAATTTTGAAATATAAGAAAATAACTAAAATAAATCATTTTCAACGAAATTTGCAACTTACCCCTATCCTCAAATGCAAATATCTATCATTAGTAAAGTGAAACATTGTTTCATAGTTGTTTAAGCCATAATTGAAAAGGATTCTGGCTATATCACACAAAGCTTGCAACCCTTACACAACATTTACAAAACATGATAAAACAATATATATGTAGCATGATAAGACTATATATCCAACATACAAACAATAGTCAAACAATAGCAAGAACAATGTAGTACATCTGATGTAAAGGAACGTATATCTTATAGAAGGATAAGAGTAATCGTGTATCCAACATCTTAGCTCTGATATTAATCAAAATTAGGCTATCACATTTTGCATTCGCCATCCTCAAATAGTCGAGATAGTAATTTCCGAAGTCATTTCTCTCAATCATAGAGCAAGACAATGTCATTGTTGTTCCAACATATAAAAGTGTTAAGTACATCTGCTAAATATTCACATCCATTACTTCTACGCTTAAGCCTGATTTCATAATCAACATCAACCAAGATTAATTGTGGGCACACAAAGTAAAAGACCTCTCCTAATTATTCTCCATTGGGCATGACAAAATTTGGTTCAGTGATTTTTATGTAACCTTTTGCAACCTTCACTTAACCATTAAAATATGTAAGTAAAAAAAAAATTATGTTCAATCCTATATTTGAAGGTAGTAATTGCGGTTGACCCTACAAATAAACAAATTCTTGTGAGATTCCATAGATTAAGAAGATAATATTAAAAAAGAAAATAAACAAGTATAGAACTTACTTGTGTTATTGAGTCACCAATTGGGTCATGAATATGTTGTCCTGGAGTCAATGGAGTCTGTTCTAGTGAAGCCTGACTAGGACTTAAGTAACTCTGCTAAAAAATAAATATTCAATTCAAGCTTCTATGATCCATAACTTGTTAATTCATGAGAATTTTCGGAAAAAATCACATAGAAAGTATTTGGTCGACACGTTTCGAACTAGCCAGTGTGGTTCCTCTTTAGGAAAAGATGAAGAGACATATCTTAGAGGAGGGTTAAATAAGAACCTAGGTCAACCTAATGGTTAGAAGAAATATGACTATATTTGACTCAGGGGGAATTAATATTGAAAACCATCTAAACGGTAAAATAAGAGTAGGGAAGGGGATCACTTTAAGTTGTTTAAATTATAAATTATAATTTAATTTATTTAAATAATTATTTAATATTAATAAACTTATTCATTCTTTATTTATATATATATATATATATATATATATATATATATATATATATATATATATATATATATATTCGATTAGGAAGAAATGAGTAAAATAAAAATAAAAATATATAAATAACTAAATGAATAATATAAATAAGAGAGGTCTTAGGTTTATTAAGAATAATAATAATGAAAGTGATAATAAAAATAATAATAACAATAATAATGTTTATCCTATTAATAATTATATTAATAATTCTAATAACAAAGTAGTTAATTTATCTAGTTTTTCTTTTCCTCCTCAGGTCTTTAAGCTTTTGGAGAAGGGATTAAATTTTTCCCTTGCTCCAAAGAAAATTCCGGTGGCAGACATTATGTGTGATGTCGAATATGGGATAAAGGACTTTCCAGATAATATTAAAAATATTATTTGATAAGATTGTGCATTTATCCTAAGGAAAGCTAAGCCCCCTAAGCCTAACATCAGTAAGGAAGAGTTTGATGCCCTAAAATCCTTGAATAGGAACTTGGACATCATTGTTTTAAAAGCAGATAAGGGTGGGGCTGCTGTCATCCTTGATAAGGTAGATTATCAGAAGAAGATGTTGGATCACCTGAACAACAACGAAAGCTACAGAAATCTTGACAAAAATCCCTTGAAAAATGTTTCTAGGTCAATTTCTCTTGCCATTAAATTGAGTAGCATTGTTAGCTCCTTTAGCCATAAGCTTATTGAGAGTAACCCTATCACTCCCAGGATCTATGGGCTCCCTAAAATTCACAAATAAGGGGCTCCCCTTAGACCCATTGTCAACACCATAGGTGGGCCTACCTATCTTTTAGCTAAATATTTAGCCACGAAGCTTAAGCCCCTGGTAGGTCGGACAGAGTCCTTTGTCAAAGACTCTGCACCATTTGTTATTGAATTACAAGATTTGAAATCTGATCCTAGAGATAGTCTTCTCAGTTTTGATATTATTTCCCTATACACTAACATCCCCATCAAGGAATCTCTTGATGTAATCTTTCGCCTTACAGATCCTGACACTACTATATTAGTTGAGATTTGCCTCACTTCTACTTTTTTCTATTTTGAAGGTGAGTTCTATGAACAAACCATTGGGGTGGCCACGAGTTCCCTGCTATCCCCTATCATTGCAAACCTATTCATGGAAGACTTTGAATCTAAAGCCTTACCCTCAACTGCTTTTAAACCTAAACTTTGGAAAAGATTTGTTGATGATACTTGCTCCATTTGGCAACACGGGCCTGACAAGTTAAATAGCTTTTTTTAGCATCTTAACAATCAGTCTAACTCCATAAAGTTCACCACGGAATGAGAAGTGGATGGTTGCCTTCCGTTCCTTGATGTCCTCATTTCTAGAAAGGCTGGTGGTTATTTCTCCCATTAGGTGTATCGAAAAAAGACTCATACTGAGCAATATCTTCATGCAAGTTCCCACCATTTTCCTGCTTAGAAAATAGGTGTTCTCATCACATTAGCCACCCTTGCTTTAATAATTTCAAATGAAGACCACCTTTCTACGGAAAAGTCCCGTCTCCTTGATTTTTTTATCCAGAATGGTTATAGTAGGCAACAGGGTGTTAAAGCTTTCCTCAAAGCTGGAAAGGGTCCTAAAGTTAAAACTGACACATTTGATCGATATTCAGGAGTTCACCTCCCCTTCATCCAAGGGACGATAGACAAGATTGTGAGAATCCTGAAGAAACATAATGTTCCCTCAACCTTTAGACCCCTCAACACCATTAGAAGCTCCCTAAAGTCAATTAAAGACCAGGTGAACCCTATGGATTTGAAAGGTGTTTATGTCATCCCATGTTCATGTCAGACCTCATACATCAGAGAAACAAGTTGATCCATTAACCAAAGGATTAAAGAAAGATATTAAACATGGGAGTACCAAATCCTTGGCTTTAGCGGAACATGTAGTGAAGACGAAGCGTCACATATGCATTGAGGAGGCCAAGGTCGTAGCAAAAAATTTCTCATTTTCATCACTGCAAGTTTAGGGAAGACATTGAAATTGAGTGGTCCTCTAATATCATTTATAGGAATGACAGATGGAAAATCAGTAGCTATTGGATTCTCGCGTTTTCCTCTTAATCTTTCTCCTCTTTTTCTGAGATTTTTCCCTTTCTTTATTTATTTTTTTTCACAGAGGATTCCCCCTCTTTTTATTTATTTTTATTGTTTTTTAGTTATATTATGTATCTGTGATCAATTTCCTTTATTACTTTTATTATCACTACTAACATCATCGTTATGATTTATTGATTTTTATTCATTATTATTATTAAATTTATTTTAAATAATTTTCAATGTATTATTGTTTATTTATTATTTATTGTTATATATATATATATATATATAATAAAGAATGAATAAGTTTATTAATATATTAAATAATTATTTAAATAAATTAAATTATTATTTATTATTTAAGCAACTTAAAGTGATCCCCTTCCCTACTCTTATTTAACCATTTAGTTGGTTTTCAATATTAATTTCCCCCTAGTCAAATATAGTCATATTTCTTCTGACCGTTAGGCTGACCTAGGTTCTTATTTAACCCTTCTCTGAGATCTATCTCTTCATCTTCTCCTGAAGATGAACCACACTGGCTGGTTCAAAAACGCGTCGACCAAATACTGTCTATGTGATTTTTTCCGAAAATTCTCATGAATTAAAAAATAAATGGTTTGCACGAGATACCATGAAATCAGAAAATGAAGGATTAAGCTTCAAAATCAATGATTCATTAGTTATGCATCCTACAACAATACAATCATGTTCATATTGGCATTGTGCTTTTAAAATCACAATATTCAAAGATGGCATACATAAAAAATTAAATATTCTACACATGTAATTCTTACGTTGTTGGCTGGTTCTGAATCAACTCGGCAATTTTATTTTCCCTCCTCCGTGGAAGCTTTCCATTCCATTAATTCTTCAACAGCTT
The DNA here is from genome assembly GCA_031772625.1 of Pinus tabuliformis. Lineage (NCBI taxonomy): Eukaryota > Viridiplantae > Streptophyta > Pinopsida > Pinales > Pinaceae > Pinus > Pinus tabuliformis. The sequence goes on along the minus strand of CM062817.1, from coordinate 1,418,101,680 downwards.
CCTTCAAGTTCCTTTTCTTTTTCTCTCAATTTTTCTTCTGTATTATGTAACTTCTTCTTGTAAGCACTCTCTTTTCCAAACAAATCAGTTGGAGTAACCTCAAAGCCAACCCCACATACATGACCCCTTCTCTGAGGCCCCAAAACTATTGGAATGGAATCTTCCTTTGTTGCATATGAAGGAGACGCTGAAACATTTTGTATTGATTCAAATTGTTGCTAGAAATGACAACATTTCAACAAATACATGTAAGAAATATCATTAATATTAAAAAAAAGAAAAAAATTAAATAGATACAAGAATAGGTTGGGAACTTATTATTCTATTTGCACTAAATGATGACATTGGAGTGCCATCCTTATTTGTATGACATTTCATCCACAAATCAACCCTAGTTACAAATGTATCATTTTGATTCAAAGTTTGATTATAGTCACAAAAAATACAATAGTATAGTTAAGTATATTTGTAGTTAGTAATTGTGAACAAAAAATAGATTTGGTTACAACTTACAAGATCATGTTCAATTCTATAGTGACCTCTATGACAAGAAGTCTAGGTCTCTTGCTCTAATTCCCTATTTTCCTTATTTACTTTTTCCTTCTCCAAAAAATGTATGGTTAGATTGAAGTTGATTGTGTGCAAGGATTCAAAGTCAAATCTCATTTGATGATAACAATTAGTTTTGTCTTTCATTTTTACCTTGAATTTAGGGTCAGATCGTATTCTAACGAATTCTATCCAATTGGTTTCATTTACTCTACTAGGAACATTTTCCATCCTATCCTCATCTGTTTTGTATTTCAAATAATTTTTTTTATACAAATTATATCAGCAAGTTCTCAAGCATTGAGATATTGCTTTATAACACCATTGTTCCATTGACAAATCTATTCGGTAGGTATGCTACAATAGATAAACAATGCATTATTAGATACAAAGTCTTATTTGAAGTTAAACTTATCATACACATGTTCAATATATACCAATGAAATTTAGAAAAAAATCCAATAATAATTTAGTTGATACTCACATTGATTGCACTCCATATGTCTTTCTTAAGTGTTTCAAGCACGTGTTTCCATTCCATGCGTTTGATGCCAATAATATCTCTCAGGGGAGAATTTCTCTGACTGTGAACCAATAGGTTGAACCCTCTCATTAAATTGAATTTTAGGAAATGCAGAGGCCTCTATAGTGTTTCCAAAGATGCATTTTGTTGGTCCTCTACCCTTCCTTTGCACATTTATTGTAATATGGGCGAAGTTTTGAAGGTGGTTATGCTAGTTTGATTAAGGTAGAGGGAAACAAACCTCTAAGGGAATTTTTGAATGTTCCAATTGCTATTTTACAAGTTGGTTTCTCACTATTATTATATTTTGGCGAGATCTATTTTTAGAATACGAGGCATCTACCCAACCCTTTCAAGGAAAAGTGACTATTATTAAATAGGTAAGGGTAGGGTTGCAAGATCAAAGGCACAATGAGAAGTCAATGAGGATGGAGAGACTCATATGTAAAGGAATTTCACGAGAGAGGATTTGGACAAGGTGTAAATAACTAGCTTTTCACATGAAAGTTTTAGGTCTTGGGATGAAAGGTTTCAAGACAACGGTTTGGAAGCTTTGTGATGGAGTGGGAAGCGTAATGTGTAGATGGTGTTGCGGGTTGCAAGTGATGGACTTTGTGTGTTTTCAAATATTTTAGGTGGTTAAATATCTCTTGTTTAAGTGATTATTGGTCTTCTGAAGGAATGTTTCTCCCCTGACACATTTGTTTTATCTTTGGTGTCCAATGTTATATTGGAAGCCTCTCTATCAAGATTTGTTATAGCTGTCACAGATTCAGTGGCCAAGGCTAAGAGAAAGTGTGGACTATGCATCGATATGGGATAAGGGAGGTTACCATACAAAGTAAAGGCTCTTATTAGCTAAAGGGATGCAAAAGAAGCATCAAGTATGAATCATGGCACTTTGAAGATCCTTTAGTTCATGATCGCCCATATTGGTGAAAGCTTCTATTGTTTATGGGCCTTATTGAGACATAGTATTTGGGTATGATACATTAGGTTGTGGTGGATTTACTGTCTCTTGCTCTTATGTTTATATCCTTATATTATGGTTATGAGGAATTTTCATAACTTTTCTTATCCTCTATAGGAAGTTGATTAGGGTTTCATCTATGTATCTACCCTATGGTTCAGATCTTTCTCTTTGGGTCTAGAAGAGTTCAAATTTTCCTTCTAGTAGTTATTTTTATCTGGGGTGGTAGATATTTTGGTGGTCCAACATTTATGACTGATTTATTGGTGATCGAGTCATATTGTTTTTTTTTTAATTCATGTCCTTTTTCATTACTGCGGGAGTTGGCATATTAACTGTTAATAACAACCTTCATGGGATTCTAATTAATTTTATCTATTTTGAATATTGTTTGGTTGCGTCCTCGGGATTTCCTCATTTATAATTTTAGATTTTTTTTTTTATGAATGTTGCCATGTAGGGGCAACACAAGATTTTAAGCTTCTTGTTTTTCCATTGTCAAAGTCTTGCATGGTGGCTTTGGATTTGGCACCACATTGGTAGAAGAGGTAGTGGTTTGTGACATAATTTTCATGTATATCAGGGCTACCAATGTAGGGTAGCAAGCATTTTACATTTGGAGGTTTGGCTCATGATAGGTGGGTGGTCAGTCTTCTCTTTTTTGATCGGTCGAGAGGTGGCGACCATTGGGGGAGGTGAGGATATTTTGGTCTTTAGTGATTAGTTTGGGTTATAGTTTAGCGGAAAGGAGTTTTTCGATTAGGGATTGCAAGGTCATAGTTTGGGTCAACCTTGGTGCCCTTGACATGGCACACTCTTTGGATTCCCTTCGATATTTATTGTCTGGAGAGAAAGAGTTCTTGGAGGCCACTATGGAAGCCAAAAACAATTCTCATAGGTTTTTGAGGAGTTGTGATAATGTTTCTTCGCATGTCAAAGGAGTGGTAGAGGGCTCTTATGTTGAGATCATCTATGAAGGAGGAAGGTAGGGCTTTGATGGTCTAAATTAAAAATTGTAGAAGTCCCAACATTGTACTCAAATGTTGATTAAGGTTGCAACACAGGTACAAAGTTTGGTTCTACAGGTGGACATGTTCTAAGATAGATTGGAAAGCCTCAAGCATTAGGATCTAGTTGGCAAGTGGGAGTTCACTAAGGTGTCTAAGGAATCTCTTAAGGGATGGGTCGATAAAATTTGGGCACCAATTCTCAAATATTGTCTGAAGTTCAGTATCTTACTCAAAGGATGGTTTTGCTTTCATTTTCTTAGCACAAAGGACACAAATAAAATATACATCTTCCTTAGGTCAGGGACCGTGGGTTTCTATCTCTCAAGAGGCAGAGTGCATGTTTTAACCCCCTAAAGGATGTCTCTCATCATAAGATATTACGTATGAAGCTTCTTGGACTTCCTTTGGAACTTTGGCCTAATCAGGCTATAATGGCAATTGATAACAAGATTGGAAATTTTTTTCATAGAGGAGGGGAGTTTGGGGAAGTTGGACAAGAGGGTAGGTTGGGCATTGGTTGAAGTGGACTTTAATGGAGGTATGTCAACTGAGATAGACTTATATTGGGGGTCATTTTCCTTCAGACATGACATCAATTTCTGGGGTATCCCCTTTATATGCCTGAGGTGTCATGAAACTAGTCATCTGATCGAAGTTTGCCCAAAGCAGTTTGGGGCCAGTAGAAAATTTGGGTCGAGGAACTATGAGTGACCCAGACTCCATCGATTTGCTACAAAAAGGAAAGCTTAGCAATCAGGAATCCTATGTCCCTATTATTTCAAGTACTCAATTATATGATCATCCCTTCTCTTGAAGATAATTCTACAAAGCATAATGATGCATGTGCTTATGATGCCTTAGATTTACATAAATACAATGTTTCGTTAGATCATGGAAGTGACCTTCTTGAGACATTTATTAATCTTGTTTTATACCTATCTATAAGGGTTCCTCCTTGACCTCCTTTGTTCCCCATCCTCACATTCCGGTCATGTTTGAATCAACTACAATTTACAAAGAATCTCCTTCCATCGTCTGGGTCCTAGGAAGGAAGGATGGAATCTCTAGTAGTTCAGGTCATCCTTGATCCCCTACTATCATATTTGGGTATTTTATAGGAAACCTATCCTCTCTAGTCTCAAAATACCTTGAAACGTTCTTATTGGCACTTAATGAATCTATCAGCCTTGAGCCATTATGTATAAAAAAATCTTACTTTGTGGAGGATGATTTTATTGTTAGCCCCAACTCTCAGAAGAATGTGACTATGAGGAAGAAGATAGGTACTAAATTCAAGAAGGTTTGAAAATTTTCATCAATATCCTCAGACCTTCATGAATCCTTTCAATCCACCATGGAGGTTTCTCCATCCACTAGACTAGAAGTCCTATATCCCTGTTTATCTATGGGGGATTACAAACTCATTGCTTCTCGGGTCCTTAGAGAGCCTATACCCGACCACTTACAATATTTATGATATTTATGTCTTTCAATGTTAGGGGGTTGGGATCTACCCCAAAAATAAACTCTAATCATAGTATTATAACTATGAAAAATATTACATTAGCCATTTTTCAAGAGACCATGGTAGATAAAGAGAAGGCATGGAAATTTTTAGTGGAAATATGCCCGGAGTGGAATGTTTGTACTACCAGTATAAGATGTTTTAATGGTCGAATAAGTGTCTATCATTGGGAGAAAGGTTGATTATGATCAAAGCAGCCCTTAGGAGTATTTCTATATAGGACGCATTGCTTCTATCTGCCTAAATATATAATTAAAACAATTGATGCTATTATAGCTAGGTGCCTTTGGGCTAGGCCTAAATCCACAAATAATATACTTTTTGTCTATTTAGAGGTGCTTGCGAGACATGAGAAGGATTGAGGGTGGGGTATAAAGGACACATAATATTTTAGTAAGCCTTTAATTGTCCAGAAATTATGGAAGAATTTCCAGGGAAAAGGTATTTGGTAATAGGTTATTAAAGAGAAATATTTAAAAAAAAAATAGCTTAAGGAATGGATTAAAGAGGCGGCTCCAAAGAAGTAGGAGGCATCTTATATATCGAGAACCATGATGAGAAACAAATATTGGCTACTAGGAAATCTGAGATGTGAGGTTGGAAGGGGGAATAGGATAGAAATAGGACTAGATGATATCAAAGGAGTGGAGGTAATACATACTCTTTCTATTTGCATCCATGAGCATTTACATAAGAGAAAGCTTTACTTTATGAACTAAATCTCTTGTGATTGAGAATCTTCTTTTGTTACAAGTTATTAGATTAATGCATTTGAACTTGGATGTCCAAAGGATCTATTTGTGGAATGGGCATGTTTCACAACACAATTAAGTCTAACAGGTTTAAACTCATTGAGAAGAAAGAAAAGCTAAAATGGGAAGGTTACAGTTAGAGATTTATAAACATATTTCTCATGGACGTGGCTTGAATGATAATTATTTTTGGTTTCATAACACGTGGAGATGGGATATACCTCTCAAATTAAAATGTTTTATGTGGCTGGTGGTCCACAATAATATTTTAACTTGGGATAACATAAAAGGGGCTTTCAAGATCTTGGAAGATGCTCTTTATGCAAAGCAGATTTAGAAGACGTGGAACATCTATTTCTAACATGTCCTTTTATAGTACCAGTATGGAATGGGCTTCTTCAAACACTTAAAATACATGTAATATGGAACATGGTTTCCATTTAGAGATGTCTCACTCAATGGTTTGAAGGTTTCAAGGCATATTGTCCCATGCCTTTCTATATTTTGTGGGGCATATGGAGAAGTAGGAATGAGAAGATTTTTGAACAAACAAAACTAGATACTAGAGACGCTTATTTATAGATCTTCGCATATTTTATGGAGATATGGAGAGTGAAGGAGGAATAACCTAGAAGACATTTTTGACTCATGGATCTATGGTCATACTTTATTTTTTTATTTTTATTTTTTATGGAGCATCCACCAACAGGGTTTGTGGAAGTGGGAGACATTTGGTTTTGAGGCAAGACAACAACTTCCATTTCAATTAGTATAGTGGCACAGGGTCAAATGTTAGAGTTTAGCTAATCATACTCTTGGGGGGCTCTTCTATGTTCTAACTAGATTGCAATTGAAGATTTACCTATGTTTGGACATTCCAAGATGATCCTCGATTGGGTACAATTGAGAACAAAATTTGGACCACCTTCCCTTACTTTCTGGATGCAATGCATAAGATCTTTGATGAATACCTTTCAAATAGTGGCCTCTAATAATTTCTATAGAGAGTAGAATCAAGTGGAAGATCTCCTATCAAAGAAGGGATGCAACTGTGTGCAAAGGAGGATTTTCTACTCAATTTTCGACAAAGGAATCCTTTTGCAACTTAGGGAGTTTTAACTTATAAAGGGATGCCCTTGAATTTTTTTCCTTCATCTCATTTATTTGTCATCCATCCATAAAAATTTTCATAGACCATGATATGTTTTTGTCACGTTTGAATCATATATGTTATATTTGTCATCATAGAAAACTTTAGCTTTTTTTTGTAAAAATTGATATAGTACGCAATTTTCAGAAATAAGATACTTATAAATTTAACCATTTTATTTTAAAATCTAATATATGGCATGCAAAAACATTAAAAATGAAATGCCAAAGTATATATCTACTTTTTCTTAATGAAAATCAATAATTTTTTTCTTATTAAAAATAAAAATAAATTTAATCTATCTAAATTCTTGAATACTTGATTAATCCAAATCTAAAATAAATCTAATAACGATGTTGAATCCATATTCCAAGTCCACTCGACTGGTGCACAATACCTCATTCAATAGCATTGTGAACCATTATGTGCAGTTACATAAAATAATCCCGCCCAATTTTAAAATTAGCTTCATCAAAAAACAACTCTAACTTCAAATGAGACCAGCAAATAGATCCAGTCAAAATTTTTGCAGCTTGGTTAATTGAGACACCAAACATCCAATTATACCATGTACCACACCATCAAAATCATCAACAACAGCTGCAATCTGACTTCGTCATCACTGATATTCGGGTAAGTCAAGAGACAGCATCATCACTTGCATCAAACTCCCATATATTGGATTAGTTAAACACACTAATTTTTCTCTGTTCTAATCCCTTAAGGAGATTTTTTGTTTTGATTTGGAATCTCAGTTGTGAGCAACCCAAATTCTTATTGTTGGACTTCCAGCATCAATCATCAATTTTCTATATTCGCACTTTGGGTTCTGAATACCTGATTTTGTACCCCCACAGTAGACATATATATATAGAAAATTAGAGATCTTATTCAGTGGAATTTATATGAAATGGGGGTTGATTTTGACTATTTGACAAACACAACTTCAGGATCCATACTAGGGCTCATCAACACTACTATAATGTATCCCTTAGATACATGTAAGATGAAGTACTAAGTGAAGGTTTATGCCGAGGGTCGACAAAAATATAGATATGTAGCTCCAGTACATATTTTCTGTTATGAAACCAGCTCAAGAAAAGATAGAAAAGATAGATCAACGCCTTAGAATTCAGCCTCTTCGAGGGGGAAACCTCCTTTACATTACATAAATGAACAATTCTTCGATGATACAAATGAAAAAACATCCTTTCTATATATAGGAGTCTAAGGAGTCACAATATAACCCAACCGACCTAACAATAATAATATAAAGCCACAAAAATAACAATAGAGGGATTCTATGGGGCACAGTAATAACAATATGGGGGCAACAAGGGCACAACAATATTAATAAGGGGTATAATTACAATAGTAATGGGGTAATCACTAGTATTATAGGGACCCAACATGCCCCTCTCCTTCAAAAAAGTGTTGTCCTCAATGCTTGAGTAGTTCTGGATACTTCTGTATAAAATTCTCATCCTCCCATGTGCAATCTTCAGCAGATAAGTTCTTCCACTTGATAAGATACTCCAATATTGATCGATTCCGTAGCTGTCGAGTTCTTGTTTCTGTGACTGCTTCTGGTTCCAATATAATTTTTCCTTCCTCGTCAAGTTCTGGCAATATTGTTTCAACTGGGAGCTTTTCGTCTATAACCTTCTTTAAACATGAAACATGGAAAACTGGGTGCAATCGAGAAGCTGTAGGAAGCTCCAATTTGTATGCCATAGTACCAATATTTTGCAACACCTTGTACGGACCATAATACTTTGGTGATAATTTATTATCCTTCTTAGCTTGCTTGAGGGACATTTTCTTATATGGTTGTAGCCGTAGGAATACCCAATCACCTACATCAAAACTTCTATCACTGCGATGTTGATCTGCCTGTTGTTTCATTCTATTATGTGCCAACATGAAGTTATCCTTTAAGAGTTGGAGGACTTGTTGTTGATGTTCGATGTGATGTTCCACTTCCTGAACCTTAGAATTTTCTCTTAAATATGATGTGATGGAGGGTGGTTGGTACCCATAAAGTGCCATAAATGGGGTCATTTTTGTTGCTGTATGGAAGGAAGTGTTATACCACCATTCAGCCAGAGGCAACCATTTGACCCATTGTGTCTGTTTATCAGATACAAAGCAACGAAGATATCCTTCCAAACATTTTTTTACTATCTCAGTTTTCCCATCAGATTGAGGATGATAAGATGAGCTATGAGCTAACTGAGTACCAAGACAAGAAAATAATTCTGTCCAAAAATTTCCAGTGAAAATGGGATCTCTGTCACTTACAATAATCTTAGGGTTTCCATGTAGCTTTTGAATTGTTTCCATAAATGCAGTAGAAACTGTATTGGCCTTAAATGGATGTGATAATGCACAAAAGTGTGCATACTTGGTAATTTTGTCAACTACCACCATGATGACACTCTTTCCCTCAGACTTGGGTAAACTTGTGATAAAATCCATTGAAACCTCCTCCCAATGTTGGCCTGGAATGGATAAAGGTTGTAATAGACTCGGTGTCTTAATTGTTTCAACTTTATTTTGTTGGCAAACCAAACATTCCGCCACAAACTTTTGAATATCTGATTTAAGGCCATCCCAAAAAAATTCCTTCTTAACCTTGTGGTAAGTTTTTAAAAATCCCGAGTGCCCTCCTAAGGGAGAAATGTGCAATTCCATAAGAATCTTTTGTTTTAGCTGGGAATTCTTACAGAGGTATAAGCGATCTTTGTACCATAACGAATCATTTTTCCAGCTAAATGTATCAGACGTACTGGAATCTTGTTGTAAATTTCAAATAAGTGCCCACACTTCTTCGTCATTCTTCCATTCCTCCCTTGCTTCGTTTATCCAATTTGGTTGGATAATAGAAATGGCGCACAACAATGATTCTACATCCTCATCCTTTCTTGAGAGTGCATCTGCCACCACATTTTGCTTCCCTTTTTTGTAGATGATTTCAAAGTCATAACCCAACATCTTTGTGACCCACTTTTGTTGCTCTTCAGAGGATAATCTTTGTTCTAAAAAGTATTTAAGGCTGTCATGATCCGTTTTTACCTTGAAGTGTCTTCCCATTAGGTGGGGTCACCATTTCTTAAATGCATGGAGTATTGCCAACATTTCCTTCTCATAAATAGCTTTTCTTAAAAACTTTCCCTTGATTGGACGACTTTCAAAAGCAATGGGTCTTTCATCTTGCATTAGAACAGCACCAATTCCATTTCCTGAAGCATCACATTCCACAATAAAGGTTTTTGTGATGTTTGGTGTAGCTAAGACCGGTGCTTGGCACATTGCCTCTTTAATATGTTCAAAGGCCTTTTTTGCTTCCTGAGTCCATGAAAATGCATCTTTCTTCAATAATGTTGTTAGAGGTGCTACTATTCTCCCATAATTCTTAACAAACTTGCGATAATACCCTGTCAACCCAAGAAATCCTCGTAGATGCTTTATGGATGTGGGAATTTTCCATTCCTTAATGGCTTTAATTTTGCTAGGGTCTACCTTAACTCCTTCATGAGATACAATATGACCCAGGTATTCCACCTCCTGGACTCCAAAGAAACATTTGGATATTTTTCCATATAATTGTTTCTCCTCCAATAGTTGTAGCACCCTGTCAACATGTTCAACATGATCCTTCCAAGACTTGTTGTAGATTAGTATATCATCAAAAAATACTAACAAAATTTTCTAAGGAATGGTTTGAAAATTGAATTCATCAAACCTTGAAATGTTGAAGGTGCATTGGTAAGGCCAAAAGGCATGACCAAAAATTCATAATGACCCTCGTGAGTTCTAAATGTTGTTTTCAGAATGTCTTCAGTCTTCATTCTGATTTGATTATATCCTGAACGAAGATCCAACTTGGTGAAGTAAATTGATCCATGCAATACATCCAGTAATTCATCAATGATAGGAATGGGGAACTTATCTTTAATAGTGAGCTTGTTGAGCTCCCTATAATCTGGACACATGAGCCATGATCCATCCTTCTTGTGCACCAATACTACTGGAGCAGAGAAAGAACTTTGACTCGGTTGAATTATACAAGCCTCTAGCATTTCTGCAACCATACGTTCAATTTCACTCTTTTGGACATAGGGAAATCTATACAGCCTGATGTTTGGAGGAACACTTCCTGGAATCAGATGAATAGCATGATCATGATCACGCATAGGTGGGAGACCTTTGGGAGTCTAAAATACCTTGAAATGATTATCCAGGACTTTTTGGAGATCTGGAGAAATAGATGATTCCAATGTGGAAACATCTAGCGAACATAATTGTTCAATTACACCTCTTTGTTCCTTTTTTAGAAGCTTTGTCATACCATTAGAGCTGATTATCTTTCCTGGTTTCCCTGCAATACCCCTTAATTCAACTTCCTTTCCTTCCGTAGAAAATTTGATGAAAAGTTCTTGAAAATCAAAAGCTATTGTACCCAAGGATTGTAACCATTGGACTCCTAGTACAACATCAACACCTCCCATTGGAATGGAAAGCATTGGGCTAGTCAATACATATTCTCCCATGGATAGCTTGATATTATGGCACTTTCCAGGGAAATTTATTGTTCCTCCATTTGCAATCATCAATTGACACTCTGGTGCTCGATATAGAAAGCAATTCAATTCTTTTGCTACCTTACAATGAATAAAATTGTGGGTGCTTCCTGAATCAATCAACATTATTACCTTTTTCTTCTTGATTTGTCCTTTTATCTTGATGGTTTGAGGAGTGGTAATTCCCGCCAATGCATTACAAGATATGGTCGGATTTATTTTTCTTCATATAGGCTTTGTTCCTGGAGTATATCCTCTTCTTTTGACCTTTCTTGCTCCTTTTCTTCTTCCTCTTCACAATCTATGTAGAATAATTTCTTCTCAGCACACTTATGACCTTTAGTGTATTTGCTATCACAACTGTAACAAAGCCCTTTTGCTCTTTTTTCTTCCAATCGTTGAGGTTTCAACCTTATAGGTTGTGGAAGACTACGAGCAACAACACTTCTGTCTTTATAGTTGTGAGTGGTATGCTTCTTGGTTGCCATAATTTTGCTTTCCATTTTTCTTGCTAACCTGAATGCCTTCTCTAATGAATCAAGTTCCCAAAGGAAAACATCAGGTTGGATATTATCCTTTAAAGACCCAATGAACACATCAATCCTATGCTCTTGTGGAATATCTTTTACCCTTATGTTCAATTTTTGGAACTCCTCAATGTGCTCCATTATTGAACCCTTTTGTTTGAGACTTATCAATTGGCTAAAAAAAGTGTTGCTTTTTGTATCCTCATAATGTGCTATCAATTCTTTCGTAAAAATTGCCCAAGTGATAAATTATTTACGAGAGAAAAGCCATTGATACCATACAAACTGATTTGGTTCCAAATATAAAGTTGCCATACGTACCGTTTGTGTGTTTTGCACATTATTGAGATCAAAAAATTGCTCCATCTGTAATATCCATGTTGTGGGATCCTTGCCATCAAACTTCCTCATATCGATTTTTGGAATATGGTGGGTCTTCTATCCAACATTAGAGTCTATGGAATCATGATTAACATTTCTTTTGTTCGCATCATGAGTTTCGTTTACAACCTTTTCACCATTAGTAAGTATTTCTTGTCGAAAATTTGTCAAATCTGTCTTCAAATCTGCCATGTCTGTCTTCAAATCTGCCATGTCTCTCCTCAAATCTGTCTTCAAATCTGCCATGTCTCTCTTCAAATCTGTCTTTGAGTCATCCATATTAGCTTCCATTCCCTTTATCTTAGATTCCACACCATTTATCTTAGATTCCACGCCATTTATCTTAGCTTCTGTTAGCTTTTGTGAGCGTGACATTTGTTGCACTTGTTCTTGTAATTTTGATATATCATGTAGCATTTCTTCCTCTTCTTCATGAGTCATGCTAGAGCTTTCAGGTTCCTTACTAGGTGTTTACATTTTATTTCCTCGGGGCATCAGTTACCGATAATAATGCTTTACCATGCCCTTTGAATTCCTTCCAACCAAGTTTACGCAAAAATTTAAAAAAAAACTACACACCTTTTTTCACTTCGCAGAAGCCTGATATTGAATCTGATGTATCTCTGTAAATTCAGATCATCCAATTCTGAAATTGTGACCTGTAGTAGCCTTCTACGTCCTCTTTCCAATGCCACCATTCTAATCCAAATTGGATTCTCCAAGGAAGAGTTATGAAAAATCTCCCATAGTGACCTGCTTATAGACTAGTTCAGTAGAGCCAAATTGTACGACGTGCCACGAATCACTGTTTCAACCTTTGCCTCTAAAAAAATATATAAAAGAAACTACAGTACGTCCTATTTCTATACCTTCTTACGAAATTTCAATCCGATGCTCAGAAAGAAGGTTATGACGATTTTCCCCAGGTCACTTGTTTGGAATGTAATTCAAGAGTCTGCAAGAAGACCAACTTCCTCAGATCATATCTCCGAAAATATAGTGCAAAAAGTTCTGAAATTTGGACACGATTCAGTGTGATTTCTTCTCAAATGGGTTTTTTTTTAGCTTCTGAAACATCGCAGAAAAAAAGTTATAGCGAAAATGCCACGATGACCTGTTGGGAGCAGCGAAACCCTAGAATCCAAGGCTCTGATACCAAATGTTATGAAACCAGCTCAAGAAAAGATAGAAAGTATAGATCAACACCTTAGAATTCATCCTCTTCGAGGGGGTAACCTCCTTTACATTACATAAATGAACAACTCTTCGATGATACAAATGACAAAACCTCCTTTCTATATATAGGAGTCTAAGGAGTCACAATATAATCCAGCCGACCTAACAATAATAATATAAAGCCACAAAAATAACAATAGAGGGATTCTATGGGACACATTAATAACAATATGGGGGAAATAGGGGTACAACAATATTAATAATGGGTATAACTACAATAGTAATGGGGTAATCACTAGTATTATAGGGACCCAACATTTTCCTTAGAATTAAACTGAGTTGTTTCTTTTTTTTGGAATGGGTTTTGTTGAATTTAGTATCTCACACATGTATTTCCTTAGAAATCATCTGGGTTGAGTATTTTGAAATGGGTTTTGTATCTAGTTGCAATTTGGGTCATTGGATCCTTGGGTTATACTTGGATTAGTGTGCTTAAATTTGGTGGGGTTGATCCTCCTGAAAGGATGCATTGAATCTAGATGGTTTGTTGGGTGCATTGAAGATGGACACTAAAACTGATCCATATAAACCCTGCATATCTTTAATTCAAAAAATTGCTCAGCATTCAAATATTATAGATAGGTGAAACCCCAAGGTGCACGTATGAACTTGGTCTAGATGACTCGGTGCACATATGACCTTGGTTTAGATGGATCTATGCCAATAATATTTCATTCTGCTTTGAAGATTAAATCTTAACTAGGATTGAAAAGCATGCAACCTATATATTTTGTTAAATATCCCAATGGATGGTTCCTGATCTAGGATTTATTTTCCCAATCTAGCATTTGTGTATTTATTTTGCTTTTAAGTCTGAAAAGGAATTATCTAGTCATTCTGTTTTGATAGAGAATTAATAGGTCCATGGATTCACCACACTTTGTTCTTGAGCTGTCAAATTGTAGGATTAAAAATAACTCCATTCTAAATGGGGATCTATATTCTCACCATTGCTTAAGAGGGCTGAACTATTTGCTGAAATATTTTTTACCATCATAGCCTATCTTCTTAGAATTTTATCCATAATAGTCACAATAACCTTTTTCATAGGGATGATATTTTTTTTTGTTAAAGAAGCTCCCATTCTATTCTATGTTCCATATTATGCCATACCAATAGCACTTGAGACTTCACCATATCCATGATGTCACCACTCTATACCAACCAACTATTCCGAAGGCCAAGTAAATTCATTGATAATCCAAGCTCCCTTAGTAACCTATGGTACTTTCCAAATCACCCTCTCCAAAAGCATCCAATAAACATTTTCACTATGGAAGAGGATGCATGTATTTTAGTAATTAGGTCCTTGAATACCATGACTACTATATTTTACTCTAAATTTGCAAAGGTTTGGGCTTAAAGCTAACTCCATGCTTATTAGTCACCCAAATGGTTAGTGTGTGTTAAAATTGGTAAATAGGGCCAAACTCCATGGGGGTCTACTTATTCATGGCATATGATATTTTTATTGGATTCCTCTCGTCGAGAGGTGTAGGATTGATCTAAATATTATCTGATTCCGACATGTATTCACAGAGATATGAATTTATTTTTGTTATGGGACAATTCATTAAGGTTGACCAGCAACCAAATTTCCCCCACATGTGCTCAACGTTTTAGTATAAAAGAGGTGGCTTGCTAGTAATTTTCACACACACTCTTGTTATCTCTCTCATTCTATTTTAAGTTTAATGAAGAAGATATCTAGAGGGAGAGCTCTAGGATATACACTACCATGAACTGCCCTAGCCATGGAAGAAAAAAGAGTCTTCTTGTAGATCCTACACTACCCTACTTTTGATTTAATGAAGCGAGCCCTTAACACAATCAAAGGAGGAGTCTTGCAAGAAGTCATGAAAGAATTTGGATATCTTGTAAGTCTGAGGTCTCATATATATTCACATGTCAAACAAGTTTTTGGTTCTTATCCATATTTCTGTGGTCTCTATTCTCGCAAGGCAGACAGTCTTGACATGATCCTTATACTAGACTTGGATGGATTCGTATGTAAAATTATGTGGCTTGATATAGTCGCATGGAAAACCAGATTTGGATGTATTTCATACTCATGACAGATTAGATTTGGTATAATCCTTATGTATGTTTTCATGGCTCCATAGCCTCGCATGGCAGACAAAGATTTGGGATGGATCTTATGCATGTTTGTGTAGAGTTACATATTCACACGGCAGAACAAATTTACCTTGGCTCACAAACATGATTTTATGGCCATAAATATTCGCATGGTAGACCAAATTTACCTTGACTCATACATGATTTCACGGCCATACATATTCACATGGCAGACTAGATTTACCTTGGCCCACATTCATGATTTTATGGGCATACGTATTCACATGGAAGACCAAATTTAGGTTGTCTCACATCCATGATTTTATGGGCATACATATTCGCATGGAAGACTAGATTTAGCTTGTCTCACATCCATGATTTTATGGCCATGCTCACATCCATGATTTTATGGCCATACATATTCGCATGGTAGACCATATTTATTGGATGACCTTTTGATGATGTTAGTATGAAATACATGCTCTTGAAAGGTTTGTATGATGATGAGAAACCTTTATGTGATGGCATTCAGATGGCAGGCCTATGATAGCAGACCTTATATGACGATGATGTAATTTGGATGTGCAGACCCTTTGTTGATGGAAAGCATTTTTATGGCAAACATACATATGACATGATTCTTATGAAGGCAGAAATAATTCAAATTGTAATCAAATGGTCTCAAGATAGACTAAGTGATGGGTATGACAATGGTGTAGCATAGTGCAACAGGATGAGTGGTGCAGCATAGTGGATAGTGACAACGGTGCAACACAGTGATGCATAGTGCAGCATGATGAATAGTGCAGCATGATGATGAAGAGTAGCATGTTGGATGAGGTACAACTTAGTGATGGTGCATCATGGTGCAACACAGTGATGATGGACATGGTACGATGGTGCAACATAGTGATAGGTACAACAAGGTGATGGAATCACCTGTGTTCAGATCAGCTACCTCATGTGCTATCTTCTTAGAGAAGATCTCTACTCTTATTTTGACAAGTCAAAGTGTTGACTTCTGATATATATGTATTATCTCTCTCTCTCTCTCTACTAAACTATTGAAGAACGTATACAAAGAATTGATCAAGGGTTCCCCACATTGGGGTTTGTCCCTGGCTGGTGCCACACCTTGTGTCCTCTTGTATTGTCTTGTTTTTTGATGTTTATGTTTATGTTCTATCTGGAACTTACTATGATGCTGATGTGATTTCTAATATGGAATAAATATTTAACTAAATGTTAAAATTGAAATAAATTTCTCTAAGCATAAAACATACCTAAAATTAACATGGAATTAGAGCTGAGGTGGAGACAAATCCCAAGCAAGAGTGAAAGAGCAATCACCGAAGACAGTTGGAAAGGAAAAAAGGCTCAATGGGTTCCTCATCCCACTTCAGATTGACCAAGGGTGAAGTCGAAGTAGAGAATATTATCCAAGTGGCGTAGTAGAAGCATCGGATGGCCTACCTAAAGATCACTTCAATTGAAAGTCCAGATCTAAGGGTGGAAGGAAAGGCAGATGCCTTGCTTGCAATAATTTTGGCCATTATGTGAGGGAGTGTCCGAATAGAAGGGACACATCACTTGATGATGATAACAATAATTCCATGGGCATCTTCTATGATCAAAGGAATGACAGGTACCATAGCAAAGGAAAAAGGAATGCAAGTCATCAAGGAAATGGTTGACTCTTCAAAGAAATAAAGGAACTCCACGTATGAAGAATCAAATGTTGTTTATGATAAGCTAAACAAGTATTATATGATATTGTCCCTCTCCTCTACTTCTCCTCTAGACTATTGGGGAATCTAGCTTATTAATAATAGTGCTTCAAGGCACTTCATTTGATAGAGAAGGAAAACATCGTGGAGATTATACTTGGAGTCAATGCCACCTATCCTAGAAAGGGTGTAGGGAATGCTACCCTTTAGTTGAATAAGGGTAGCACGATTCATTAACAAGAAGTTATTTATGTACCTAATCTCAAGAAGAACCTAGTGTCCATTTTGGCAATGGAAGTCAAGGATTCAAGGTGGCATTCATCAATGGAAAGGTACGTGTTTGAAAAAGGAATTTTTCAAGATGATTTTATTCTTGGGTTTAGGGTTGGAAATTTATATCAAGTTGCAGGAAGTCCATTGGGGACCATGTCAGTTGTCACATCTCTTGTATAGCACCGAAGGTTTGCTTATTATGGGGCCCTACCTGACGTGAGTCATATGGTGAAAGGGATGCTTCAATTCAAGAAGAGCATGAAGGTACATATCTGAGATGTACCAAAGGAAAACTTACAAGGGGACCATTCCCCTCATGTAGTAAGACCTCAGATGTGGAATAACATGAGGGGTTTGAGATTCATGATTGGGAATCTCAAGTATGCAGGTGGAAGAAAGCTCTCTATGTCTTAGAGAAATCACCCCGGGCTTGATATGAGAGGATTAATAACTGTCTGATGAAGCTAAGATACACTAGGAGTGAAGCCGATCCAAAACCTTTGCTTGAAGCTTTTGGATGATAGACCTCTCATACTGGCACCTTATGAGAATGACCTCTTTCTGACAGGTGTAGACCCTCTCATTTGCAAAATTAAGAGGGATATGGATTCCAAATTTGGAATAGTAGTCTACAAGGCTATGACTACCTTGATGGAGCTTAACTTTCAGAAGTTATGTGGTAGTGATGGTGGACCTAATTTGGGAAATGCCTTTGAGTTTCATAAACTCATTCTATCATTAATTTTCTTGGTGAACTCCCATCTAGATATATGTTTTGTAATTAGCATGATGAACTCATATATGGTTGAACATCATTGTATTGGTGCAAGAATCATTTGAGATATCTTCAAGGCAAAATCTCTCATGGATTGAGATACACTGTGGAAATGTGAAGCTACATGATTATTTTGATGCTGATTAGGCAGGTAGTATGGAGGATCGCAAGAGCACTTCTGGGTGTTGGTTCTCTTTGGATTCTTCTTTGATATCCTAGATGAGAAGGAAGCATAAGACTATTGATTTGAGCATAGATGAGGCTGATACATAGTTACGAGTATGACCTCGTGTGAAGCTTCCTAGTTGAGGAAGCTCTTCATTGAGTTGTTTGGACACGTGCTGGATACCACCGTGATCTTCTGTGACAGCCAAAGGGGGATTCGATTGTTGAGGAATCTCGTGTTCTATGATCGCTCCAAGCATATAAACATGAGGTACCACTTTATTTGGGATATGGTACATTGAGGAGAAAGAAGGCTCCATCACATTGGGACTCATGTGCAAGTTTCCAATATTCTATCGAAGCCCTCGGGAAAGTTCAAATTCTCGAATTTCCGAGAATAACTAGGAGTCATGGAGAGAGCCCCTCCTAAGGGTCTTCTAAGATATGGACATTGAGCTCTGGGAGCTCCGGGGGGTTTGGGGATACATCTTGGAGTGATGAGCAACCATAGGGTGAGTGGTTCAACCTTCCCCTAGTGGTTTGCTATGTAGGCAGGATGAGTGGTTCATCCTTCTCCTACCGAGACACAGTCATAGGGTGAGTGGTTCAACCTTCCCCTGGGATATCTCTAGCAACATGTAGGCTGGATGAGTGGTTCATCCTTCTCCTGCTGAGACATCCTACCCATGTAGTCTGGGACTCTTGGGAAGTACCTCTCATTTGTCAAGTGAGTAGGGAAATGAGCATAGGGACCATAGTAGTATTGATGGATGCATCGTGTTGCTATTGTACTCCCTATGCTAGGATCATATTGATATGGGATCAATTAGAACTTACTACAGGTCAATAAGACTGATATGACTCACTCTCTTTGGGAACTAATTTCATATCATTAAGAGTGGTATGATACACTCTATTTATTTGGAATTCATTTCAGATTAGTTAGAGTGGTATGATACACTCTCTTTATTTGGAATAGATTTCGGATCAGTAAGAGTGGCATGATACACTCTCTTTATTTGGAACTGATTTCAGATTAGTAAGAGTAGCATGATACACTCTCTTTATTTGGAACTAATTTCAGATCACTAAGAGTGGTATGAGACACTCTCTTTTATATGGGACTGACTTCGTGTCAGTAGAGGATGGTATGATACATTCTCAATCACTTCTTCTTCGTCATAGTTCAGAAGAGCATAGAAAAGAAAAGCAGAGCAGAGTAGTGTAGGGCACTGATGGCTGAGACATTATAGTCTGGCAAATGGATTAGAAGATGGCATTCTCCCTAGTTGAGAGGGAGTGTTAAAATTGGTAACTAGGGCCAAAATCCACGTGGATCTACCTATTCATGGAAACTGATATTTTTCTTGGATTCCTCTCATCGAGAGGTGTGGGATTGATCTAAAGATCATCTGATTCAAACATGTATTCATGGATATATGAATTTATTTGTGTTATGGGACAATTCATCAAGGTAGGCCAACAACCAAATTGCCCCCACATGTGCTCAACGTTTTAGTATAAAAGAGCTGGCTTGCTAGTCATTTGAAAACACACTCTTTTGATCTTTCTTCATTCTGTTTTGGATTGGATGAAGAAGATATCTAGAGGGAGTGCTCCAGGATATATGTTTCCATGAAGTGCCCTAGCCGTGGAAGAAAAAAACGGGTTTCTTGTAGATCCTATGTTGCCCTACTTTTCAGTTAGTGAAGCAAGTCCTTAACGCAATCAAAGGAGGATTCTTGCAAGCAGTCATGAAAGAATTTGGATATCTTGTAAGGTTGAGGTCTCATATATCTTTTCATGGTAGCCAGGTTTTCAGTTCTTATCCATATTTATGTGGTCTCTATTCTAGCAAGGCAAACATTCTCGACATGACACTTATACTAGACTTGGATGGATTCATATGTAAATTATGTGGCTTGATACAGTCGCGTAGCAAACCAGGTTTTGATGTATTTCCTTCTCATGTTAGATTAGATTTGGTATAATCCTTATGTATGTTTTCATGGCTCCATAGCCTTGCATGGAAAACCAAGATTTTGGATGGATCTTATGCATGTTTTTGTACGGTTACATATTCACATGGTAGACTAGATTTACCTTGGCTCACATACATGATTTTATGGTCATACATATTCACATTGCAGACCAGATTTACCTTGGCTCACATACATGATTTTATCGCCATACATATTAGCATGGTAGACCATATTTACCTTGGCTCACGTTCATGATTTTATGGGCATACGTATTCGCATGGAAGACTAGATTTATTTTTTCTCACATCCATGATTTTATGGGCATACGTATTCGCATGGAAGACCAGATTTAGCTTGTCTCACATCCATGATTTTATGGCCATACATATTCGCATCATAGACCAGATTTATTGGATGACCTTTTGATGATCTTAGTATGAAATGCATGCCCTTGAATGGTTTGTATGATGATGACAACCTTTATATGATGGCATTCAGATGGAAGGCCTATGATAGCAGACCTTATATGATGATGATGTAATTCAGATGTGTAGACACTTTGTTTGATGGAAAAAATACATATGACATGATTCTTATGAAGGTAGAAATAATTCAAATAATAATCAAATGGTCTAAAGATAGACTAAGTGATGGGTATGAGAGTGGTGCAACATAGTACAACATGATGAATGGTGCAGCATAGTACAAAGTGACAGTGGTGTAGCACAGTGATGCATAGTGCAACATGATTCATAGTGCAACAAGATGAATAGTGCAGCATGATGATGAAGAGAAGCATGTTGTCTAAGGTACAACTCAGTGATGGTACAGCATGGTGCAACACAGTGATGATGAACATGGTATGATGGTGTAGCATGGTGCATCACAAAGATAGGTATAGAAAGGTGATGGAATCACTTGTGTTCAAATCAGCTATCTCATGTGACAGCTTCTTAGAGAAGATCTCTGCTCTTATTTTGACAAGTCAAAGTGTTGACTTCTGATGTATATGTACTATATCTCTCTCTTTGTTGAACTATTGAAGAACATATAAGAATAATTGATCAAGGGTTCCCCACATTGGGATTTGTCCTTCGCTGGTGCCACATCTTGTGTCCTCTTTTCTTGGCTTGTTTTCTGATGTTTATGTTTATGTTTATCTGCAATTTATTATGATGTTGATGTGATTTCTAATCTGGAATAGATATTGAGCTAAATGAAAAAATTGAAATAAATTGGTCTAAGCATAGAACATACCTAAAATTAACAGGGTGTCTTAAGAAGCTTGTGTTGGCTGCTTATGAAGTGTTGATCATCATTTTTTATCTACCTTAGATTTTTCTCTAAATGGTTATCATGATTTTGGAAATTCGTTGAATTACCCTCCCCAAAGAGATCTAACATATAGTCTCATCATGGAAAAGTATGCATCCTTTTCCGGAACTTGGTCCTTGAACCCCTTGATTTAAATCCATAATCTCACTCAAATTGAGTGTCTTAGATCCACAAGTATGCCTTCTAGGTGAATTCATTGCTCACAGTAGTTGTGGTGGACAAACTATATATAGTATTTTACTATTTTGGATAAAATAATAGATGTTATAATTTTTTAATTTTTAGGAATACGAGGCTTTCTTCAAAGTTAGTGGTTTATAAAACAATAATTTAGCGATTTATATATTTTGGAAAAATCCCAACACTTATATATCACTGGAAGGGATATAATTGTCATCTCTTCAAAGATTACATGTTAAGCCATCATTACATCAAAGTAGCCTCGTCCCTACCTACCCCAATGAAAGTGTGGCCTACGTGAAATTTATCTCACATATCTAGCTTGTTGTGGTTTTTTCTCAAGGAAACCAGTTGAGTGGTGTTAGCTACCTATACCAATAGGTTTCATTTTTCATGATTGGTAGGGGAAGTGCCAAATATGCTCTACTTTGGTGAGGCAAAGATATCATATTTTTGGGAAACACTTACCTACAGTTGTTTATGCTGTCCTACTTCTGAATGGGTGATCCAACAGTCTAAGCTGGGTCATGCCATATTTCAATTTTTTGTTATAGATTAGAGAAAGAAATCTGTCCAAACTGTTCAATCTTGGCAGATAAGTAGTTAGGTAGAGAATGAAGGTTCCCAACTGCTTAATCTGGGGCCTTGGAAGTAATAAGGCTAGCCTTAGATAGAAAATCAAAAGAAAATGGAAAAAGAAAAGAAAAAGAGCAATTGAGGGTTTGCCAGTCTAAGTGCACCCTCCTTGAAGTAACAAAAAATGCTAGGCAATAGAATGAGTAGGTAGATGGGGTTGCAGAAGCATGATTTCCTTCATATCTCTGGCCTAAGCAAAGGAAACACATGGTGGCCAGTGCAGATCTTCCTATTCAGCAGTTTTGTAGCAACAAAGTGAAGCATGTCTAACTTCCCAATCATTCCCCATCAAACTCCTTGCTAACATCCCACTATCACCTTGGTTCATGAGAGAAATCAAACTCATTTATTGATCCTTGTTGCATAAAGAGCCACATTTCTTGTGTAAAAGTCTTTACATTTTGATCTACTCTCCTAACTAAGTTTGTTCCCTAAAAACTTAGTGTTTGCCTCCTCTCTTCCATATCTCCTATCCAATACTAACTACTAACTCTATTATTACTTAACTCCCTGATTCCCCTTTTCCCTATCATTATATCACTATTGTATATAAAAAGCCACAAAGTATATATTCCCCCTTCCCTAGGAAATATAGCCTTATAGCTCTAAAAGAGGTCGGGCAATAGTGCAAATTTGTGTTCATATCTTGTTTTGGGAATTAAACTAACAACCGGTTGGTTTAATAGCCCTAGCGCCTTTTATAAAGAAATATGTTGTTTACCCGATTGTTCCATAAAACCCACAAATGTCATATATCCTAAAGTTTTACCTATCGGCGCACTCACCGCAAAAAAAAAAGGAAATATTATTTAAATGCCGCCGGGACCCTCCGTATCCATCCCGCACCTCCACAGTCCGTCGTCCGTCGGATCTGGGCCCTCCCATCCGACGGCTCACATCAATATCAGACCACCCCCGATGCCTATACGTTAGCGCCCGAAATCTGTCAGAGGGTGACGTCAGGGCTCAGACACGCGTCAATCCTGCGTTGTATCGGGCGGCCTCCTGCCAAAACCGCGCCTGTACCTTAAGCGGTCCGATATTACCGCTTACCGCCTTCCGCTTACCGCCCGCCCAGTCGGCCCTATGTCACCTCCACGCCATTGCCGAGTCAGCACCACATCAGCACCCGACCCACCATCGCCCCGAGCTGTCTGCCACGTCCCCCATCCACCTGGACCACTCTCAGGCCGCCACGTCACCACTCCGTACCTGACCCCACCTATGACGTCATGATGATGCCATCCAACAAAATGCGCCAAAAGCTAAATTTTTCTATTTTTCCCGAAAAAGTCAGTTTTTCGCATTATTTGCAAAAATACCCACTGTGCTCCTGCATGAGAGATCACATTGCTTGCTCACCAACTTTCAAAGACTACTCCCTGCTGCTGGCATCGTGAGTTCACCTGCATGTCAAAGCCATTATCATACTAAACCCAGGTATTTATCAGTATCCCTCTGTGCACCGTGGTTTTTGCATAATTCACCAAAATAAGCAAGAAAAAGGGAGAAAACGCAGTAACTACCTGGAATCCTCAGTGACAACTGTTCCATTTCCCACTGTAAACTCAAATTTACCCACAGAGTGTCCGCATTGAGCCAAATTACCACAAATTCCCTATTTGTTTGTGCATTCGCAAATCTAAGCCTTTGCTAGACAAATCCACCAGGAAGGCCACCCTTAAACCCAGCATTTGCTCATTAGAATATCTCCCTAGACAAATTCACCTTAGTTTCTCCTCTGACTACCTTGTCCTCTCTGCAAATTGCCCTGCTCCTGCAAAATTCATTGCTCTGTGTTGTTGTGCCCAGAAAAACAAGTTCAAATATAATTCAAACTATCAATTGACCATGGAAACTCCAGTAGCATTGAACATTGCACCTTTAAATGCCCCACAAAGAGAGCTAGAATGGCTGCCCCTGGCTGACAGATATTACCAAATGGCAGAGGGAATCCCAGATTACAGCAAATACCACATTCATGTACTCAATGACCTCAAAGCCAAACATCTCAGTGGAAATGATATTCTAGGGATTTGGGACTCCAATTTGCCCATTTTCAATCTTCCTCAAGTCAATATCCTCCCAGATTTGATACATCGATGCAGTGCCAACTATGACCCATGTCAGAGAGCTGTCCTCAGTTCCTCAGGCTTAGTTTTGTTCCATGTCACCCCTGAGGCCATAAATCAAATGCTGCACTTTCATACTACAAAGCCATTGACTCCTCTATCCATGATGGATTTGATAAAGAAAGGAGGCAAGTTGTCCAGTGCCCAAATTATAAAGATCAATCAATTATTCATTCAATCAGGCTCTCAAACTGTGAGGACTCCTCCTATTGGAAATGTATATCTAAATGAGTTGGGAAAAGTGCTTGTCGATATGATCAGTTATGTCCTGGGATACAGATCATCTGAGGATGTTGATGAAACCATTCTGGCCATGATGTCTATCTTCTCCCCTGGAAAGCCTCCTTCTGTTCACTATGATTATGCTGCATACATTGCCAATAAAATTCACGAGCAATTGATGAATCTAGAGAGGGAAAGGATATTTAGATACACTTCTTACATCTATCACTTGTTCCTATTCTATCAGCCTGATAGCTTCCCTATTACCGTCAAGAAGTTTGATGCCCAAGGGAACCAAAGGTCTGTGGTATTTTGGTCTTCAATCTTTCATCACATATCTTTTTCACCATACAGCTACTGTGAGTTCATAGACCTGTTTATCCATCCAGCCATGTCCTTGCTGTTGAGCTCTCCTCCTCCCAGATTGACAGATGAGATGCAAAGGATCCTCCAGCTCTCAAAGGCCTACAGCATTGGGGATTGGTACTTTTACCAACACCATACAGTGATCAGAATATATGGTTGTGAGTTAGCCCCATATAGGCTACAAAGATATGTCCCTATGAGACTTTTTGCTTTAGAATATTTCAGACAATTTGGAAATGTAGACATGGTCCATTTCCACAGCAAAAATAAGAAGCTACAACTCAAAGTCAGAAACCAGCTAGGTCCATTTATTTATAATAAAAGAGAAGAGGCATGGCAAGAAGCAGACAAGATCCTAAAGTGCCTCGGGTTGCAAACCAGTTTCCTCTGGATACCCTATGATCCCAATCATTTCATTAGTCTTAGAAGGGTCAAATATAAGTTGGCTAGCTATGATCATGTCAGGTTGCCTCATATTGAAAAATATGCAAATCTATTAGGATGGAAAGAGGGCACCCTAGAAGAGGCAAGTACTAAAGAGGAAATAGCACAAAAAGAAGCAAAGAAACTTGTGGACAGGTTTCTGCTTCTTATCATACTCAACTTGGAGCAGCTGCCTCATCCTCTACAGCCCCCCAGCAAGCAGCTCAAACTGCTCCTCAGGCAGCCAGCACAGATAAAGGGAAAGAAATGGAGCAGGATCAGCCACTCCCAACAGCAGAACAGCAGAAGGAGCAGACCAAACAGCAAGAAGAAATGGCTGAGGCCCCTGTATCTATAGAGAAACAGGCTCAAGAAAGTGTGCCCCCAAGGCAGGAAACAGCAGTGGATACCTCAGTGCTCCAAACCCCGTTGAATGAAGAGAGAACCAGGAAGAGGGATAGACAGCAAGAAACTCCCCTCACTACATCAACAAGTCAACAAGGGGAGAAAAGGCAAAGATTAAATCCTTTTTTTTGAAGAAGAGATGCCTATTGGACCATCCATGTGTATGGGCCCCCCTAGCATGGAAGCATCAACCAGTTCCTTCCAACAGGAACAAGAAAGACCACTTGGAGGAGAGGTCAGCTCCTCAAGCCAGCAAAGAAGGGCAGAATCCAGCATTAAGTAGCAATTTATTGATATTAAGAAAAAGAATGAGCCAGTCAGACTCCAGCTTTACAATCATTTGCTCAAGATGGCTCCCACCAACCAACAGAGGCTCATGTCAGCATATGACATTACAGAGGGGAAGATGACTATGAGCCATTTCATGCCTACCATGCTGCAGCCACAGTCAGCTGCAGATTACATCAGAACCAACCTGGAAGTATTTGCAAAAGACATCCACCCAATGGACCAAATAGAGCTACATAAGCAAACGGGTGAGATGGTCTACTCCACTCTTGCAGATAAAACATTTTTAGCACACAAACTGCAAAACTCTCTCCATAATACTACTGCCCAACTAGAATTGGAGAAAGCTTCTTCTCAGGCCAAAGACAACAGGATTAGGTCTTTGGAAGATATCATTATAGAGCTTGGGCATGACCCAAGTGATCCTAAAGCTGTGCAGGCACTCATGAAGAAAAAAGATGAAGATATAGCAGCTTTGAGGAAGATGGTCAAAATTCCAGCAACCCTTCACCCCCAAACAGAAGATGTTGCTCAGCAGAGAAAGGACCAAGATGTAGCAGCCATGCTGCTGACATTACACAAGCAATTGGTAGAAACAGAAGGCCGATTGATAGCAATAGAGGGTGCATTACAGGCATCCCTGAAACAGAAAGAAGAAGGGTAGATATCTCAGCCCCCTCAGCCAGTAATTAACCTTGAGGAACCTCCTCAAATTATAAGTCCTCCCACAGGACAAACACCAGTGGCAGGCCCTTCAGCAGCAGCACCAGCAACAACATCAGGACAGACACCAAGCCTTGATATGCAAAATATGATGAAAGAACTTCAAGCTCTGGAGGCCCAGATGGCAGAACTAAATGAGGCCAAGGAAAAATTGGCTACACTTAATGAAAAATATGATAAATCAAAGCAAAGTGTAGCTGAAAAAACAAGAGAGGTAAGGGCTCTTGAGAAGAAAATAAAGGAACTAGAGAAAGAGCTCTCCCTTGATAAAGTTGTAGCTGAAATCAGGAAAGTCCTGTGGGCCAATATTGGACAGTCTATAACAGACCAATGGCAATATATTGAAACCATCCATGAGCATATAGATCTCATAGGCAGGGCCCAAAAAGAAAGCCAAAGAGCAAGGGAATCTCTAGGAAATATGCCTGAGATAGCCAATAGGATGATCAATGTCCTTAATAATCGCATAGGCCCCCAACTGGCAGCAATGGGTATCTCTAACAGAACTGATACCATTTTATTAGTAAAGAGGGTGCTCACTCTGAGAAATCATGTGCAAACATTGGATAGAAGGTGCTAGGAAATGCAGACAGAGGTGAACAAATTCATGGAGAAATTTACAGCATTGCATAACAGAGGCCTTCCCAGCTTATTAACCAGTGCAGGTACGCTACTATCTCATCAAAACTATGCCAAAAGGGTAAATACATATGCCACCAATCAGATCACTGCAGCATCAAGTGCCCCAGAGGAAACAGGGCCTGCATCTGGGCAGAGCCTCTATGACAAAATAGAAAATCTGTTTTTTATCATGAATGAGATTAGACATCTATTTGAAGTGCCTCCAAATTACTACAAATATACTGAGGCAGATGAAACCTTAGGCACAATTTTGAGACATCAGTTGCCTACTCAGGAATGGTGGACAAGCATGATACAGATATTGCTGTGAAGAAACAGATTTTTCACCAAACTTTTGTACATCAATCATAAGTCATCAGGTTCAGAAAATTGGTATATTCGCTATGACTGGAGAGGAGTGGACAGAGCCAACTCAGCAAACAAATTTGGCCACTAAAGCAACACCGACAGATGCAGATGACGGGGCTGAGATAGCTGCAGCACGACAAAGCAATAAAGGGCGTATTATTTAGAATCAATGCAAAGCACCCTGCAGAGCCAGTTGCCCTCAAAAGTCAAGAACTTCCGACAAACAACAAGCAGCTGTTGTATATTCATTAAAGTAGCTTTTAATTTTGTAAGAA
The DNA here is from genome assembly GCA_031772625.1 of Pinus tabuliformis. Taxonomy (NCBI): domain Eukaryota; kingdom Viridiplantae; phylum Streptophyta; class Pinopsida; order Pinales; family Pinaceae; genus Pinus; species Pinus tabuliformis. The sequence continues at coordinate 1,418,073,501 of CM062817.1, read as the reverse complement.
ATATCTTTGAAAGTTGGTAAGAGCAGTTATTGTGCAATAACTCACTATTGAGATTTTCTATGATTATTGTATATATGCACCCCCGCACAATTTATTGGGGGTTGTTGTTACTCATTTGTTCAAGAGAACTCGGCTGTATTTACTCTGAAAGATATAATGCAAAGGAGCTGTTGGTTTCCAAAGGAATGATTTTGGCCTGGAAATGATGTGATGAAACTATTGACTGCTGCAGGATTCTCGTGTTATGGCGTGATACAATAAGTGTTTTCTAACCGTATTTGTATTTCACTTCTTACTTAATCTGCCTGTGATGTATGGTGATTAATCTTGGTAGAAAGGTAAAAGACTAGTTCAGGATTTGTCCATTAAAGGCACCCTAAACTCAATCCTTGCTACTAAATATGTTTTCTTCAGGGTTAGCTGCAATTATGGAATTCTTAAATTCTCCTATTTGCTCTAATCATATGATAAGTCTTTATTCAGCAATTCTCACTTGCTGCTGATGATGATTTGTCTGTTATTCTCTGTTACACTGTAAAAGAACTCTTAACTGCCTTTTACTAGTGTAATTTATACTGCTTATTATTTAAAATCAAAAGTTTGTACCATGAATACCCATCTGGCCCTGCAGTGAACCTCTCTTTATCACATATATCAAACACTTTCATCTCTGGACTCCACAAGCCCAATGGATTGAACTTTCTTGGATATTTGCATGTCCTTCCTTGAACAATAGCCTGCAACCAAAATTCAAACAAAATCCCATCTCATAACTAGCCTAAAATCTTCAAAAAACAAAGTTAAAACTAAAAGAGAGAGCCCTCTCTAATTACAGGTAGGCTAGAACCTGTAATCCAAAGCTTGGTTAGTGGTTAACCCGGCCGTATTCCCTCAGGAGTCAAAGGGAACAACCTGGGTGTTAACAAGTGGAACATTGAATAACTTGATAATTGAAAAGCAAGAACTTATTAATTCTAGCTCCCCTTTCTTTTGGCAAATCATCAAAATTCTTGTCACAACTATTTTACCATAGGAAATGGAGGGAAGCCATCCTGATTACCTGCCAGACACTCTAGAAAGATTTGTGCTAGTACCAGGGGTTCTCATGAAGAACCAAGAAATGGTTTATTAACATTGTTTGTTTGTATTTACCTACAATTATTGTCATTTTAATGTTTCCTTTAGTTCTATTTTAGTGTGTTTAGTCATATGGATCGATTAGTAGTAATTTGAAGCATGAGAGACATAATTATTCATTGCCTATGTTTGGGGACAAATCGTAAGATAGTGCTCCACCATTTGATCAAAAGTTGCAAAATATTTTATAGTAAAACTATTTCGATAGTCTGATAATGTTCTTTTCTATCACCTATAATATGTATCAATATATAAAGATGATAAATATTGGTTTATATTTAGTAATCTAAGGGTTTTATTTTTTCTATTGACAATTACATCTTGATCTTGTGGAGGTTTGTTGCTTTAGCATGTTCATTATTTGAATTGCATATTATGATTTCTCAATGTTCACTGCTACTGTTGAAATTTTTGCATACACTATGTGATTGAATTGCTTGATAAGTATGACAAATCGAGCACTTTATATAGGCAACATGATTTCCAAATGGGTGCCTTTCTAGGCAAACTGACTTGACCATCTAGAAGAGTTGATCTGATCCGAATGAGTGAGTTTCTAGGCAATTTGACTTGACCATCTAGAAGGCCCAACCTAGCACATGTGGAGCCACTTGTAATTACAAATATTTATTTTTTTTCAAAAATACATTTTTGACCAAATCAAAAGCATGGAAAACATGATAGGAGCAATAATAATTTTGTCTTTCCCAAGTACAAAGATAATAAATAAATTTTATGAAGATTGACCATAACTACATTTTCAACACTTCATCTTAGCTAGGGAGGTATTCATAATCATAGTCAAGATGTAATACAAGTTGAAAGGTTCTCTAAGAAAGCACCATGATTAGATAAACATCATCAATGGATTACCAACATGTTGTAGTGGCTACAACCACCCTCCAGAATTTTGGCCTGCACCCAATTTCGGAGCCTCCCTTGAGACTCGAGAGTTTCACTTGATGGCTGCGGACACTCAGGTTCACTCCGTGAGCTCGTGTGATTCTTCACACCCACCTTGTTTGATCATTTCACCAAATTTTTGCATGTTGATTTCAATGTCATGCTTGTGACCATGTTCTCGTTATACTCAAGGTCTTTGCTTCATGTGTACTTGTTGTGTTCGCTATGTAAACATATGTCGCACTCACACACAGAGTCACATACACTGTCGTGCAAGAGTCATCACAATCGACCAACGATCAATCACAAGTGTCACACTTGTCACTTACACCATCAGTCGGTCATGTTGAGCATGAGTGTGTGGATGGTTTGAGTCGTCTCGTCGTGAAGACATGTAAGTGCTTGTTTGCAAGATTATGTATGCATCTTTCGCTCGTTCACACACTTAGTCAGTTTTCTTAAGTTTCGAAGACCAGGTTGCCCTCTGACAGCCAGACCATCACCCCTTCATTGACACGATCGACTATCACCCACAACAATGCAGAAGCCCCAAGCAAGCCATTTCAAGGTTTGCTGGCTGCAAGCAAATCAATCAACCATCATGCTGGTCAACTAGAGAATTTGACCCAGCAACCACCCCGTGACTGAATCCACTAAAAAATTGCACAAAGGCAACAGATGTTGCTCACTCTGCTGACTGAGAAATTTGCACAGATAGGCTGGATAAACCCCAAGTGCCCGTCATTGTCTCCCTCAGAAAATTGCATAGTTTTTCTGGCCATCCCTCTCAATAGTTGACTGACTGCTCACCAAGAAAATTGCATAGTTTTCATGAGCAAGTCCTCTGCTACCCAGCAATCCACTTAGCTCAAAAGATGCACAAAGGAGACAAGCAGGCCAGCCTCCCAACATCAACGTAGTTTTTACCGCCAGCAGCTCCCAACAGCCAACTGACAATTCCCCTCAGGAATTGTGCATTTTTTGTTGCCAAGCTCCTAGCAGTGGATTACCAGTTCCCCTTAGTAATTGTGCAAATTTTTCTACCAGTGACCCAACAGCTAACTACCAGTTTCCCTTAGGAATTGCGTAGTTTTTTATGCCAAGCTCTTGCTACCCACTCATTCCATAAATTGAATAGATCTTGCTAGCCCAGCCTTTCCACAGCCTAGACTGTTCCTCTCAAAAACTACACAGTTTTGTCCTCTAGCTGAGCCAAACCCCGTGGACAGCCACCATTGATCTGGATTTCCCATCTTCATCACCCAGTGAATCCTAAGTAGTTTTCATCAGCAGTGTCTAGAGCCTCCATCCCAGCTCACAACCTTTTCTCCTATCCCAGTCACCTGCATCTGAAACAATCATGTATCATGGTAGACTAGGAGTATTTTTGGATTTTATGTCATGTCGTCATGAGTGAGTGTAGATACAGGTATAAAAACAAACATGGCACGATGATGGATGGGATGAATGAAAGGAGCACATGCAAAAGGACAGGTTCGCGAATGGATGACAAAAAATGCATGCAAAGAGATGTGCTTGCGAATGAACGATCATACAAAGATGTGTTTGCGGAAGGACAAACAAGAAAACATGAAAAATGTTTTCACAGGCAAATGAACAGACAAACATGCACTTTTCACGAATGGATGAACCTGTCAATCCTTCTAGCATATAAGTAAGGAGCAATGTGCAAATGAAACATCAAGCGAACCCAATGACCATCAAAGACTTCACACATGTTGGCATGCAAAGGTGAATTTATGACACACCATGAGGAAATCCATCACTAGCAACATTTTAACTCTACATGCACACCAGCAGTAGCATTAATGTACCAGCATTGTCATGTTTATTCATGTCATCCACATCTCTACTATGGGCCATACTGTCAATCAATTTATTGTAATGTGGAAGTCCAAGAGACCCACTTGTTGTATGAAGAGTCATGTAAAGTTGAAAAGTCATGGAATTCAAACAGTCATGAGGGTAGTTGAATAGCCACAAGGGTTAGTTTCACCCTTAACTATAAATACCCCCTCATTTGTACATGGAAAGGAATTTTCACCTTAGCTCCTCCCACATAGTCTTGAGAGTCTGTAATATTTTCTTTGAGGAGTCAATAGTGGCTCCAACACTCCGCACGTGGGGTTAGTGATGTATGGTGTAACAATGTGTCTTGAAACTTTCACTTAATTTAGAAGTCTCCTCATAGGCCAGCACATTTTCACACATGTATTGTAACTGTTATAAGACTAATATTTAACACTTGTAATTCATGTTTCTTTAACCAGTGTTTAACACTTGAACTACTTCACTTGTTGTAATACATATATGTTAATGAAAATGTGTTGTATATGTTGTTAACGATGCCTCACCCATGTAGACTACTCTCCTAGACATCAGATAGACCTTTCACATAAAACTTGCTATAACAACTATTGTACTCGCACAAACTAATCCACTGAGTGTTATATGTGTTATCTTCCCTTGTGCGTTGTGACTTCCGCATCCGTGTGGATTGTTCTGCCAGAAGTTGTGCACATTTTGTTGTGTTGTGTGTTCCTAGCAGAGTTCGAACTCCTCCCAACCGACTTGGGACTTACTCCCACCCTCTCCCTCTATGGTGAAAGAACCATTGACATAAGAGACACTTACAATCACCATGCACGTGAACCTCACTTCTCACAAGACAATGCAAGCCACTCTCCTATGCTAACAAGCAAGCATTGAGGAAAATCTTTAAGATAATGGCAACTGGCCATCATACCAGATGGGACTCCCACACCAAATGGTGTGAGTTCTAGTTGGGACTTCATACCGAGGTGAACCCCTATTGTTGTCGGGTCCAGCACCATCTACATTTTGGCACTAGAAGGAGGGGCGGATGACAAGTTAAGCCCATAAATCTGGATTGAATCTCTTAACCAATGAATAATACACAATTCATGCTCGCGGGGTGTTTCTCTCATTTCTCCCTCAATCAGTTATCAATCCTCGATGAGATTCTCGATCACTTGTCCTTGTTAAAGTTTGATGGCAAGGACAGAACGTCTGTAACCAAGCACATTTCTGATTTTCTTCATTTCTGTGAATCTCATGAAATAAATAGTGATGAGCTTGTTTCCATACTCTTCCTTGCCCTTGAAGGTCATGCTAATCAGTGGCATCATACCCTGCCACCTGCTTCTGTCCATTCGCTTCTCACATTGCTTAAGGAGCTCCATCAAGCCTTCGATGAGTGTGACCACCAAGATGTCTATGAAAGAATCTCTCGTTTAAGAATGAAGTTTGGCAAATCAGTTGAGGACTTTGCTAACCACTTCCTTCACCTATTTCGCGAAATTCTTGAACGGTTTGTAGACCTTGACTTCATGAGCGAAGAGCTAAAACACTTGGTTCATGTCTCCCGATACGCTGAACCTCTTGATTTTCCTTCTTCCTCGACTCTTGCGGATCATGAGACACCTCATGCCTTGAAGAGGATGCCCCCTCATAACAACCAAAAATATAAGAAATATTCATAGTGGGTCTCCCCTCACAGCAGTTGCAAAGCTGAGAAACCTGCGAAAAATGTTCCCAACCCATCTGCTCAGCTACCTACTACCCCAACAGAGGAAATTCCATAATGGTGCAGAAAACCTATTGCGAAAACTCATCCCTCCATTCCGCAAGAGGACATCACCATTCATAACCCAAGTCTTGAGTCTAATCTACATCTCAACCATCCTCCATCATCTACAAGCCATGGCTCCTTGCACCATGACTCGCTTGAGTGATTTGCTTCACAAGCTAGCTACGCGTACTCTCTTGATTTTCGATCTATTGGCTCAAGTTGCAGTCATGTGCAAGGAAGTCTCATCATAAAAATGGAGGAGGAAGATGGGGAAGACATAATCAATTGCTCTCAAAACATTGAGCCTCCATTCTTAATCAATTCTCGATCCACGAATCTTGGTGAAACATCATGCACAAAAAATTCTTTCAATCAACCTCCAGTCTTGGGTTTTGATCACTCCCATGCTTCCATATGTTGTGATGAACACCCAAGAACATCATATGATGTACTGTCATCTCATGTACACTCTAACTCAGATTTGGAATGCGCACCACTCAAAGAAGACATCCATATTGAAGCTTCCTCTCCACCTCACTTTCCCATGTGTCCTATCATTCACAGTGCATCAACATGCGTCGGAGATATTCTACGTTCTCTTGCTTCTTCATCCCATGATTTATCTCGTCGATGGACATAAGGCAATGAGGTTGTCCATGATGAAAATAGTCTCAACACACAAGACTCTTCCCAGTTTTCATCATCTTGTGTGTTGCATGAAGACCGCTGGTCAAGTCAGCTTGCTGAAAATTTTGATGAAGCCTGCGACAGAGATGGTTGTCATCTTGGGAACAATTTTGAACTCAGTAACAACAACCATCCTAAAGCCATGCATGATCTGGTTCACACCTCAAAATGAAATTTTTCAATCCTGGAAATTTCTGGGATGTGTCAGGGAGTCGAGGCACTTCAACATTCGTTGATGGTTATGTTAGGACCTCACGACTCTGGTAAGCCTGACAGACCAAATCAAATCTCGTTCCTCCCCCAAAATTTGTATATATGTATGGTTTCACTCGACATGGATGACTGTGTAAAGAATACTTACTATTCTAGGTGTGATATTTCAAAATTTCATATTTTCACTAATGATCGAATCCACGAATATATTACAACATGTATGCCTTCATGCACCTCTCTTACATATAATTCAGGTTGGGAGTGACTATCCCTCATTCAATCATGGGACAATGAAGTTGATCATCTGAAATACTATATTCATCTGAAATCATAATTATCAGATGTTCTCTCTCATAATCAACTCCTTGGTATTTTTTCAAATTTCGCACGTCAAATCGACACACTTATCACACTAGCAATCTCCCTGTGTGATGACGAGGGCACAACCTATCACACGAATCAAGTTACTCTCATTTCACCACACCCCAACTAGTTTCACACATTCATAGTGTTGGCATCCTTTCTACATTTCTGTGATTACCATGATGCCTGCACACTTTTTCAGTAGTTGCAAGTTAGTGTTCTATCATGTCTAGCAAACAACGAACTTGGTTCCCTCATTCAGAGCGTTCACATGATTGTTCAAAAATATTCTTTATTCGTTTCAAACTGGGAATCTGCCATCGCAATCAACTGGTCTAATTTTTCTTCTACCTTGGGTGCTTGTCATGTATTTTATCATTTTCCCAACATTACATCCAATGAAAGTCGCTTCTCACACTATGATTTTCATTGTGTAACATCTTTATTCTTAGATTTATGTCAAGCAAGTGAGGCAACTCGGCTTGCCGTGATGGCTATGGCAGGCCCTCACTGTCTTGACATGACTAATGAGAATTACTAAATCTATCTATCCGTATGAGATTACCATTGTGATCTCCTCTCTCGAATTAGGAATCCATCTTCTCAAAGAACACAAATATTTCAAAACAGCCATCACAAATTTTATGTCCAATCGCTGAATGGCTAGAACAATCTTACTTGGCAAGTCGTGTTGCAGGTAACAAGCTTCAATCCTTCCTCGCACTCGCTGAGAAACTTGGTGCAAAACAACCCACACTCGCAAGATGCCTCTGAGTTTGCTTAAAAATGGTAGTCACTGAAGAGGTAAGCGTGTGTGTTGGGTGGTTGTAACACATTCTTCCGCCCATAGGCAAGACCTTCTCTCTTGTGTGAAAGTCGTTCAAGTTTTTTCATTTTTTGTTGCGCACTATTTTTTATATTTTTTTATCGCTCGTATATTTTTGACTGTAGTTCAGGTACGCCTATGGTGGCTTCACTGGAAATTTCATTTCACATAACCATGATCTTTTAACGTAGGAGTAGGAGTAGTGTTTCATTTTCGCTTCTCTTTGCTTTCTGGTTTACATGTTTGTTTTCTTGATGACTTGGTTGCTTTTCTTGCTTCTTGTTGTTTTCACTTTGTTTCCTTTGCTTATTATTATTATTATTATTATTATTTTTGCTTAATACCTTACTATTTTTGTTTCCGGAAATAAGTGTTGCCAACTACTAGGTCCTGGATTTTGAATAGAGTATGTGGCTGTGATTTTAAGAGACTTGTGACACTGTAGCACTTGACTAGTCTTGTGTCTGTCTTCTCTATGTTTGGTTATAACCTTCAGTCAATGAAGTGTTGACGAAAAATACGAGCCGTCTACGAGGGAATTTTTGGTCCAACCATGAACCTGTGTCCACACTAGGATGCCCCATGCCTTCACTCAGCCTTCTTGTCTATGTGTTCAAGCTCATCCAACTAGTAGGAACATAGAATGGGAAAATCTAAATGAGAAAGCCTACGTCAGAGGTATTACATGCTTCTCTGAAGGAACAACCTCTTCTGCTCTCAATAAGTCAGGAACCCTCTTCCGCCCCAAAAATAAATAAGTTCCTATGCATAGTCCTCTTGGAAAAACACAAAGGCAAAAGAAGAGAAAGGTTTCTTGCACAGAGAGGTGAAGCATGCAACTCCAACGGGGTATTGACTAGGCTCACTAGAAGTGGAGAAATGCACGTGTTCCTACGTGACTCCGTGTTGGGAGTGGGATCCCCTAAGGGTAGTTTTGGGGCTAAAAGCCCGTGTTTGAGTTAAATTTTGTAGTGAAATAGAAAAGTCTCTGCATTTTGTGGTCACGGAGCGCGAAGGTGTTATGTGTCATAAAGGGTAGTCCACCCTTAGTTTTGTGTAGTAAAGTTAGCTATAAGAGATCTATTCATGGTCCGCAGACCATGGGATTGTATAAAAAGAGATAAGCTCTAAGTACTTTTAGAGACACATAATGATGAATGATGTAAGAGAGTCATAGCTCGGAAGTAAGAAGTCTAAGTCTTGGGTCATAGCTTAGGTAGATGCTCTACAACTGAGTGCACAAAGGCCTAGGGTAGAAGTCCGCAGCTAAGTGCGTGGACCCTTACATCTGTGTGCACATGGCGGACATAACTTGTAAACACTTGAAGATACCAATAAAGAGAAATATTTGGCAATTCATGTGTCTTTTTTCTGTTATTGCATCTTGATATGTTATGTATGAATTTCCTTTATTATGCTTATGTGATGCGCGAATGAATGCAATTACATCGAATAATTGAATGAAATTATGATTATCTATTTATGTGGTGTTAACTATAATTATTTGATAAGATAAGCAAGTCACTTAGATTAATTGGGGAATCTGCATGGCACACTACCATAGCAGCGCGCAAGTACCTAAGCAGCATGCTACGGCTGTGTGAAGGTCGATCGTACCCTTTCGCGAAGGTATTGAAGGTTGGAATAAAGGGCTAGTCTTGCAAGCCCTAGAGCAAAGAAAATTATGTGAAGGAACGTATAGAGGCAATCAAACGACATCAGAACCATCTCAGGTGTGGAAACTAGGTTCTAGCATCCCCCCATACTACTTCGGGTGAGACTTTGGCCCACACTCCACAAGCTGATGCCAAAAGGGCTAGTAGTGTAGGGATTTCTTTGGCTAATTAACGCTAAACCTGGGTCAAAACCCCTCAAGCCAAAAAATGGTTTTGTTGCCGGGACTGGAATCTGCATAAGAAATGTATGATGTTGTATCACTGGAATCCATCTAAGAAGGAGACCAGAGACTGGTTGGATAGGAAGATCCATGAATTCGTGGAACAAAAGAACAAAAAACTGTGACTGACAAAGGAACAGTGGTTGGACAGGTACTTGCATACAGAGATCCACGATATCTACTCCTTCCCTATTGAGCTATACAAGTGGATTGAGAGGCTAGCAGATAGCCAAGGAAGGTGGAAACTTGAGAGTCCTATTGTGTGGACCCCGGAGCTAATACCAAAAGTCAAAGCATCAGAGGATAAGATTGTCTGCACTGTCGATCATTGGCTCAATTATGTCATAGGAGGATTTGTGATTGAATTCGCGGTCAACATCTCAGTCAGCTATAGTGAGGCATAGCAACGCCTTTTCAAAGGACCACGAGGTAAGTACGTAAAATATTTGAATACCTAGATTAAAATGCTACTATGTGAAAAATGGTTTATCTAGTTACCTTGATGTTCAGAAATACGCGAAGCAGAAAAACTTACAGGAATGAAGGAAAAAAGGGTCTGGAGTATACTCCATTGACTTCACCTCTACGAAGTGACGAGGAAGAGATAGCAAATGTTTCTCTATGAAGTGCCATTCAGTTAATAAGACAAGGATTCCTATGAATACCACCTTCACCCACACCACCTCTGACTTCACTACTGTCACCTCTAACTCCACCCGTACCACCTCCACCTCCACCACAGTTCTATATGGAAAATATAGTGAAGCTGCCTTTGTTCAAAGGCTTGGGAAATGAGGACCCGGACCAATTCTGGTTTGTTTTGGGGGCTGTATGGGAAGGTCGAGGTGTTACAGACAATGATATAAAGAAGGCGACACTAGTTAGTGCTTTGCAAGATTGCGCATTAACCTGGTATATTAAGTACTCTAATGAACCTAAAGGCTGGAGTGGAAAACATCTAGGCAACATTGAATGGAGAATACAATAGGCCTAAATCTGAGGCACAGTCGATTGTGGGATTCAATAAAATCACGATGAAACTAGGCGAGATGCCTTGGGAACTAGATCAGAGGTTGAAATGTACAATCCGCGAAGCCAACATGAACCTAACAGACAGAAAGCATCAAGAGTGGCTTGTTGCTTCACTCCTGCCACACTTAAGGGTTGCATTGTCATAGCAGAAGATAACCACTCAGGCGGAGGCCTTGGAGATTTCCATGAGACTACATGAAACTTCGATGCAAGATCTAAAGATAGCAGCTCAGCAGGTCCATGTGTAGTTGAAGAACCTATGCCTTGAGATGCAAAGTCTGAAGCAAGACATGATAGTTCGACTAGAGGTGCACGAGCAAGTATGGTGCTTGAAATCCAAGAGTTAGGGTCATGACAAAGACCATTTCCCAGTCTTTGCAAACTATATTGTCGGAGGAGGACTGATGCATTTAAGGCCAGAAGCTTAATCAGGACCTAGCGCGAGGCCTGCATTATGGTGCGCTATCTGCCAAGTAGCAAGAAAACATGCCATAGATCATTTTCATTTGCTGCACAAGTTTTTACAGGCGCCGCAACAACTATTCTACAATTCTTATAGGTCGGTAGGGCATGATGAGGGTAATTGTAGGAGTTATGAATTGATGATGGATAGAAATCCCGCCTATAGGGTTCAGACCAAAATGCGGCCCCCAAACTAGAGTGCGGGGATGGTGCGAACAGGATTTCAGGGGCGCGGAAGAGGCCAAGGCGGAGGAAGACTTGGTAGAGGTTAGGGACAATTGATTTGCTACAATTGCAGAGGACCAGGATATTATGCCTGCGATTGCACTAACCCAACACGTCCATCGTGCAAGTATTGCACGTTGTTTGATCATGAAAAGGAAGACTGTCCTACGTTGATAGCTAGGATACGTGACAAAGGGGTGCTACCACCTCTGCTGACTCAAAACCTACAAATGATGAGGTCTGAACCACGTGAAGAGGATCCAAATGTAAATATAGTGCTTAGAAGTGGAATTGCAATGGGATATGACAAGGGGAAATAGCCAAAAGATGGTACATGGGTTCGCAAAGCTCGAGCGAAGGAGGCTAAGTTCGACTCGGAGCACGCACGTGAAACCTTCAAGGAATTCAAGAAGAGCTTCACTGAGGCCTCCACCTCAGGAAGCAAGGATAAGCCTGAGCAGGAGATGGACCCCTCTATGCTCACAACTTTCCTGGAGACCTATATGAAGTTACTGTGCGATAATAAGGTTGTGAAAGGGCTAAAAGAGCTCACCAATAGATGTGTTGGAACCACGTCGGGTGAGTTGCACGTAGCACAAAAGATTGGCAAGAATAAAACAAGGACGGGATAGGAGATGAGACTGACCACGCAGATAGGAGAGTATGAAATGGATCAGGTTATTTTGGACTTGGGGTCAGATTGAACAACCTACTAAAGCAGAATTGGGAACAAATGGGGAGGCCCATGCTCTAATGGTCTCTGATTCAGCTAAGGATGGCCAATCAGCAGAAGATCATCCCCATGGCACGGCTGCAAGGGGTGACTCTGGATATTGAGGGAGTAAGCACGCTAGCTGATTTTGAAGTAATAGAGATAGTGGATGACAACAATTCCTATCCTACACTCATAAGAATTGACTAGGCTACTGATATGAACATGGTAATCAATCTGAAGAACTGAAAATGATCTTTGAGAAGAAATCGCTACACGTAATTGTACCCCTCGATCTTGCTAAAGGATCATGCTAAACGGAACTAGTCCGCGATTATGAAAGTGATGACCATTTTCACTGTATCTATAAGATAACAACATGAAACTAGGATTGGGTGAATCCCACCATGGATGGATGAATTACATGGGATCACAAGAGTTCCTACACTTCAGACTCTGATGAAGAGTTAGAGTGCTTGCAGAACTAGCTACATGAAGTGACTACGCTGAACTGCAACATGATGACCCGATCATTGCATCGTGTGTCATCAGAGGTAAGAAATTTGCCTACTTATGATGGCTTGAATGAGGTAGAAATCTTTTTGGATGCATTTGAAAGGGAGGTACCAGAAAAACAGCACTTCTAGGCATCGGACTAGGCACTGCGTGCTATGCCCGCAAGGTGGTGGGGTACGCATAAGGGAAGCTTTGATGATTAGCGCGAATGTAGGAGGATGATGAGAACACGATTCAGGAAGCATAAGATGCAAAATAAAACAAAGTATGATGGGCCAGATGATCCGCGCGCACATTTGGCCAAATGGACACAGGCTGACGGAGAAGCCTTGGACCATCCTATCGCATTCGCAAGCGGAAGATGATACAAAGCAGAGAAGAACTATTCCACAACTGAGCATGAGGGGCTAGCCATGGTGTATGTGCTCCAAAAGTATAGGCACTACTTTCTAGAAGGCTATTTTAAGATGTATACAAATCACTCCACACTAAAGTACCTGGTCAATAAGCCTGTGTTGGGGAGGAGAATCTGCAGGTGGCTCTTATTGTTCCAGGAGTATGATTTTGAAGTTATTGTGAAGCCTAGATGAATGAATGCGGGACTAGACCATCTGTCTTGCACCGAAACAGGGGAGGAAACCACTAACTTGGAAGAAGGATTGCCTGATGTGTAGCTATTTGCAGTGCGCATCGTGGATGGCCATTTTGAGGATATAGTACATTTCCTAATGACAAGTACTGCACTGGAAGGATACACTATCCAGCAGAAAAAGGAATTAGTGGTGCACACGACAGATTTCTCTGTCATTGCTAGGCATATGTACAAGATGGGGACTGATGAGATATTGTGATGGTATGTACCTGAGTTCAAAAGAAGCAGCATCCTCGTGGATGCTCATGGGGGTGCATTATACAAGGAGGAAGACCATGTAGAATATTCTATGCATAGGGTTGTGGTGGCCAACCCTCAATCAGGACTCAAAAGCATATTGCAAGGCATTTGATGTGTGTCAAAGGACTAGTATTCCATCGCGGAGGGATGAGATGCCTTTTAATCCACAAATGACGTTGCAACCCTTCGAGAAGTGGGTGATAGATTTTGTGAGACCCATTCATCCACAGGAAAAAAAGGAGCAAGGTACATTATCACGGTGGTGGAGTATTTGACTCGTTGGGTGGAAGCACAGCTAGTGAAGGATTGCATGGATGCGACTACCGCGAAGTTCCTATTTGAGCATGTACTGACATGATTTGGTTGTCCGAAGATCTTGATGAGTGATTGTGGTATGCACTTCCTGAATGAGATGATCAATGCGTCGATAGAGGAATTTCAAGTATACCACCAAAAGAGCACACCTTATCAACCGCATGCTAACAGGATGATGGAAGCATTCAAAAAAGTGCTCGAAAACGCATTGACCAAGGTTTGTAATGCTTAGCGAAGTGTTTGGGACCTATGCATACCTGCAGTATTATGGGATTATCAAATGACATGCAAAAAGTTAACTTGACAAACCCCTTTTAGGCTTGTCTATGGTGTCGAAGTGGTAATACCTATGGAGTATATTGGGCCTAGTCTGTGCATAGTAGCACTCATAGGTATGACAGATCATGGATCCCTAGAGGAGAGCCTGCACAGCTGGATGAATTTCACCAACAGGTCCAAAAGCAGCGTGAAAAATCATGGCATGATTGACATATTAAGTTGCACACATTTAAGGTAAATGACTTGAGTCTGTTATATGATAGTAAGTTTGATAAATTTTTAGAGAAGTTCAGGATGCACTGGTTAGGGCCTTATGTCATAAAGGAAATTACCAATGGAGGAGTGGTACAACTGGTCAAATTAAATGGAGAACCCTTCCCAGGAAAGGTGAATGGCAGTCACTTGAAGCCATACACTGGTGGTTCGGCCATGTGACTAATTGAAGGTAGAACAGTCTTAGTACTCCAGGCAGCTGAAAGGAGGCACAGGACTATAAACTACACTGCCCAGGATGGGGATCTGCGTGATTGGAAGATGGTGCAAAGCAAGGAAGTGTCATTGGGTCTATGGCAACACACAGGGAGCTATGCTACCTAGGGAGAAATCGCAGAGGTTTGCTGGAAAGTGACCGTTACAGTCACTATTCATGAAAAGATGGTAGAAGTGAGGCCAGATGGAGCAGGCGACCGACATTTAAGACGAAATTTATGGCTTAGATCCTTGAAAATTTGTCACCAATATAGCCAAAGATGATGCCATTGATGCGGTGCTTGATCAATGGCCGAAGGAGTAGTGGACCACCATGGACTTGGCAATGGTTGGAAGCAAGTCCGCTGCATAGAAGAAGGAGGAGGCCAAGCTAAAGATGGCACAACTGGTCAAAAAGAGGAAAAAGGAGGCCACTGAGAAGGCCTAGGCAGGACAGGTAGAAAAGTAGGTAGGTAAGTAGACAGGTGGAACAAAGCGTGGCTCTGACAAAGTAATGTGGTTGCCTTTGCCTGAGACAAAAGAGGAAGAAACAAAACAAAACGATGCTGACCCTTAGGAGACATCCACCCACATTAAGTACCTAAGAGAGCTAGAGAAGGGAGGGTCCAGAAATATATATATATATATATATATATATATATATATATATATATATATATATATAAGGAAACCAAGACCTTGATGGACCCTATCACATTGGTGGAGGGAGACTTACATGATATCAATGACACAGTCATATATGTCATCGTGGAGGCCCTGCAGCAATTTGAACAGTAGCAGCAGATCATACTAGGGGCTATCCAGACCGGGTTGCAGGAGTTGTAGACCTGCACATTGCAGGCTAGTAGGGTGTTTACCAACTTGGCCATCGACACTTCAAAGGTTGTCGATATTCTGCGCATGAAGGCTTCCAATGCGATAGTGCTGTCGGATGGAGCACTAACCACGGACAATGAGGCTGACAGGCCCACTATCAGCGCCTTGAAGGGAGTTGGGCTGAACCTGGCAGCGCTTCTGCGTGAAGCACTCCACCTCTTGCAGGATGGAGTAATTGCAGAAATGAGGGCCCAAGATGATCTGGATTTAAATAGGAATGCAACAAATTACAAAGATAACCATAAACACAGAGATGCAGCAAAAATAATACTTCATTTCATTAATGTAAAACACTGAAATATGCTTATAAACAGAAATGGAAATAAACCAGCTAGGGTGATGGTAGCTTATCTCTGAGAAGATATGTGATGGATACATGCCTCTAAACTGTGTTACAATGAGGCTCAAGGGCCTATTTATTGTTGAGAAACAATGGATAACCCTTAACATCCCAAAACCTAACCCTAAAAGATGAAACACCAAATTATGGGCCCCATTTTGGGTAAGTTGGTACATCAACTTCCCGAGGTCGTAACTTTGGCACCCGATCTTCATTTGACACGTACAATAGTTCATTAGAAAGATCTATCTAAGCACTGCAACTTTGGGCATGGGCCAATTTTTCTCCTAGATTTCCCAAAAACGTCGTTTAGGGCCTCAAAACATCTCCAGAAGTTCACAACCCAAATAACTACTAAAAATAGTAAATTGTGCTACAATTAAGGAAACTAAAAAACTAAAAGAGACAGTTGTGGGGGTCCAAGTGGGATAGGTGGGTGGCCACCAACATCCACTTGGATCATTCCTACCCCCTTAGGAAGCAGTGGTCCCCATTGCATTGAGTTCCTCCATCTGCTGAACTTGTTCCTTGGTGAGTTGTTCTCCAATCTTTGATGTGTCCAGTAATGGTGGGAAGCATGGTAGAGGGCATTCCACATTGAAAACTCGGTGCAAGTGAAGGAATGGAGGATTGTTATGCTCCAAAGCATTGTTTTCCACAGCCTTGATAATGTTTTAAGGGCCATGTCGAAGTGGTCTGAGCTTCTGATGGGATCTTGTAAGGCATTCTCTCTACAGATGTAACAAAACTTTTTCACCCACCTGAAACTTGTGTAGTACCCCTGTGAGTGAGGAGAATTTGTTCCTGTGTTCTATCATGACCGTATCCCTTTGCTGCTATTGTGTGGAGGAACCCTTCACGGGGGTCATGACCATGGCTATGATTTTCCCCTACTTTGGGAGCGAACCAGATAGAAAATGAATTTTGTATTCTGGGAGACGATCTTGCTACATTTCTTAACAGAGATCAAAGAGGTGGCAGTAGGTGTGGCTACCTTCGATATCTTGTATAATGAATTACCCAAAGTAATAATAACAACGTGAGGCCTTGACTCATACATAGCATGTCGCCTCCACAAGTATGGCTGGCCAAATAGTACATCACAAACATCTAGAGGTGCAACATCACACAATACCTTGCCTATGAAGGGTTTGATGTTGTGGGGAAGGCGACACTACTGGAGAAATCAGAGATCTCATCCTTTGTGAAGCCACCTGATACTGTACCACTGTGGGTGTGGTGTAGTCGTTAGGCCCAACTGCTTCATGACCTCTGCTGAAATGAGGTTCTTTTCGCAACCACTATCGATAATGAATTGTAGCGGTGAACCCTTCACCCACATATGTGAGTGGAAAAGACGCCCCCCCTCTTCTAGATCTTCGAGCTCATTCTTCTGGATCTTGGCGGTGGCAACAATGGTGATGGGATCCACATCAATGATCTGCTTCCCTTTACTATTCCCCTTGTCAGGTTTTGACTCAGGGTCAGAACATGCATCTGGTTTAGAAGCCTTCAACTCAGCCACCAGCGACTGCTTGGTCTGACACTCACTTGTGTTGTGAGTGGGGCTCTTGTGGAACTCACACCAGTTTCATGTTTCCTTCTTCGAATTCATGGTGTTGTTCTTTTCTTGCGGCTTCGACGAGCTATCTTGGGTCACCCAACCTTGGCTTTATCCTTTGGTCTTCGGATTCGCAAATCCAAAGTCTCATTTATTTTGTTTAAACTTCTGCTTGATCTTGACAGCATATCGGTACACTGTGCCGAGCAAGGAGATGTTTAGGAACTCCATCTCTTCCTAGATGTATCTGTGTAGGCAGCCGCAGTATTTGAGTACCAAATTCAACTGAGAATCCTTGATACCCAACTGTGTGCGAAGGTTATGAAAAATGTTTGTGAACTCTGGCACATCTTGGTCCCTTCCCTGCCGCAGTGTGGTCCACTTTATGTATTTTTCATCATAGCTTTTGACAGGGTAGTACTACTCCTTGATGCCATCCCCGAAGGAATTCCAAGTGGGTGCGGCTGAAAATAGTGAGCCCATACTTTCATTCTTCTTCTCGTAGTAGGTTTCCCACTAGTCCTTGACGTGGGGGCCTGCTTTGAGAAGAGCGAAAATAATTTTTTCCCAACTGGAAAAATCATGAATAGAAAAATACCCTTCTAGCAGATTTAACCATTTGTCTACGACATCTACATCTATTTAATCCTCGAATATGGGGATTTCAAAATTAACTTGTACCTTAAATAGTGTGGCATTTCTAGCATAGATGTTGGAAGCTGATGCGTCGCCCCTGGGTAGTCGTTGAAGGATCTGGGCAAAGTTGTCCATCATCGCGTTCCTTTGTTGCTCGAGGGCTTCTTCGAGCAAGATTTTGATAGGATCTCCTGCCCCCTCATCTTTATTTTCATTCATCATGGGAGGCCATCGAGATTTGCGAGGCTAGTCTTGCAAAGGTTTGACCAGTTCAAGCCCTAACTCCTTATATCCCCGACCTCGGTTAGGACATGCAAAGAAAAACAAAGAAAAAGCATACCCCTCTGATACCGCTTATCCAGATTTAAATAGGAACACAACAAATTATAGAGATAACCATAAACAGATAGATGCAATGGAAATAATACTTCATTTCACTAGTGTAAAACACTGAAATATGCTTACAAATAGAAATGGAAACAAACTAGCTAGGGTGATGGTATCTTATCTCTGAAAAGAGATGTGGTGGCTACATGCCTCTGAACTGTGTTACAATGAGGCTCGAAGGCCTATTTATTGTTGAGAAATAATGGAAAACCATTAGCATCCCAAAACCTAACCCTAGAAGATGAAACATCAAATTGTGGGCCCCGTTTTTGGTAAGTTGGTGCATCAACTTCTAGGGGTCATAACTTTGGCACTCGATCTTCGTTTGATGCATACAATAGCTCGTTAGAAAGATCTATCCGAGCACTACAAATTTGGGAAGAGGAACATTGGTCCATGGACCATGTTGCTCCTAGATTTCCTAAAAAAACATCGTTTAGGGCCTCAAAACGGCTCTGGAAGTTCAGGACCCGAAAAGACTTCTAAAAATAGTAAATTGTGCTACAATTAAGGAAACTGAAAAACTGAAAGAGATAGTTGTGGGGGTCCAATTGGGATAGGTGGGTGGCCATCAACATACACCTGGATCATGAGAGCATCGTACCCTCCAGGTGATCAGCGAACAGCAGATAAAAAATGAACAAATGGCCCTACAAAGAAATAGTAGTGTTGAAGGTGCAACTAAATCCCTGGCTAGAGGAAGCTTACACAGTCATAGGAAATATTGAAGGCAAGCTTGCGACTCTACAAGCAATGAAAAAAATTCTTTAGGCTGACAGTGCAGGAGCAATGACCTAGAAGACAATGGAAGATGCGAAGCAAGTGGCAACTCAGTGCATGGTCGAGGTAGCGGTCATACGGGTTGAGCTGGATGGGCTTCGCACAAAGATCTTCGTGCCTACCTAGTGACTCGAGGGTGAGTCACGATGTTTGTGTTGGGGGCCTGTTGGGAGCGGGATCCCCCAAGGGCAGTTTTGGGGCTGAAAGCCCATGTTTGAGTTAAATTTTGTGATAAAATAGTAAATTCTCCACATTTTGTGGTCATGGAGCACGAAGGTGTTATGTGTCATAAAGGGTAGTTTTCCCTTGGTTTTGTGAAGTAAAGTTGGATATAAGAGATCTACCCATAGTCTGCAGACCATGGGATTGTATAGAAAGAGATAAGCTCTAAGTATTTTTAGAGACACATAATGATGAATGATGTAAGAGAGTCGTAGCTCTGAAGTATGAAGTCTAAGTCTTGGGTCGTAGCATAGGTAGAGGCTCTGAAACTGAGTGCATAGAGGCCTAGGGTAGAAGTCTGCAGCTGAGTGTGTGGACCCCTACAGTTGTGTGTGTAGGGCGGACATAGTTTGTAAACACTTGAGGATATCAATAAAGAGAAATATTCGGCAATTCCGTCTTTGTTCTGTTACTGAATTTTGATATGTTATGTATGAATTTCCTTTATTATGCTTATGTTATGCATGAATGAATGCAATTACGTTGAATAATTGAATGTAATTATGATTATCTTTTTACACGGTGTTAACTATAATTATTTGATAAGATAAGTAAGTCACTTAGAGTAATTGGGGAATCTGCATGGAACGTTGCCATAACAGTTCCAAAGTACCTGAGCAGTAGGCTAGGGCTGCGCAAAGGTCAATCGTACCCTTTTGCGGAGGTATTGAAGGTTGGAATAGAGGGCTAGTCTTGCAAGCCCTATAGTGAAGAAACTTGTACAAAGGCAGGGATAGAGGCAATCAAACAGCATCACAACCATCTCAGGGTGTGGAAACTTGGTTCTGGCATCCCCCCATACTGCTTCGGGTGAGACTTCAGTCCACGCTCCGTGGGCTCATGCCGAAAGGGACAGTAGTGTAGGGATTTGTTTGGCTAATTAACATCGAACCTGGGTCAAGCCCCCTCAAGCAAACACTCTAACAGGGTACTGTCTAGGCCCACCAGTAGTGGAGAAACACTAGAGATGAAAACTTATACTCTGAAAATCTTCAACTCGCGAGCTAAACTACCCTCCCCAAATTCAAAACACTGTGATCAAGCTGAAATTTTGATTGTGTTTGACTGAGTTGGAAAAAGTTGAACCATGTATGTCCATGGGTAAGTGGGGAAGCCAGAGTAACCCGCACATCGATTCAATACTCCCCAAAAGAGAAAGGCCCTGTGCTATCAATGAACCAAAATAGAGAAGCTAGAGTTCTACCAATTTGTCACCAAGTGTTCTAGTGGCTACAACCACACTCCAAAATTTTGGCCTGGACCCAATTTGGAGCCTCCCTTGAGAGTTTCACTTGATGGCTGCGCACACTCAGGTTCACTCCATGAGCTTGTGTGAGTCTTCGAACCCACCTTGCATGATCATTTCACCTAAGTTTTGCATGTTGATGTCAATGTCATGCAGGCAACCATGTTTTGGTTATACTCAGGGTCTTCACTTCATGTGTACTTTTTGTGTTTGCTATGTAAAATTCTTTCGCACTCACACACTAAGTCACATACACTGTTGCGCAAGCATCATCACGATCAACCAATGATCAATCACAAGTATCATGCTTGTTGCTTACACCGTTGGTCAGTCATGTTGTGCGTGTGTTTTTGGATTGTTTGATTCGTCTCACTGTCAAGGCATGTAAGTGTGTGTTTGCAAGATTACGTATGCATCTTTCAGTCATTCACACACTTAGCCATTTTGCTTAAGTTCGGATGACCGAGTCCCCCTTTGACAGCTAGACCATCACCTCATCGTCGACTTAATCAAATGTCATCTAGAATAGTGTAGAAGCCCCAAGCAAGCCATTTTAAGTTGAACTGGCTGCAAGCAAATCAATCAATTGTCATACTATTCAACTAGAGAGCTTGACCCAACGGCCACCTCGGGACTGACTCTCCTAAAAAATTACGTAGAGGCTACAGACCTTGCCTACTCTATTGAATAAGAAAGTTGTGCAGATAGGCTAGACAGACACTAAGTGTCTGTCCTTGTCTCCCTCAAAAAATTATGCAATTTTTCCAGCTAGCCCTCCCGATAGTCGACCGACTGCTCACCAAGAAAATTGTGTAGATTTCATGAGCAAGTACTTTGTTGCCCACCAGTTTGCTTAGCTTAGAAACTGCAAAGAGGTGACCAACAAGCTAGCCTCCTAGCATCAGTGCAGTTTTTCTCTCCAATAGCTCCCAACAGCCGACTAATAATTCGCCTCAGGAATTGCTCAATTTTTGCTACCAAGCTCCAACAATTGACTGTGAGTTCCCTCCAGGAATTGCCTAGTTTTTTCTGCCAATCTCCCGCAACGGACTGCCATTTTCCCTCAAGAAATGCATAATTTTTGCTGTGAGTGACCCAGTAGCTGACTTCCAATTCCCCTCATGAATTATAGAGCTTTTGCTGCCAAGCTCCTACTGCCCTCTCATTCTAGAAATTGCACAAATCTTGCTTGCCCAGCCTTTCCGTAGCCCGGACTATTCCTCTCAAAAACTGCGAAGTTTTTTCCTCTAGCTGAGCCAGACCCCATGAATAGTCACTCTCGATTTGGATTGCCCATATTCATCACCCAGTGACTCTTGCATAGTTTTCATCAACAATTTCCAGTGCCTCCATCCCAGCTACAAACCTTGTCTCCTATACCAGTCACCTACATCCAAAACGATCATGTATCATGGTAGACTAGGAGGTTTCTTAGATTTCATTTTGTCTCGTCATGAGTGGCTACAGATACAGGTACACAAACAAACATGGCTCAATGACGGATGGGATGAAAGCAAGGAGCACATGCAGAAGTACAGGTTCACCAATAGACAAAAAAACAATGCATGCAAAGAGATGTGCTTGTGAACAGATGATCATGAAAAAATGTGTTCACGGACGGACAAACAAGAAAACATGAAAAATGTGCTTACAGACAGATGGACAGACAAACATGCACTTTTCACGAATGAATGAACCTATCAAACCTTCTAACATACAAGCAAGGAGCAACATGTGAATGCAAAATCAAGCATGCCCAACAACAATTGAAGACTCTGCACATGTTGCCATGCGAAGGTGAAGCTATGACACACCATGAGGACATCCATCACCAGCAACACTACAGCTTGACATGCACACCAACAATAGCATGAATGTATTAGAACTGTCATTTCAAGTCATGTCATGAGTCATGTTGTCCACATCTCTACTGTGGGCCATACTATCAATCAATGTATTGTAACGTGGAAGTCTAAGACACCCACTTGTTGTATGAAGAGTCATGTAAAGTTGAAAAGTCATGGAAGTTAAACAGTCATGAGGGTAGTCAAACATCCACAAGGGTTAGTTTCACCCTTGGCTATAAATACCCCGTCATTTGTACATTGAAAGGACTTTTTCAACTCATCTCCTCCCACGTAGCCTTGAGAGTCTATAATCTTTTCTTTGAGGAGTAAGTAGTGGCTCCAACGCTCCGCACGTGGGGTTAGTGATGTATGGTGTAATGATGTGTTGTGGAACTTTCGCTTAATTTAGAAGCTTTCTCACAGGCCAACATGTTTTCACACATGTATTTTAATTGTTGTAAGACTAATCTTTAACACTTGTAATAGATGTTTCTTTAACCTGTGTTTAACACTTGAACTAATTCACTTGTTGTAATACATATATGTTAATGAAAATGTGTTGTATATGTTGCTAATGTTGTCTCGCCCATGTAGACTAATCTCCCAGACATCAGACATACCTTTCACTTAAACTTTCTATAACAATCGTTGGACTCGCGCAGACTAATCTGCTGAGTGTTATAAGTGTTATCTTCCCTTATGTGTTGTGATTGTCGCATCTGTGATGACTATTCCGCCGGAAGTTGTGCACATTCTACTATGTTGTGTGTTTCTAGTAGAGTTGGGACTTGTCACAACTGACTTGGGACTCACTCCCATGCTCTCCCGCTATGGTGAAAGAACCATTGACACAAGAGGAACTTACAATCACCAAGCACGCGAACCTAACTTTTCGCAAGTCAAATAATACCACTCTCTTGTGCTGACAAGCAAGAGTTGAGGAAAATCTTTAAGATAATGGAAACCGAGCCATCATATAGGATGGGACTTCCATACCAAACAGTGTGAGGTCTAGTTGGGACTTCATACCATGGTGATCCCCTGATGTTGGCGGGTCCAACAACGTCAACACAACATCACCACCCAATACCAAACCACCATGGCACTCTTCATGTGTAATCTCCCCAAGAGATAAATTAGTTAGTGTCTCTTAACCATGATACCATCATATAAATCAATCAACTATTACAGTAGAACTAGAGTACTGCCTTATCCATGCATGATAATAATAATCTCTCTTTGAGAATAGAGTTAGATGTTAGGTGGCTCCTATCTAATCAAGTAGCCTCTAAAACCATTCTCCTATACAGGTATTGTATCGGCTACACCCACCCTCCAAAATTTTGCCTTAGCCTTGTTTTGGAGCCTACCTTCTAATCTTCACAGCAGCTTGCCTAGTGTTATCACAAAATCACAACTGAAGGGCTGCTGATCAGGCAGACTCTGTGTAACTATTTCAGACCAAGCTTTTGACTAAGGATTAGCCTCCCTAGCCTGAGAGGGCTCTCTCAAGAAAAGGTTATTGATTTTGAATGTTGATAAGAGGGCTAACTCTTGTACAATAGATTTAATGTAAACATAACTGGTTGGAAACACACCAAAAGATATCTCATTGGGCTATGGAGTCTATAATATCAAGTAAACAAGAAAAACACAGTGAACTCATAGAAATCAAGGCTCTTGGCATTACAAGTCAAACATATTCCACCACACATAGCTTGCTGTATACACAGGAAGTCAGAGCATATAAGTATGAATTCTGAGTGATTGCATACAACAAAACCATAAAATAACATAAGGTATAACACATCATCACTTCATTTAACCATGACAATCCTTCGAGAATCTTGAGAAGAGTATAACTCTGTTTTACTATTACTGTCAAAAAAGATCTTACAGTGGCCCAAAACAACACACTTTTTCTATTAAGTATCCAACCTTTTTTACATCTAAGTTATTCCTATATATAGCCTATCAAAACACTGTTGTACGAGACTCCTCATCAAGCATGAAGGGAGCTCGGGCTTTTGACATAAATGACCTTAACAATAACATAAACGAACTAATTTATTACAAGAGATATGATGCTACGAAAACAGAGGATTCCATCATATTGGCACTTTAAGTCTTCTTCCTTGTATACCCTGATGTGTCCTTTGAGCTTGCCACCTGTAGTACTGCAATAATAACCATATCCAAGCTTAAAACAGATTCAATGTACATACAGCTCCGGATACTTGATGCATAGATGACTTCAACAACCGAAAAGAAAATGAAGCCTATATTCTTGGTTGCTGCCTCCCCTCGGTGTTCATATATTAATGATCCATCTTTAAGCCATTTAAACCTTGGATAGTCCCGTGTGACTGAAGAAAACTCATAACCCAGCCATCCCACAACTGGACAAGTGTATCATTTAACACCTCAGCAGCTCTATCCAAACCCTAAAATTTCGGAGATAAAGTGACTTTTAGGCAAAAGACAAAACTTCGACTTTTTCTTTGAATATTTACACCTGACCTCCTTTTCAAAATTTCTGACTGATCTTCTATAGTCTACATGCTGACATTAAACCATCTCTTTGAATATATGCTGATCTCAGCATTCCAACTCAAGCTTTAAACCTAACCAGTCATCTACAGCAGTTTCGTAGCGCGCTACGAAACTGCTGTAGGTCATCAAAATTAAATATATGAACCTCAAAACAGCAATATTTCAAATCTATGACTCCTTTAGTCTTTCCATACAGGTGTGAAGACACAAAAAAGTCTCAAAAACTTTTAAAAAGACAATGGCCTAACATATATCAAAATTTGAGAAAACACATTCCTCCTTGAATCATTTAGCTAGCTTGTCTAGCTTTTCTTTCAGGCTAATGACTTCCTCCTTCAACTTCTTGTTCTGTGCTCTTAGACTTGCATTCATTTGTTTCATAGTTTTTGCCTGTTTTAGAGCTGGTATTGTCCATACATAGGCGTCAGATACCGAACTAGCTTGACTAATCAAACTTGTTTTACCTTTCATCACAGCTTTCTTATAACTAGTATATCTCACTGCCTTCTCTTTAAAGATATTATGAACCTGAGGTATCTCCTTACTTGCTCCAGCTTGTTTTGTAATGGCAACCACATTTCCACTTTGACTGATAACCACCTTATTGTCCCTATTCTTGTTTTTAACTGCTTGGACTATTCCAGAGAAGATTTCAAGTGCCTCTGTCCTAGGCATGTCTGAAGGGACTTTCTCTTTTTGAGCCTTTTCTGCTTCCTTTATTTGCCTCCTAGTCATTGGTCTGCGAGGTTTAAAGGCATACTCTTTACCTGGTTCTTCAAACTTTAACCTTTTGGAAGCCTTTGACTTCTTAGAACTCTCAGGTGAAGATTGTGTTAGATCAATATGCATAGGTGCCACCAATTGATCTGGTTCTATTTCAAGTGGTTCAACTTGGATTGGATGTTCTTGTTCTAATTCAATGGCTTCCAGCAAATCATTTAGATTACCCTTAGAAACAGGACTCTCTTCCACATGAGCAGATTTTCCTTTTTCTTTGTTCAGCTGGCCTCTAGTTCTTGCTCTTGAAACTCTTTCAACTTCACTAGACTTAATTTCATCTTTTCTTTTGTGAGTCTTCTGTTTAGATGATTCTGGTGTTTCTTTAAGCGGCAACTTAGAGGCTTCTTTTTCAGACACTTTGGATGATTTCGAAGTTTTGACTACTAATGCCTCAGGAGTTTCTTTGACTGCTAACTTAGGAGTCTTCTTTGTTGATGCTTCAGGTGTTTCTTTGACTGTTACAGACCTCTCTGGCTTCTTTGTTTTAGCTTTGGGCTTCTTATGGTCTGTTATTTCTTTCCTAATCTCAGCCAAAGTAGTATCCTCACTCCTATCTTCTCTTTCTCTTACAGGTAATGGAGTGAGGCCCGTTTTACTAGGGAAACCGGCCATGAATACAAACGAATCCCAGTCTTTACCAATTTTATGTAGGCTATCCAACACCAATAATTTAACCAGACCATGATGAAAAAGAGATGTTTCATAAGCTTCCTTTTTCAACTGAATCTTGTCACACATCTTAGAAATACTCCTGAATAAGTAAAAAGGGATGTCTATTGAGCTCTTACCAGTGAAGTGTAGTAGCAGCTTGAAATGATATGAGTAGACTTTGTTGTACCGACCTTCACATGTCAAGTACTTCTGGATGCATGTCAATAATGTAGCATAATTCTCCTTAAGATAGCTCCTTGGGACAGCTTTAGTAAGATCTTCGTCTACATATGGTGCCTTTAAGAACTCCTTACACGGACCCATATCAAACTTGAAATTCTTGAACCATTCTTGGCCACCTCTTGGGATTTCTGTAACTGTAGAAATGACTTCAGGGGAAACCGGAAACTCCAGCATGGCCACCTTTGAATTTAATCCCGTGAAGTTCACTGCAAATGCCTTGGTCACTTCTGCATGTCCACCTTTGAGTTTTTCACAGAACCGCCAACAACCAGCAGCTCTGAATGCCTTTGCTACTTCCTCATCACTGAGGGTTACATCTAATCCCTTCGGCTCTGTTCTCACACATCTACCCGAACGGTGCTCCTTTCTCTCCATGTTTCTTTGCACAATTCTACACAAGGAAATGCCGGTGGTTTGCAGCACGATAACACTCCTTGGCTGTAGAACTCAGGCTCGCTTGCAGTAGTCTGATTAGAATAAAGCTCACGCTTTTCATAGAGTAGAAGACATTCATATGTTATGAAAAACACATTATGGAATGACCACTTCCTATAACGTCCTCCAAACTGACACCTAACTCAATGAAATCAGACCTGATGGCAAAGTAATGGCTAATCATGACACGTAAATGGTGTGAGGAAACAATCATAACCAGACTCGTGACTCACCACTTCTCGGATTAGACATTTCAGGAAAAAAAACTAGACAACAGCCCGAAACCCCGATTTCGTAGCGCGGGCAGTTCAAATTTAAAGGAATGCGCTACGAAATCGCTGGCAAACGGGCCGCTACGAAAACACGCAAACATTATTTAGCAGCAGAACTGACCAATCACACTCGCGCTACGAAACTGCGCAAGTACCTAAGAGATCATACCCGTGCTGCGAAACTGCGCAAGTACCAATGACATGACATGACATAACTAACCATGATGGAAGATGACTAATGCCCTTGCCTTTACACGAATTTCATTCATAACTCTTGAATTTCAAAATTTGAAATTGACATAAGTTAACAAACTTATTTACAAGACCTCAAGACTTTATAAAAACTTATGGATAATTATCATATACATGAACTATAGATTCTAGTGATAACAGCGGCTCCACTAGGGATAGTGTGCCCCTGTGGTACACTAAGAACACGTAGTACCAGTGCTTTATCCATTTATTACACTCACATCTGGCTGACAAGCATTCCTCTCAAACTTTGTGGGCCTTCTCCTCGGGCTAAAATCTGCTAGTTCAGCTTGTCACTTATTGCTAGCACAAACACTTCAAAAGCAATGATTATTTACAATGATCATGAATTACTTGGCAGACTTCTCACTGATAATAATGCTTTAAGAACCTGCCATTGACAGGCCCACCAGCATACTGTGATCCATCAACTTCTTGCAAAATGTAAGTATTGTTTCCATGGAAGGCAGAGATCAAATATGGCCCCTTCCATAAATTCTCAAACTTACCATGTTTGCCCTTTTCCTCAATTTTGGCTTCCCATTTCAAAACCTTGTCATTAATTTGAAAGGTCACATCTTTAATCTTCTTGTCAAAAGCCCTTTTGACTCTATTCTGACTTTGTTGATAATCTTCAACCACTTCATTCCTTTTTTCTTGTAATGCAATCAATTGATTAATCCTCCTCTGTATGGCATTGGGCTCTTCTTCAATTCCTTGAATTAATTTCATAACTGGGACACCAAGAGACGTTGGAAAAAAAGCTTCTGCTCCGTACACAAGTTCATAAGGAGAGGTTCCAATAGATCTTTTAGTGCAAATGCGATCAGCCCATAATGCATACTTTAGTTTCAAATGCCAAGTTTTCTTGTTTTCCTCCAGCAATTTCTTGATAATCCTCACAAGACTCTTATTTGAACTTTCAGCTAGACCATTGCCTTGTGGATAATAAGCTGTTGAATGACCAAGAGTAATATGATATTGATGGCAAAAGTTTATCATTCTCTTAGACTTAAATGCTTGAGCATTATCTGTGATAAGCTTGAGTGGACATCCAAACCTTGATAAAATATTGTTCTCTAAGAAAGAAATAATGACTGCATCATTAGCTTGTCTAGTTGGCACTGCCTCTATCCACTTTGTGAAATAATCTGTGGCTGTAAGTATCCACCGATGTTGGCCTGATGAAGAGGGATGTATCTCACCTATAAAATCTAGCCCCCACTGCTGAAAAGGTGCCTCTACATAAATAGGAACAAGAGGCATAGGCATGAGCTTTCTTTTACCTTCAAACAACTGACATTCATGACAAGCTGCAACCTTTTTATAAATATCTTTGAACATGGTGGGCCAAAAATACCCAGCTCTCAATATTTTGTTAGCAGTAGCCTTCCAATAATGGTGACCTCCACAGTCTCCTTTGTGAAATTCTTCAATCACTCTATCAGCCTCCTCTTCAATTAAGCAACTTAGCAGAATTCCTCCAGCATCCTTCCAAAACAAACTCTGTTCATAAACAAAATATTTAAGAGATTTCAGCTTGATGAAACGGGCTCTAGACTTGGGAAGATTGTCAGGGGCTCTGTTGTGCTGTAGTACAAATGAGACATCCTTATACCATTCAGATATCAGAAATTTTTCATTGATTTGAACCAACTCTTCCTCTTCTTCAAAAATTTCTGATATTTCTGCATTAAAATTAATATCACTGCAGTCTAGATTTGAGTGAGTTAGCAACTCTACTAACCCTTGGCCTTTCACCAATTTAGTTGGCCTAATTTCAATATCATATTCCAACAATTTGGCTATCCATTTCCCTCTTTTACCATCCGGGTCTGCTTGTGTGAGAATTTCTTTAATAACAGCACTTGGCACAAATGCAATAATATGAGAATGAAGCACATAGATTCTAAAATCTTTGATTGCCTTAACCAAAGCATATGCTTGCTTTTCTAAAATGTTATACTTTAATTCAGCATTTGCCAATGTTTTACTAAAGAATGAAATAGGCTGCTCAGTACCTTGATCCCCTTTCTGCAAAAGAACTCCAGCGATTGTATCTTCAGAGGCATAAGTGAATATTAAAAATTCCTTGGAGAAATCAGGACTAATAAGCACCGGTGCTTGAGTGAGTGCTTTTTTAATTTCTTCAAACGACTTTCTTGCCTCAGCTATCCACCTAAAGTCTGCTCCCTTCTTTAGCATTTTTGTGATGTGCTTAACCACCTCTGCAAAGTTAGGAATGAACCTCCTAACAAAATTGACTTTACCAAGAAAAGACTGAACTTCTTTCTTACTCCTTGGCAAATCCAGCCTTGAAATAGCACTAACTCTATTTGGATCTATTTTAATGCCTTCTTGAGAAATGATATGCCCAAGCAACTTACCAGAAGTCAAAGCAAAGATACTTTTAGTTGGATTCAAAGAAATGCCGAACCTTCTACACTTCAATAATATCTTTTCTAGATGCTTTAAATGATCTTCCTCTCTCTTTGAAAATACTGTGATATCATCAAGGTATACCACAACTGATTTATCTCTCTCCTCTGCAAAAGCAATGTCCATAGCCCTTTGGAAAGTCGCCCCTGCATTCATGAGGCCAAAGGGCATCTTGGCATACATAAATGTGCCCCATGGTGTAGTAAAGGCTGTCTTCTCCTGATCCTCTGGATGAACAAGGATTTGATTGTATCCTGAAAAGCCGTCTAACATTGACATTCTTTGAGAACCTACAATATTCTGCAACATGAGATCCATTTTAGGAAGAGGATAATTGTCCTTGAGTGAAGCCTTGTTCAAATTCCTAAAGTCTATGCAAATCCTTATTTCTCCGTTCTTTTTCCTCACTGGAACCAAGTTGGCTAACCAATTTGAAAATCTGATAGGAACAATAATCTTCGCATCATACAACTTCTTAACCTCCTTCTCAATTAATGGCATCAGCAGAGGATTTATTCTTCTAAATTTTTGCTTAAAAGGTTTCTCATTTGGCTTGATGGGGATTGTATGTTGTATAATTGAGGAATCATATTGTTTGAGATCAGTATAATTCCAAGCAAACACATCAATAAACTTCTTCATCAGATCAATGTACTTAACCTTTAGATCAGCTGATAAAAATTTTGAAATTTTGATCAATTTAGGCGCTACTAAATCACCTAGATTGCAGCTTTCTATCTCTTCTTCATTTGCCTGCAACCTTGGCGCCTTAAAAACATCATTCTGATCAAAAAGTTTCTCAAGTGGAATCAGACCCTTAGGAATGAGGTTATTTTGCAGCTGCAACACCTCAGACTTTCCTTTTGTTTCCACTAACATGTTTTGCTGGTCAATTTGACAATTCTCAAATTCTCCTTTCAATTCTAAGAAACTTTTCACCTGCTGGTCATCTTCAAATACTTGCCAATTTAGGATATTGTCAGGGATCACTGGCCTATGGCGGACTTTGACTGCATAACTGTCATAATCATGTTTAGTAATGACAAAAAGACTAGCTGCTACAGCAAGAGAATCTGCCATGGAATTCTGCTCTCTGGTTATGACATTGAAAGTGTATGATTGAAACTTTTCCAACAATTCTAACACCAAATTCCTATAAGCTCTCATTCTTGCATCTTTTGTTTGATAAACACCTTGAACTTGCTTTATAACTAGCTCAGAGTCCCCATAAACAGCAATGTTTTTTGCCTTGAACTCAATCAAATTTTCTAGGCCTAAAACCAAGGACTCATACTCGGCCATGTTATTTGTGCAATCAAAATTGAGCTTATAAGACAGAAACTTACTCTCATCAGCTGGACTCATGATCCAAATTCCAGCGCCAGCTCCTTCTTTCCCTGCTGCTCCATCAAAATACAAAGACCAGCAACCAGAAATGTCTTCTTCATTACTTTGCTGCAACTCTTCACACTGATTTTCTGCTTTTTCTTTCTGTGATTCCTCTCCCACTGATTCATTAAACAGAATGGCTGATCCCAAGCCTGTATCACAAGAATAGATAGGAAAATTCTGTGGTTTATCCTTACTACTCACCATATATGCCATCCTTGTCTCCCGGTATAACCTTCTCTGCTCCCCAAATACTGGAATAGTAGCATAAGTCAAATCCATTTGCATAGTACCCTTAATTTTAGCTGCCCATGATCTTGAAAGTAATATTCCAAATTTAGGTGGAACATCAGCCACAACAATATCCATGACAGTGGTTTTGGCTGGAATTTGTGTAAGAGCCACAACAACATCTTTAATTAACCCAATACAATGCACCCTCTTAGAATCAAAAGAAAATAAATCTTTATAAGGTCTGGTCACTTCCAATCCTAACCTTTCCATAATGACTTTGGGCATAAGATTATGAGATGCTCCTGAGTCCAACATGGCATTATGAAGAGTCATTTCATGTATATTGATGCTTATATAAAAAGGAGGAAATTCATCATTCTGCTCATCTTCCAGCCTTGGGCCCAAACAAATGATAGGATTGTCTTCTTGCAAATTTAAAATATCAGCTCCTCCCGGGGGAGAATTAAGCATTTCCACAATCTTGCTTCTATACTTGTTTACTTTCAAAAGTTCATTAAATGGGACTGATATTTTAATTTTAGAAATCTCATTTTCTATATTGAATCCTGGAGTAGACTTCTCAACTTCCTTAGGAAGAACAAGAGCTTGATTCTCTTTCTTTTCAATAGGAGCATCACCTTTTTCTTCAGCTTGTTTTGGCTTTTCTTTTTTGTCTTCCACTGCTTTTGGAATATTCTTCTTAGGCTGACCCTTATTTGCTGTAATGGGGACATCTCGATTTCTGAGGTTATATTGCTTCTGAATTTCAAATATGGCATGCTGATAACCCTTTAGGAAATCTGAAGGTTCTTTTTCAACCTTTTGTTGACTAGACTCATCATGTTCTTCTTTTGTTAAAAATATTTCTGAATCTTCTTCACCAAGACAATGAATAGCTTCTTCTGGTTCCTCAGTCTCTTCCTCACCATCTACCATATTTTGCTGAAATGGAGGTCTTACAGGAGGATCAGCTGGCTGATTTCTATTTTCCCTTGGCCTTTGTTGATTTTGTGGCCTTCTAAACTGGGGATTTCTGAACCGAGGTTCTTGTTGTGCTTGAGGAACAGCAGTATTCCCAAGTGCTAATTGGTCCATTAACTTTTCCATAGTCTTCATCATGGTTTCAAATCTTTCATCTTGAGCTGAAGTAGAGGGCCTCTCCTCTTCCTTAATTTTGTTCTTAGCCATCTTAGACTTTTTAGCAGCAAGTATATTTACTTCAACTTTGATAGCATCATTTTGCATATCAGCCAATGTAGCAGACTCTCTCTCTCTGAGTAAGAGAGAAAAATCAGATTCAAAGGACTCAGCATATCTTAGTTGGGCCAGGGCTCCAGGAGGTTTTAAGTGAGCTGGAATGGAATTGTAAATCTTATTGAACCTCTTAGAAAAGTTCTGAATAGTCTCATCTGGGGCTCTTCTCAAATTATTATACTCAGTGAGGGCCTGTACTGGATTAGTCCTATTTCCCCATTTTCTCAAAAAACTATCTTCAAACTCAATCCAACTGTGAATACTAGCAGCTCCCAAGGCTTTGAACCATTTCCTAACTTCCCCAATAAAGGACTGAGCAAATAATCTCAATTTGACATCTTCATCATCTACTTCATACCTATCAATAAAGTCATTGAATCTATCTACATGCTCTTCAGCTGTAATGTCTTCATCCCCTCCCCAGGTTGGAATCTTAGAAGCATATTTGTTTGGTAAGTCATGCAAAACAGCAGGGAGGGCCAAAGGCGCATACCTTGCAGGTACAGCCATGATGAAAGGAGGAACAGCAACAATAGGTATGCTATGACCAAGACTAGTATGAGATGTGAGTTGAGGACTGTTTGGACTTGCGGAAGCTGAGGACAAAATATGAGTACGAAAAGGACTATTAGGACTTTGTAACCCACCAACAAAAGAGCTCCAATTTGGGAGAGGTAACCCAAGGTTTGAGTTAAGCAGAATTTCGAAAGGATCAAGCTCCTTGAGCTGTTTTAAATCTTCTTTTTCTAACAAAAGCTCAGAAGAAACAATTTCCCAAAACTCCTCTTTATCTTTTTGTGAAATTAAAGAAGAGGTATCAATACCTCTTTTCTGTAAATCCAAGATAATGCCTATTACTTCTTCTTCATTTTCAGACCTTAATATGACCTCTTGAACCTTATCATCCACAAGTTTGTTCTCAAGACTTCTAGAAAACTCAGTAAATAACGACTTTGAAATACTTGAAGTACCTGGTATGTCAGAGAATCTTTGTTTACTTCTTGAGATGATATTCGGATTTTTCACAGGTCTAGGTGGATTTGGATCAGGGTTACTCCTTGTGTACCTTCCTTTCGAAGCCACCTTTAAACTTTAAAATAACAAATGGAGTCACCAAGGTAGAATGCAGCCTCGAAAATCATTTGAACTCCTGCTACCTTCAGAAATTCAATCTTAAGCTCCCGGCAGACGCACCAAAATGTTATCACAAAATCACAACTGAAGGGCTGCTGATCAGGCAGACTTTGTGTAACTATTTCAGACCAAGCTTTTGACTAAGGATTAGCCTCCCTAGCCTGAGAGGGCTCTCTCAAGAAAAGGTTATTGATTTTGAATGTTGATAAGAGGGCTAACTCTTGTACAATAGATTTAATGTAAACATAACTGGTTGGAAACACACCAAAAGATATCTCATTGGGCTATGGAGTCTATAATATCAAGTAAACAAGAAAAACACAGTGAACTCATAGAAATCAAGGCTCTTGGCATTACAAGTCAAACATATTCCACCACACATAGCTTGCTGTATACACAGGAAGTCAGAGCATATAAGTATGAATTCTGAGTGATTGCATACAACAAAACCATAAAATAACATAAGGTATAACACATCATCACTTCATTTAACCATGACAATCCTTCGAGAATCTTGAGAAGAGTATAACTCTGTTTTACTATTACTGTCAAAAAAGATCTTACAGTGGCCCAAAACAACACACTTTTTCTATTAAGTATCCAACCTTTTTTACATCTAAGTTATTCCTATATATAGCCTATCAAAACACTGCTGTACGAGACTCCTCATCAAGCATGAAGGGAGCTCGGGCTTTTGACATAAATGACCTTAACAATAACATAAACGAACTAATTTATTACAAGAGATATGATGCTACGAAAACAGAGGATTCCATCATATTGGCACTTTAAGTCTTCTTCCTTGTATACCCTGATGTGTCCTTTGAGCTTGCCACCTGTAGTACTGCAATAATAACCATATCCAAGCTTAAAACAGATTCAATGTACATACAGCTCCGGATACTTGATGCATAGATGACTTCAACAACCGAAAAGAAAATGAAGCCTATATTCTTGGTTGCTGCCTCCCCTCGGTGTTCATATATTAATGATCCATCTTTAAGCCATTTAAACCTTGGATAGTCCCGTGTGACTGAAGAAAACTCATAACCCAGCCATCCCACAACTGGACAAGTGTATCATTTAACACCTCAGCAGCTCTATCCAAACCCTAAAATTTCGGAGATAAAGTGACTTTTAGGCAAAAGACAAAACTTCGACTTTTTCTTTGAATATTTACACCTGACCTCCTTTTCAAAATTTCTGACTGATCTTCTATAGTCTACATGCTGACATTAAACCATCTCTTTGAATATATGCTGATCTCAGCATTCCAACTCAAGCTTTAAACCTAACCAGTCATCTACAGCAGTTTCGTAGCGCGCTACAAAACTGCTGTAGGTCATCAAAATTAAATATATGAACCTCAAAACAGCAATATTTCAAATCTATGACTCCTTTAGTCTTTCCATACAGGTGTGAAGACACAAAAAAGTCTCAAAAACTTTTAAAAAGACAATGGCCTAACATATATCAAAATTTGAGAAAACACATTCCTCCTTGAATCATTTAGCTAGCTTGTCTAGCTTTTCTTTCAGGCTAATGACTTCCTCCTTCAACTTCTTATTCTGTGCTCTTAGACTTGCATTCATTTGTTTCATAGTTTTTGCCTGTTTTAGAGCTGGTATTGTCCATACATAGGCGTCAGATACCGAACTAGCTTGACTGATCAAACTTGTTTTACCTTTCATCACAGCTTTCTTATAACTAGTATATCTCACTGCCTTCTCTTTAAAGATATTATGAACCTGAGGTATCTCCTTACTTGCTCCAGCTTGTTTTGTAATGGCAACCACATTTCCACTTTGACTGATAACCACCTTATTGTCCCTATTCTTGTTTTTAACTGCTTGGACTATTCCAGAGAAGATTTCAAGTGCCTCTGTCCTAGGCATGTCTGAAGGGACTTTCTCTTTTTGAGCCTTTTCTGCTTCCTTTATTTGCCTCCTAGTCATTGGTCTGTGAGGTTTAAAGGCATACTCTTTACCTGGTTCTTCAAACTTTAACCTTTTGGAAGCCTTTGACTTCTTAGAACTCTCAGGTGAAGATTGTGTTAGATCAATATGCATAGGTGCCACCAATTGATCTGGTTCTATTTCAAGTGGTTCAACTTGGATTGGATGTTCTTGTTCTAATTCAATGGCTTCCAGCAAATCATTTAGATTACCCTTAGAAACAGGACTCTCTTCCACATGAGCAGATTTTCCTTTTTCTTTGTTCAGCTGGCCTCTAGTTCTTGCTCTTGAAACTCTTTCAACTTCACTAGACTTAATTTCATCTTTTCTTTTGTGAGTCTTCTGTTTAGATGATTCTGGTGTTTCTTTAAGCGGCAACTTAGAGGCTTCTTTTTCAGACACTTTGGATGATTTCGAAGTTTTGACTACTGATGCCTCAGGAGTTTCTTTGACTGCTAACTTAGGAGTCTTCTTTGTTGATGCTTCAGGTGTTTCTTTGACTGTTACAGACCTCTCTGGCTTCTTTGTTTTAGCTTTGGGCTTCTTATGGTCTGTTATTTCTTTCCTAATCTCAGCCAAAGTAGTATCCTCACTCCTATCTTCTCTTTCTCTTACAGGTAATGGAGTGAGGCCCGTTTTACTAGGGAAACCGGCCATGAATACAAACGAATCCCAGTCTTTACCAATTTTATGTAGGCTATCCAACACCAATAATTTAACCAGACCATGATGAAAAAGAGATGTTTCATAAGCTTCCTTTTTCAACTGAATCTTGTCACACATCTTAGAAATACTCCTGAATAAGTAAAAAGGGATGTCTATTGAGCTCTTACCAGTGAAGTGTAGTAGCAGCTTGAAATGATATGAGTAGACTTTGTTGTACCGACCTTCACATGTCAAGTACTTCTGGATGCATGTCAATAATGTAGCATAATTCTCCTTAAGATAGCTCCTTGGGACAGCTTTAGTAAGATCTTCGTCTACATATGGTGCCTTTAAGAACTCCTTACACGGACCCATATCAAACTTGAAATTCTTGAACCATTCTTGGCCACCTCTTGGGATTTCTGTAACTGTAGAAATGACTTCAGGGGAAACCGGAAACTCCAGCATGGCCACCTTTGAATTTAATCCCGTGAAGTTCACTGCAAATGCCTTGGTCACTTCTGCATGTCCACCTTTGAGTTTTTCACAGAACCGCCAACAACCAGCAGCTCTGAACGCCTTTGCTACTTCCTCATCACTGAGGGTTACATCTAATCCCTCCGGCTCTGTTCTCACACATCTACCCGAACGGTGCTCCTTTCTCTCCATGTTTCTTTGCACAATTCTACACAAGGAAATGCCGGTGGTTTGCAGCACGATAACACTCCTTGGCTGTAGAACTCAGGCTCGCTTGCAGTAGTCTGATTAGAATAAAGCTCACGCTTTTCATAGAGTAGAAGACATTCATATGTTATGAAAAACACATTATGGAATGACCACTTCCTATAACGTCCTCCAAACTGACACCTAACTCAATGAAATCAGACCTGATGGCAAAGTAATGGCTAATCATGACACGTAAATGGTGTGAGGAAACAATCATAACCGGACTCGTGACTCACCACTTCTCGGATTAGACATTTCAGGAAAAAAAACTAGACAACAGCCCGAAACCCCGATTTCGTAGCGCGGGCAGTTCAAATTTAAAGGAATGCGCTACGAAATCGCTGGCAAACGGGCCGCTACGAAAACACGCAAACATTATTTAGCAGCAGAACTGACCAATCACACTCACGCTACGAAACTGCGCAAGTACCTAAGAGATCATACCCGTGCTGCGAAACTGCGCAAGTACCAATGACATGACATGACATAACTAACCATGATGGAAGATGACTAATGCCCTTGCCTTTACACGAATTTCATTCATAACTCTTGAATTTCAAAATTTGAAATTGACATAAGTTAACAAACTTATTTACAAGACCTCAAGACTTTATAAAAACTTATGGATAATTATCATATACATGAACTATAGATTCTAGTGATAACACCTAGCTTCATCAAGTTCAGAAGCTTGAATGTCTTTCTTGCACAAAGGAAGTATGTCAATGAAAATTTGATCCATTCCCCTTACAGGCTGTTCAACCGAACTTGGTCCAACTGCAAGCTGAGCAGCTTCCCCTTGAAAATTGTGTGTTTCTAGAGGGCAACCAGCCTTCCCTCCAGAAATTTCACAATCCTCTCTAGTAGCCTGCTTGGCTCCAGGACTGCGTAATCCTGCCTACCAACACTCCCAACAAGATTCATGCAAATTTCCCAACAATGCTGCATAGCCCAGAATTTGTGTAAATCTAGGCAGCAGTCAGTTGCACTGCCCTGAAATTACACAAATCTCCTGGGCAGTCAGGCGAGCTCCCAGCCAAAAATGTGCATTTCCTTCAAGCAATTGAACAACCTCTTATATGTGCAACTAATTTGATCGGTTCCCTCACAACCGAGAAAAACAGACTTCCATGCATAGGCTGTGTTAGGTCTCTATACTACTAGTGTAACCCCTTATTGTTATTAGTACAACCCCCTTATTATATTGTTGTGCCGATGTAGTCCCCATATTGTTATTATTGTGCCCCATAGAAGCCCACTATTGTTATTAGTGTGCCCTTAGATTATAATTCTTATATTGGCTCTGATTATATTATGACCCCTTAGACTCCTATATATAGAAAGGAGTTCTTGTCATTTGTATCATCCAAGAATTTTTCATTTATGTAATGTAAAGGAGGTTTCCCCCTCAAAGAGGCTTATTTATAAGGTGCTTATCTATCTTTTCTATCTTTTTGTGAGCTGGTTTCATAACATCTGGTATCAGAGCTGTGGATTCTATGGTTTCGCTACTCCAAATAGGTCATCGTGGAATTTTCACTATAAAGTTTTCACTAAGAAGTTTCAGAAGCTAAAAAAAAACGCATTTGAGAAGAAATCGTATGAATCATGCGTATGAATTTGAGATCTTGTCTCACTATATTTTCAAAAATATGATCTGAGGAAGTTAGGGGTTTTACAAGCTCCAGAATTTCATCTCAAACAGGTCATCGTGAACTTTTTACTATAATATTTGTTCTACGAAGTTTTAGACTCTGAAATTAAAACCCATTTGAACTGAAATCTTGGTGAAGATTGGATCTGAATTTCAGATCTTGACTCACTATATTTTAGGAGATATAATCTGATACATTTAGGGTTTCTACAAGCTCCCGAATTAAATCTTAAACAGTTGACCTTAGGAACATCGTCATAACTTTTTCTCTGAGCATCAAATTGAAATTTCGTAAGAAGTTTCAGAAATAGGACGGACTTTAGTTTTTTGTGTATCAGTTTCAGATCTTAAGGTTGAAACAGTGACATGAGGCACTTCGTACAAGTTTGATATACTGAACCAGTCTATATCGGGTCATCGTGGGAGATTTGACATAACACTTCCTTACAAAATCCAATCTTGATCAGAATTTCAGAGTTAGAAAGAGAACTTAGAAGGCTGCTACAGGATGAAATTTCAGAACTTAGAGATCCGAAATTACAGAGGTACAGTGGTTTCAAGAGCGAGCTCCTAAAATCAAGAAAAGGAAATATGAGGAAGTTTGATGGCAAGTATCTGATAAATTGGATACTACAGATGGAGCAATATTTTGATCTACATGAGGTGAAAATATTACAAAAGGTATGTATTGCATCTTCATATTTAGAACCGGATCAATTTTTATGGTATAAAGGGTTGTGTTCTCATAGAGCACTTGTCACCTGGTCAATTTTCATGAAAGAAATGATAGCACATTATGAGGATACAAAGAGTAACACTTTCTTTAGCCAATTGATAAATCTCAAACAAAAGGGTTCAATGACAGAGCATATTGAGGATTTCAAAAAATTGAATATAAGGGTAGATGATATTCCTGAGAAGAAAATGATTGATGTCTTCATAGGGACTTTAAAGGATAACATTCAACACGAGGTTTGTCTTTGGGAACCTAATTCATTGGAGAAGGCATTCAAGTTGGCAAGAAAAAATGAAAGCGAAATTATGGAAACAAGGAATCCCACCATTCATGACTATAATTATGGAAGTGTTTTTTCTCCTAGCCTTCCACAACCTATAAGTTTTACATCGCAACAATTTGAAGAAAAAAGAGAAAGAGGGCTCTGTTACAATTGTGATAGAAAATACACTAAAGGTCATAAGTGTGCTGAGAAGAAATTATTTTACATAGATTATGAAGAGGAGGAAGAAAAGGAGCAAGAAACATCAAAATAAGAGGATATACACCAGGAACCAACCCTAGAGAAAGAAGAAATGAATCCGAGCCTATCTTGTAAATAATTGGAAATCATGACCACTCATCAAACTCTCAAGATAGAAGGACATATTAGGAAGAAAAAAGTTCAAGAAGTGAAATATCACATCGAGAAAGAAGAAATGAATCCTAGCATATCTTGTAATGCATTGGCCAAAATTACCACTCCTCAAACTATCAAGATAGAAGGACATATCAAGAAGAAAAATTTTCAAGAGGTGAAAGATCACATCAAGCATAAAGAAATGAATCCGACCATATCTTGTAATGCATTAGAAGAAATTACTACTCAAACTCTCAAGATAGAAGGACATATCAAGAAGAAAAAGTTTCAAGCAATGAAAGATTAAATCAAGCATCAAAAACAAGTTCTCCAACTTTTAAAGGATAATGCCACTTTGGTACAGAATCGAATGAAACAAGAGGCAGATCAACATCACAGTGAAAGAATTTTTGATGTAGGCGATTGGGTATTTTTACGGCTACATCTAAAGCAAGATATTGATGAGAAGGAAATGTTGGCAATACTACATGCCCTTAAGAAATGGTAAGCTTACCTAATGGGAAGACACTTCAAGGTAAAACTGGATCATGATAGTCTGAAATAATTTTTAGAACAAAGATTATCTTTAGAAGAAAAGATAAAATGGGTCACAAATATGTTGGGTTATGATTTTGAAATTATCTACAAAAATGGGAAGCCAAATGTTGTTGCAGATGCACTCTCAAGAAGGGATGAGGATGTGGAAGCATTGTTTTGTATTATTTCTATTATCCAACTAGATTGGATAAATGAAGCAAGGGATGAATGGAAGAAGGATGAAGAAGTGTTGCCACTCATTCAAAAGTTGCATAAGATCCCAGTTCAAACAATATTGTTGGAACTTGATGAGGAAGGAAAAATCATATTGGAACCTGGAGCAGTCACAGAAGCAAGAACCTAACAACTACAAAATCAATTAATTTCAGAGTATCTCATCAAGTGGAAGAACTTACTCGCTAAAGATTCCACATGGGAGGACAAGAATTTTATATAGAAGCATCAAGAACTACTCAAGCTTTGAGGACAACACTTTTTGAAGGAGAGGGGCATGTTAGGTCCCTATACTACTAGTGTAACCCCTTATTGTTATTAGTACAACCCCTTGATTATATTGTTGTGCCCATGTAGTCCCCATATTGTTATTATTGTGCCCCATAGAAGCCCACTATTGTTATTAGTGTGCCCTTAGATTATTATTGTTATGTCAGCTCTGATTATATTATGACCCCTTAGACTCCTATATATAGAAAGGAGGTCTTGTCATTTGTATCATCCAAGAATTGTTCATTTATGTAATGTAAAGGAGGTTTCCCCCTCGAAGAGGCTTATTTATAAGGCATTCATCTATATTTTCTATCTTTTAGTGAGCTGGTTTCATAATAGACTACTTCTCCCAAGGCAGCATGCAAATGCATCCCTTGTCTCAAGGATCTATGTTTAGTAGTTGGAGGTTACATGCAAGGAGAAATTCAGAAACCTCCCACCAAGTGTCGCTTCCCCTAGATTTGTGGCATGCGCGTCACAACCTCGATGTTATCAAAACTAATCAACTTGACACTACAGAGCTCGTTCCTCACATCATCATTGCAGCTCTGACATCCCACATCACATCTAGGAGCAGTCGACACATTTAGTTCAACTCTTTTCGGGTAAGCACGCTTCCCATGCCTTGTGTTGCATTTCTATCACTTTTTGTGTTTCCATTTGTGTGAGTACTATTTGCTTGATTTATTTGAACACTTGATGTTGTTTACATGTATTCTATCTTGTCCTAGCTCTGTTTTAGTTTTCGTTGCTATCTGACTGTTGTCACATGCATGAAATTGTTGCACAGATGTTCACCCAACTAGCGAACTGCCTCACCCAAATGCATGTTGATCTGTTTGCTGAATCTTTCATTCATTTTTTGCATGCACTGTCAATAACTTCAGCTATCACTTAGTGTCGCCATGCATTTACTGTCTTAGTTGCTTTCAATTGCCCATCAGCGAGTCAGGCCAACCATGGCCCAGACTCTACCTTCACCAAGACTGCAGTGCACACTCTAGGGAAGGAAGGCTCACCTTCCTCTCCAGATTTGTGCATTCCTACCTAGCACTGGCCTCTAGGACATTTTTGTGCATTTTTGGAGGACAATGGCTGCTTGGCCCAAGAAATTTCACAAATCTATCCCTGGGCCAGTAATCCTTCCCAGCTGGAATTACGCATTGGGAAATCCTAGCAGATAGCAGCCAGACTGGACTATGCATTGTACAAATCCAATAATCAGTCAGTCTCCCAGCAACCCAGATTGTACCTTGTGCAATCTTGGTAGTCAATCTCCTGACCTCCCTACCAAAATTGTGCAACCTTCATGATCATTCGCACAAGTATGTTGCAAGTCAGTTCTCATGTTTATTTTAGTTTTCAACTGAAAGATTGCCTGCCATGCATGTGTTAGGTGTGGAGCATGATTATTTAGAGGTGTTTGTTTTAGCTGGATGTATACACCAGGAAGTTTGTACACACCTCCCAGTGGGGATTTCGAGGGTAGCGCCCCCGAAGCTAAAAATATATGTGAAATTGCCTTGTAAAAGTATAGTAATTTCTAGTCAATCTAGGCTGTTCATTAGGCAGATGTTCTGACGGTAGAAATTAGGTTTAGTTTAGGGTTTTTTTCCCTAGAAGGAAACCCCTCTCTTTGTATGAGGGCATTGTATTGAGGCTGTGTAATAGATGTGTATTCTTCGAGCGAGAAACAGAGAGGCGAGACTGTGAGAGAAAACAGAGGATATTACAGCAGATCTGTTGTAGGTTGTGTCTCTTCATTTTGCTGGATAATAAAAAGGAAGGACTGGCTGTTCGGGGTGGATGTAGCCCAGATTGGGTGAACCACGTATATCTGTGTATCTCTAGTTTTATGCGTTTTCTGTGTTTATATTTCTACTATATTCTATGTGTTCCATTGCGCCGTAATATATAATTTTCTAACAGCATGTTACCATGTCTCAGGTATCACAGGTGTTCATCTGCCTCTTAGCAATACATGTACAATGGTTTCGAGGAGAACAGAGATGAAGACACCATTCAGAGCACACTTGGGGATGTAGTCGATCAAGTGTCTATGGACTTGTCTACCCACGAAGACATCAAGTTGTTCATAGACAAGGAAATCAAGATATGATAGCAGTAGCATCACAACAAGCATCATCATGAACAATAGCTAAATACAACATCCCAAATGCAATGAATGCAACTGGAGGGTTTTTGACAACATGAAGGCGGAACAAGGTTGCAAGCTCAAGCAAATCCATTGATGATGAAAGCAACTTTGGAGACTCCAGCTATGAGGTGACAACGGGACATGAAGGTCATGCGAAGAAAGAGAATGGAACAAAGAAGGAGTTGCATGTGCTGAAGCAACAACTCAAGGAAGAACATGAAGCTGCACAGATAGATCAATGAGTTGCAGCAAGATCAAGAACAGTAGTGAGCGCATCGTGCACTCACGGACGAAACTACGCCCGTACAAGTTAAATATCCATCCTAGCAGCTAACATGGAGTATACATCGTGGGCAGTGTTGGAGATCGCATGCAAGGGATTCAACATCGTGCATGTCATTGTGCACATGCATGCAATCCAACCCATTCAACACACTAACCAAGGCGAAGACAAGAACCAAGTCCAACTAGAGCTAAACATATACTACGGCAAGTTGATGCACATGATCACCAACACACACTTGAATATCAGCATGGACACTATTATTTAGTTTGTTGTTGGTTCAGCCGCACCCAAGAAGACCATGCACATGTTACCAGACAAGTTTGATGAAGGGGCTGAACCAATGCACCGGTTGCAATGGAGGCAAGAGTTTGCTTCAACAATATTTCACTATGAGGTGCATACACACCACCATAGATGACCAAGCTTAGCATCAGCTCACCACCTTCACCATCACAAGCATGTCAAAGCGTTGGTCTCATCACAGCGGACCTAGTGTCAGTGATTTCTTGCAAGGCTTGCTCAAGCCATGTTGTCTCACATGAGTACATGTGCATTGTAATGTTGAGTCATGTCAAGTGTAAGTCAAGTTTCAATGGTCGGATGTAACAGTCATAGAGTAGGTGAAGAGTCATGAGGGTAGTTGAACTATCATAAAGGGGAATGTCAAGGGTCACCCAACCCTTTGCTATAAATAGTCTGTCATAACTCATTGTAGAGGCTTTTGGTCAGCCAAGCCTCTACTAAGACTATCTTGAACAAGGCTTGGACAATATTGTAATGTGCCTTGGCTTCTCCACCACACAGAGCTAGTACATGTCTTTGGAGGATTAGGCGATGTGGATGTAATGTTCCACTCTTGGGGCTAGCAGGTTTACATGGATGTATTATATGATTGTGACTTACACTTCTATATATAATAAGAGCCAACACATTTTCATGCATATGTTGTTATTGTAGT
Source organism: Pinus tabuliformis (assembly GCA_031772625.1). Lineage (NCBI taxonomy): Eukaryota > Viridiplantae > Streptophyta > Pinopsida > Pinales > Pinaceae > Pinus > Pinus tabuliformis. Next base: position 1,418,028,628 of record CM062817.1, on the reverse strand, counting down.
TGGACTGCTCCGGTTGCCTTAATGATATATGTTGCTTAACTTACATACTTGTGTATGAACTAATTCACATGCAATTATATGAATCTTGTTGTTAATGTGTTGATATGTTGTTAATGTTCTCACTGTCTGTGTCAACTTATCTATCGGACATTAAACAAACCTTTCACATGAACCTCGTTGTATAACCATCACACTCGTCTCAGACTGACCTATGAGTGTTGTACGTGTTATATTACCTTGTATAATGTGACTTCCGCATCTGACCTGACTGCTCTGCCGAAAGCTATGCATGTCCTTTTGTGTTGTGTGTTCCTAGCCGAGTTGGGACTGATCCCTTTCAACCTGGAACTCACCTTCACTTCCCCCGACCCCTTCAAAGTGTTAGAACCTCTCATACACCTTCCTTGGCTCATTGCATCAGTCACACCCTTGGTACTGATAGAGTTATCTTACTTTCCTCTGTGCGACATCGCGGTAAAGGCATTACCTTACGACCCACTCTTGGGACTCCTACACCAAACGGTGTGAGGTCTAATTGGAACATCTTACCGGGGAGATCCCCTTGACATGTTGGTGGGTCTAGCACAGTCAACATTTATGGTGCTAGAAGGAGGGCATGATGACAAGCTGTGTCCTCTCATCCACTTTTGAACCTTTGTGTATCTTTCATGGAGTCTTGCACTCTTCTTCCCCCAAGGTATTTTTCAAATCATCAAGATGTCTCCATCTCGAGGAAGCTTTTCGATCTCTTGTCCACTCCCACGTATGATGGTGAAGTCGAAGTGGCCTGGCCTGAGAATTTACATAACTTTATTTCCATGATTCATGAGGAAGATGAGTTTAATGACGAACAGGTTGGTTTGCTACTTGCATACACACTTAGCGAATCTCCATTTCGTTGGGTGCTCAGCCTACCGGCTGACATTGTGCACTAATTTGAGCACTTCTATGATCTTATTAAAGACATGTTATATCATTTTGATCCAGACCATCTTGACCAGAAACTATTACAGTAATGGAGGGCTCCAGATGAATTCGTTATTGATTTTTGGCAGTGCTTCCGCTACTTGCAGTTTCAAGCTCCGAGGAGCCAGATGAAATTTTCTTATCTTAGGGATTGGTTCAAGTACTAAGTTAAGAAATCTTCTTGTCCCAAGAGAAAGTTTGAGATCAATCCTCACTCAACATTATTCATTGATGGAGTTGCACAATCTCATTTGGAAGCGGGCACTGTCTCAACTGACTATCCACCTTCCTCTTATTCAACATCTCCACCACTGCTCGGTGATGTTGAGGATAAGGCTCACACACCTGTTCATCCTTCACACCCTCCCAACATCACTTAACTTAATTTTCGCATAGATTTGGTTGTGAGTCCTTCGAGTCCTTATATGCATTATTTTATACGACCTCCATCTTTGCACCCGGGTGTTACTCCAGATGATGTTATGTTGTTTTCGTCCATTCCGAATTCTTCACTTGTTGTGAATGTGGAACAATCCACTGATGGAGTCAGTGTTACATAACCAACATGCGTTGTCATTCATGAAGAGTATGAGTGGGAGATTGAGCATCAACACTCGGCAAAGGATGACTCCCTTCCATCCGAGCCCCCTCCATTATTTCCTAACATCGTTGGTGAACCTACCATCCATGATTTCACATGTGGGTCATCCTCCAGGGATGCACCCATTATTGACCTTTCACAGGACACACTGTATGTTAGCTCATCATCCAACGATGGAGAGTACCAATAATTCATTGGAAATCCACTTAATCTTTCATTTGATTTTTCCAGAAACGTAGAAGGTGAACATTTTTCCTCCTCATCTACCCCTCTGTGTGATTCATCAAAGCATGAGGATGCCGACCAACATCCTGAATTTTCTGATCTTGGTTGTCATGATATCTTCACCTCATCATCCAATCACGATGTTGATTCATTCATTGCTAATCTGTGTAAGCCACTGGTCTACAAAGATCCATCGGTCGATGAAGTCGAAACCCCATAGACCGTCGAGGCACTTCAACCCAAGTTGATGGTTATGTCAAGCCCTCGTTGTCTTGAGGTTGGTTTCACATCCGATTAGAAAATTGTTCAAACACTTAAGGCTCCTCATCACTCATCTGTATGCACTCAATATCAATATAACAGTCATATTTTACTTCCTCCACTCGAACTACATGATCCTATTTCTCATGCATTAGATGAGTCTTACATTGCGAGAACTCGTGCGTGACACAAGTTATCTTTGTTTCTTTCATTTCCTTGCATGTCACAGTCAAGAGTGTTCTTATGCTTCAAAGTTACACATAGTGTCACACAACACCATGATAAGTCTGCGGACTACCTGTCATGCACATGCACTCACTTATGTCCCGTAGGCACTTTGAATCATGAAGTGTGGTTGTCTTCATTGTTATATCTTTCTTGCTTGCTAGTTCCCACAACTAGATTGCTCACAGACCAAGCCTTCACCAACATGGATCTACCAATGCACTGGTGGCTGCATTGGAACTATCACTTCACATGATCAGGACCATGTATCGTTAGTGTAGGAGTAGGAGTAGGGTTTACTTTCAGTTGTTTCCTCGCATGCTTGTTTTATTGTGTGATTTGTTTTCTTGTTTGCTTTCTTGCTTGTTTGTTTACTTGTTTCACTTTCATTTTTGCTTCTACTCTTTCTTTACTTTGTCGATTGTTAGTTTGTTCGCTTGTTTCGTTCATAGGTTAGTTTTTCATGAAACCATGTATGACTCTTGAAGTGAGATAGATAAAGTACATGAGGGCTTGTACAACTATTGCTACTTGGTTACCTCTCATCTTGCCTCTGTATGATGAGCTTGTTACTCTTATTCCATGATATGTCGAAGGAAAATATGTACTGTTCGAAGTGAACCTTGGTGTAAACACAATGCTTGCATGCTAACTAGTGTCACACTCTCTAGTCGATTGTTTTTGGGTTAACCCTTGTCAGCTCAGTCAATTAGAGTAAGGTAAGGGGGGAAAACTTAACAGGCACATCAAAGATAAAATAAACTACTTCTCTATTGGAACAACCTCTTTTGCTCTCAATAAGTCAAGATCCCTCTTCCGCCTCTGAAATGAATAAGTGTTATGCACAATGAAAAATGAAAAAATGAAAAGTCAAAATTTCAAAATGAAAAATGAATAAGGCGAAAGTAGAGAAAGGCTTCTTGTGCAGGGAGGTGATGCAAGTAACTCCTCCAAGGTACTGACCAGGCTTGCTGGCAGTGAAACCATGCTTTTGTTCCTATGTGACTCCATCGGGGTACTGTCTAGGCCTACTGGTAGTGGAGCATCACCAGAGATGAAACTAAGACTCTGACAACTATAATTCTTATGCACCTATATACCCCTCAATCCCAATCAAAACAACTGTGTTGCCTTGGCTTGGAATGTGTGTCAATCGACCAATGGTTTGGCATATGCTACATCTTTCAATCTAGTTAGTGTGAAAGCATGATGAGCTAAAACTTAACAATACTTCTGGAGATGTTAGACTTGTTTTTCACGAACAAGGTCCATTCAGAGAGATGGAGTTCTACCAATGTGTTGCCAAGTGTTGTAGTGGCTACAATCACCCTCCAAAATTTTTCCTTAGCCACATTTTGGAGCCTCCCTTCCAACCTTCATAGCAGCATGCCTAGATTCGTCAAGTTCACAAGATTCAGTGTCTTTCTTGCACAAAGGCAGCCTGTCGATCATAGCTTGATCCATTCCCCTCACAGGTTGTTCACCTAGACTTGGTCCAGTTGCAGGCTTAGTAACTTCCACTTGAAAATTGCGTAATCCTCTCTAGCAACCTACTGGGCTCTAGGATTAAGCATTCCTACATGCCAACACTCCCAACATGATTTTCACAAATTTCCCCAGCGAGGTTGCACAACCCAGAATTTCTAGAAATCTGGGTAGCAGTCAGATGCTCTACCTAGAAATTGTGCAAATCTCCTGGGTAGTCAGTCCATCTCCCAGCCAGAAATGCACATTTCCTTCAAGAAATCGAACAACCTCTTGCATGTGCAGCTGAGTTGACTAGCTCCCTACGGGATTGAGCAAAATAGACTTGCACACATAACCTACTTCTCCCAAGGCAGCATGCAAAGGCATCCCTTATCTCAGGGACCTATGTTTAGTAGTTGGAGGTTACATCAAGGAGAAATTCAGAAACCTACCACCAAGTGTCACTTCCCGTAGATTTGTGGCATGCACGACACAACCTCGATGTTATCAAAACTCATCAGTCGGATGCTACAGAGCTCATTACTCACATCAGCTTTGCAGCTCTAACATCCCACATCACATCTAGGAGCAGTCGGCAAATTCAGCTCAACTTTTTGGGGGTAAGCCCATTTCCCATGCATTGTGCTGCATTTTTGTCGCTTTTTGTGTTTTCTCTTGTGCGAGTAATTTTTGGTTGATTTCTTTGAATTCTTTCTATCATTTACATGTATTCTATCTTGTCCTAGCTTTGTTTCAGTTTTCGTTGTTATCTCATTATTGTCGCATGCATGAAACTATTGCACAGACATTCGCCCAACCAGCGAACTGCCTCACCCACATGCATGTTGTCTGTTTTTTGAATCTTTCATTCATGTTTTTCATGCATTTTCAATCACTTCTACTATCACTTAGTGTTGTCATGCATTCACTGTCGTAGTTGCTTTCAGTTGCCCGTCGACAAGTCAGGCCAACCTTGGCCTAGACTCTACCTTCACCAAGGCTGCATTACACAATCCGAGGAAGGAAGGCTCACCTTCCTCTCCAGATTTGTACGTTCCTACCCAGAACTGGCCTCCAGGACTGTTTTGCACATTTCTAGAGGACAGTGATTGCTTGGTTGAAGAAATTGCGCAAATCTGTCTCTGGGCCAATAATCCTTCCCAGCTGAAATTGGGCATTGTGCAATCGCAACAGTCAACAGCTAGACTGGATTGTGCATTGTGTAGTTCTAATAGTCAGTGAGTCTCCAAAATCCCAAATTGTGCCTTATGTAATATTGGTAGTCGATCTCCTGACCTCCCAGCCGAAATTACGCAACCTTCATGATCATTCACCCACATATGTTGCAAGTTAGTTATCATGTTCATTTTGGTTTTCCACTGATAGATTGATTGCCATGAGTGTTTCCATGTCTCCAGGTATTGCAGGTGCTCATCCTCCTCTTAGCAGTACAGGTACAATGCTTTCCAGGAGATCAGGGACGAAGACACCATTCAAAGCACACTTAGGGATGCAGTCGATCAAGTGTTTATGGACTTTCCTACCCACAAAGACATCAAGTTTTTTGTAGTTAAGGACATCAAGATATGATAGTATTAGCATCACAGTGAGTAACATCATGAACAACATTTGAAGACAACATACCAAATGCAACGAATGCAATTGGAGGGTTGTTGACAACATGGAGGCGGAAGAAGGTTACAAGCTCAAGCAGATCCATTGATGATGAAAGCAACTTTGGAGACTCCATCTATGAGGTGACAGTGTGAAATGAAGATCATGTGAAGACAGGGAATGAAACAAAGAAGGAGTTGCATGTGCTGAAGAAACAACTCAAGGAAGAACATTAAGCTACACAAATAGACGAATGAGTTGCAGCAGGATCAGGAAAAGCATTGGGCGCATCGTGCAGTCACGGATGAAACTATGCGTGTACAAGTTAAATATCTATCCCAACAGCTAACACGGAGCAGACATGGTGGATAGTGTTGGTGATTGCATGCAAGGGATTCAGCAACATGCATGTCATTGTGCACATGCACAAAATCCAACCCATTCAACACCCTCACCAAGGAAAAGACAAGAAGCAAGTCCAACTAGAGCTGAACGTGTACTTCGGAAAGTTGATGTGCATGACTACCAGCACACACTTGAAGATTAGCACGGAAACTATGCATTAGTGTGTTGTTGGTTCAGCCACACCCAAGAAGACCATGTGCATGTTAGCAAGTGAATTGGATGAAGGGGCCGAACCAATGCACCAGTTGCAATGGAGGCAAGAGTTTGCTTCAGCAAGATGTCACCATGAGGTGCATACACACCACCATGGACGACCAAGCTTGGCATCAACTCACCACCATCACCATCAAAACCACATCAAAGAGTTGGTCTCATCATAACGGACTGAGTGTCAGTGATGTCTTGCAAGGCTTACTCAAGCCATGTTGTCTCACATGAGTACATGTGCATTGTAATGTTGAGTCATGCCAAGTGTAAGTCAAGTGTCAATGGTTGGATGTAACAGTCATAGAGTAGGTGAAGAGTCATGAGGGTAGTTGAACTGTCACAAAGGGGAATGCCAAGGGTCACCCCACCCTTTTCTATAAGTAGTCCCTCATAACTCATTCTAGAGGCTTTTGGTTAGCCAATCTTCTACTAAGACTATCTCGAAGAAGGTTTGGACAATATTGTAATGTGCCTTGGCTTCTCCACTACATGATGCTTGTACACCACTTTGGAGGAGCAAGCAGATGTGGCTATAACGTTCTACTACTGGGGCTAGCAGGTTTACATGGATGTATTGTATGATTGTTACTTACACTTTTTTATATAATAAGAGCCAGCACATTTTCATGCATTTGTTGTTATTGTAGTTGGACTGATATAGTTTCCTTAATGATATATTTTGTTTAACTTATGTACTTGTATATGAACTAATTCAGATTCAATTATATGAATCTTGTTGTTAATGTTGTCATTGTTTGTGTCGACTGCTTTGTCAGACATCAGATAGACTTTTCACATGAACCTTTCTATAACAACCATCGCACTCATCTCAGACTGATCCATGAGTGTTGCACGTGTTATCTTACCTTGTATGATGTGACTTCCGCATCTGTGTGGACTGCTCCGCCAGAAGCTGTGCATGTCCTTTTGTGTTGTGTATTCCTAGCCGAGTTGGGACTGGTCTCTTTCAACCTAGAAATCACCTTCACCTCCTTCCCCCTTCGACGTGTTATAACCTCTCATACACCTTCCTTGACTCACTGCATCAATCACACCCTTGCTACTGACAGAGTTATCTCACTTGCCTCTATGTGACATCATGGTCAGGGAATTGCCTTACGACCCACTACTGGGCTCCTACACCAAATGGTCTGAGGTCTAATTGGGACTTCTTATCGGGGAGATCCCATTGACATGTTGGCGTGTCCAGTACCATCAACAACAGGTCACTGTACTTGACTAAGGGACTACAACTCTATCCAAGTGACAGTAAAAGACACAGGAGAATGGCTAATTTCCTATTTAGGTTACTTGTTACATACAAGTCGCAGGAAAATGGCCATCTTCCTATCCAGGTCAATGCACTTGACATACGGGTGTTAATACATATATATGTGAAAGTACAAGACTCAGGAAGATGCTCATCTTTCTAATCAAGTCAATGTACTTGACATATGGATGTTAAGCCCTATATAGGTCAAAGTACAAGACACAAAAATATGCTCACAGGACCATTCTTCCTATACAAGTCAATGTACAAGACTCAAGCTAATAACCCTATACATGTCATAGTATAAGACACAAGGAAAATGAATGACCATGACACTAATCAATCTAACAAACCATTATTCCTTTACACTTCACATTGACATAGGGACTACAACCCTATATAGGGAAGTGTGTTTTGATTTGGGGTAGCGTCAGATGTTCTTTAGGCCTCAAATTTTGTAGGGAGGCTTGGGCACTTGTATTTCAAAGAACCCAGAAAGCGTTTTGGGAAATTCCACCCAGAAGTGAGTTTATTAAAATAATTAATATTTTTAATGGGGTTCCTAAGTCTAAACTTAGGAAAATTAAAATATTAATGGGTATTAATTTAATCTCGGGTGAAACTATTAGAAAAAGACACGGATCAAGCCAAAACAATTTGAGCCTTTGATTAAGATTTAATCTAGGTCGTTGGTTGTCCAATAGAGAGATATAAGTAGAGGCTTGAGAGTCATTTGGAAAACACACTAGGATATCAAGGAAATTGACTTTCTGAAGTGAGAAGTTCTCAATAGGAAAATTGATTGAGGAGATTTCTTGCAGCATGTTATCACTCGGATTTTCCATGAAGTTGTTAGAAGAAGGAAATGTATACAAGGTAACCACAAACCAACTTTTAAGTACAGAATCTAGCCAATCTGTACTCACAGAGAGCTCTCTCTTTAAGATTTAGCTTTGTTTTATGAGATATTAGGCTAGTTATGAAAGCTTGGGGGTTTTGATTGTGTTTGGTGGTGGAATTCAAGAGCAGATGGATAGAACAGAGTATTTCAAGCCATTGGGCTATGGAGTCAACTAAAGATGGCGTAACTGGATTAAGCTAATTCAACAAAGGATGGCTTCACTAGGCAAGATAGCTAAACGAGGAACAAATGGTAACTTGAAAGGGTGAAATGGACTTAAAAAGGAAGAAGGGCAATTAATAATCCTTCAACATGTTTTAAGAGGTGGGAAATTGTGTGATCACTAATAAAAAGCAATTAAGAATTTCTTATTAAATGACCACAATGATAAACTAAAAAGCAAGAAGTATTTAAGAATTCATTGCCTATGATAGCTTAGAAGAAAACATTTAGAATAAAAATGATTTTAAAGACAGATTGCAATTAAGAAATTTCTGAAATATACTTTTTTGTTTTAATATTTAGATATGAAACACAATTGAAATATTAAACTAGAAAACCATAACAAATGAGATATAAAATACTTATTTGTTCAATGTTTGACACATGAATCCCATAAAAAGTCATTTGCTTTATTTCTTCATCCAGCCAACCATACAAGAGTTGTTCAACAACACTTTTTTCCAAAATAATGAGTCTACAGAAATGTCTAAGAATCCACCCCCATTACTTCGAATTAAGAAGTACTTATACAAAAGTTTACAACAAAATGTCTCATAACTGAGAGATATAATCTAGGAAGACTAACTAAATTTTACATAAAAGTAGAGATAGATGGTCTCGAAGATAGAAACTAGAAGTGAACTGATCGCTTGTTGTCCCTGTTTTTGTGAATGAGCTGGAGGTGGGCCCTATGATTGAGCATTTTGTTGTCTTCCTCATAATTCTATGCTGGCTATTTGCTTTTCATCTTCTTAATGATACTCTTTGACTTGTTCTGATACTCTTTACCTGCTTTATCCCCATTCAACTTCTCTTACCAAAATTAACCATGGTAAATATTTCAATTTTACTTTTTACCAATGGTAAATTATAAAAATTTTGTCATATCTGTCCATCAATCTTCCTTTGGTATCCTAGACCTTTGTAGCTTCTGAAGATTTCATCAGCCTCAGTGTATTTAACAAAATTGGGCTGCACTGGAAACAAATGTTTTAATTCATTCTCGACATAAAAAAGGTTCTCTAAACTATCATAGAGAACTCTGCCTATAGGTAGTGCCTTGGGTGTAGATGCACTAGTTGATGAACTGGCCTAGTTATTTGCATACTGACCCAATTTGTCAGCATAGTCTTCATGCCTCATCAATCTATCATTAATCACTAGAGGACTAGGAAGTCCTTTGCTCTGTAAAATGTCAAACTTTCTCATAAAATCATCAATGTCCTCTTGCATGTTTTGAAATTTTCTTTCTAAGTTCTGCATCAAAGATATTTTGGTCAATACCTTCTTGATTTATAGTCCCAGTTCTATCTTCAATATTCAGCTCTTCCAACTAGTACTTATTTCTGCTATTCAAAAAGTTTATTAGCATGATTGCTTCCTCAGGCTTCCCTCCCAACTCTTCTTTTGTTTTCTGAATCTCTTGAAGATCTACCTTCACTAGGTCAATCTGTTCAAAAATAATTTGTATAGATAACCAAACATCATTTATTGACTGAGTGACATTGATCCAAAAAATCTTCCTAATGTCTGTTAAAGGATTTTCAAAAGTGAGGTCCTTCTCTAGTGTTTTCACCTGTTGTGTCAAGCCTTTATTTTTCCTTATCTCTTCAACAAAATTAATCCTTGAAACATCATATTTCTGCTCTAAGGTGACAAATTTCTCTTTTACCTTTTGGAGTTCAAAAACTTGTAGTTTCATTTCCTCCATTGAATTGATTATCCGTTCAGTGCTTAGACCTGAATTTTCTGCCTGTACTATACTTGTAATTTCTTCTGTTGTGGCTAAGGGGACATTTGGTGCCAAAGCTATTGTAAGCATTGAAGGGACTACCATGGAGACCACTGGTATCACATTTTGAGGCTGAGAGGTCAACTCACTCTGCTTGCTCTTTAGTGATTTTTCTAATTCCTGCTCAGTCTCCTTCAATTGTTCATTTAGCTTGAGGATTAAGTCCATAAGCTCTTCTTTAGACTTCTTTTAAATAACTGTAGCAGTTTGTGGATGCCTTGATGGAGGCAACTTTAACTGCTTTCTCAAGGCAGCTATGTCTTTATCTTTATTCTTTATCAAGGCCTCTGCAGCTTTTATATCTTTTAGGTTATGACCCAATCCAATAACCAACTCCTCCAGTGATTTGATTCTATTGTCTTTAGCCTGTGAGGAGGCTCTTTCCAGCTGTAGTTGAGAAATTGTGTTATTTAATGAATTCTCCAATCTTTGGGCCATCATAGCTTTACTTGTCAAGGTAGAATACATCATCTCCCCTGCCTGTTTATGTAATTCAATCTGATCTAGGGGGTGAATGTCCTTGGCCATGACCTCAAAATCAATTTTGACGTAGTCTACAATTTACTAAGGTTGTTGTACTTTGGGCTTAAAAAAGCTCATTTGCTTCTTTCCTTCCTTGATGTCATAGGCTGACATCAACCTATTCTGATTGGCTGGAGCCATTTTTAAATACTGATTATAGACTTGGACCCGTAGTGGTTCATTTCTGGCCTTTATTTCTTTGAATTTCTCTTTAATGTCTAGGTTCTTATTAGCCGAAGGCTTGAAAGAAGATACTTCAGCACTTTGTTGTCTTTATAGCTCCTGTCTTTGTGGGCTAGAAGGTTTCCCACCTACTGGGAAAGTATGTTGACTGTCTGCAGCTTCTTTCCTCTTACTCTCTATAGTTTCTTCAAGAAAATCCTCTTTTGAATGGGGATTTAGCCTATACCTCTTAGCACCAGGCTGATCTGATGGACCACTGGCAGGGGTAGCTACTTTCCTGTCTCTCTTTAAGCTCTTTTCATCATTTAGAGGAGTCTGCAAAATTGGGGGGTCTCTCATATTAACTTGAGTTGGGTGGGCCTATGTTTCAGCTTGTTCTTGAGTGGTTTCAGGTTGCTTTGACACGCTTGATTGCCGTGTTGCTGGAGTGCTGGTTTCCTATTCTTTTCCCTGTGATGTCTCTGCAAGTGGTGCACTAGTCTCCTGTGAGTGCCTTTGAGAGGTAGCAGCTGTTGAGGCACTAGTCCCTAATGATGGCTTGTGAGAAGTATCAACTGGCACTTGTTCAAAAGAATCCAGGTCAAGTGTCTTTTCAAGATCCTTCATTACATTTTATATGTTGACCTGATCACTATCTATCTCTACAAGAGTCCCTTCCCTCCACTCATCCATGTTAGCATATTGCTCAATCTCTACAATTTTGTGATGAAAATATGGTGATAGTCTATTTTTCATTTTCCTATCACAGATGAAACTGTGGGGGTTAGATGGAGTCCAACTAAAACTTTTGTTTAATTTAATGTGGTCTTCTAGGATTGTTTCTGCTGCTTTGCCTACTTCTCTATTGTTGCAGACAAACGGGCCTAAGTGATGTTTGATTCTTAGTTGTGCTTTCTTATTGGCCTTGGAAAAATGAATCTGATCTGAGTATATCATGTGTCTATAATATTCAAATGCAAACAACCTCATTGGAACATATTTAGGTAGCTTAAAAGGGGAAAGTTCACACCCATATACTCTGATTTCTGTGTGATTCTGGTACAAGTACCAGTCACCTACCTTGTACTATTTGGAGCTGAAGATCCTTTTGATGTCATCACTATCCTAGGAGAGGATTTCCTTTCAGTATGGTGGTCACTGGACAAATTGGTCAATGAACTCATTATATGAATAGGTATAGGCAAAAGAATGGTGTAAGATTGAAGTCCAAAAAATAACTGACCTTGGGTTACCCTTTGTATCAAGTTTATTAACAGAAAAGGGGCACCTGTCAGACTGATAGTAGAGAATGAGGTGATATATGAACGTGAAATATTTGAAAACCTTCTCATTTTCTAGTCTCATGAACTAGTCATGGATCTTTCCAACAATAAAGGTAGCATAATTGTATTTGACAGCAGGGGGCTAACCAAGGGTAAAGATAGACATCAACATTAGGGTCAATTCATCTACATATTCACTGGTATTAAATACCATGAATGCAGATATCATGTCAATTATTATTCTGCCTATTTCTGTGAAGACAACTAACATATAGGGAGAGGGATTATTGGTTTGATACTCCTTAAGGATGAAAATCTGGGACAAGCGACTAAGTTTAGACTAGGTGAACTTGGATGATTTCTCAAGCAATTCTCCAAGGGAAATGGGGGTGAGGGCTTGACTGGGATGAAATTACAACATCTCATTGATGGAGTCTATAGTAATGGTAAAAGGACTGTTTGATTGGGAGAAATCATTGTTCTAAGATTAGGGTCATAATTTGCATGGCACTTATGGATGATATTAGGAAAAATGTGCACAGAGGGGAGAAAATACATTGGGAGATTGGATTCCCACAGTCAAATGATATCATTTCCGTTCAAACGACTGTATCGACATTGGCAAAAGACTTTGAGGTGGTCTTTATCAGTACTTAAGCCTTTTATTTGAAAATCCTTATCTGCAAGGGGCAGATAGCCTAAATCACAGTGAATGGTGGTAATGGGTGTAATGTTTAGAGCCACAGGGGTTTCCATTCTGGTTCTTGTGGATTTAGAAAGGAAATTGGGGTTTTTAGAGGAAATTGATGAAAATGGAGGGTCTAGGGAACTTGGATTTCAAATGTGGTAACTGAATTATGGTGAATTAGGGTTCTTTTTCAATTATTTGTAGAGAAAAACAAGTATTTGCAGGGTTTTCTTGACGAGGATTGGTAGATACCTATTTTCAATAAGGGTGATGGAATGCAGGTACATTGGGGTGAATGGAGGACTTTGAGCGGCGTTGACTGCAAATTTTGAAGGAGATTGGCAGCTAGGAGCACAAGATGGTTGACCTCATCGCTAAGTTTGCATGGAAGAATATGTACGTAGAATAAAATGACAAAATGATTTGTTTTGTTTTTTATACAAAGTAAAAAAATTTGGCGAGTTTCGGGATTTGGCTGGGTGGCGTCAACGGGGGGATTTAATGTTTTTCATTTAATGAAATGTGGTAAGTGGTTTTTATCGCACCGCTAATGGATGGGGGGTGGTATTTGGGCTCATGTGCGCGATTCCATACAATGAGCAACGCATGGCGAGGGCACTATTCACAAAACCGCTTCGCGAATGCATGCTAACATTTGGTTGCAGAGGGTCATGCGATATGCACAATAGCCATTGGATGTGTGGGGCTTGATCTAAGGGCTATTAGGGAGGCGAGGTGACAGGAATTTAATGAGGGCGGGCACGACGTAATTAAAGATTTTTAATCATATTGGGAGCAACGGGATTGGTCGGGAAAGTTATTAATTAACTGTGGGGGTTAATTAATCCTTGTATTTAATATGGTGGGGTCAGGGTTCTTAATTGGTTATAGATTAACTAATTAATCCCATTTAGTAATGTATTATGGTTATATTTTAACCTAGGGGCAGGATATATAAGAATTTGGGGTTTTTCATATTTAAAATAATATGGGAATGGGAAATTTTTAAAGGGGAATTACTTAATAATTAAATTAGTAGTTAATATGACATAATGAAATGGAAAACCGCTAAGTCTAAAACATTTTCATGTGTATATTTAAACTTAGGCTAAGTGAGAAATAAGGGTTTTTATGAAAAATATTTTAATTTCCCTAAGTAAAATAGGATTTTACTTAGGAAAAATTTTATCAAGGGAATGAATGATTCATGAAGGGGTGTGATTATTGATGAATGGGCTTAAGTACTTAGGCATTATAAATTATTGGGCCGAGGGTCCGGTCCCTCCAGAAGTCAGAGAAATGCTCTGAGCCCCTCTAATTTGATAGATACCTTGGCACTTAGGGGAAATTAGTGAAAATTTAGGGGAAATGAATAGGGGAGTTAATTATTTTGACTTTGCTTGCTTGATATATCTTTCATGTGCTACATGCCATTTGCCTTGTAATGAAAGTAAAAGATTTTCACATTTTAGACATATCATTCATCATATGTTATTCTGCAACCATCATCTACCTACCCTACCTACTTAACCTAGCATTTTTACTTCTTTATTAGGGTGCACTTAGGCTGGAAAACCCTTATCTACCTATCTGCTTATCTGCCAAGATTACACTATTTGGTCAGATCTTTATTCTCTATTCCTACAACATGAAATTGAAAAATGAATTAGCCAAGCTTAAACTGTTTGACTACTCATGAATTGTGGCATAGGTGACAAATTGAACACAATTGTTTATTACACAAAGGTAAAATGGTAGTGGAATTCAGACTTGCACACTTTCCTGGTTTTTTCTTTTTGTTGGGGTTCATTTTCTTTCATTTTTTTGACCATCTTTTATTCTTTTTACCCTTTGATTTTTCTTTTAAGGTATACCCTCTTTACATTTTTTTAATTGTTTGATTTTTTTTACAACTATGGAAAACCTTTGTAACAATAAAATGTATGAACATATTACATAGCTCATCATGTCAATCATGATATATGACACCTATCGGTATAGGGGCATAATAGTGGCTCCACTTGCGGATGGCTTTCCCAGGTGGGAAGTCAAGAACAGTAGATCAGATGGCCTCTGCATGACTTTGACTGTGTTGTGCAATCTTCTTTTTCTTGCTTCTTTATTGTATGTATGACAGTGATACTTCTCAAGCTTAGGGCCTTCTCTTCGGGCTTCAACCTCAAAATGTTACTGTCCAATCAACACTTTGACATTACAAAGGATATAATATGTACATAAAGAACTTGGTGACATTAGTATGTAGAATCAAAGTAATGCTTTAACATCTGACCATTGACTGGTCCTTCTTCTGCTTTTGTAGCATCTAATTTTTTTAGAAAATATGTATTGTTTTCTTTGAAAGCATAGATGATGTATGATCATTTCCATAGGAAGTCAAACTTCCCATGTTTCCCCTTGTCCTCTCTTCTGTAATCCCATCTTAACACTATATCTTCGAGGTAGAAATCCTTTCCCTTGGTTCTTCTGTCAAATATCTTCTTCAGCTTCTCCTACAACACTTGGGATCTTTGGTACACCTCCTCTCTAGTATGTTGTAAGTTGATAGTCTAGTTTATCCTTCTTTGAATATCATTAGGTTCTACTTGAGCTTCTTGGAGTAGTTTCATAACATGAACACCTAGTGATGAAGGAAAAATAACTTCCATGCCAATACTAACTCATAAGGACTGGTTCCAATGGATTTTTTGGTTGTAATCCTGTCAGCCCATAGTGCATTTATCAGTTTCTTGTTCCAAGTTTTCTTGTTTTCTTCTAACAGTTTTTTGATAATGTTAATGAGACTCTTGTTGGAAGATTCAACCAATCCATTCCCTTGTGGGTAGTAGGCTATGGAATGGCCTAGTGTAATATGATACTTGTTATAGAAACTAATCATCTTCTTTGATTTGAAAGTTGCAGCATTATCAGTAATGATTTTAGTGGGACAACCAAACTTGGACAATATAGTGGTCTCTAAGAAACCTATGATCATTGTGTCATTGGCCTATCTGGAGGAGATGGCCTCTATCCATTTAGTAAAATAGTTAGTGGCAGCGAGTATCCATTTGCGTTGGCCTAAGGAGGGAGGATGGATTTCTCCAATGAAGTCAAGACCCCATTGTTGGAAAGGCTTCTCGGTGGAAATAGGTTTTAAGGGTAAAGGTAACAACTTTCTCTTGCCTTCAAAAATTTGACACTTATGGCAAGAAGTAACAAATTTCTTCACATCTGCAAACAAGGTTGGCTAATAGAATCCAGCCCTTAGGATATTATCTGTAGTTGATTTCCAATCGAGGTGTCCACCAAAGTCTCCTGCATGAAATTCTTGGAGAGCCTTGTTAGCTTCATATTTTAATAAACAACTCAATAAAATTCCTTCATGATTTTTCCAAAAAAGTATATTATCTAATATACAAAACGTTGAAGCTTTCATTTTTGAAAACCTATTCTTTGTTCTGGATAACCCTAGAGGAGCCCGTAGGTTTTTTAAAATAAAACTTACATCAACATACCAAGGTGAGTCTAAAAAGGCCTGGCTGATTTGTGGAGTCGCCATCTCCTGCTCATTATCTAGTTCATTTATGTCCATGGCTTGACAATTAGTTTCTGCGATGAGTTTAGCCAATCCCTGACCCTTTATCAGTTTTGTAGGTTTTATCTCAATATCATACTCTAAGATGGTAGCAATCCACTTACCCCTTTTTCCATCAATTCCACCCGGAGTTAAGATGTCATTGACAACTGCATTAGGCACATAGGCTATCACATGGGAGTATAATATGTAGACTCTGAAGTCTTTAATGGCTTTTACAAGTGAAAAAGCTTGTTTCTCGATGATTTTGTATTTTAATGATGCATCTCTGAGTGCTTTATTGAAAAAGGCTATAGGTTTTTCACATCCCTAGTCATCCTTTTGTAATAAAACAACTGCTATGGTGTGTTCTGAGGCAAAAAAAAATTATGAAGTCTTTATCAAATTGAGGACTTGTAAGGACCAGTGTTCTAGTTAAGGCCATTTTGATTTCTTCAAATGATTGCTTGGCTTCTACTATCCATTTGATACTTGAATCCTTTTTTAGCATGTTATTTAGTAATCTAATGAGTTCAATTAGATTAGGTATGAATCTTCTCAAAAAATTTATCTTCCCTAGGAAAGCTTGAAGTTCTTTAATACTTCTTGGATGAGGTATCTGTAGTATATCTTCGATCCTAGCAGGGTTAATTCGAATTCCATCATTGGAAATGATATGACCTAAAATCTTACCTTCCTTCCTACCGAACAAGGACTTCTTTTGACTCAAAGAAATGCTATATTTTCTGCATTTTAAAAAGACTTGTCTGAGATGGTCTAAGTGTTGTTGATCAAATTTAGAAAAAATAGTTAAATCATCTAGATATATAACAAGAAAATCATGAATTTCTTTGGCAAATGCAATGTCCATTGCCCGTTGGAAAGTATCTCCTGTGTTTTCTAGTCCAAATGGCATCTTGATGTACATAAAAGTTCCCCATGGCATCGTAAAAGAAGTTTTCTCTTGGTCATCAGGATGAACCAGGATCTGATTATATCCTGAAAACCCATCTAAAAGAGAAATTCTAGAAGAACCCACTACCCTTTGCAAAATATGATCCATTTTGGGTAAAGGATAGTTATCTTTAAAAGAGACCTTATTCACATTCCTCAGATCAACACATAACCTTATTTCCCCAGTTTTCTTCCTAGTAGGTACCAAGTTAGAACCCACTCTGGAAATATAATAGGGGCAATAATCCCTACTTGATACATACGTTTAATTTCTTTTTCAATCAATGGTAATAACACAGTGTTAATTCTTCTAAGTTTTTTGCTTAAAGAGCTTTTGATTTTCTTTTAGAGGTATAGTATGCTGGATAATGGAGGTGTCATATGACTTCAAATCTTCGTAACTCCAGGAAAAGACATCCTGGAATTCTCTCATAAGTTCAACATATTTTAACTTCTGATCAAGAGGTAAAGACTTCGACAGTTTTATCATTTTTGGATTGTTAGAGTTCCTAAGTTATACTCTTCAATATCTACCTTTAATGGTTCCATCTTAGGTTTCTTGGGAATGTCATTGGAATCAAATAGGTCTTCTAGAGGAGTCAATCCTTTAGGCAAATGATTGTCCTTTAGGTTGATAACTTCTGTTTCTTCTTCAATAATTTAATCTAGGTCCATTTGTTTCAAGTCTTGAACTTCTTTTTGTGTGAATTTTGTGGGATGAAGCATATTAATTGAACTTTCCTCTGAAATGTGTATTTCTACCTCATCTGTCTAATTAGGATTAATGATTGTATCGACATCTATATAATTGTTAGAAAACTCTTCATCTAAAGTTAAAAAGTTATTGATCTGCTCATCATTATCAAAAACATGCTAGTTCTTCAGATTGTCAGGCATGGCTGGTCTATGCCTAATTTCATCAGCAAACTGACGATTAGGTTCGAAAGATAACTTGCAGGTGCTGGTGAACATGGCCAGGCTGTGGGCTTGCAGGTTTTGTTTTCTATGGATTGTAGCAAGCTGAGTTTCTAGAATAAGTGTTGAGAATATTTATGAATGTTCCTGTATAATATCCTAATCTAGGATCCCTAGTTAAATATTTCCCTTTGATCTGTTTAATGATTAATTCTAAATCTCCTATGACAGACACCCTGATTGCTCCTAATCTCTTGACAAGTTTAAGACCCAAAAAGAGAGCCTCATACTCTACCATATTATTGGTGCAATTAAAATTTACTCTGTAGGCATGGCCTTCAGCATGATCGTTTTCTAAATTGTACACCCAAACTCTTGGTCTTACCCCTAGTTTATTGACTGAGCCATCAAACTCTAAATGCCAAATAATTTCATGCACATAATCGGTGTCAGGGGTGGTGGGAATTTGTTTAATAATGGGATTTGGTTTTTCATTGTCATCTGATTTTTCTTTGTTATCTGATAATTCCTAGATGTGAACGCTTGATTTTTCTTTTTTAATTTCTTTTGGTTCTGCTGCTAAAACATCTAAAGTGTTGGGAGGATTGGTTTCTGCATTATAAAGAATGAATGAGTCCATATTAGAGTGCACTGAGTACATGGGGAAATTTTGGGGTTTTTCTTGACTACTTACTACATACTTCGTTAATGTTTCTCTGTATAGTTTCTTTGGTTGGCCGAAAACCAAGATAGTAGCATATGACATATCCAATTGAAGTGATCCCTGAAGCTCAGCACCCTAGGACCTAGATAATAACATGCCATATTTCAGTGGTATATCTGCTACCACTATATCCATTAAAATTGTTTTTGCAGGGAATTGAACCAAAGAGACACACAAGTCTTTTATCAATCCTAAACATCTCACCTGACTAGAATCAAAACAAAATAAATCTTTGTATGGTCTAGTGATGTTTAGGTCTAGCTTTTCCATTACAGACTTGGGCATGAGGTTATGAGATGCCCCAAAGTCAAACATGGCATCGTGAAGGATTTTATCATGTATGTTTAAGCTCACATAGAAGGGAGGAATTCCTCCTTCTAAATGTTTTCCATTCACTTCTAGACCAAAGATTAATTCAGGATGGTCATCAAAAACATTAATGAGTCTTCAATTCCAGTTATTTTCAGTGATCTATTGATTTGAGTTCAGTGTTAGTATATTCCGACACATAGGAAATAGTTAAGTACAACTTGGTCTATTATAGAGTTAGGTAAAGTGTGTTTCTTTACTATGTACATTTTGTAACTTACAATCTGACGGTCACGATATGTAGTGATCCGACGGTTCATTCTCTCCTCGGTATTACCGACACTTGATCCATGGCTTAACACCTGATTGGTCCATGATCTCTATTTAAAGAGCATGGAGGGTCATTTGTAGGGTAATCCGTCTATGAGAGAAGCATATGTAAATTTTCATTCTTTTATTAATAAATTGCCTGAAGTGGCTGCGTTGGCTCAGGCCGTGGACTGTTTCCCTCTTTGAGGGTTTTAACCACGTCAAAATACTGGTGTATTGATCTGTGATCTGTTTTTGAGCAGTGTCCTTTGGTGTTCTGTCTGAGGAACTTACCCTGTAAATTCCTACATGGTATCAGAGCTATTTGAGGGCCGCGTCCTTTGCTGATCCAAATCTGAAGCCGGTAGAACTGCATCCGACTGTTGTTTCCTAGATATACTGTTTCTGACTGCTTTCGGGCCGAGAGGACTGCTCTATTGTGTTGGGAGCATCTGTTCTAGTGAGGAACCCCTTTCATTTCACGGGAAAAGGTTTCCGGTAGTCCTAGCTGCGTCATTTTTAAGATCTGGAGGTATACAGTGTTTATTTGCAGTTTACAGTTATTTTCTCTCTGTTTATTTCAATTTTTGGTTTATTTAGCCTTTTTTATTACCGAATCTATACCTCTCATTTCTGCGTATGCTCTTTTCCCTGCGACTCTGTACGATTTGGGCAAATCAGAAACAGAAAGGAAGGATTCTTCTCATGCGTATGCTCTTTTCCGCTGCGCCTTAGTGTGATCTCAGAAAATTAGAAACATTGAGGAAAATATTTAGTTTCCGACTAAAGCTGACTTCGAGCCGCAAGGTTCGTTTTTGAAAATATCTAGTTTCCGGCTAAAGCTAACTTCGAGCCGCAAGGTTCGTTTTTTTTGTATGTCCGTGTTGGGTTTTGTGTTTTTTTTTGTAGGGAAAAAGAGCTTTCTCAAAGCAAGCACGCAACCCAAAGCATCAATCCCCCCCCCCCCCCTCTCTCTCTCTCTCTCTCTCATTTCCATACATTCTCGCACTTCGTTGGCGACTTCATCAAATTTTCTTCAAAAAGACATAACTTCTTCATCCGGAAGCTGTTTTCAAAACTGGTTTTTTGAAACAGCCTAATTTTTCGAGATCTTTCCATTGCAACACTTAGTTTCAGCATCTATAGCTTCAGTTCTTTTTTTAAATGGAAATTCCATGCCAAGTTATTCTTGACAGCACCAACTACTTCCAATGGTGGTCCTACATTGTGGATTTACTTAGAATTAAAGGTCTTTATAGAATAGCCACAGGCCAAGAGACCAAACCAAAAGATGAAGACAAGGCAGCTAAATGGGAAAATAGACAAGACCAAGCACGTGGGTTGATAGGGATGTCTATTTCTCCAGATCTTAGATTCCATATTGTAGAACTTGATACTCCTGATGAAGCAATGAAATAGATTAATAAAGTCTTTGGAATTAAAAATGAACTTAAAGCCCATCAACTTGAAAATGAATTGCTTACATTGGACCCCAATAATTTTTCTTGCATTGAAGAATTTTTGTCCAAGTTCAAGACCCTTAGACTTCTCTTGGAAGGTGTTAAGGTTAAGAAAGAAGATAGTAGCCTTATCTATTCCATTCTTACTAAGTTTGGACCAGCCTATTCTCTGTTTGTTTCCACCTTCCATTCTACAAGAGAAGCCTTCATTTCTCAAGGACAAACCTACAAGTCCCCTTCCTTTGATTCCTTTTGTGATTCTTTAATAAGAGAACAAGAAAAACTCTTACACCTTGGTCTTCTTCATCTTGGAAACTCTTCTAAGAAAGCGTTAGCCACCCAGCAACAACCAAATCCAAAGAATCCTAAGAAGTTGTATCCTAAAAAGAATGGTCCTAAACCAAACAAGGGTCCTAAGCTGTTTCAGCCTCAAAATGAAAAATCATTTCAAAAAAATGATAAGAAAAATAAAAACAAAGGGAAGAAGACTGATAGACATTGCAACTTTTGTAATTGAGATGGCCACTTAGAATCCAAATGGTTTAAGAAGATGGAAGCCTTGGAAGCATCAATGAAGAAGCATAACATCCATTTGGAGCACTCTTCAACTTCAACTTCATCTTCAGGAATGGCACTTTCTGCATGTGGTTGTCGAGCATCTCGGTCTGGCTATGCACTAAATGTATCTTCTTCTTCTCATTCTCATGAGTGGCTCATTGATTCTGGAGCTTCTTATCACATGGCGAAAAACAAAGCCATGTTTTCTTCTTTAAATGATTGTAACACGAAAAATATATATGTTGGTGATGATAGATCTCTTAGTGTTGTAGGGATTGGAACTGTTCATCTAGACAATGGTTAGTTTAATGATGTGTTATGTGTTCCAACCTTATCCTGCAACCTTCTATCTGTATATTAGATAACCCATTCAGGTGAAGGTAAAATCGTTGAATTTTCACCTCACGATGTTGTAATTAAGGACCTAACAGATCCTAGACAGATTTTAGCTACTCTCATTGTTGATGATTCTACAAGGTTGTATAAGTTTCACAACTTTGGGTCATCAAATCTTCCCTCATTATTTGTTGCTCATAATGATGAAGTGAGCAAACTTTGCCATGAGCGATTTGGTCACTTAAACTATCGCTCTCTTCAGAATCTATGTAAAGAAAATATGGTGACAGGTCTTCCAATGGTATCTTGCAGAGATGGTGTTTGTTCTGGATGTGTACTCGGAAAACATCATCGAGACAGTTTTGAAAAACGTGCCTCTTGGCACGCCTCAGCCCCTTTACAACTTTTGCATAGTGATTTATGTGGTCCACTTCTAGTTGCTTCATTCTCTGGCTACAAGTATTTCTTAACTTTCATTGATGATTTCTCCTGACGCACTTCGGTATACTTCTTAAAACTCAAGAGTGAAGTATTTAACATGTTCTTGGCCTTTAAGGCCTTTGTTGAAAAACAATCTGGACATCAAATTCTTAAGCTAAGATCTGATAATGGCGGAGAATATGTTAAAAACACATTCATCAACTTTTGAACTGAGAATGGAATTCAAATGCAACATACTATTCCATATACTCCACAACAAAATGGTGTAGCTGAAAGGAAGAATCGCACCCTAAAGGAAATGGCTAATTGTATGCTTCAATCTAAAAGACTTAGTCTTAATTATTGGGCCGAAGCAATTAACTGTACAAATTACATAATAAATCACACTCCTACTAAGGTTTTAAAGAATATCACTCCAGAAGAAGCATGGAGCTCAATCAAACCAGATCTAAGTCACTTTCGTGTTTTTGGAAGTGAAGCATGGGCCCATATTCTAGATGAGAAACATAAAGCTTTAGAACCTAAGAGTGAAAAATATGTTTTTTTTGAATATTCTGAAGATGTCAAAGGATATAGACTTATTCCACTTAAGTCCAAAAATGTTATCATTAGAAGAGATGTAAAGTTTGCTGAAAATATATCGACCTGCGAGCCTAGTTCGGCGGATGTACCACCTCTCCCTATCTCTTTTACTTTTGAAAATATTTCTTCTTCAGATGATGAAAGCGAGGATGAAAATCCTCCCCCACCTTCTCAGGATCCTCCTTCAGCTCCTCAGCTTCCAAAATGGGTCCGTGCTACTCGGGATGCAGTAAGTGATCTTACCGGTGATCCTACAGATCAGCGATGTACACGTTCTTAATTCGAGAGAGCCTCTTCTTTACTGGCTCAAGCTTCAGTGAATTATGATCCTGACACCTTTGTAGAAGCTTCAGGCCATCCAGATTGGGAAGCAGCTATGAATGAAGAATATCATTCATTATTGGCAAATGATACATGGGATCTTGTTCCTCTACCAAAGGGACGAAAACTTGTTAGATGAAAATGGGTTTACAGAACCAAGTATGGACCAGATGGGAAAGTTGATAAACATAAAGCTCATCTTGTTGCTAAGGGTCTTCACAAGTTGAAGGCATTGACTACACTGAAATCTTCTCCCCTGTTGCCAAAATGAACTCTATCCGCCTTGTTCTTTCCCTTGCTGCTTCTTTCAAATGGGAAGTCCATCAGATGGATGTTAAATCCGCCTTCTTGCAGGGGGACTTGCATGAAGAAATCTATATGGAACAACCTATTGGCTTTATACAAACAGACTCTAGCCTTGTATGTTGGCTTAATAAATCCCTTTATGGTCTCAAGAAAGCTCCTCGAGCTTGGTATGCCAAAATGGATAACTTTCTTTTAGAAAATGGCTTCTCTAGGTGTCATTCTGACAATACTGTCTACACCAAGTAAGTGGGCAAGTCTCTTATCATTCTTGTTCTTTATGTTGATGATCTTATCCTGACTGGTAGTGATCCCAACCTTATAAACCATGTGAAGTCTAGCCTTAAAAGGAAGTTTTAAATGACAGACTTAGGACACTTACATTATTTTCTCGGTCTTCAAGTCTTGCAATCCAAGAAAGGTATTTCCCTTTCCCAGTCCAAGTATGCATGTGATATTCTACGTCATTTTCACATGGAAGAGTGTAAGCCAGCCCCTTCTCCCTTTCAGTCTGGAGTCAAACTTTCAGTCACTTGTACTTCTCCTGAAGTTGATGCTACCTTATACCGTCAACTTGTAGGAAAACTTTTGTATCTAACCCATACTCGTCCTGACCTTTCCTTTGCCGTTGGCCTTGTTGCTCGGTTTATGCAAAACCCACATGAAAGTCATTGGAAAGCAGCTAAAAGAATA
Source organism: Pinus tabuliformis (assembly GCA_031772625.1). Taxonomy (NCBI): domain Eukaryota; kingdom Viridiplantae; phylum Streptophyta; class Pinopsida; order Pinales; family Pinaceae; genus Pinus; species Pinus tabuliformis. The sequence continues at coordinate 1,418,004,341 of CM062817.1, read as the reverse complement.
CTTCGTTATGTTCGAGGTACAGTTCAGTTTTGGATTCATTACAGTGCCGAAGCATCTCCTCTATTGGTTGGTTTCACTGATTCCGATTGGGCTGGTGACCCCGATGATCGGAAGTCTACTGCAGGTTATGTGTTCACTCTTGGTTCAGGACCTATTACATGGGCTTGCAAGAAATAAGGTGCCATTTCTCTTTCTTCAGCAGAAGTAGAGTATCGTGGTGTTGTAGAAGCTAGTAAGGAAGCCTTGTGGCTTCGTCAGATCCTGTCAGAGTTTGGCTTTCAGCAGCAGCATCCAACTACACTTTGGTGTGATAATCAAAGTGCCATTCAACTATGCAAAGATCCAGTCCAACATCAGCGCAGCAAACACATTGAATTGCACATGCACTTCATCAGAAAGCTCATTCACGACCATGTTCTTGAAGTGCAATATTGTTCAACAGATGATCAAGTTGTAGACATCTTTACAAAGGCTCTCACAGAGGCGAAGTTCACTAAACTTCAATTTATGGTTGGAGTTCAGGAAGTTCTCACTAAGGGGGGATAGGCTCTAGTGCCTCCTTCCTTCGACTATTGTGTCATATTTTTAAATACTTCAATCCTATCCCAAGTTGTTCTTAAGGGGGGATGTTAGGATATTCCGACACATAGGAAATAGTTAAGTACAACTTGGTCTAGTATAGAGTTAGGTATAGAGTTAGGTAAAGTGTGTTTCTTTACTATGTACATTTTGTAACTTACAATCCAACGGTCACGATATGTAGTGATTCGACGGTTCATTCTCTCCTCGGTATTACCGACACTTGATCTGTGGCTTAACACCCGATTGGTCCATGATCTCTATTTAAAGAGCATGGAGGGTCATTTTTAGGGTAATCCGTCTATGAGAGAAGCATATGTAAATTTTCATTATTTTATTAATAAATTGCCTGAAGTGGCCGCGTTGGCTCAGGCCATGGACTGTCTCCCTCTTTGAGGGTTTTAACCACGTCAAAATACTGGTGTATTGATCTGTGATCTGTTTGTGAGCGGTGTCCTTTGGTGTTCTATCTGAGGAACTTACCCTATAAATTCCTACATTCAGTAGGCATCATGTTTAGCTAATTCAGATAATGGGATGGCAATTTTCAGCTTACCTACTTCAGTTTCTAGACTAAAGGGTTTTTTTGTTTGGTTTTTTGGATTTCGAACAACAATTTTCTCTTTGTTTTCTATGTTTTTCTCTTTTTCAAGAGCGGGATCATTGTTTGATGGTTCTCCTAAATCAACTTCTAGAGGTTCTTCCACAGTTCCCTTAGAAGGAAGGGGAGTGGAGGACTATTTGTTGTTTGGTTGATTATCAGAGACATCTTCAATTATTGGGTTAGAAAGATTATTGTTTGATCTAGAAAGAATATGTACAGGTGTAGTGACCGTCTTACCTTTTATGGGCTATTTTGGAACCTTTTTCTTGTTTTCTTCAAGAACATCAATTCTCCTACTTCATACGTTGTATTGTTTATGCACCTCAAAGATGGTTGTGTCATATCCTTACCTAAATTTGAATGATTCATCTGATTGAGTTTGAAACTATTTAAGAATGTGGGCCTCTTGATCTTCTTGGGTCAAGAAAACTTCTCCTTCATTACTGAGTCCCATTAGATTTATTTGAGTATCTTCTTATGGACCTTCAGAACTGGAAACTTCTACATAATTCTCCTGGAAAGGGGGTCTAAAGTTTTGTTCTGGACCAGTCTTTCCAGTGTTCTAGTTTTTATTTTTTCAGAAATTAGGATTTCCCCCTGTGTTGGTTGGCTGACCATCCCAAGGGGCTTTCCTTTCAATTGTTTCCACTCTGTCTCCTAGTCTATCCATCACTTTAATTATGGCATCTAGTTTTTGTTCAAAAGGCGAGGCTTCTTCCTTCATTGGTATTCTCCTTTCACTCCTAGCCTTGGCTCTTTTAAACATCAAGTTGGCTTCAACACTGACAGTTATGCTTTGCATATCTTCCAAAGTTCAAGGGGCTCGTTCTCTCAGCTAGAAGGCCATATCAAAATCAAATCCATCTGGGAATTTGATTAACGCTAAATCAGGTAGGGGTCTGAGGTTTTGAGGGATGCCATTATAGACATTGATGAATCTAGTGTAATGATCCTGCACAGTTTCTTGTTTTCCTGTCTTTAGGTTTTCATACTCGGATAGAAACTAAAGAGGATATTTATTTTTCTCCCATCGGTTCAGGAATTGTCTATGGAGAGTTTCTAGGTTGTCTATACTATTTGCTGCTAGGGCTCTAAACCAAGTTCTAACTTCCCTAATTAAACTCTGAATAAATATTCTCATTCGCACATCATCAACATCTATTTCATAAATTTCAAAATAATCAGTCATATTTTTGGTCAGTTGTTGGGCTGTATAGGTACCAGTACCATAAAATTGAGTGATCTTACTTTGGTAATCTTGGGGCATGGCACCTAAGTTTACTGGTAATACTAGGGGGGTATACCTATTTGCCATTGTTGTAGGTAATGTTAAAACAATAGTTGGAGTTGGTATAACAGTGGGTGATTGAGTTGTGGATGGAGGGCTAGGAGAATTGGTCTGATGTGGAATGGTTTGAGGTTGAGATGTATAAGGAAATGGTGATGAGCTTGTAGAGGCAGAAGTGATAACAAAGGAATTAGGTGTTCCTTCAATGGTAAGATCAGATTGTAGTGAGTTATTCAAATGTCTATCAATTAACGAATTAACAACTGAAGTTGTAATTCTTTGATGAATGTTGGGTCTGGTACCAAGTCAATTAATTCAAAATCAGATGAAGTCCTAAACAAAGAGGTTCCAAAATATTCGTCAAAGGATTGATCTTCAAGATAAATCCACCTAACAAGATAGGATGTTGATTTGAAGGTGGGCCGAGGACTAGCAGAACTTCCTTGACTTTTTTGTCTCCTAAGAATTCTGGGAATCCGATTAGGGTTCTTAAACACTTGTGGTGGATTGGGATCAAGATTAGCTCTAGTGTAAGGAGTCCTTTCTAAAGCCAGGTTTTTCGGTTTCATTTTTTTATTTTCTTAATTGATATTCAACAAACAACTTCTATCCTTTAAGATTCTTTAAATTTGGATTTCAAATATTATTAAAGATTTGTTTTGACTAAGGAATTGGTTTCCCCAGTGGAGTCACCACTATGTTATCACTCGGATTTTCCTTGAAGTTGTTAGAAGAAGGAAAGGGATCTGAGGCAACCACAAACCAACTTTTAAGTACAGAATCTAGCCAATCTGTACTCAGATAGGGCTCTCTCTTTAAGATTTAGTTTTGTTTTATGAGATATTAGGCTAGTTATGAAAGCTTCGGGGTTTTGATTGTGTTTAGTGGTGGAATTCAAGAGCAGATGGATAGAACAGAGTATTTCAGGCCATTGGGCTAAGGATTCAATAGAAGATGGCGTAACTGGATTAAGCTAATTCAACAAAGGATGGATTCACACAGAAAGATAGCTAAACAAGGAACAAATGGTAACTTGAAAGGGTGAAATGGACTTAAAAGGGAAGAAGGGCAATTAAGAATCCTTCAACATGTTTTAAGAGGGAAATTGGGTGATCACTAATAAAAAGAAATTAAGAATTTCTTATTAAATGAACACAATAATAAACTAAGAAGCAAGAAGCAGTTAAGAAGTCCTTGCGTATGATAGCTTAGAAGAAAAAATTTAGAATAAAAAAGATTTTAAAGACAGATTGCACTTAAGCACTTTCTGAAATATACTTTTTCGTTTTAATATTTAGATATGAAACACAATTGAAATATTAAACCAAAAAACAATAACACATGAGATATAGAATACTTATTTGTCCAATGTTTGACACATGAATCCCGTAAAAATTCCTTTGCTTTATTTCTTCATCCAACTAGCCATATAAGAGTTGTTCAACATCACTTCTTTCCAAAATAATGAGTTTACAAAAATGTCTAAGAATCCACCCCAGTACTTCGAATTAGGAAGTACTTATATACAAAAGTTTACAACAAAATACCTCATAACTGAGAGAGATATAATCTAGGAGAACTAACTACATTTTACATAAAAGTAGAGACAGGTGGTCTCGAAGATAGAAACTAGAAGTGAACTGATGGCTTGTTGTCCCTGTTTTTGTGAATGAGCTAGAGGCAGGCCCTATGATTGAGCATTTTGTTGTATTCCTCATAATTCTGTGCTGGCTGTTTTCTTTTCATCTTCTTACTGATACTCTTTGACCTATTCTGATACTCTTTACCTGCTTTATCCCCATTCACCTTCTTTTACGAAAATTGACCATGGTAAATATTTCAATTTTACTTTTTACCAAGGTAAATTATAAAATTTCTGTCATATCTATCCACCAATCTTCCTTTGGTATCCTGGTCCTTTGTAGCTTCCTGAAGATTTCATTATCCGCAATGTATTTAACAAAATTGGGCTGCACTAGAAACAAATGTTTTAATTCATGTTCGACATAAAAAAGGTTCTCTAGACTGTCATAGAGAACTCTGCCTGTAAGTAATGCCTTGGGTGCAGATGCACTAGCTGATGAAATGGCCTGGTTATTTCCATATTGACCTAATTTGTCAACATAGTCTTCATGCCTCATCAATTTATTATTAATCACTAGAGGACTGGGAAGTCCTTTCCTCTGTAAAATGTCAAACTTTCCCATAAAATCATCAATGTCCTCTTACATGTTCTGACATTTTCTTTCTAAGTTCTGCACCAGAGATATTTTGGTCAATAGCTTCTTGATTTCTAAGATAGTCCTAGTTCTATCTTCAATATTTAGCTCTTCCATCTGATACTTATTTCTGCTATTCAAAAAGTTTATTAGCTTAATTGCTTCCTCAGGCTTCCCTCCCAGCTCCTCTTTTATTTTCTGAATCTCTTGAAGAGCTACCTTCACCAGGTCGATCTGTTCAAAAATAATTTGTATAGATGACCAAACATCATTTATTGACTGAGTGACATTGGTCGAAAGAATATTCCTAATGTTTGTTAAAGGCTTTTCAAAAGTGAGGTCCTTCTCTAGTGTTTTCACCTGTTGTGCCAAGCCTTTAATTTTCCTTACCTCTTCAGCAAAATTAATCTTTGAAACATCATATTTCTGCTCTAAGGTGACAAATTTCTCTTTTACCTTTTGGAGTTCAGAAACTTGTAGTTTCATTTCCTGCATTGACTTGATTAACTGTTCAGTGCTTAGACCTAAAGTTTCTGCCTATACTATACCTGTAATTGCTTCTGCTGTCGCTAAGGGGACATTTGGTGCTAGAGTTGTTGTAACCATTGAAGGGACTTCCATGGAGACCACTGGAGATTACTCAATACCTTCTTAATTTCTAAGATAGTCCTAGTTCTATCTTCAATATTTAGCTCTTCCATCTGATACTTATTTCTGCTATTCAAAAAGTTTATTAGCCTGATTGCTTCCTCAGGCTTCCCTCCCAGCTCCTATTTTGTTTTCTGAATCTCTTGAAGAGCTACCTTCACCAGGTCGATCTGTTCAAAAATAATCTGTATCAATGACCAAACATCATTTATTGATTGAGTGATGTTGATCAAAAGAATCTTGCTAATGTCTGTTAAAGGCCTTTCAAAAGTGAGGTCCTTCTCTAGTGTTTTCACCTGTTGTCCCAAGCCTTTATTTTTCCTTACCTCTTCAGCAAAATTAATCTTTGAAACAACATATTTCTGCTCTAAGGTGACAAATTTCTCTTTTACCTTCTGGAGTTCAAAAACTTGTAGTTTCATTTCCTCCATTGACTTGATTAACTGTTCAGTTCTTAGACCTAAAGTTTCTTCCTATACTGTACCTGTAATTGCTTCCGTTGTGGCTAAGGGGACATTTGGTGCCAGAGCTATTGCAAGCGTTGAAGGGACTACCATGGAGACCACTGGTATCACATTTTGAGGCTGAGAGGTTGACTCACTCTACCTACTCTGTAGTGATTTTTCTAATTCCTACTCAGTCTCCTTCAACTGTTCATTTAGCTTGAGGACTAAGTCCATAAGCTCTTCTTCAGACTTCTTTTGAATAACTTCAGCAGTTTGTGGATGCCTTAATGGAGGCAACTTTAACTACTTTCTCAAGGCAGCTATGTCTTCATCTTTCTTCTTTATCAAGGCCTCTATAGCTTTTACATCTTTTGGGTTATGACCTAATCCAATAACCAACTCCTCCAGTAATTTGATTCTATTGTCTTTAGCCTGCGAGGAGGCTCTTTCCAGCTGTAGTTGAGCAGTTGTATTATTTAATGAATTCTCTAATCTTTGGGCCATCATAGCTTTGCTTGTCAAGGTGGAATACACCATCTCCCCTATCTGTTTATGTAATTCAATCTGATGTAGGGGTGATTTTCCTTATCCATGACCTCAAAATAAGTTTTGAGGTAGTCTGCAATTGACTAAGGTTGTTGTACTTTGGGCTTAAAAAAGCTCATTTGCATCTTTCCTTCCTTGATGTCATAGGCTGACATCAACCTATTTTGATTGGTGGGAGCCATTTTTAAATACTGATTGTAGACTTGGAACCGTAATGGTTCATTTCTGGCCTTTATTTCTTTGAATTTCTCTTTAATGTCTAGGTTCTTATTCGCTGAAGGCCTGAAGGATGATATTTCAGCACTTTGTTTTCTTTCTACCTCCTGTCTTTGTGAGCTAGAAGGTGTCCCACCTGCTAGGAAAGTATGCTGACTGTCTGCACCTTCTTTCCTCTGACTCTTTGTAGTTTCGTCAATAAATTCCTCTTCTGGATAGGGATTTAGCCTATGCCTCTTAGAACCAGGCTGATCTGATGGACCACTGGCAGGGGTAACTACATCCCTGTCTCTCTTTAAGCTCTCTTCATCATTCAAAGGAGTCTGCAAAATTGGGGGGTCTCCATATTAACTTGAGTTGGGTGGGCCTATGTTTGAGCTTGTTCTTTAGAGGTTTAAGGCTGCTTTGACATGCTTTATTTCCCTGTTGCTGGAGTGCTGGTTTCTTGTTCTTTTCCACATGATGTCTCTGCAAGTGGTGCACTAGTCTCCTGTGAGTGCCTTTGTGAGGTATTAAATATTGAGGCACTAGTCCTTGATGTTGGCTTCTGAGAAGTTTCAATTGGCACCTGTTCAGAAGAATCCAAGTCAAGTGTCTTTTCAAGATCCTTCATTACATTTTCTATGTTGACCTGATCACTATCTATCTCTACAAGAGTCCCTTCCCTCCACTCATCCATGTTAGCATATTGCTCAATCTCTAGAATTCTGTGATGAAAATAAGGTGATAGTGTATTTTTCATTCTCCTATCACAGATGAAACTGTCGGGGTCATATGAAGTCCAACTAAAACATTTGTTTAATTTCATGTAGTCTTCTAGGATTCTATCTACTGCTTTGCCTGCTTCTCTATTGTTGCAGACAAATGGTCCTAAGTGATCTTTGATTCTCAGTTGTGCTTTCTTCTTGGCCTTGGTAAAATGAATCTGATCTGAGTATATCATTTTTCTATAATATTCCAATGCAAACAACCTCATTGGAACATATTTAGGTAACTTAAAAGGGGTCACGCCCATATACTCTGATTTCTATGTGATTCTGGTACAAGTACCAGTCACCTACCTTGTACTATTTGGAGAGCTGAAGGATCCTTTTGATGTCATCACTAATCCTAGGAGGAGGATTTTCTATCAGCATGGTGGTCACTGGGTGGAAAAATTGGTCAATGAACTCATTATATGAATAGGGACAGGCAAAAGAATGGTGGAAGATTGAAGTCCAAAAAATAACTGACCTTGGGTTACCCTTTGTATCAAGTTTATTGACAGAAAATGGGAACCTGTCAGACTGATAGTAGAGGATGAGATGATATATGAATGTGGAATATTTGAAAACCTTCTCATTTTCCAGTCTCATGAACTGGTCATGGATCTTTTCATCAATAAAGGTAGCATAATTGCATTTGACAACAAGGGGCTGACCAGGGGTAAAGATAGACATCAACAGTAGGGTCAATTCATCTACATATTCACTGGTATTAAATCCCATGACTGCAGATATCATGTGAACTATAATTTTGCCTATTTTTGTGAAGACAACTGACATATAGGGAGGGGGATCATTGGTTTGATACTCCTTAAGGATGAAAGTCTGGGACATGCAACTAAGTTCAGACTGGGTGAACTTGGATGATTTCTCAAGAAATTCTCCAAGGGAAATAGGGGTGAGGGCTTAACTAGGATGAAATTACAGCATCTCATTGATGGAGTCTGCAGTAATGGTAAAAAGGAATGTTTGATAGGGAGATATCACTACTTTGAGATTAGGGTCATAATTTGCATGGCACTAATGGATGATATCAGGAAAAATGTGCATAGAGGGGAGAAAATACATTGGGAGATTGTATTCCCACAGTCTAATAATATCATTTCCATTCAAGTGATTGTCTTGGCATTGGCAAAAGACTTTGAGGTGGTCTTTATCAATACTTAAGTCTCTTATTTGAAAATCCTTATCTGAAAGGGGCAGATAGCCTAAATCACGGTGAGCAGTGGTAATGGGTGTAACGTTTAGGGCCATGGGGGTTTCCATTCTCGTTCTTGTGGATTCAGAAAGGAAACTGGGGTTTTGAGGGAAAATTAATGAAAATGGAGGGTCTAGGGAACTTGAATTTCAAATGTGGTAATTGAATTATGGTGAATTGGGGTTCTTTTTCAATTACTTGCAGAGAAAAACAAGTATTTGCAGGGTTTTCTTGATGAGGGTTGGTAAATACCTGTTTTCAATAAGGGCGATGGAATGCAAGTACACTGGGGTGTGTGGAGGACTCTGGCGTCAAGTGAAAATTTTGAAGGAGATTTACGGCTGGGAGCACGAGTTAGTTGACCTCGTCACTAAGTTTGCATGGAAGAATATGTACGCAAAATAAAATGATGAAATGATTTGTTTTGTTTTTTATACAAAGTCAAAAATTTTGGCGGGTTTCGGGATTTGGCCGGGTGGCGTGAGCGGGAGGATTTGATGTTTTGTCGTTTAATGAAAGGTGGTAAGAGGTTTTTATCGCACAGCTAATGGATGGGGATGGTATTTGAGATCATCCGCGCGATTCCATACAATGAGCGATGCATGGCGAGGGCACTATTCACAAAACCGCTTCACGATCACGTGCTAATGTTTAGTCTCGGAAGGTCGTGCAATATTCACAACAGCCGTTGGATGTGCGAGGCTTGATCTGATGGCTATTGGGGAGGCGAGGTGACAGGAATTTAATGAGGGTGAGCCCAATGCAATTAAATATTTTTAATCATATTGGGAGCAACGGGATTGTTCGGGAAAGTTACTAATTAATCGTGGGGGTTAATTAATCCTTGTATTTAATATGGTGGGGTCGGGGTTCTTAATTAGTTACATATTAACTAATTAATCCCATTTTGAAATTTATTATGGTTATATTTTAAGCCAGGGGTGGGATATATAAGAATTTGGGGTTTTTCATATTTAAAGTAATATGGGAAAAGGAAATTTTTATAGAGGAATTACTTTATAATTAAATTAGTAGTCAATATGACATAATGAAATGGAAAAGCACTAAGTCTAAAACATTTTCATGCATATATTTAAACTGAGGTTAAGTGAGAAATAAGGGTTTTTATGAAAAATATTTTAATTTCCCTAAGTAAAACAGTATTTTACTTAGGAAAAACTTTATCAAGGGAATGAATGATTCATGAAGGGGTGTGATTATTGATGAATGGGCTTAAGTACTTGGCATTATAAATTATTGAGCCGAGGGTCTTGTCCCTCCAAAAGTCAGAGAAATTCTTTGAGCCCCTCTAATTTGATAGATACCTTGGCACTTAGGGGAAATTAGTGAAAATTTAGGGGAAATGAGTAAGGGAGTTAATTATTTTGACCTTTCTTGCTTGATATATATTTCATGTGCTACATGCCATTTGCCTTGTGATGAAAGTAAAATATTTGCACATTTTAGACATATCATTCATCATATGTTATTCTGCAACCATCATCTACCTACCCTACCTACTTAACCTAACATTTTTACTTCTTTATTAGCGTGCACTTAGGGTAGCAAACCCTTATCAAACTTTCTTTTCTTTTATATGGTAATGCCTATATAAGTCTACACTTATTACATCCAAGGGCTAAGATTAAACTATTGTGTTCATTTTTCACTCTACCTATCTACTTATCTGCCAAGATTACACTGTTTGGTCAGATCTTTATTCTCTATTCCTACAACTTGAAATTGAAAAATGAATTAGCCAAGCTTAAACTGTTTGACTACTCATGAATTATGGCATAGGTGACAAACTACACACAATTGTTTATTACACAAAAGTAAAATGGTAGTGGCATTTAGACTTGCACACTTTCCTGGTCTTTTCTTTTTGTCGGAGTTCATTTTCTTTCATTTTTTGTCCATATTTTATTCTTTTTACCCTTTGACTTTACTCTTAGGGTATACCCTCTTTACATTTTTTAATTTTTTTGATTTTTTTTACAAATATAGAAAACCTTTGCAACAAAAAAATGTATGAACATATTACATAACTCTTCAAGTCAATCATGATATATGACACTTATTGGTATAGGGGCATAACAGTGGCTCCACTTGGGGATGAATTTCCCTGGTGGGAAGTCAAGAACGATAGATCAAATGTCCTCTGCATGACTTTGACTGTGCTTTGCAATCTTTTTTTGCTTGCTGCTTTATTGTATGTATGACAATGATACTTCTGAAGCTTAGGGCCTTCTCTTCGTGCTTCAACTTCAAAATTTTACTATCCAATCAACACTTTAACATTACAAAGGATATAATATGTACATAAAGAACCTGGTGACATTAGTATGTAGGATCAAAGTAATGCTTTAACATCTGACCATTGACTTGTCCTTCTTCTACTTCTGTACCATCTAAGTTTTTTAGAAAATATGTATTGTTTCCTTTGAAAGCATAAATGATGATGGTCCTTTCCATAGGAAGTCAAACTTCCCATGTTTCCCCTTATCCTCTCTTTTGGAATCCCATCTTAACACTTTATCTCCAAGGTAGAAATCCTCTGCCTTGGTTCTTCTGTCTCTTCAGCTTCTCCTGCAACACTTGGGATCTTTGGTACACCTCCTCTCTAGTATGTTGTAAGTTGATAGTTTGGTTTATCCTTCTTTGAATATCATTAGGTTCTACTTGAGCTTCTTGGAGTAGTTTCATAACAGGAACACCTAGTGATGAAGGAAAAACAACTTCCATGCCATATACTAACTCATAAGGACTGGTTCGAATGGACTTTTTGGTTGTAAGCCTGTCAGCCCATAGTGCGTTTATTAGTTTCTTGTTCCAAGTTTTTTTGTTTTCTTCTAAAATTTTTTTGATAATGTTGATGAGACTCTTGTTGAAAGATTCAACTAGTCCATTCCCTTGTGGGTAGTAGGCTGTGGAATGGTCAGGTGTAATATGATACTTGGTACAGAAACTGATCATCTTCTTTGATTTGAAAGCTGCAACATTATGAGTAATGATTTTAGCAGGACAGCCAAACCTGGAGAATATATTGGTCTCTAAGAAACCTATGATCACTGTGTCATTGGCCTGTATGGAGGGGATGGCCTCTATCCATTTAGTAAAATAGTTAGTGGCAGTGAGTATCCATTTGTGTTGGCCTAAGGAGGGAGGATGGATTTCTCCAATGAAGTCAAGACCCCATTGTTAGAAAGGCTTCTCAGTGGAAATGGGTTTTAAGGGTAAAGGTAACAACTTTCTCTTGCCTTCAAAAATTTGACATTTATGGCAAGAAGTCACAAATTTCTTCACATTTGCAAACAAGGTTGGCCAGTAGAATCCAGCTCTTAGAATCTTATCTGCAGTCGATTTCCAATAGAGGTTTCCACCATAGTCTCCTACATGAAATTCTTGAAGAGCCTTGTTAGCTTCATTTTTAATAAAAAATTCAATAAATTTCCTTCATGATTTTTCCAAAAAAGAGTATTATCTAAGATACAAAACTTTGAAGCTTTCATTTTTAAAAACCTATTCTTTGTTCTGGATAACCCTGGAGGAGCCTGCAGGTTTTGTAAAACATAAATTACATCAGCATACCAAGGTGAGTCTAAAAAGGCCTGACTGATTTGTGGAGTCGCCATCTCCTGCTCGTTATCCAGTTCATTTATGTCCAGGGCTTGACAATTAGTTTCTGCCATGAGTTTAGCCAATCCCTGACCTTTTATCAGTTTTGTAGGTTTTATCTCAATATCATACTCTAAGATGGTAGCAATCCACTTACCCCTTTTGCCATCAATTCCACCCTAAGTTAAGATGTCCTTGACAACTGCATTAGGCACATAAGCTATCACATGAGAGTATAATATGTAGACTCTAAAGTCTTTAATGGCTTTTACAAGTGCAAAAGCTTGTTTCTCCATGATTTTGTATTTTAATGATGCATCTCTGAGTGCTTTACTAAAAAAGGCTATAGGTTTTTCACATCCCTGGTTATCCTTTTGTAATAAAACAGCTGCTATGCTGTGTTCTGAGGCAAAAGAAAAAATTATGATGTCTCTATAAAATTGAGGACTTGTAAGGACCAGTGTTTTGGTTAAGGCCATTTTGATTTCTTCAAATGATTGCTTGGCTTCTACTGTCCATTTGATACTTAAATCCTTTTTTAGCATGTTGTTTAGTAATCTAATGAGTCCAGCTAGGTTAGATATGAATCTTCTCAAAAAATTTATCTTCCCTAGGAAAGCTTAAAGTTCTTTAATACTTCTTGGATGCGGTATCTATAGTATAGCTTTGATCCTATCAGGGTCAATTCGAATTCCATCCTTGGAAATGATATGACCTAAAAGCTTACCTTCCTCCATATCAAACAAGGACTTCTTTGGATTCAAAGAAATGCCATATTTTCTGCATCTTAAAAAGACTTGTCTATGATGGTCTAAGTGTTGTTGATCAGATTTAGAAAAAACAGTTGAATCATCCATATATATAACAAGAAAATCATGAATTTCTTTGGCAAATGCAATGTCCATTGCCCGTTGGTAAGTTTCTCCTGCAGTTTTTAGTCCAAATGGCATCTTGATGTACATAGAAGTGCCCCATGGCATCATAAAAGAAGTTTTCTCTTGGTCATCAGGATGAACCTGGATCTGATTATCTCTTGAAATCCCATCTAAAAGAGAAATTATAAAAGAACCCACTACCCTTTGCAAAATATGATCCATTTTGGGTAAAGGATAGTTATCTTTAAGAGAGACCTTATTCACATTCCTCAGATCAACACATAACCTTATTTCTCCAGTTTTCTTCATAGTAGGTACCAAGTTAGACACCCACTCTGAAAATCTAATAGGGGCAATAATCCCTGCTTCATACATACGTTTAATTTCTTTTTCAATCAATGGTAATAACACAGGGTTAATTCTTCCGAGTTTTTTTCTTAAAGGGCTTTTGATTTTCTTTCATAGGTATAGTATGCTAGATAATGGAGGTGTCATATGACTTCAAATCTTCGTAACTCCAGGCAAAGACATCCTGGAATTCTCTCATAAGTTCAACATATTGTAACTTCTAATCAAGAGGTAAAGACTTTAATAGTTTTATCATTTTTGGATTGTCCTAAGTTCCTAAGTTATACTCTTCAATTCAATATCTGCCTTTAATGGTTCCATCTTAGGTTTCTTGGGAATGTCATTGGAATCAAACATGTCTTCTAGAGGAGTCAATCCTTTAGGTAAATGGTTGCCCTCTAGGTTGATAACTTTTGTTTCTTCTTCAATTATTTCATCTAGGTCCATTTGTTTCAAGTCTTGAACTTTTTTTTGTGTGAATTTTGTGGGATGAAGCATATTAATTGAAATTTCCTCTGAAATGTCTATTTCTACCTCATCTGTCTGATTAGGATTAATAATTGTATCGACATCTATGTAACTGTTATAAAACTCTTCATCTAAAGTTAAAAAGTTATTAATCTGCTCATCACTATCAAAATCCCGCCAGTTCTTCAGATTGTCAGGTATGGCTGATCTGTGCCTAATTTCAGCAGTAAACTGATGATTAGGTTTGAAAGGTAACTTGCAGGTGCTGGCAAACATGGCCAGGCTGTGGGCTTGTAGGGTGTGTTTTCTAGGGATTGTAGCAAGCTGAATTTCCAGAAAAGTGTTGAGAATCTTTATGACTGTTCCTGTATAATATCCTAATCTAGGATCCCTAGTTAAATATTTCCCTTTGATTTGTTTAATGATTAATTCTGAATCTCCTATAACAGACACCCTGATTGCTCCTAATCTCTTGACAAGTTTAAGACCCAGCAAGAGAGCATCATACTCTCCCATATTATTGGTGCACTTAAAATTTAATCTGTAGGCATGGCCTTCAGCATGATTGTTTTCTAAATTGTACACCCAAACTCCTGCTCCTGCCCCTATTTTATTGACTGAGCCATCAAATTCTAAATGCCAAAGAATTTCATGCACATAATTGGTGTCATTGGTGGTGTGAATTTGTTTAATAATGGGATTTGGTTTTTCATTGTCATCTGATTTTTCTTTGTTATCTGATAATTCCTAGATGTGAACACTTGATTTTTCTTTTTTAATTTCTTTTGGTTCTACTGCTAAAACTTCTAAAGTGTTGGGAGGATTGGTTTTTGTATTATAAAGAACGAATGAGTCCATATCAGAGTTCACTGAGTAGATGGGGAAATTTTGGGGATTTTCTTAACTACTTACTACATATTTCATCAATGTTTCTCTATATAGTTTTTTTGGTTGGCCGAAAACCGAGATAGTAGCATATGACATATCCAATTGAAGTGATCCCTGAAGCTTAGCACCCCAGGACCTAGATAATAACATGCCATATTTCGGTGGTATATCTGCTACCACTATATCCATTTAATTTTTTTTTGCAGGGTATTGAACCAAAGAGACACACAAGTCTTTTATCAATCCTAAACATCTCACCTAACTAGAATCAAAAGAAAATAAATCTTTGAATGGTCTAGTGATGCCTAGGTCTAGCTTTTCCATTATATACTTGGGTATGAGGTTATGAGATGACCCAGAGTCAAACATGGCATTGTGAAGGATTTTATCATGTATGTTTAAGCTCACATAGAAGGGAGGAATTCCTCCTTCTAAATGTTTTCCATTCACTTCTGGACCAAAGATTAATTCAGGCTGGTCATCAAAACCATTAACTGAGTCTTCAGTTCCAGTAATTTTCAGTGATCTATTGATTTGAGTTTGGTAGGCATCATGTTTAGCTAATTCAGATAATGGGACAACAATTTTTTAGCATACCTACTTCAGTTTCCAGATTAAAGGGTTATTTTGTTTGGGTTTTTGGATTTTGGAACAGTAGTATTCTCCTCTGTTTTCTGTGTTTTTTCTCCTATTTCAGGAGTGTGATCATTGTTTGATG